>JAYESD010000005.1:203984533-204651147 GCA_036927565.1 Tuctoria greenei | reverse complement strand
ATTGTCGATGGAATCACCCTGTTGCATATCAAAGCACGTATATTCTTTCTTGAACATATTTTTCCTTACCTCCTTGATCTTGTTGGATCCTTCATGGTAGTCGCAAAGTGTCTTCCACACATCATATGCATATCAGAGGTGTGCAACACAGTCAAAGTCGCTTTGAGTCAATCCTTGTATGATCAAGTTGCGAGCCTTGTTATTGTTGTCAACATCTCTCATGTTCGCAGCCATAACTGGATCATTTTGGTGGCACATCAAAAGACTTGTAGACCTTTTACCAGATGGCGAAGCCTTGTGATTGTATGTAAGTCTCCATATGCACCTTCCAAACCTAAAAATAAATGCCATCGAACACACAAGGTTTTGTGGAGTATTTATCCATGTTAATTAGTCAAAACACGTGCAAATCAAAGATATTAGAGAACCGTAGATATGATACCAATAGTAGGATCGAAGAGCCTGTGAAAAGCTACTAGAGGGGGTGAATGGTGGATTAAAATTTTTTCAGCGAAAGCAACAAAAAACTCTTAGCAGAAAATCAATCTGATAGAGAAATCATGTGTGTGAGTGTTTACAACATGTTCAAAATGTGACAAATCAGTGTATATCATAGAGAATCAAGTCACAAAGACAATACAACAAGAATAACAAGAAAACGTCAAGTAAAACTCAAGTTATGACTGAAACTCTGAGCAAAGGTCAATCTTTTCTAAGAGAGAGCAAACAGATCTGCTACGCTGCAAAGAAATTCATGTAACTCAAAAAATATAAATCCAATGATCGTAAAATTTTCAAAAATGATAGAGTATTGAGTTGTGAAGACAACACAAAAATAATCACGTCAATTGGATCTGTAAAACTCGAGTTATGATTAAAACAAAGAAGACAGGTCGAACAGGGTAGAAACTCGATGAGAAAGACTTGACAAAAACAAGTCGGACTAATAAGGCACCAAAGCTCCTCTAAACTACGAAACTTTATTCAAAGAAACACAAGAGGAACAGCCCAAAGTCGTGCACCACGAGCTCTGGCTTCCCTTGCTTATATAACCATCTCTTAGGCCAACTCAATCCTAGCTAGGACTTCTACTCCAACTCCTACTCAGTTGCAATCAAAACTTTCCATAAGTGCTCAAGAATCTTCCATTAGAAGCAATCTTAAGACTTCCAAACACCTTAGGAACATTCCATTCATTCCTAAAATAACTCCACTTCGTGCTAGGCACGAAATCCTATCATAACCAACTCAAATCTTTCCATATTTGAGTCATAACCGACTCAGCCGCAGCCTGAGTCCAAAATATAGTCGGTTGGACCTTTCTAGCCACATCTTCATGTCCATATCTCTTCATCATGCCTTGGAACCATGTTGCCACATCCATTCACTCCTTGCACACGTGCAAACACCTTCCAATGACGTTCACGATATATTTATATGCATTGTTCTTGACTCAAACATGTTGCATGACCTCCCGATCAACTCGACCACAATTCCTCTCGAACTTGGTTGTTGAACCTCATCATCTCCCTAGAACTAGTTCAATGGATCCTGTCACCAGCCATGTCTTGACCTTAAGCAACACCTGCACATGAATAAACAACCAATCTTTATGAGCCCAAGTCCTCGACTTGACTCTCGTTAGTCCGGAAAACACAACACCTTACATGAGCACGTCACATAAGCATGTTGCAAACTATAGCAATGTTTAACCACCATAATCAGCCATAACACATAAAAAAACTTAGCAAATGAATACTAATCAAACTTTCGCATAAGCTAAAAAGCAAGTTTGAAACATTGCAAGTTAAAAACAGATCCACCACATAATTATTTAGCAAATAAAATTATCGAATAGACCAAAAGCGGGGCTGCAATGAAAAGGCAAAAGATCGGACGTTCCAATTCCAAACTCACATGCGAATCACGTGTCAAAATGTTCGAACAGTCCTAACCAAGTAAAGAGCAAATGTTACTTCCGAAAACACGTTTGTAAAGATCAACCGTATCGACTCATGTTGACGAAGTGTGGACTAGAACACTTCCCCCGATACTACTAAGAAATAGTCCGTGGAGGTTCGTATTTGGATGGGGCGCTAATCAAGATTGAGAACAAGAGGTAAACATCGAGAGTTTTATGTGGTTCAGGCCGCCTGAGCGTAATACCCTACCCCACGGGATATGTGTTGGTTGTATGAGTAAGTCTTGGTTTGGATGTGTATCAGATGACTTGAGATGGCTTGAAATTGCCTCTCTACCATGCATTGCATCCCTTTTATATGCTAAGGACTGGCCGTTATAGTGTGTGTCTGGCCCGACAGGTGGCCCTGACTGTAATAAACCGCCCTATATATGATCTATGGTATTAAGAGTAGTTAATAGTGTGATATTGTGACTTAAAAGCAGTGTTATCGGTCTTGCCAATCCCCTGATCGTGCGTCATTAGTATAGCATTAATAATGCTTTAACCAAGTCTTGTAACGACCAATTGATAACCCTTAAATTTCTGCGCTATTGGAGATCCCGTTGTCTTCTCGTTGCAGACTTAGGTCTGGTCGCGTGACACGTGGAAGCTCCGAAGCTTACCTCTACTGGGGGATAGATCAGTGCTACTGGACACATGGCAGTGTTGGAGCTTCTCTAAGGAGGGAAACAAGTCTAGCTCTGTAGGACACGTGGCAGCACTAGAGTTACCCAAACGAGGGAGACATGTCTGGCTCTTCTAGACACATGGCAACACCGTAGCCACCCTATGAAGGGAGGCAGATCCGATAATGCGGGACGTGTATCTCCTCCAGACGTCTTCCACTTTTTTTACAGGACCAAGGGGTACCCGGTACGTAGGATACCGACTCACGTGACTGAAAGTTCGAACAATCTGAAACTATCAAAGGTAACGTTACTCCCAAAATACATTAAAAAGTTCGGACAATCCAAAACTATCAAAGGTAATGTTACTCTCAAAAATACATTGAGAAGTTCGGACAGTCCAGATTTATTGACAGTAACAACGTTACTCCCAATATGTACTAAGACAAGTTCACACAGTATGTATCGGGGTGTATCATGGTGTATCGGTGTAAGCTCAACACTTTGAATGTAAACCTTCATTTTTATTCTAGTTGCCAATGTATTCAGCACCTAGATCTCACACCCATAAAGGTGTCGGTTCTGTGAGAGAAGTCGATGGTCATACGTGGAATAAAAGTGTCGGTTGCACCCCCTAGGCTGACGGCTATAAAAAGTAAAGCTGTCGGTTCCCACTTTACCCGACGGCTATAAAAAGATAAAGGTGATGGGCCAAGCTCCGACGGTCATAGAGGAGGAAAGTCAATAAAGGCGTCGGGCTTCAGGAACCGGCGGTTATAAAGCCTAGAGCCATCGGGCCCGATGGCTATATCCGTTAAATACCTTGAGTAAAGACCGTCGGATATGACTGTCGGCTCACCAACATTTCTAACGTATATGTGTCGATTACAGTAGGGAACTGAGGCTTACATGGTCAACACCCTATTCACCGATTGTTGTAGTGACGGCACAGAGTGTAATGCAGGGGTCGCCAAGCTTCCCGTGCAACCTGATCAATCGACGACCAAAGGACAATCCGCTGATCCATATAAAATTTGTTGGATCTGGAACCAGCACCCTTGGTCGTCGGAAGCTACTACCAGACAACCAGAGCGATTCTATCGCTAGCATTCCTGCTGCTCTTTGCTTCGTGCTCACCTTCAGCAGTAAACCTGACACCGTTAAAATTCTACTACTTAAATATTAGTCAATTCCCTGATCCGTGCCACTGTAGACTGCTCCTCCTGTGGGGTCGCCCTAGTGCTGGGACCTGGGTCATGCCAGACGGGCACAGTCGTGCTTCGTGTTGAAATAACACGTGGCCCGAAAGAACGACGGGCTGTTCGGGCCGGTGCCAAAAAAAAAAAAAACGCAGTACACGGCCTGAAGCACAAGGGGTCTTCTTTGGGCCGTGCCTGACCCGAGCACGACCCAACAGCCCAACAACAGAAATTTAAAAATTGAAAAATGTCAAGCAGCCCAACAGCAGCAATGCAGCCCAACACTTTTAAAAATTGCTTTAAGGTCAAATGTTTTTGAAATACATAGACAAAAATTTCAAAAAAATATGAAAAAAAATAATGAAGGTTAAGAGAGTTGAATTACACATTCTTACAAAATTTGAAAAAAAAAAGTGAAGAAAAAAGATTTTTGTCTTTTTGTATCTCAAAAAATAAAATGAATTTGTGGTGAAGTTTTAAAATCACAATAAGAATGTCTATGATTTTTTTGTAATTATGTTTGCATGAATGAGGGTTCAAAATTTAGTAAACGCCATATATATATATATATATATATATATATATATATAGATAGAGAGAGAGAGAACAACAACAACAACGATTCGGTTTAAAAATTCAACTTTTGGGGGATATACAAAAAAGTGAAGGAACATATGGATGATTTGGAGATTTTCATAAATATACCAATTCACCTATAGAAGTTCGACGAAAAATGATTCTAGGTGGTAGGCCGTTTTCAAATTTCGGGCCGATGTCGTGTCGTGCCGGCCCGAGCACGACCCATTTCGCCATTTCGGGCCATGCCACCCACCGTGTCCGATATCCAGACACGACATGACCCGATTTCCCTTCGTGTCGGGCTAGGCCGTGTGTCGTGTCGTTGCCCCGTGCTTCGGGCCGCCCGACTTCGACCCAACCCAGTTCCTACCACTAGGTCGCCCTTGCTTCCGTTTCGCATCCGGCGACAGCTTTTTCAGTTCTTTACCTGGTACTCACAGATCCATCCATTGACATCTCTCCCGTCTTTAAGAATGACAATCAGATATGCGGGTTCGGGTCCCTGTTGGGTTTGGCACCCGGTAGGTGGGGGTTCGGGTGGGATTTTGCACCCACGGATCAGACCTGCACCTGATCGATGTTTTGCGGGTTTAGGTTTACTTTTTCACCCGCGGGTGCCCGCCAGGCGCCCGAAGCTGTGTTTGGCCCACTAGATCTCACCCCTGGCCCAATAATCGCTTCTTTTACTTCCATATTCGTAAATCCCAGGCTCCCTCTAACCCTAGCTGCCTCTAGCCGCCAGTCCGTGACCCGACGCATTGGATCGGTGGCTCTCGTCTTCATCTCTCGTATGCACCCCGAGACCGCCGCCGCCTCCTGCCGTCGGCGCCTGCAGACGCTACCACCAGCCGATCAACCCCTATCGTTGGCTCCGATGATGTCGTGTGTTCGGACGCCCTCGCCCCCGACCTGTCCGGCGCGACGAGCCGACGAGGGCAGAGGGGAAGAACTGATGATGCTGCACGGGCACGTCATCGATTCGTCCCGCTGACGACATCATCGACGACGGTATGATATGTGTGTACCTTGTTATTCTCCTCCAATCTCCATCTACTCTCTCACTGAGTCACTTTGTTCTTTGTCTAGGTTTTGACTTGTTGATTCCTTACTCCTTGCACTGTTGCACAGTATCGTAGATCTGCCCAAAAGCAGCTAACTCCTGCCTTCAGAAGCAGACATCGACAACAGTTGCTATGTGATTTGTGTTCATTGTGGGCTTGTCAGCTTGTGTTAAACTTGTATCAGCTTGTGCGCTGTGTGCTGTAGAATCGTTGAACTTGTGTTGAACTTTTGTGCTTGTTGTGAAATAAAATGCTTTACTTTAAGTTTTTACTGTAAATGAGATTTTTTCGTATAAATATTTATTTACTACCAGTTTAGTGTTATTTTCAGTGAGACCCGTCGGACACCCAAAACCCACTCGAAACCCGTCGGGTGCGGGTGCGGGTTTGGTTTTTCACCCGCGAGTGCTGATTCGGGTTTCAAAATCCATCCGCTGGCTTTTTCAAATCGGATGGGTTTTCTTTCCACCCAACTCGAATCCGACTCATTGCCACCCCTACCTGTCTTTCAGTTTACCCTGTGGTTTTGAACCTGCGAGAGGGCTCAGTTAACGGGTTCAGTGCTGTTCTTGCACTATACCAGTAGTATCTTCAGACTGCACAACAGTTCTTGCAGTCCAACATGAGTTATGAATTTTAGCTGAGCAGCGGAGTTAAGAGGCAGGACAGTCAAGATGCCTGCTCCAAACTATACAGGATAAGTTAAGGCCTTCTTTGACATGGCACAGTTTCACGAACCTCATTCTCTAGATTCACTTCTGATTCTCTGGTAAAGGGATTGTTTGACTGAAAGTGATTTTTTATAATTTTATATAATAAACTCATAGAATCAGGATAGATAATCGCTTCACAAAATCAGGAGAAACTAATTTTTCAGCTTCCAGACTATTTTAGTTCATTTTAAAGAATCACTTCACAATAAACCAATAATCACATCTTCTGAAAACAATATTTAGCACAACTTCCCTGATTCTGCCTGAGAATCAGCTCCGTAGAGCTATGCCAAAGAGTGCCTTAGTCTCACACTACTTAGCTAGGGCGGTGGCCAAAAACTCGAGCGGATTCACGGTGTCGTGTACTCCTTCTTTTAATTCTCAAAATGTTATATATTTCTTCATAGATAGGCACGATTAATTTAATGATGAAATTTTAGAATGTCCTGTGGCATGTGAGATGTTACAACCCAAAATTTGAAACTATTAAAAATCACTCTGAATTAAATTTTTTAAAACAAATCTCAAACAAACATAAATGGTTAATAAAAATTGGAGTTTATAAGATAACAATTACAAGGACATACACACTGTGTACAACCCAAACCACGTAATCCATTCTCACCAACCCAGTATGTGATAGAAATAGAGGTAGAATACCTGTTTAGATATAAACGTGTAGAAATATATGTGCCAAACCTTAATACAAATCCCAAAGATAAATAATGAGAGCAGACAAATTAATCAAACCTTGGAGGACCGTGAGCCAATACGTGTCCGAAATAAAATCAATAATATGTATGGCTAAAACTACAATAGCTGGTTTTGGTAATTAATCTAAAACTAACAAAGAAAATAATAACGATAAAAAGTGGTATGTATGTGTACACGTGCACAATGAACAATTTAAATATAATCAAATGATAGACATTTAACCGAATGAAAAACAAATTAATTGAATACAAAACTATTCAAACATGGATAATTCATTATGAAAGAAATTTGAATTTGTCGGAGTCTGGTTCCGGCAATTCCCCCGGTACTACTGTTGGCAGCCCGCGGAGTTTTCTAGTTCGGTTGGGGCGCGCGGAGATTCAAAACAAGACGGCGATTTGACACGAGAATTTACGTGGTTGAGGCCGCCTGAGCGTAATACCCTACTCCATGGGTGTGTGTTGTTGTTGTATTGAGCGTATGAGCGTTAGTGGTTGAGAGAGGCCAAAAAGTCTCCCTGTGTATCGCTTGACCAGTCATTTTATAGTACAAGGGCTGGCCGTTACATCATTAGCCTGACCCGACATGTGGCCTTAGCGGTTACTGATGCCTCATACACAGTTAAATGTGCTTAATTCCCCTTAATAGCGTGGTAACGCCCCTTAATGGTGGCGTTACTGGTATTAAGAGTCCCCCGATCGTATGTCATTAAGATAGCATTAATGACATATAATCAGGTCTTGAAGTCTTTAATATTCCTTGAAGGTTCGAGCCATCAGAGGTCCACCAATCTGCCTGTTGAGGTTGAAGGTCCGGCGGTTGGACGCGTGGCAGCTCCGGAGCTTACCGTCTTGGACGAGTAGGTATGGTGCTGTTGTACATGTGTCGGTACCGGAACTTCCCTCTGTCGGGGGTTAGGTCCGGGGGTGCCACACAGATATCTAGTCCAGAGCTTTCCCATGTATGGAATGTAGCTCTGGTTTTATGATACACGTGGCGTCATTGGAACTAACCATACGAGGGAGGCAGGTCTGGTTCCGAGTGACACGTGGGGCCTTCGGGGGTCTTCAACTCAGATAGGTGAAGTTCCTTTGCACTCTTTGCAGTTCCAAGGGGTATCCGGTACGCAGGGTACCGACAGTGGCCCCGTGGGCCCACCTCTGGGAGAGACCTTTTGTATTAAGTCATTCTGCCGGAGGTGGGTCCATCTTTTGATTTCTGTGCTGTGTCTTCAAGGGTTTTTGGATGTACCATTGAGGTGATGGTTCGCAGTTAAACCATCGCTGCGTGGCATCTTCAGGATGTGGCAGGTGAGATCTGCGCGTGCGGATCTAACGCAATTGAAGGTTGTCGGTTCCCAATACAAAAATCGTATCGGTTCCGCACACCCTGTCAGGTCGCCGCCCTTGGGTTTCCCGCCTCTCATCTTGACAACTGTTCACCTGGGGTAAGGACCTCGACTTGATCGTCTGGGTGGCCCCGGGACCCTTTGTCATTGGTAGGGTGAAATTTTTGAAATGTATCCTTGGCCCTTTTGCGATTTTCATCCAAGCGTTGCGAAGGCTTACTTAAGAAGGACAGTGCACATGGGTTGAGGACTCTTTACGCCTTTGATCATCTTTGCGTTCAGAGCCTCTCAACCTCCGCCTAACTTTCCATCCATTGCTCTACTTTGCCGCGATGGAGTTGGGTCTCCGCAAGAGCCGTCTCACGAGTGATGACGATCTGAAGAAGGTCCGGACCTACATGGCATGGTCTAGCGACTCCTTCAACCATCTGGTCCGCGCCGGCCAGCTCCCGTTCAAGAAGAGGCGTGGCGGCGACATGGTGTACTTCTCTGCGTACGCCATGGTGGGGATGATCTCACCTTTCTCAACTTTCCTCTTGATGTTGTTAGACTTCTATGGTCTGCAGTAGTACCACCTTGGCCCCCACTCTATTTTTCTTGTGTCAACATTTGTCCACTTCAGCGAGATGTGGGTGGGTACCCCCCCCCCCCCCTGCGTCGTGCTTTTCCATACCTTCTTCACCATCCACACCACCGGCAAGAGTTCCGAGTATCTTGGCTTCTACTATTTTGTGAAGCGCAAGAAATGCCCCTACAAGTACTTGAGGTCATTTCCTTTCGGCAAGTGGGATGACTGGAAGAAGGATTGGATTATTGTCACGGTAGAGGAGCACGAGAAGTTGGAGCTGCCTCAAGGTCTTCCCAATGTTGACACTGACGCATGGAGTATGGTTCTGGTGCTGTCAGAGGCCTTCAACCCTGCCTTGACCAGGATCCACGAATGTGTGGAAGGAGGGGTGACCCCCCAGATTGTCTTCTGCAACTTCCTGGTCAATAGGTGGGCTCCGCTGAAGAAGATGGAGAAGCTCGCCTGGGCCCTCAACAACGTGATGGATGATGACTGGATTGAAACCGGTCTAAAGTACAATTTGGAAGGCGCTACTTTGGAGCTTCATCTCAAGAAGTTCCAGCATGGCATTGACATCGAGGGCGACGACTTCACTCCACCGGTAGCTTTCCTCCCTCTGAACATGGTGGCAGAGTTCAGTGGGGAGCTCCAGAGGAGCATGCCGGTGCTTGACGACCTCAATGACGTATAGAGGTGTCCGACCACCAGATTGGTGATCCCCGGAGCTTTCGGGGGTGGTCCCACTTCTGCCCTGAGCCAAAGAGCTGAAGTCATATGCAAGGGCAAAGAGTTGGCTGAGCCCTCCAACCAAAAGAGGAAGTTGAAGCACTCTGACGGGAGGTCCGTTAGACCTTCTCCTTCCACAATAGCTCCTTCTCCCCGGCAGAGGAGGTCTTCGACAGCAACACCAACTCCAGAATCGGCGTCTCCCCGGGACGCCAACTCCGGCCGTGTGACTCCGGCACCAGGGCCAGCTAAATACTCTAGGTCCGAGGGTCCTTCTCAGTCGAGGGGGGCCCCCATCGAGGTGTCGCTGACGGCAGCATCAAGCTCCAGAGAGCCTTCTCGAGTTGCTTCACCAGTTGCGACTGGGTCGGGCTCTGAGCGTCCGCGAAGAGGTTCCGCGCTAGCTGGAGCAGAAGCATTCCAAGGTAATTTTGCTTTTTTACCTCAGTTTGTTACTTTTGTTGTAACCATATTTTGAGCTTCTTTATCCTTCATCCACATGGCATCCAAAAAAGGGGCTGAAGCTCCGGTTCCTGTGATAGCAACTGATGTTGTGCAGGCGGAGGCTCTGGCTCCAATTCCAGCGCCGCCCCAGGTGGTAGCTGAGGTCGCGGCAGCTCCGGCGTCAGCTGTCATGGTTCTGGACCTCGACTCATCTCCCGAAGCTCCCATGGTAGCGCTGAACCATGGGAATGAAGACATACCAGCACCACCAACTCCGGAGGATGAAGCTCCAGTTTTGGATGCTGTGATGATGGATGCTTCGGCGTCAAAGCCGGAGGTAGCTACAGTTCTGGCCTTAGGGCTGGATGTTATTGAAGCCCCGGCGGCGGAGCCGGTGGTTCATGAAGTTCCGGCGCCTGAGCCGGTTGTCGTGGAGGTGCTGACTCCTGAACTGGTGGAGGTCGAAGCACCAGTGCCTGAACCGGCAGTGGAGGAGGCACCAACGCCGGAGCCGAAGGTGACCTTAGCTCCGAGCGAGTCTTCAATGCCTACCCCAGAGGTGGTAGTTCCGGAGGCACCCGTGCCTGAACCAGGGTGCCAAGACGAAGCGACTGGTCCTCTGCCTGAGGGTCCAGTTGCTGATGACCTGGCAGCGGGACCTTCGGAGCTGACTCCGGAGGTAGAAGCTCCCGTTGTCGGACCTTCCTCGGCGACGACTGAGGCACTCCCGGAGGGCATCCCTAGTGCCGTGGAAGCTCAGGGGACCACTCTTGTAGAGTGGGACCCAATTTTTGTTATGGAGAACCCGCTGGAGTCAGTGGAGAGGACCTTGGCTGGTCTGAAGCCAATCCCCTATCGTTATCCATCGACAACGCCTGCTCCAGCCTTCATCAGGTTCAGCTTGCCTTTTATCACGGCAGCAAGGCCCTCGAGGAGGAGCGCCAAACCCTTAGGAGGTGGCGCAACCGGCTCCAATTCGAGACCAAGCTGGCGCAAACAAGGTTGGCCGATAATAAGGAGTGGGTCAAGAGGGAGAAGGCCCAGATGGAGTACTGGGGCCAGCTGCTGGATGAGAGGGAAAACATGGTGCGATCCCTCGACAATCAGTCTCAGGCTATATACGAACAAGTCCTGGCTGCTAATGAAGCAACAAATGATCGCCAGGAGAGGCTCAATACCATCCACGAAAGCCTCGTCAAGCTATGGGAGAGTCTCGAAGAGCGAGAGAAGAAGCTCGAAGAAGAAGAGCAAAAACTCCTGGAGCTGAGGGATGATCTCGTGGAGAGGGAGGAGGAGCTCGCCCAAAGGCTGGCTCTGGGTGACAAGAGCCTTGCGGAGCGCACCCAAAAGCCGGAGGAGCACTGCAAGAGCGAGGAGGAAAAGGCCTGGCAGCGGGGACATGACCTTACCAAAAGGGAGGTCGAAGCCTCTGCCAGGGAGAAGAAGGTGCAGAGCTGGGAGAAAGACCTGGTTGACCGCCAGAACAAAATCCACGTCCGGGAGAAGGGCTTGCCAACCTTGAAAAGCAAGTTGCTGAGGGTATTCAGCAGCACACCAAGGAGGTTGAGCGCCTTGCCCGGGAGGGTTTGGAGCTTGTGGCGGCCAAGAGATCCTTGGAAGAGATTCGAGGCTCAAGGTTTGCGGAGTCCCAACAAGTATGGGACTTCTTGGGAAAAGCCAATGACGCGCTGACGCTGCTGGGCCTTAGTCCCGTGCGTCCGGACAATCCGGAGCTGGAGCTGGACCATGCGTTGAAGGTGCTGAGCTCGGCTGGCAACAAACTCAACAAGATAGGTGATGTCATCGTGGATCAGTTGGAAACTGAAGAAAAGTCCCCAGCGAAGAACATCGCAGAGTACATGCTGACGTGCTACACAAGTCAGGATCCTCACTTCCCACTAAATCCGGTGCTTGAAGGTCCCATCAACGAAGAGGGAGATGCCGCCAAGACCAGCGTGTCGGAGGTTGCCCAGAAGGTTGCCTTGTTCTTCCGTAGAATTTAGGACTTTCTCCTTGTAGCTCCTGCTTGTATCTTCTCTTCTTTTCTCCAATTTTGTAATCTCTTGTCTTCGAATGAATGAAATTGAAGAAATTTATGAATTTCATTTTTTATCTTCAACCTTTGTCTCACTTGGCCCCCTGGTAGATGTACACAATTTGATTGTGAACATGTACCAAAAGGATGTAGCATTTTGTTGAAGACTTGAGTGCTTCAAACTTGTAGAGTATAGGTCCGAAGTCATCAACAACAGGGGCCCCCTGAGGTTGTCGGAGCTTAGTAGCTCCAGCAGCGACCACTGTCAACATGTAGAGCGTCGACAGCAGACCCCATTGGGGTGTCCTTCTACCATATTTTCTTCACGTTGACGGCTGGCCCCCTTAGGGGATGTCGAAGCTTTGATAGCTCCGGCATCATCCACCATCATCATGAGATTTTTATTTTTCCTGCACACTGAAGTCAAGAAAAATAGTAAAATCTATTTCTTATCTATAACTCATTTGCGGCTTACTATTCCCGAAAGAAATTTTTAGATCGACAACAATTCTATATATGATCAAGTGCATTTGTTTATTTTCTCTAGGTCTGATCGTTTTTTGGACTCACCTTACTCAGGTCTGGCGGGGTGTAGGTAGAGTGGCGTACTTAGGGTGCAGGACCAGACTAAGTCGATAGCACACTCCAGACCTAGATTGGCTTGACGTTCAGGTGAGTAGGCCATTCAACAATGTTAAGACCCGAAAGAATTAAAAATGCAACTTGAATTATATATGAATTGTTCGAGCTAAAGTTTCTTGAGAATTGCACAACTTTGTTATAGACAAGAAAGAGAAAAATAAAAAATAATGAGCATGTACAAAATAAATGCACGTGGAGTCTGTTTTCACATAATGATGTATTTCATTATAGGTCTGGGGTATAGGGGAGACAAGTACACTCTTAGGGTACGGAACCAGGCTAAGTGTGTTGCATTTCTTGTTTGACCCAGGGTAACTAGCTACACTTTTAGTTCTGAGACTGTGTCAAGTGTTGCTTGAACTTTGCGGACCTTCCGGGAAAGGTCCGGCTGTCCTCTCGGAGGAGCTACCTGACTCTGTACAATGACGCTATAACATACATAATATGTAATTACAGACTCACCTCCATGATATTAAGCGTAGAACTTACGGAGGTGCTCAATGTTCCAAGGATTATGGAGCGGTGTCCCATCCCCGGTTGCCAAGAGAACGCATTCGAGATGAGATACTTTGATCACTCGAAAGGGTCCTTCCCAGCTGGGGGAAAGTTTTTTTAACCCTTCTCAAGTTTGTATTCTCTGTAGCACCAGATCGCCTTCCTCGAGCTGTCGATTATGCACATGCCTTTGGTGATAGCGCTGGAGCGCTTGGCGGTATCGTGCATTTCGAGCAGCTCCTCGACACCTTCCCTCTTCAACGAGGTCAAGGTCTTCACGTCGGAGCTGGTCCTGCGTGGCTTCGTCGAAGGTCCGGACCCGGAGCGACCCCAAGGTGATTTCCGGAGGAAGGACTAATTCAGCTCCGTACACCAGGAAGAAGAGTGTCTCTCCAGTTGACCGGTTTGGAGTTGTCCTGTTTGCCCACAAGGTGGGCGGAATCTCTTCAATCCAGTTGGCTCCATGTTTTTTCAGACGCTCATATGTATGCTTCTTGAGTCCTTTTGGGATTTCTGCATTTGCTCTCTCAGCTTGGCCATTGCTTGCCAGGTAAGCTACGGAGGCATAGCCGACTTGAATGCCGAGGTCTTCGCAATATCCTTGGAATGCATAGCTTGTGAATTGGGTCCTGTTGTCAGTTATGATCTTATTTGGGACTCCAAATCTGCATACTATGGACTGCAAGAAATTGATAGCTGATTGCTTGTTTATTGTCACAGCTGGAGTTGCTTTCGGCCACTTAGTGAGCTTGTCAATGGCGACATACAGGTACTTGTAACCTCCGACGGCTTTTGGGAAAGGTCCCAAAATATCCATACCCCACACGGCGAATGGCCATGTCGGAGGAATCATTTGTAGTGGTTGAGCTAGTGTGTGAGTTTTCTTCGCATGGAACTGGCATGCTTCACATTTCTTCACTAGCTCGGTTGCATCCTAGAGTGTTGTAGGCTAGTAAAAACCATGCTGGAAGGCTTTACCGACCAACGTGCGGGAAGACGCGTGGTTCCCACACTCACCTCCGTGGATTTCCGCAAGGAGCTCACAACCTTCTTCCCTCGTAATGCACCACATTAGGACGCCGTTGGCACCACACCGGTAGAGATCCCCTTCTACCAGTGTGTATCTTTTAGCCAATCTGACTATCCGGTCAGCAGATACATTGTCTTCAGGAAGGATGTTGTCTTTCAAGTAGCTCCGGATCTCTGAGATCCATGCATTGGAGCTAACTTGAGCTTCTAAGTCTTGCGTGCTGGGTTGCTCGGAGCTTCCTGCAGCACCTATGACCCTTGATGGACGCCATAGTAACAGGGCCATCGGGACCGCCAGCTTCGAGGTGCTGGTCTCGCCCCCTTCGCTCAGTTTGGCAGGTTGAGATGTTGGTCTTGACAATCTCCGGACGAAGGTTCCGTCGGGAACCGAAGCTCCGGTTGAAGCTTTCGTCGAGAGTTTATCAGCTTCATCGTTGTTTGAGACGCTGGACATGGCAAAGATCCAGGACTTCGAAATTCTTCTGAAGCTTCTGGACTTCAAGTAGATATGCAGCTAGTTGAGGGTTGTTGCAGCAGCATTCACCTTTGACTTGTTTTATAATGAGTTGTGAATCACCCTTTACCAACAGCTGCTTGACACCATATGATAGTGCCACCTTGAGCCCATAGATCAGTGCTTCATACTCCGCCATGTTGTTGGTCGCCTTGAAGTCAAGGTGAACCATGTATTTGACCTCCTCCCCGGTCGGAGCAAGGAGAAGGATTCTAGCTCCGGCCCTCTGCTTTTGCATGGAGCCGTCGAAGTAGAGAGTCCAGTGAGGCTCAGTGAAGACAGGAGCCTTAGGTTCCGATTTCTGCTCACTGGGGCCTCCAGGATTTGATAGAGAGGGGGTCCATTCCGTCACAAAGTCTGCCAATGTTTGACTCTTGATTTCTTGTCTTGGGGCGAATTCAAGATCGAACTTGGCCAATTCCGCTGCCCACTTTGCAATGTTCCCAGTAGAGTTGGGGTTATGCAAGATTGCACGCAGTGGATAAGAGGTTACCACTGAAATCTTGTGAGCTTGGAAGTAGTGACGAAGCTTCCTAGAGGCGATAAGAACAGCGTAGAGCAGCTTATGCACCTCTAGGTACCGAGTCTTGGAGTCATGAAGTACCTCGCTGATGAAGTACACTGGGCGCTGGACTGTCCGGACCCTCCCGGAGGGGCCCAAAGCTTCCTCCTCATCAACCCGGACCCTCCCGGAGGGGTTCGGATCTTCTTTGGGGACCTCCAGGTTCTTGCTAGAGGAACCTGGAGCTTCTTCTGAAGTGACCTGGACCTTCCCAGAAAGGTACGGATCTTCTTGTTCAGCAATAGTAACTCCTTCATTTGAAGGAGGTTGATCCTCTGGCGTCTCACCTCGAGGATCCAGGTCTGGGGGATGGGACCCAAACTCGCCTTCATGTAGCTCCGTACCTTCATGGAGGGGTCTGGATTCCTGAACTGGGGATGGTTCTGGTCTTTCCGCAACTAGGACCATGTTAACAACTTCATCAGTTGTTGAGATGTAAAGCAGAAGTGGCTCACCAGGGTTCGGAGCTACCAAAGTTGGTAGAGTGGTGAGGAGCTGCTTCAGCTCTTGGAATGCCTTTTCTGCTTCTTCAGACCATTGGAATGGTCCGGACTTCTTGGATAATTTGAAGAAGGGTAGCGCCCATTCCGCCAGTCTTGAGATGAAGCAGCTGAGGGCAGCTAGACACCCAGTCTGCTTCTGAACATCCTTGATGCGAGCTGGTGGCCACATGTCTTCAATAGCTTTAATCTTTGTCGGATTTACTTCTATTCCTTGGTGGTTCACCAAGAATCCAAGAGGCTTTCCAGAGCTAACCCCAAAGACACACTTGTCTGGGTTCAACTTTGTGCGGATGATTCGCAACTTGTCAAAGACAGCTTGGAAGGTGTCAGGAAATGACTCCTTGTTCTTGATCTTGACAACGGTGTTATCGACGTACACTTCCACTACATCTCTAATGAGTCCTCCAAAAGTTTTGTACATAGCTCGCACAAACGTTGAAGCAGCGTTTTTGAGACCGAACGGCATGACAGTGTAACAGTATAATCCATCTACTATGATGAAGGCAGTATGCTCTTCATCTTCCCTAGACATTCTGATTTGATGATACCCAGAATATGTGTCTAGGAAACACAATAATTCACACCCGGAGGTGGAATCCACTATCTGATCTATTCTAGGTAGTGGAAATGGATCCTTTGGGCATGCCTTATTTAGTGTTGTGTAGTCGATACACATCCGAAGCTTCCCGCCGGCCTTGGGTACAACGACTGGGTTTGCCAGCCATTTTGGATGGAGGACTTTCCGGATGAATCCAGCTTTGAGCAACTTCTTCACTTCTTGATGTATGAAGTTCTGTCGCTCTACTGATTGCATCTAAGGCTTCTGATGTACAGGTCGAGCATCAGGATAAATCTTCAGATTGTGCTCAATCAACTCCCTAGGGATCCCAGGCATTTGTGATGGTTGCCAGGCAAAAACGTCGACATTTGCCCAGAGGAAAGTGATGAGCGCGAGTTCCTATTTCTCATTCAGACCTCTCGATATACGAGTGATCTGAGCAGCGTCGGAACCAATTTGGTTGCCTTTGACGGGAATGTCGGTGTCGCCACTTGGTTGCACACGAGGTGCAGAAGTTGAACCTCGATGACGAATGCTCGGGGGCTTCAGAGCTTGCTCCTTTCTCGATTCTTCCTTCTGCGCTGCAGCAAGCGCGTGGAGTTCTTCCAAAGCAGTAACTCCGATGGTGCGATCTCCGCGGATCCGGAGAACGCCTGAGGGTGTTGGCATCTTGAACACCAAGTAGCCATAATGAGCAGCAACTATGAATTTGTATAAAGCTGGCCTGCCCAAGATGGCGTTGAATGGGAAGTTGATCTGCGCCACGTCGAAGACCAACTTCTCGGTCCTGTAATTCTCCCGAGTTCCGAAGGTCACCGGGAGAGTAATGGCACTGAGTGGGGTTATGGCCCCCAGACCTACTCCTGAGAAAGGTCGGGAGGGATGAAGATCCAAAGGTCAGAGCTGAAGCTTGACGAAGGCTTCGAAGCTTATTAGGTTCAACCCCAAACCTCCGTCCACCATTACATGGTGGAGCTGGATGTTATTGATGGTCGGAGATATCATCAGTGGAAGTTGGCCAGCTCCGATCATGTTCCGAGGGCAGTCCAAAGCATCGAAGATGATGGCATTATCCATCCACTTCCGATGAGACTCCGCCCTGGCGGTGGGAGCTTCAGAGGCCATGTCCCACTGCATTGTCTTGAGGACCCGACGGGAAGTGATATCCCACGAACCACCAAAGATGGTGTTCATTGTCTTCCGACGCTCGTTGTCGGAGACGTCGGAGTCATCATCAACGGAGGTGTAAACAACCTTCAATACCTTTTCGGGGTCTTTAAAGCCTAAATCCTCTTCAGTCGGAGCTTTGTCGACTTTTTGTTTTCCTTCCCTTTGACGGAGAGGAGCTTCTTCCCGGCGTTTGTTGTAACGCTCAGCAAGGTTTCGGACCTCTCGGCAGTTTTCCAGGTTGTGCATGTCCGTCTTGTGTATGGGACACCACATCTTGGAACTGCCACCGTCTTCAGACAACAGCTGAGGTCGTTTCTCGGGGCGTGGCTCCCAGCCACCTGGAGTTGCGGCAGCAGCGGCGGTAGGTGTGCCGGCCGACGGCTTCTTCTTGCCGTTGGACTTTTTCTTCTTCTTGCCACTCCCGGAGGTAGTGGCTTCACACTTGGAGGATTTTTTGTTGGCCTTCGGAGGTGGTTGGGAGTGCATTTCACGGCCCTCCGCAGCCTTGGCGCACTTGTCTGCCAAGCTGAAGAGTTCCGTGACGCTGGTGACTTCCTTGGTCGCCAACTTCTCCAGCATTTTCTTATCTTGAACGCCCTGCCTGAATGCCACAATAACAGGAGCACTTGAGATAGAAGGAATGGTATTTCGTACCTGGGAGAACCTCTGGATGAAAGATCGCAAGGACTCTCCCCCTTTTTGCTTGAAAGCAAAAAGATCAAGCTTCGTGCGTGGTCGGGTGTATGAGCTCCTGAAATTGGCGGTGAACTTTTGGCACAACTCCGCCCAACTGTTGATGGAGTCAGGTGGAAGGCTCATGAACCAAGACCTGGTGGTCCCAGTAAAATCCACAGGGAAATAATTGGCCATCACGGCCTCATTGCCCCCAGCCGCAAGGATAGCGATGGAGTAGATTTGAAAAAATTTGACGGGGTTAACACTCCCGTCAAATTTCTCTGGCAAATGAGGCCGGAACTTCTGCGGCCATCTGACCATGTGTAGTTGCATGGCCAAGGCTCCTCCTACTCCCTCAGAAGAAGGACTATCCCGAGCCTCTGACCTCTCGCGAGCACGCTCGATGTGGACGCGACCGTCCTGGGTTCGGTAACAACGATCAAGCTCCGTCCGGAGGTCGTGAGTCAAAAACCTTGTTACTGTGTGAGTACGTCGCGCCCCTGAAGGCAGCGACATCGCCTGTTGAGATGCAACACGCCTCCTGTGCTGCGCCTTGCGAACCAAGTCTACCCGACAGGGTCTGATGCTGTGAAGGGGCCTGCCCTGAGGGGGGAGGACCTTGATTGTTGATGCCATCAGCTGCTGCCGCAACCAGATGATCCACATCAGCTCTCCACTGCTCCATTGCACCCTGGGGTGCTCTTGGAGGTGGTGGACGTTGGAGAAGAGCACATGCAGCATTAAGCGCGTGTTCGGGGTTGTTGTTTGCCGATGCAGTGATTGATGCAGATGCCCCGTCTCGATGTCCGGGTTGATTCACCGGAGCGGACGATGGCGATGGTGGCATGACTCCTGCTGGGGCTACAACACCTACTGGCTGCTGCATGTTAGAGGGATTGCCTCCAGCAGGTCGCTCAGCATGGTTACCGTTGGATGATCCAGCAGCAGAATTCACCATCTTGGAATCTCAAGCACCCCCTACCTGGCGCGCCAACTGTTGGAGTCTGGTTCCGACAATTCCCCCTGTACTACCGTTGGCAGCCCGCGGAGTTTCCTAGTTCGGTTGGGGCGCGTGGAGATTCAGAACAAGATGGAAATTTGACACGAGGATTTACGTGGTTCGGGCCGCCTAAGCGTAATACCCTACTCCACGGGTGTGTGTTGTTGTTGTATTGAGTGTATGAGCGCTAGTGGTTGAGAGAGGACAAAAAAAGTCTCCCTGTGTATCACTTGGCCAGTCCTTTTATAGTACAAGGGTTGGTCGTTACATCATTAGCCTGACCTGACATGTGGCCCTAGCGGTTACTAATGCCTAATACACAATTAAATGTGCTTAATTCCTCTTAATAGCATGGTAACGCCCCTTAATGGTGGCGTTACTGGTATTAAGAGTCCCTCGATCGTGTGTCATTAAGATAGCATTAATGACACATAATCAAGTCTTGAAGTCTTTAATGTTCCTTGAAGGTCCGAGGCATTGGAGGTACCAATTTGCCCGTTGAGGTTGAAGGTCCGGCGGTTGGACGCGTGGCAGCTTCGGAGCTTACTGTCTTGGACGAGTAGGCCCGGTGCTGTTGTACACATGTCGGTACTGGAGCTTCCCTCTGTCAGGGGTTAGGTCCGGGGGTGCCACACAGGTATCTATTCCGGAGCTTTCCCATGTATGGAATGTAGCTCCGGTTTTATGATACACGTGGCGGCATTGGAACTAACCATACGAGGGAGGCAGGTCCGGTTCCGAGTGACATGTGGGGCCTTCGGGGGTCTTCAACTCAGATAGGTGGAGTTCCTTTGCACTCTTTGCAGTTCCAAGGGGTATCCGGTACGCAGGGTACCGACAGAATTCATATTTGAATTGAATTGGGAAACAAACTGGACATTAAAATAGAAAAGAGGAAGAAAACACAAAGAAATAAGAAAAGAGAAAGCAGCCCAGCCAATTGGCCCAACTTCTCCTCCTTCTCCCACAGCAGGCCTCCCTTCCTTATTTACCACGCGGCCCATCCTTCCCTTTCCCTCTTGCGGCCCTGCTCTCTCCTTGCACGCACGTGCACAACCCAAAGAAGCCATGGCGAACCGCCTACGTCCCCTCCTTTGTTCCCGATTGAAGCTGACCGAGCTCCGACTTTCTCGCGACGAGACACCAGTGAGGTGCCGCCCGCGGTACTGCACCGCGCCAGCTGCTTCGACATGATCAAGCGTGCCCCGTCACCCTCACCATCATGGCCCCAAAGACCAGTGCGCCCCTGCCAGCCTGCCGCCAGCGTTCCCGCGCCAAAAGGTGCGCCAACCACTACCTCTCAGCAAACCGCCTCCCTACGGCTATAAAAGGACCCCTTAATCCTCCATTCAGACGAGAACATCCCCCTCTCACTCCCACCGCACACCACCGAGCTCGCACAACCCTCACTGAGCAGAATTTTGTTGTTCCTCACTTTCTTCCCCATCGCTGGCAGCTTCATCGTTCCCACACTGATATGTCGAGGTACTTCGATTACCTTCGCCCGAAGTTTCCCTATCTTGTGTTCTAGGTAGAACGTAACTTGTTTGGACGAACCAAGTACTATGTCATATATCCTGATGGCCCCGCGCCGGTGCCGCGAGTTAGAGGCCCTAATGGCCCAAGAAAACTTGCTCGTAAGCTGAGACTTGACGTGTAGTACACAGCAGGGTACTTAGTTTGGGAAGAGGAGCAAGGGAGTGCGGACCTCGCTGAGCCGCTGCCATGTCGGTCGCACTTCCTCGTTGGTGGTTGTCGAGGTGTCTAAATTGACACCTCCCCCGGACCTACTCGGGAGTAGACCGTGGAGGTTTGATGTATATTTGAGGGGCTAGTCCTAGCATGATCGAGCGTCGTGAACGATGAACACGAGGGATTTACGTGGTTCGGGCCGTCTGAGCGTAATACCCTACTCCAGGTGGTTTGCGTGTTGTATTGCTTGAGTCTGAGCGAGCTTGTATGAATATGTGGCTGCTCAGTCCTTTTATAACCCAAGGCCGAGTGGCTTACAGGTGGGGTCCAGGGCCCGACAGGTAGCCCAGGGAGTCACCAAATCTATCCTAAGATTTAGGAGTAAATGTTATCCCCTGACAATGGCTTCAATGTGCCGCTTGGCCATGCCCTACTACAGGGCTACATATAGCCCCTCATCATGGTCGACCGTGGCTTGTCTGTCTTGTCGCGGCGTCTCATTGGTCCGCCGTACGTAGTAGTTCGGCTCTGACTAGTCATGACAGGACCAGCCACTGTCCTCTTGACTTATGAGCGTGAGCTCCCGCCTACCTAGTGAACATGCGCGTCCTTCTAACTTAGGTGCACCGAGCACACCTCCCTTTACCGCTCCTTCCGGGGAAAGGCTCAGGCTCAGTGCTGCGCGGCACGTGGCAGCTCCCGGTCCTTCCCTCAGCGGGATGATCGGGTCTGGGAGGTTGGGTCCGGAGCTGCTGGGGATGTGACAGCACAGGACCCTCTCCCCACGAGGGGAGGTCCGGGGCTACTGACCTAGCGATCATGCCGGTCCTTCCCTGGACAAGGTGGTAGACCTGACGCTGCTGGCCACGTGGTGGCGTCGGACTTTCCCTCAATGGGAGACGCTGCTGCACCGCTTGCCGTGCTGCACCCTGGGCCCATGTCAGACCTCGCCCCCATGGGCGGTGGGGCCTAGCGTGCTTTTATCCCTGTACCCAGGGGTACCCGGTTCGCCAGGCACCGACAGTGGCCCCCGACCCCTTCTCGGGGATGAACATCCTTGGTAAGGTGGTTATACCGAGGTGGGACCATTTTGAATCTTTGTGTCGCAACTTTAAGGACTTCTCTTCAATGCGGCTGACAAAATCTTTGTCTGCGGATATTGCGCCATCAACTGGCGCCAGTTCTCGATACAAAATTCATTTTGGTTCCGCGCGCCCATTAAGTCACCGCCCTTGAGTTTCGAACTATCACTTACGAAAACGGCTGCCTTTAGGCGGTTACTGGGCGTTCAAGCTCTTGACCCACCAGTCATAGCGTGGGTAGCCCCAATACCTTGGTGCCGGTGGTTTCCTTCCAAACGTCGTGGGTCTATACTTAAGAAGGAGACTAGCACAGGTCACATACTCTTCAGGCCTCCACTTGCACCTGCGCTTAAGTCCTTACTGCCTTCTCGCACCCCCCAACTTTGAGCTCTAGTCAGCCGCACCTCCAACCTTTCCTTCCTCCATCTCGTTGCCATGGAGTTGGGTCTCCCCGCCAGCAAGATCAAGACCGATAAGGGGCTGAAGAAGGTCCGAGCCTACATGGGATGGTCCCATGAGTCCTTCAGTGACAAGATCCGCATTAGCGAGCTTCATTTCGAGAAGAAGAACGCCGGCGACATGGTCTTCTTCCAAGGATACGCCATGGTCAACCTGCTTCCCCCCCTTCTCGTCCTTCCTAATGACATTGCTGGAGTTCTATGGCATCCAGCTACACTTTCTCGGGCCCCACTCCGTTCTGCTGGTTGCTATCTTTGTCCACTTCTACGAGATGTGGGTGGGGGTGCAACCCAGTTTAGAACTCTTCCAGAATGTCTTCACCCTGCAGACCACCGGGAAGGGGAACGAGCTGATTGGGTTGTACTACTTCGTTAAGCAGAAGCGGTCCCCTTTCAAGTACTTGGACACCTTTTCCTCCGGCAAATGGGACAAGTGGAAGAAGGAGTGGGTGATCATCACTGTGGATTGGCACGAGAAGCTGGAGCTGTCAGAGAGCCTCCCGAACGTGGACATGGACCTCTGGAACGAGGTCCCAGAGCTGCCGTCGGCGTACAAGCCCGTCGTGGCAAGGATCAAAGGCTGCGTAGATGGCGGAGTGATGCCCCAGATGGTCTTCGGGAACTTCCTGAGGAATAGGTGGGCGCCACTGAAGTTCAGGTAATGTATGGCGTGGACATTCACGCCGTGAGATGTTGACACGCAAATGAAGGATGAAGCACTGAAGGAGGTGCAGAAGAAGTTCCAGAGCAAGCCCAGTATCTCGCTTGAGTCCCTGGCGCCTCCAACATCCTTCCCACCCCTGAACCTGGCTCCTGAGTTCTGCCGGGAGCTCCGAAAGCTGATGCCAAGGTTGGATGACATCGGAGTCACGACGAGGCAGGCTCCTCCAGCATCCACTGCTCCTGGGATCTCCGGGGGATCAGCCCCAGTTCTCCCAAGCCAGGGATATGAAGTTGCTAGCTCCGGCAAGGGCGAGGCTCCAGCGGAACCCTCCAGCCGCAAAAGGAAATTGGTGCAGGGTGACGGAAGCCACGTTGCCTCTTTCGGGGGGCCACCTCACCCAGATTTGCGACTTCTGGCGGGCACCGGTTTCAGGGGGCCACCTCCTGCCACAGCGCTAAGTACGAGACCGAGCTCCGGAGGTCCCCCTCAAACAAGGGTTGCTCCGGCCAGGGAGGCTCCAGCTCCGGCTCCGGTTCAAGCTCCTGAGAGGCCTGACGCTCCGGCCACATCGGCTCCTTCAGGCTCCGGCTCCGGCCCTTCCTAGAAGCGGCTCTGTCTCTGCGGTACTTGGGGCTTACCAAGGTAAGCAACCACACTTCTTGCTTTGATTCCTCTTCAGGTCGAGGTCACCCTTTAAACGTTTGTATCTTGGTTGTGTGGCACTTCCAAGAAAGGTGAGACGACCGCCACACCTCCAGCGACACGAGAGGTTGAGCAGGTAGGCGCTTCAGCTTCAACTCCTGCTCCTGCCCAGGCGAATGCGGAGGCTCTGACCGGCACGAGGGCGGCTCCAACCCCAAGTGCGACTGCGCCTGAACCGAGGGCTCCGGCTGTTGATGTGGGGGTAGTTGGGGCTCCGATGCCGGAGCCAGTGGCCCCCGAGGCCCCAATGGAGGTGTCAAGCATCAGCACAGCTCAGGAGTCGTCGGAAGCTCCGCCCTAGGTGCTAGGGGCCGCCGAGGGATAAGCTCCCACACCGTCTTCCAAGGAGAATCTGACGCCCCAGCTGGATCAGGAATCAGCGGGAGCTCCACCCCTGGTGCCGGGGGCCTGAGGGATCGGCTCCCGCGCCATCTTCTGAGGGGACTCCGGTGCCCCAGCCGGACGTAGCTGAAGAGCTGGCCCCCATTCCAGACGTGGAAGAGGCTCCGGTGGTCGAGTCGGGAGTGGTCGAAGAGCCGGCCCCCACGCTAGCTACTTCTGAGGTTGGGGTGGCCCACCCGGCGATCATAGAAGTACCCGCTCCCGCTCCGATGGTGGTTGAAGCTCCAGTGCCTCAGTCAGCAGCGCCCAGTGTGACCGCGTCCTCACTTCAAGCCATGGAGGCTCCGGGCACATGTCCCGCTTCTCTGGCGTTGGAGGCTGAGCCGGGAGCGCCAGGGGCTGGACTGGGAGCACCTGAGGCTGCACCGGAGGGTCCGGCGGAGGTCCCAGGCATCTTGAGCCCGCAAGTGCCACCGCCTTCGGGGGGTAGCCCCTCCCGGGTGACGGGGACGTCTTGGTGGCGACGGGGGAAGGAGCGCTCCTATCCGGCTCGGCGCCCATTCCCCTAGAATTGGCCATCGACAACGCTCGCTCTAGCTTACAACAGGTTGTCGTGTCCTTCGAGCACAAACTCAAGGCTCTGGAGGAGGAGCGTTGAAGGCTCCATCGACATGAAGAATGGGCCAAGCGTGAGCAAACCCGACTGGTCGAGCAAGGTGAGCTTCTCAACGCGAGAGAGGCTACTCTCACGGCTCTCGACGAGAAGGCACAGAAGATCTACGAAGAAGTCGTGGAATGCTACAGAGCTACGGATCAGCGCCAAGGTGGTTTAACTGTCTGGCATGAGACCCTCCAGAAGCACCAGTAGGAGCTCGACTTGGGCGAGTCCAGACTCGTCAAGAAGCTAGAGGATCTGAGTCAGAGAGAGGAGGAGCTCTCCCGAAAGCTGTCGGCAGGTGAGCAGAGCTTGGTAGACCGCCGCAAATAGTTTGAAGCGTGGTGTAAGATTGAGACGGACAGGCTTTGGAAATGGGGGCAAAGCCTCAATGAGCAGGAGACCAACGTCTCTGCCAGGGAAAACACCATCCGGGGTCGGGAGGAAGACTTGGCGGAGCGTCGAAACCGTATCTTCATCAAGGAGTGAGAGCTCACGGATCGCGGGCGGCAAATAGCCAAGAGCATCCAGCAGCACGGCAAGGAGGTCGAGCGCCTCGCTAAGGAGGGTGCGGAACTGGCGGCCACCAGAAGGGCTCTGGAAGAGTTGCAGGGATCGAGAGCCGCCGAGTCCCAACGAGTGTGGGACTTCCTGGGACGGGCGGACAGGGCACTGTCACAGTTTCGCCTCAACCCTGTACGTTTGGCCCACCCGGTGTCGGAGCTACACGATGCGCTGGTGGCTCTCAGCTCTGCTGGCAGCAAGTTCGATGCAATGGTCGACGTCGTTGTGGACTAGATGGAGACGGAGGGGAGGTCCTTGACCAAGATTGTTGCCGAATATGTGTTGACATGCTACCGGAGCCAGGACCCTCACTTCCCCTTGAGTCCAGCAGTTGAAGGGCCCATCGAGGCAGAGCTGGACACCGCTCGGGAGAACGTTCAGGAGGCCACCGAAGTCTATGCTTCTGCTATGTGTAGAACTTAGGCCTTTCTTTTCTTGCTCCCCCCTGTGTGCCTCCAATTTTGTAAGATAATCTTTTAATGAATGAAGTCCTCTTGATCTTCGGTTCTGATATTTTTGTGTCTTGCTTCCTGGTATATGTACGCAATTCTTATTGTGTACGTGTACCAAGAGGAACTAGCACTCGCTTCAGGAACATCGGCCCCCTGGGGTTGTCGGAGCTTAGGAGCTCCGGCAACGCCCATGACCTTCGTAGGAGACGCCACATACCGCCTGGCCCCCTGGGGTTGTCGGAGCTTTTAGGAGGTCCGACAACACCCATGATTTCGGTAGGACGTCGACGCCGTGTCTCCTATAATTGCTAGGGTTCAAGAGCTCCTACATCACCCCTTGTTGGTGTATAAGGTGCCAACGGTGCCCCCCCAAGCCTACTCTAGGCAGAGTGTCCATTCGCCACCGGTATCACAGGAATGGCTTTATTTAGTGGTGTACCTTAGGAACCTGCACACATGACAGACAAAAGGTAATTCCACTCTCCGATCAATCTTTTACCTATGCTCTATTAGTGTCGCTTGTCTTACGATCCGTTGCCAATGTGGGGGGCTTTGAGCAGGTACCCAAAGTGGCCCGCCGGCAAACAGACAACAACGCTCCCACTATCGTAGAGACGAAGGAAAGATTGACCGCACCCATGCTAGGTGAAGAGCTAATGGCAAATGTGTGACATCATTCATAAGAACTAAAGATAATTTCAAATGAACAAGGCATTACAGGGTAGGGCAAACAACTCTTTCTTTTTAACGCTCATAGGAGAGAACAGACTTTACAGAAGGAACGACCCGGCCCAGGCGACAAGGAGCTAAGTGTACCTTCTCTGTGTACCGAACCATGCCGAGCAAGGTAGACACTCGAAGTTCATTTCCCCGGCCTTAGTTAACCCAAGTGCTGTCTCTTGAAACTATGCCGATTTTATAACTAGAGAAAAATAGAGTGCCCTTCCACTAGTTACGGATAGAACTTACGGAGGTGTTCAATATTCCATGGGTTGGGTACCAGTTGCCCATACTCCATAGCTAGGCGAACACAGCCTGGGCGAAAAACCTCTGTAACCCGGAAGGGGCCCTCCCACTCGGGGGAGAGTTTGTTTTTTCCTTCTCGGGAAAGTAGACGTCACAAGACCAGGTCATTTACATTGAGCTCCCTACTGCGCACGGTTCGTTGATGGTAGCGTCGGAGTGCTTGTTTGTACTGTTTGTTCCGGAGGGCAGCTCGTACGCATCCCTCATCGACGAGGTCCATATCTTCATGCCGAAGCTGGTCCTGCGCGGCTTCGTCGTACATCCAGACACAGGGGGGCCCATGGTGATCTCTAGGGGAAGGACAGCCTCCGCCCTGTACACCAGGAAGTAGGGCGTTTCTCTCGTAGCCCGGCTTGTTGATGTCCGGCTAGCCCACAACGCATATGGCAGCTCATCCACCTAGTTTGTACCATACTTCTCGAGGCTTGGGTATGTACGAGTTCGGAGGCCCTTGAAAATCTCAGCGTTCGCCCTCTCTACCAGCCCATTGCTCTCGGGATGGGCGACAGAGGCATAGCAAACTTGGATCCCAAGGTCCTCGCAGTATTCTTGGAACGCCATACTCGTGAACCAGGTCCCGTTATCAGTGATGATTCTGTTCGAGACCCCGAACCTGCAGACCATCGACTTTATGAACTTTACTGCAGACTGCTTGTTAATGGTGACGACTAGGGTGGCTTCTAGCTATTTGGTGAACTTATCTACAGTGATGTAGAGGTGCCAGAATCCTCCGATGGCTCTTGGGAAAGGTCCCAGGATATCTAGTCCCACACGGCGAATGGCCACGAGGGAGGGATCATCTGCAGTGCTTGAGCTTGTGTGTGGATCTGCTTGGCAAGCACACCTTGCATCTCTTAACCATGTCAGCGGCATCCTAGAGTGTTGTGGGCCAGTAGAAGCCGTGCTGAAAGGCTTTGTCGACCAGTGTGCGGGCCAATGCGTGGTTCCCACACTCACCTCCATGGATTTTTGTGAGCAAGTCGCAACCCTTCTCCCGGGTAATGCAGCGCAGCAGGATGTCATTGGCGCCACGCCGGTAGAGATCCCCCTCTACCAGCGTGTATCTTTTAGCCGTCCGCATGATCCGTTCTGCCAGGGCATGTTCTTTGGGAAGGTAGTTGTCCTTCAAGTAGTCCCGGACCTCCGAGATCCATGCATCGGGACCTCCTGGAGCCTCTGGTTCTTGGGCGCCCAGCTGCTCGGGGCTGCTGGAGGTGCATAGGAACATTGGCGGGCACCATGGTTGTAGGGCCGTTGGGGTTGCTAGCTTCGAGGTGCTAACTTCACCCCCTTCACCCGGTTCAGCAGCTCGGGCAGTTGGCCACGATAACGTCCTTGCAAGGACTCCTTCGGGCACTGGTGCCTCTGTGGAAGCCTTTGTTGACAGGTCGTCTGCGACTGAGTTGGCAGCTCGGGGTACATGGCACAGATCCAGGACCTCGAAATCTTTCTCCATCCTCCTGACGTGCAGAAAGTATGCTGCCAGCTGGGGGTCATTGCAACTGCACTCCCCCTTGACTTGCTTGACAACTAGCTGGGAATCACCTTTAGCAAGGAGCTGACGGACGTTGAAGGTCAGTGTTGTCCTCAGCCCGTAGATGAGGGCCTCGTACTCTGCCATGTTGTTGGTGGCTTTGAAGCCAAGATGAACCATATACTTGAACTGCTCCTCCGTCGGTGCTATGAGCACCACTCCGGCCCCGGTCCCCTGTTTCCGGGCAGAACCATCGAAGTAAAGTGTCCACAGGCTTTCAGTGAAAGCCAGTGCTTCGGACACTGTTCCTCCGGAGACTGGGCTTTCTGGGTTGCCAGGTGATGGAGTCCACTCGGCCAGGAAATCTGCCAGGGCCTGGCTTTTGACCGCATGTCGAGGAAGGAACTCGATCTCAAACTCCGCTAGCTCAGCTCCCACTTGGCAATGTTGCCAGTAGCATTAAGACTGTGGAGGACCGTTCTCAGTGTAAAGGGGGTGACCACTGAGACCTTATGACCCTGAAAGTAATGTGGGAGCATCCTCGATGCTATCAACACAGCGTACAACAGCGTATGTATCTCCTGATACCTTGTCTTTGCCTCATGGAGGACTTCGCTGATGTAGTAGATCGGCCTTTGAGTGGTCCGGACTCTGTCCGAGAGGTACGGTGCTTCCTGCATCGGGTCTAGGTCCTGGGGTTCCTGGCTCCCGGGACCCGCATCATACTCTGTGGGCTGGGAGCGGGCGACTTCCTGGCTCCCGGAGCCCTCCTGAGAGAGGTCCATGGCTTGGTCTGGGGCCGGAGACTTGGTGCTTGCATCACAGGCTCCTGCCCGTGTATGTTGCTGATGCGGTTCGGACCACTCTGCGACCAAGACCATACTGACCACCTCGGTTGTTGCAGTAACATACAGCAGGGGCTCTCCAGGCTCCGGCACCACCATAACTGGGAGGTACGTCAAGTGCCTCTTGAGCTCTTGAAACGCTGGTTCCGCTTCTTCTGTCCAGACAAAGGGACTTGCCTTCCGCAGAATCTTGAAGAAGGGAAGTGCCCGTTCTGCCAACCTTGAGATGAAGCGACTAAGGGCCGCTAGGAAACCTACGAGCTTTTGTACATCTTTGATACGCGCCGGGGGCCGCATCAACTCTATTGCCTTGATCCTCTCTGGATTGGCTTTGATCCCGTGGTGAGAAACTAGGAAACCCAGCAGTTTCCCAGTAGAGACCCCGAAGACACACTTTTCGAGGTTCAGCATCGTGCGCGTAAGGCGCAGCCTGCTGAATACTTGCGCTAAGTTGTCCAAGAAGGACGCGCAGTCTTTGATTTTGACCACGATGTCATCGACATACACCTATACCAGGTCTCTAATGAGGTCCCCAAATGTTTTATGCATTGCACGTACAAAGGTAGGGAGAGCATTCTTAAGCCCATAAGGCATGGAGACATAACAATACAGGCCATCTACTATTACAAAAGTAGTATGCTCCTCATCATCTCTAGACACACGTATTTGATGCAAGTCACAATACGCGTCTAGGAAACACAGCAGATCACAACCTGACGTAGAGTCTACAATTTGATCTATCCTGGGGAGCGGGAATGGATCTTTTGTACATGCCTTGTTTAGGTTGGTGTAGTCGATGCACATCTGAAAGTTGCCTAGAGGGGGGTGAATAGGATAATCGACCTGAAATGACTTAATAAAACGAGATCAACACTTAGGGGGCAGACTAGTCCGGTCCAGGGGCGGACTAGTCCGGTCCTCCTACAGGGAAAACCTAAAATGAGTTTCTAACAGGTTTTAGTTGGATTTTTGTGATGCAAAAAGTAATAGGATGATTCAGTGAACCTTAACAAGTTATATAGCAAGTATGAAGCTAAGGATCACAATGAAACAAGAGCGATGAACAAAAACGGTAAAGCTAGCCCTAGAAGCAATGTGCGATAAATGAAAGTGAAGTACACAAGGGACACAAGGATTTTATCCCGAGGTTCGATCCCACACAAGGATCTACGTCCCCGTTGAGGAGTCCACGAAGGACCGGGTTCAACAACCCTTCCCTCACCAAGTTTACCACAAGGGCCTAACTTGGTTCTCCACTATCACAAGGGTGAATACAAGATTCGTTGGGGCTTCTCACAATTTGAGGCTCCCACCAAGATCAAACCGAGAGCCTAGAGCGGTGTTCTTCCTCTTCTCCACCTCACCAAGCCCTAATCCACACAAGAATTAGTTTTTGAGGGAAAGAAGGCAAGAGGGAGGCTTTTGGAGGATCAAAGTTTGCTGTGGCGGTGCTAGGGTTTCAAAATTATCAAGAGTTGGTTCAAATGAACCCAAGGGTCCTCTATTTATAGAGGAACCAGGCCCATACTGCTGATCTCAGCAGATGGGCAGACCAGTTCGGCCTATGGCCCGGACTAGTCCGGCCTTTGGGACCACTGACGTCCCTGACAACTGCCACACTGCGTGGCAATCGTCACGCTACCCGTCAAACATCAAATTCAAACGGTCACTTCATAACTGACTAGCCCGGTCCAAACCGGACTAGTCGGATCTCACACAGAACCTTTTGTTCCGTGTGAAAATAGACTAGTCTGGAGACAACGGACTAGTCTGGCCCCCAGGGCGGACTAGTCCGGCCTCCTAGACATAGTCGCTGAAGTACCTAACTCTCACCAATCCAAACTAGTCCGGCCTCCAGGGCGGACTAGTCCGATCTTAGTCAGGACCTCTTGGTCCGAACTAAAATGGACAAGTCCGGGGTTTCATGACTTAGTCCCGAAAACCCACCCCATGACTACCCCGGACTAGTCCGTTCCACTACGGACTAGTCCGAAGTCAGTCAGACCCTTCTGGTCAGCCTGAAAACGGACTAGTCTGGCCAGGAGCGGACTAGTCCGGCCACCAACACGGACTAGTCCGGCCTCTCCTGCCAGACCACTCTAACACTCTTCTCTCAATAGGTTTTGATCTGTAAACCGCTTTGAGCTCCCAACTTGATCTCAATGCACTTTACGCACACATCCTCATACATATATGGCTAGTCTAAACTCGACACGCTAGAAACCCTAGTTTCTTCTTTTCGAGTCGACACAGCCATTTTCATCCTTTTTCTTTTTGAGGGTTTGTGTTTCCACTTGAGTCCACACCTGTGCTTAATATCACTGAGCTCATTAGTTACATAATTGTCGTCGTCAATCATCCAAAACCCACGGGGATCCTAGATGCACTTTCAATCTCCTCCTTTTTTGTGACTGATGACAACACATTAAGTCTTCAACATATAAGAGTATAAAATTTTGTTTTCATAACGTGCGGGTGTATGAGCGACTCCCCCTCAATGAATGCATCATGAAAAGAAGACTGAGGAAGTCCTTCATACACACACACGTTATGGTGGGGTGCCTACGTGTTGTGCTCAACATTTGTGACAAGACATATTAAATATGAATATGATCAAAAGATAGACATTCAAAGCATCATATTGGTATTAAACATTCAAAACATAGTCTTGCACAATTTTAAACATTCGAATGACATAAAAATTACATTAAGAAGTGCAACATGTTCAAGGATCCAAAAAGCTAGACAAGTACTACTACCCCCTCTAACCCCATCTAGCTCTCCCCCTTTGGCATCAAGACAACAAAAAGGAAAAGAAGAGGGGAACTAAGAGGCCTATCGACTAGTCATCGTCCTCATCGCTGTCGGCCGCCTCATCACCGGTGTAGCTCTCCGTGGCCTCCAGGTCCTTGAAGTCCTCGTCGTCGTCGTCATCGTTGGAGACCCGTGGCGAGGGAGCCGCCCGGGAAGAGCTCCCGTCCTCATGGAACTGGGTGAGCTCGTCAGCGGTGAAGTTGGGGAACCGAGTGATCTCGCCATCGCTCTCCTCCAGAGGTGACATGGGTACCTCAAGCTTGTTGCACACGGCCTTGAGGTACTTCTCTTGACGCTTGTGGGCTCGCAGATTGCGGACTTCTTGCTTCCGACAGGAGGTGAAAATGGCCTTGAAGCACTCGGAGAAGGCGCTCATCAACTAAGGCGGAGGTGGAGATGGAGGTGCCATGGGGCGAGGAGCTGGCACCGCAGAGTGAGAGGGAGGCTCCGCATTCTTCCGGCATGGAGGAGGCGGCACAGAAGGTGGAGTCTGTGGATGAAGTGGGCGATGAGTCACATCCTTGACAAAGGTCAAGCCATACACCTTCTCGATGACACACATAATGTATGGTGCATACCCACAAGCACGATTAGGGGTATGCGAGATGTTGATGATGTCGTCGAAGATGTAGTCGACGAGATTGAACTTCTCATCACCATCAATAATAAGGAGCAGATGCCTTAGGCTTCCTTGGATCACCCCTGCATCACCATCCTTGGGTGATGGTCCTTCTCAGAATCATGTTCAGGATGCTATAGAAGAGTTTGATGTTGCGAGCAAGCCCGACATCATAAGGAACATGACTGGTATACATGTAGGCCAACTCATCTCTGTCTGTGGCCTTGAGGTTAGAAATGATGATCTCATGATCCAAATGGCCTCAAGCCCGAGAATCTTGGCAAACTCCTCAAAGGTGACTGAGTATTGCTCCCCATGAGTCATCCAAATGATCCGTCTATCACCTTGAGTGGTGAAGTAGATGGTAGAGTAAAACTGCAGGATGACCTCAACATTCCAGTTATACTTGAATCCCATTATGTCCTTGAGTACATGACGCTCAGCAGCCTCAATGACCACATCAAAAGCAGAGTGTTGCTTCTGGGCCATATAGTCCCAGTCAACCCATTGAGCTTCAATCACTGGCTTCTTCATCGTCTGGTAGACCAGACAGTAGTAGTCACAATGGAAGTCACACCAAAACCTCGGGTCGGCGGTGCTCCTTTCATACTTGTAGACTCTTTCAGTTTGCAATTTTCTTGCCTTGTCCGCTCCTTTTCCATGGAAGACATTCGTAGCCAACTCATGCTGCCGATTAGGGTTCCTTTCAGGAGTGTGTACTTCCAAGGGGCCAATGGGTTTGGCCTGCCCCTTCTCCTTTATGACCACGCCCTTGGCCTTCTTAGCTGGAACCTTCAGAGAGGGCTTCCTTTTGTTGGGCTCTGCAGGAGGCGGGGCCTTGCCCTTCTTCGAATCTCTCTCGATCCGACGTTCAGCAACTTCCTCTTGGGATTGCTCCTTGGCCCTTTCCTTTTCTCCAACTGTCACTAGCTTCTTGTGCTTGGAGAATTGTGCTGCGGCAGCATGAGAGTTATGAGCCTCTCGCTCCTCTCGCTTCTTCTTTCGGCGCTCCCTGCGGGACTCCTCGATGGCACGTGCCAATGGTTCATCCTCATCATAGGCCGTAGCTGCGGCCTTGGACGCTGCGAGAGCTTGCAGTTGCTTGGCTGCTTTTCCTTTCTCTCGCTGCTCGAGGTGCTTCTTAGCAGCCTCAACCTCTGCCCGTGCCCATTCCTCACCAATGCGAAGCGGCCCCGCTTCCCATTCGGGGTCAGTGGGGGGAGAAGCGGATCGGCGAGGAGCTGCCATAACTGCTGAAACACGAAGAAGGCATAGGATAGAAGGTCAAGAAATTGGAATAGTGCGAAAGAAATCACGAGAAACAACCAAAGTTAGAGTTTGTCCTGTGTAAGCCAGACTTGTCCGCCTGGCACCGGACTAGTCCGAGTTACACAGAATGAACCCTAACCCTAACAGTTTTTCAAAAAATCTTTGAAACAAGTCGCAATACTCCTAGGATATGATCACAATGGTACTATAAACAACTTTAATGAAGAGGCACCTATCAAAAACTCTATGAATCAAGAATGAGGAAAGTTTTTGAAAAGAGAGGAATACCTCTTCAAATCTTGGCAAATCGACGAGATTGGGGAAGGATCGCATCGGGGATGATTGGGAAAGGTCTCCCACGCCTCCAAAGGATCCAATGCACGGATTGGAATCGGTTTTTGGAGGAAGGAATAAAAAATCGCCTAAGGAGGGCGGTTTTGCGCACATGGGAGAGAGAGAAGCAACTGAGAGGGAGAGGAGGGGTCATGCCGCCTCTTGGGGGTTTAAGTCCCCAGGGGCCAGACTAGTCCGGTGTAGGGGCCAAACTAGTCCGGTCAGCGGACCAGACCCAGACCAGACCAAATCCAGACTTGTCCAGCCATAGGTCGGACTAGTCCGGTCCTAAAAGGCTGAAAACATATATATTTGAGTTTTAGCCACTATAGTTGATCCTTTTGGACATATTGCCACAACAAAACTTTATGAATATAGTCAGTAAGCAATCAACAATCAAACTATTACCATAACTCACGAAGTCAAGGGTTTTTCAAATATTTTGGATAAAATCGAGATAGAGATGAATTTTTCAAACACATGCGTTCTTTTGAATAAGGTATAAAGTAAACATTCAGATGTGCATGTTTCAAGACACATTTCGAGAATCTAAGATATTGAGCTCACTCCTAAGCTCACAAAAATGCTTCTCATCTAGGGGCTTGGTGAATATATCGGCTAGTTGATTCTCGGTTCTTACATAGGAAATCACTATACCCCCCCTTCAAGGAATGATCTCTCAATAAGTGGTGCCTAATATCGATGTGCTTTGTCCTCGAATGCTCAATCGGACTATGGGCTATTTTGATGGCGCTCTCATTGTCACATAGGATAGGAATATGGTGCAAGTTTATACCATAATCCCTCAGAGTTTGTCGCATCCAAAGAAGTTGTGCACAACAACTTCCATGTGCGATATACTCCGCTTTGGCTGTGGAAAGAGCAATGGAGTTTTGTTTCTTTGAGGACCAAGACACTAAGGATCTACCCAAGAATTGACATGTCCCGGATGTGCTCTTTCTATCAACTTTGCACCCCGCATAATCCGCATCGGAGTAGCCAATAAGGTTAAACTTGGATCCTTTGGGGTACCAAAGTCCTAGGCTTGGTGTGTGAACTAAATATCTAAGAATTCTCTTAACGGCGGTCAAATGACAGACCTTAGGTGCAGCTTGAAAACGTGCACACATACACCCACTAAGCATAATGTCGGTCTAGATGCACAAAGATATAGCAAAGAACCAATCATAGATCGATATAACTTTTGGTCCACACTTGGACCATCTTCGTTGAGGTCTAGATGTCCATTAGTCGCCATTGGAGTCTTGATGGGTTTGACTTTGTCCATGTCAAACTTCTTTAGTATGTCTTGAGTGTACTTTGTTTGACTTATGAACGTGCCTTCTTTGAGTTGCTTGACTTGGAAACTGTCGAAGGTCGTAAACGACACTTCCCCCGGACCTGCTTAAAGAGCAGCCCGCGGAGGTTCTTTGGATTCACGAGGGCTAGTCCCAGGAAATCGAACGCAGTAGGATGATGAACACAGAGGGTTTACGTGGTTCGGGCCGCCGGAGCGTAATACCCTACGTCCATGGGAGTGTTTGTGTATTGCCTTGCTTGAGCGTGTATGAGTCTTAGTCTAATTTTTCTATCCCTTACGAAGGTCGTCTGCAGAGTCCTTTTATAGTTCAAGGACTCTGCAGTCACAAGGTGGGCCCCAGGACCCGACAGGTGGTCCTGGGGAGAGCCAAATCCTATACAAGATCTAGGATTAATTGCTATCTACTTCCCTTTGTTAGGGGTGTCAATGCGCCGACCCATTGCGCCGTGCGCCAGGGCTACACATAGTTGGTGATGATGGTAGTGCACGTCCCGTCCGTCTTGTCCTCGCGGCCCATTCGTCCGTCTTGCGGCGTGAGTCTGTACCGGCTACTTGGACAAGATAGGACACTGGAGCCTTCACCTTCGCATGCGCGACTCAGCTTGCCTGGGGAAGGCGCGCGTACTTAATGCCTGTCTGAGCAGCGCACGCCTTCCTTTACTGCGGCTTCCTACCGCACTGAGTCGGCCGTCTGCCATGTGTTTGCGCCGGAGCCTGCCTCTGCGGGGAGTCGAGCACTTGACGGAACAGGCCACGTGGTGCATCTGGAGCCCACCCCTATGGAGGGGTGGAGGCTCAGTCCTGCAGGCCACGTGGTAGTTCCTGTGCCTTTCCCTGCGAGGGCGCGGGCCTGGCCCCGAGGTCCCGATTGACCGCGTGTGTAGGATCGAAGAGCACGTGAAAAGCTACCAGAGGGGGGGTGAATGGTAGATTTAAAAATCTTACACAGCGGAAACAATTAAACCCCAAACCCTTTCGGCAGAAAAACGATATTTTAAAGAAATCGTGTGTGAGACAAATCTAAACGTATTTCACTGTGACAAAAGTGATAGATATCAGAGAGAATCAAGTCACGAAGACAACACAAAAAGAATCACTCAAATTCGTCAAGAAAAACTCAAGTTATGATCGAAAGATCAAACAAAGGTCAATCTGCCCTACCCGAGAAAAACAGTTCTGGAACGCTGCAAAGAAACTCGTGTAGATCATAGAACACAAATCCAATGACCATGAAATTTTGACAGATGATAGAAAATCAAGTTGTGAAGACAAACCAAAAAGAATCACGTCAATTGGATCAGTAAAACTCGAGTTATGATAAAACCACCGACAAAAGGTAGTGCTGTCCAGAAACTCGACGAGTAAAACTTGACTGGAACAAGTCGGACGAACAAGGCACAAAAGTTCCTTCAACCTATGAATTTTATTCAATAGAACACAAGAGGAACAGCCCCAAAGTCATGCACCACGAGCTCTGGGCTCCCTTGCTTATATAACCAGCCCTTAGGCCAACCCAATACCAACTAGGACTCCAATCCTACTCAGATCACGAATCCTAACTTTCCATAACTGCTCAAGATTCTTCTATACGCAGATAGAAGCAATCTTAAGACTTCCAAACACCTTAGGAACGTATACCAAATTCCTAAACAACTCAAATTCGTGACACACACGAAATCCTAACATAACCAACTCGATACTTTCCATACCGAGCCATAACCGACTTCGCCGCAACCAAAGTCATCAACCGGTACGATTCGATCCTTCCGACCAGATCTTTCCTTCCTTATCCCATCTTCGGAACCATGTTTCCACGTCATGCACCGCATGCATACATGCGAACACCTTCCTTCGACGTTCAGTAACCTTCATATGCACTGCCCTTGATTCAATCATCCTACGCGACCTCCTGATCAGCTCAACCATAGTTCCTCCCGAACTTGGTTGTTGGAACCTCATCTCCTCCCTGAGACTAGTCCAATGGATCCCGTCACCAGCCATGACTTGAACTCAAGCAACACCTGCACTTGAATAAACAACCAACCCATACGAGCCCAAGTCCTCGACTTGACTCAAGTTAGTTCCGAACACAACACCTTACGTGAGAACCTCACATAAGCATGTTGCAAAACCACAGTAACACGATATCATCCATATCAACCAAAACGCACCAAAAACTTAGCAAATGAATACTAAGCAATCTTTCCAACAATGTAAAGCAAGTGCGAAACATTGCAAATGAAAAGCAGAAGTATTGCGGTCAAGTTCCGAACCTTGCCAGAGCAACCTGGACCTTGAGCCGGAGCTAACAAAAGCTAGTACAACCTAGCGCCGGAGCTAACTAGAACTAGTACAACCAAGCTCCCGCCGGAGCTTACAAAACTAGCAGATCCTAGCACCAGAGCTAACCAGAACTATTCAGAACTAGTAAACTCAAAAAACCGGAGCTAGAAAAATCAACTCGGAGCTTAGCAAAAACACAACGGAGCTATCAAAAATATGTCGGAGCTATCAAAGACATACCGAAGCTAAAGATAAAGCTCACCGGAGCTAACCAAAGCTAGTCGAACCTTACCAAGAAGTCAGACCTAGCATTTAACGTAGCCGGAGCTACCCAAAACAAGTCGGACCTATGGTCGGACCTTGCTATAGCTCGGAGCTAGAGTCGGACCTTGATAAAAAGGTGTTTTGGTGATATTCGAAACTTTTATCCTCGAAGCCAAGTGTATTCACTACAAGCCAATGTATTAAGCACACATAGGTCTTACAATCTCCCCCTTGATGAATGCATTGGCAACACCATTTAAAATCCGAACATTGGCTTATTTTCAATAAAAGTTTTGAAAACAATTTCTCCCCTTTTGTAAATCAGAAATAAAATGAGAAGAAAAGCAAAAATAAAATTCTCATATCTCTCCCCCTTTATCATCTCTCCTTATGCACATATTTTCTTTCTCTTCATGCTTATCTCTCCCCCTTTGACAATGTTGTTGGAGTCGGCAGATCTCCTGACACTGCTAAAGTGTTGAAGGAGTTTGTGGTTCGGTGTGGGCGCGCGGAGACTCAAGAAGGTGAATTGCAGTTTAACACAGGAGACACAAGGATTTACGTGGTTCGGGCCGCCTGAGCGTAATACCCTACTCCACGAGTGTGTTGGTGTTGTATTAGCTTGTCACGTATGATTGCTTGTCCACGTCCGTGAACCTCCGTCCGTGAACGTCCGTCTCGCGTGTATCGTCGGCCTGTCCTTTTATAGTAGAAGGACATACCGTTACAAGCTAGCCTGGCCCGACATGTGGCCCCGGCGGTTACTAGTATTGATACACGATTAATTGCTGTTAATGATTCTGTAACGGGCTGCGACAGTGCCGTTACTGGTGTTAAGATCGTCCGTTTAAGCGTCATTAATATGGCATTAATGATGCTTAATCGGGTCTTGAAGTCCTTGGCTCTCCTTTGAAGATCCGGAGCCGTTACAAGGTCTTCCGGAGGTTAGAGGCTGCCAGCTCCGACGTTTGGACACGTGGCAGCTCCGGAGCTTGCTGTGGGAAGCAGGTAGCTCTGGGGCTATCTGACACGTGTCAGGTCCGGAGCTTCTCTCGGTCAGGGGTTAAGTCCGGAGGTGCCATTTCGGTACCTGGCCCGGAGCTTCCCCCTTGTGGGCGGTAGCTCCGGTTTGGCAGTACACGTGGCGACCTAGGGATTAACCATGTTGGAGAAGCAGGTCCGGTCATGTCTGACAAGTGGGCCTCCGAGGGTCTTCAATCCAAGTATACGGCCTTCCCTCGAGATCTTTGTAACCTCAGGGGGTGTACGGTTTTTAGGGTACCGACAGTGGCCCCCTGGACCTACCTCCGAGGAAGGTCACTGGGGTGAAGTCGTTCCGTCGGAGGTGGGTCCATCCTTGCGACTCTTGAACTGGGTCTTCAAGGGTCTTCGGAGGTGCCGTTGGCAGGGTTTTACAGTTAGATCCCGCCGCGTGGCGTACCTCAGGCGGCAGATGAGATCTTTGACGTGCGGATCTCACGCAATTGAAGGTCGCCGGTTCCCGATACGAAAACTGTATCGGTTCCGCGCGCCCTGTCAGGCCGCCGCCTTTGGGTTTCCCGCCTCGTGATGACAACCGTTCGCCTGGGTAAGAGCCTCGACTTGATCGTCGGGGTGGTCCCGGGCCCTCTTGTCATCGGCTGGGTTGAATTCTTGAGTAGTATCTTCGACTTCCCTGTGGTTTCCATCCAAGCGTTGCGAGGGCTTACTTAAGAAGGAAAGCGCGCACCGTCGGGAGTTCTTTATGCCTCTCATCTGATCTTGCGCTCAAACTCCCGACTCGTACTTTGCTCCTCTTCTCTTGCCTAGCTATGCCGCGATGGAGTTGGGTCTGCGTGAGAGTCGCCTGAAGACCGACAACGATTTGAAGAAGGTCCGGGCCCTCATGGGGTGGTCCTCGGACTTCTTCAACCGCTTGGTCCATGCCGGCGGGGAGCTCCCCTTTGAGAAGGAGTGCGCTGGCGAGATGGTGTACTTTTCTTCGTACGCCATGGTGGGGCTGATCCCACCTTTTTCTTCTTTCTTCTTGATGCTGCTAGACTTTTATGGTCTGCAGCTATACCACCTTGGCCCTCACTCCATTCTCCTCGTGTCCATCTTTGTCCACTTCTGCGAGATGTGGGTGGGCATCCCCCCTGCGTCGAGCTCTTCCGAACCTTCTTCACCGTTCACACCACCGGCCGGAGCAATGAGTACCTTGGCTTCTACTACTTCGTGAAGCGCAAGAAGTGCCCATTCAAGTACCTCCGGTCGTTCCCTTCCAGGAAGTGGGATGACTGGAAGAAAGATTGGATAGTCGTCAGGGTGGAGGAGCATGAGCGGTTGGAGCTGCCAGACGGTCTGCCCGGCATCGACACGTCGATATGGAGTGAAGTTCCGGTGCTGGCGGAAGCTTTCGACCCTGCACTGACCAGGATCCGCCGATGCGTGGAGGGAGGATTGACTCCCCAGGCGGTGTTCTGCAACTTCCTGGCCAACAGGTGGGCGCCGCTGAAGAGGAGGGAGAAGCTCGCCTAGGCCCTCAACAGCGTGATGGACGAGGACCGGGTTGAGACCGGGTTGAAGTCCAACATGGTGGGGAAGGCCTTGGAGTTCCACCTCAAGAAATTCCAGCACGGCATCGATGTCGACAGTGATGACTTGACTCCACCGTCGACCTTTCTTCCCCTGAACATGGAAGTGGAGTTCAGCAGGGAGCTCCGGTGGACGATGCCCCGCGCTTGACGACCTTGGTGTCGTCGAGAGAAGACCAACCACCCGGGTGGCAATCCCCGGGGTGCCCGAAGACGGCTCGGTCCCTGCTCCACAGCCGAGGGTCGAGGTCATCGGCAAGGGCAAGGAGCTGGCGGAGGAGCCGGGGAGTCGGAAGAGGAAGCTACGACATGCCGACGGAAGGTCCGTCAGGCCCGCTACTTCCGCCTCGGTTCCTTCTCCCCAGGGGGGAAGATCTTCTGCCGCCGTGGCGACTGTCCCCGTAGTGGGGTCCTTCCGGAACGATACTGTTCCTGCAGTGGGATCCTCCCGGAGCGCGTCTGTGCCCGTGGTGGAGCCCTCCTGGGGTGCTAGCTCCGGGTGCACGACTCCGGCACCTGGGACGGTGGGAGCCTCCAGGTCCAGGGGTTCCTCTCGATCGAGGAGAGCCTCGACCCGGGAAACGCCCGTGGCTGCGACAAGTTCTGGGGGGCCTCCCGGAGCTCCTACGCCAACCATGGCCAGCCCGGAACGTCCGGGAAAAAGGTTCCGCGCAAGCTGGTGCGGAAGCCTTCCAAGGTAATTTTTGATCTTTACCTTGGTTAACTTTTTAATTGTAGCGATTGTTTGTTAATTTTCTTTATCCATCCTCTGCAGCGTCCCCAAGAAGGGGAGTGAAGCTCCACCCTCGGCCATGATGTCTGAGGCCGTGGGAGCTTCTGCTCCTGTCCCAGTGCCGCCCCAGGTGGTGGCTGAGGCTGCGACAGCTCCGGCGCCGACTGTCGTGGTCATGAACCTCGACTCATCCCCAGAATTTCCCGTGGTAGCGCCGGACCACGGGAGTGAAGACACGCCAGCGGAACTTGTCTCGGAGGTTGAAGCTCCGGGTCCTGGTGCTGCAGTAGTGGAAGCTCCGGCTGTAGAGCCGGAAGAAGTAGTAGTCCCGACCTCGGAGCCGGAACTTGTCGAAGCCCCGGCGATTGAGCCGGAGGTGACTGAAGCTCCGGCATGCGATCCAGAAGTCAAGGTAGTTCCGGCAGTTGAGCCGGTTACCTCCGAAGTACCGGTCGCTGAGCCGGTTATTGTTGGAGCACCGGTCACAGAGCCGGCGGTTGAAGAGGCGAGGGAGCTCGAGCCTCCCTCGGAAGAGGTGTCCCGGTCGGAGCCTGTAGCAGCTCCTGTTCCGGAGACGACGATGTTGATGGTACCTACGGCCGAGCCGGAGTGCCCAAGCGAAGTCGCTAGCCCCCTGCCCGAGGGGGCGAATGAAGACTTTGGCGGCGGGGCCTTCTTCGATGGCGACCGAGGCCATCTCGGAGGACGGCCCTAGTGCCTTGGAAGCTCAGGGTTCCACTCTCGTAGAGTGGGACCCAATTTTTGTATATGAAGACCCGCTGGAACCAGCGGAGGAGACCCCAGCAGGTCCGGAGCCCATCCCGCTGTCGATGTCTATCGACAACGCCTGCTCCAGTCTACGTCAGGTCCAACTGGCCTTCTTCCACGACAGCAAGGCTCTTGAAGAGGAGCGCCAAACCCTTAGGCGGTGGCGCAATCGGCTCCACTTCGAGACTAAGCTGGCGCAGTCGAGGCTAGCGGACGACAAGGAGTGGATCAAGCGGGAGAAGATCCGCCTGGAGTACAGGGGCAAGCTGCTGGATGACAGGGAGAGCATGACTCATGCCCTCGACGCTCAATCCCGAAAGATCCACGATCAGGCCAAGGGTGCCAACGACGCGGCCAATGCTCGGCGCGAACAGCTTGAGGCCATCAACGCCGCACTCATCAAGCGCCGAGAGACACTTGAAGGGAGGGAGAGACGGCTTGAGGACGAAGAGCAGAAACTCCTGGAGCTGCGGGATGACGTCCTGAGGAGGGAAGAGGAGCTCGCCGAGAAAGTAGCTCTGGCTGACAAGGGCCTCGAGGAGCGCACTAAGAAGTTGGAAGAGCGCTGCCTTGAGGAAGAGGAGAAGACCTGGGTGCGGGGGCAGGAACTCTACGAATACGAGTGTACCCTTGTTGCCCGGGAGAAGAAAGTGGAGGCTAGGGAGAAGGACCTGGTCGATCGTCGGAACAAGATCCACCTCCGGGAGGAGGAGCTCGGAAGACTTGAGAGGCGGGTTGCTGCAAAGATTCAGCAAAACGCCAAAGAAGTTGAGCGCCTCGCCCGTGAGAATTCCGAACTGACGGCGGCCAAGAGATCCCTGGAAGAGGTGAAGAGCCTGAGGACGGCGGACTCCCTGCAGATTTGGGAGTTCTTGGGCAAGGCCAACGACGCGCTGACGCCGATGGGTTTTAGCCCCGTGCGCCCGGATGATCCGGAGCTGGAGCCGGACCTTGCGCTGCAAGCGCTGAGCGCAGCTGGTAGCAAGCTCTCCAAGGTGGGCGACGTCATCGCGGACCAACTGGAGGTCGAGGGGCAATCCCTGGCGAGGAACGTCACAGAATATGTGCTGACGTGCTACACCAGCCGGAACCCTCAATTTCCTCTGGACCCGGTGCTTGAAGGCCCCGTCGAAGGGGAAGGCGAAGCTACACGGGCCAGCGTGTCGGAGGTCACCCAGAAGGTCGCCGAGTTCTTCCATAGGGTCTAGGACCATCTCTTTAGCTCCCACTTGTATTTTCTCTTCTTCTTCCTCAATTTTGTAATCCCTTGTCTTCAGATGTAATCTTCTGTCTCCAGATGAATGAAATCCCCAAAGTTTTGCGAATTTCATTTTTTGTCTTCAACATCTTTATCTTCACTTGGCCCCCTGGTAGATGTACACAATTTGATTGTGAACATGTACCAAAAGGATATTGAGTTTTGTTGAAGACGCATTTGCTCCGAACTTGTAGAATTTAGGTCTGAAGTCTTCGATAGTGAAGGTCCCCTGAGGTTGTCGGAGCTTAGAAGCTCTGGCATTGTCCATCGCTGGAGCTTGGTAGCTCCGGCAATAGCCTCTACCAACATGTAGAGCGTCGATAGTTAGTCCTCCGAGGTGTCGGAGCTTAGTAGCTCCGGCAGTGACCTTTGCCAACACTTGGTTTGTTGGCAGCAGACTCCATTTATGGGGTCTTCTCACCATCTTTTACTCAGCGTCGACGGTTGACCCCCTTGGGGGAGTCGGAGCTTGGTTAGCTCCGGCTTTTCTCCATCAACGTAGAGTTTATTTTTCCTGCACACTTAAGCCAAGAAAAATAGTAAAATTCGTTCCTTGTCTATAATTTCGTTGCGGCTTACGATTCTCAAGAAAATTTTAAGTTGAACACGATTTTAAATACAATCGGATGCGTTGTCTTTTCACTTAGATCCAATTGTCCATGGACCCGCCTTACTTCGGCCTGCCAGGGTGTAGGTAGAGTGGCGTACTTAGGGTGCTTGACCAGACTAAGTCGATAGCACACTCCGGCCCTAGATTGGCTTGGAGGCTTTCAGGCGAGTTGGCCACAAACGATATTTAAATCCAAAAGATCTGACAATGCAACTCGAATCGTATATAAACCGGTCAAACTAAAATTTCTTAAGCATTGCACGTCTCTGTTATAGACAAGAAAGAGAAAAATAAAAATGTCGAGCCTGCACAAAATGAATGCACGTGGAGTCTATTTCACATAAAGATGTCTTTCATTATAGGTCCGGGGTACAGGGGAAACAAGTACACTCTTAGGGTACGGGACCAGGCTAAGTGTGTTTGGTTTCTTGTTTGACCCAGGGTAGTTAGCCACACTTTTAGTCCGGAGACTGTGACAAGTGCTGCATGAGCTTTGCAGACCTTTTGGGAAAGGTCCGGCTACTCTCCCGGAGGAACTACCCGACTCTGTACAATGACTCTATAACATACATCTCAAGTTACTTAAGACTCACCTCCGTGAAATTAAGTGTAGAACTTACGGAGGTGCTCGATGTTCCAAGGACTTGGGAGAGGTGTCCCATCCTCGGTAGCCAAGCGAACGCTTCCGGGACGGGATACTTTGATCACTCGGAAGGGCCCCTCCCAGCCGAGGGAGAGTTTGTTTAACCCTTCTCTGGATAGTATTTTCCGTAGCACCAGATCGCCTTCCTCGAGCTGTCGGTTGTGTACATGCCGCTGGTGATAACGCCGTAGAGCTTGGCGATATCGGGCATTCCGAACAGTTGCTTGGCACCTTCCCTCCTCGAGGAGGTCTAGGTCTTCACGCCGGAGCTGGTCCTGCGCGGCTTCGTCGAAGGTCCGGACTCGGAGCGAACCCAAGGTGATTTCCAGAGGAAGGATTGCTTCAGCTCTGTACACCAGAAAGAAGGGTGTTTCTCCGGTTGACCGGTTTGGAGAAGTCCTGTTGGCCCATAGAGTGGGCGGAAGCTCTTCGATCCAGTTGGCTCCGTGTTTTTTCAAGCGCTCATAGGTGCGCGTTTTGAGTCCTTTAAGGATTTCTGCATTTGCTCTCTCGGCTTGGCCATTGCTGGCTGGATGAGCTACGGAGGCGTAGCAAACTTGTATGCCGAGGTCTTCGCAATATCCTTGGAATGCGGAGCTTGTGAATTGAGTCCCATTATTAGTGATGATCTTGTTTGGGACTCCAAATCTGCTCACAATAGATTGCAGAAAGTTGATAGCAGATTGCTTGTTGATCGTCACAACTGGAGTTGCTTCCGGCCACTTGGTGAACTTGTCAATGGCGACGTACAGGAACTTGTAACCTCCGACGGCTCTTGGGAAGGGTCCCAAGATGTCCATCCCCCACACAGCGAAGGGCCATGTAGGAGGTATCATTTGTAAGGGCTGAGCAGGTGTATCAATTTGCTTTGCATGAAATTGGCATGCTTCGCATTTCTTCACCAGCTCAGTGGCATCCTGGAGCGCTGTAGGCCAGTAGAAGCCATGCCGAAAGGCTTTTCCGACCAGCGTGCGGGAAGATGCGTGGTTCCCACACTCACCTCCATGGATTTCTGCGAGGAGCTTGCAGCCTTCTTCCCTTGTGATGCACCGCATTAGGATGCCGTTGGCACCGCGCCGGTAGAGATCCCCTTCTACCAGCGTGTATCTTTTAGCCAATCTGACTACCCGGTCAGCGGATACATCATCGTCAGGAAGGATGTTGTCTTTCAAGTAGTTCCGGATCTCCGAGATCCATGCATCGGAACTGACTTGAGCATTTGAGTCTTGCGTGCTGGGTTGCTCGGAGCTTCCGGCAGCACCTACGACCCTTGATGGCTGCCATGGTAACAGGGCCATCGGGACCGTCAGCTTCGGGATGCTGATCTCGCCCCCTTCGTTCAGTTCGGCAGGCTGAACTGTGGGTTTTGACAACCTCCGGACAAAGATTCCGTCAGGAGCCGGAGCTCCGGTTGACGCTTTGGTCGAGAGTTCGTCAGCTTCAGCGTTGTGGGCACGCTGAACATGGTGGAGATCTAGGACTTCAAAGTCCTTCTGAAGCCTCTGGACTTCAAGGAGGTAAGCAGCTAGCTGGAGATTATTGCAGGAGCATTCACCCTTCACCTGCTTGATGATGAGCTGTGAATCTCCTTTGACCAGCAGTTGCTTGACACCGTATGACAGTGCCACCTTTAGTCCGTAGATGAGTGCTTCATACTCCGTCATGTTGTTGGTTGCCTTGAAGTCAAGGTGCACCATGTATTTCACCTTCTCCCCAGTCGGTGCAAGGAGAAGGATTCCAGCTCCGGTGTAAAAGCCCGTTTTTCGGAAGAACAAAAACGCAAAAATGCGAACTTAAAAATTTTGAAAATAGACTTGGAAATCCAAACTCACATGAGCCATATGAGTTAAACTATGTTCACTAAAAATAGGGACTTGTTAAAACTCTACATATAGAACATGGTTGCTGATGTGGAATGGAACTTAAGGTGAAGAATCCTTAATTTCCAGGTATTCACATTTTCAATGAAAAATTAAAGGAGAAAAGAAAACAAATAGAGAGAAAGAAAAAGGAATTATTCCAACCCTAAAATGGGACATCCAAAAATATTCAAATCTCAGGCCGTAAATTTTTCCATGACCTACTGATATTCCAATTAGACTCTCGGTAAAGTTTCAAAATTTTTGAAGCCCATTTCCCATTTATTGGACACGTACTGAGAGTTTAATCAACGTCGACTTCAAATTTAAACTTTGTGCTCAACTTTGTCCAAATCAACTCCAGATTTTTCCTGAGGTCCCTTATGGTTCAAAAAGGTTAACTTCAAAGTTTCAGGATTTTTGAACCTAATCTACTATTTATTCCCTTGAGTCAAGTATCACTACTTGAATTCAAATTCAAATCTGAGTTCAAATTCAACTTGCTCAGTTTTGAAATCTGATTGCACCATAAAATTCTCCACATTTTATTTAGTCACGGGGCCAAATTTGACTATTTTTGGAGCATGCTTGCTAGCCCTATTGGAATTTTGGAAAGAAGAGGGAAGTGGGTCCCACAGATGGTCCCCACCAGTCAGGTCGGCAAGGCTTCCTCTCTCCTCCCCTGCCTCCACGCGACCGCGTGCATGTGCCACCGCGATTCCTCTCCGTCCTTATCGTGTGCGCCCGACCCCGTTTCTTCTTCCTCGCGCCTTCATTCTCCCTCCCGACCTCGTCCGGCCACCGGCTCCTGCCGCCTCGGTTCCAGCACCTCCCGGCTGCCGGCTTGCCCTGCCCCCACGGACTCTCGCGTGCCTCTCCCTCCTAGCTCCTGTCCATGGCACCGCCCTGCCCGCTCGCCCACCTCCTGGCCGCCCTCAACACCGCCGACGGCGCGCTCGCCGAGCCGCCCAGCGCCAGCGCGATGCCCGTCGCCCCCCCTACTCCACGACGCCATGGCCGAGCGCCGAGCCGCCGCGTCACCGCACCGCCTCTGTATGCGCCTACCGCGCCGGCAGCCGTGCCCCAGCGCCCGTGCGCCGCGCCGCCTCCTCGCGCCCAGGCCGCCGCCGCCCTAGCTGCCCACGGCGAGGCTTCACCCCGGCCGCACCTTTCCTGCCCCCTCCGTCGCCCTGCCTCCTCCCCCGCCTCCGCGCGACGCCCGTCCCTGCGCTGCCAGCCCGCGCAGCTCCCCCGCCGGCCGCCTCCTCGTCTCCCCGGCTGCACCTCACCCTGGACTATGCCTCCTCACCGCCGCCGCCCTACGCCGACGCCGTCGCTCGCCGGAACCGCATCACCCCACCAGCCACGCGCCTCCTCGCCCAACCGGCGCGCTCACCGCCGCCCAGCCCCGCCTCGCCGTGCGCGTCGCCTTGCTCCTGACCGCCTGCAGCACCAGCGCCGTGACCGAGCGCCCGGCTGCCCTAGCGCCACCGACCCGTGCTCCTAGCTGCGCTCCACCGCCGTGTCCCTGCTAGCTGCGCCTTTCTGGGCCGACCGCGAGCACCATGACGCCATGTCCGTGTTCCGCGCCGTGTCTATGTCCGGGAAGCAAAGCGAGTAATGGGTGTGATGGAGGATATGCAGGAACACACCTTTGACACATCAGTATCGACAACTGGTCCAAGGTTGGCTCTGATTTTGCAAGATTCTTTGGATCAGTGACTGCAGCCAAGGTGTTCGATGAAATGGTTACAAGGCAAAACTAAGTGTGTGGCCGTTCAATGTTGGTCTATGGATGCAGGTTTACTGTGGGTTGGCAAATCGACAAGCCTAAGTTCCAAGATACCCTTTGAATGGTGATGACGCGATGGAACTCTAGTACACACCAAGATGTTCGGCGAAATGCATACAAGGTGAGCCTTACCCTGAAATACCTTGCTTGATGTCATCGACGTCCGTTCGTCGTGATCGCTAAGGTTACTCATGTGTCGTCAAGTCGTATGCCCATGTTCCGCGTTGATATCATTCCTATAGGAATCCCTAAGTTGACCTCTTGTGTCGTTTGTATCACACTGGCCTGTCCGTACGTGCTCGTGATGCTCCACCATGAGCCGCGTCGACGTCGTTGACCATATGACGTCGTCATGACGCTCCGAGCCGTTATCGTGTCCTGGCATCGAGGTGAAGGATACATGTGATGTACGTGGTACTGGAACACGACCACGACACATCAGTCGATGGTCGTTTAGCCAAATTAGGGTTTGGTCAAGGTGAGACTCGTCGAGTCCTAGGTGTAGCCTAGATGCTCGATGAAATGCCTTCTAGGTCAAACCGAGTGTATTGGTGACCACCGATGACCTAGGGTAGAATACTGCGAGAACGTTGCGACCGACGAGGAGAACTAGTCCAAGTGGAACCTTGGATAAGGATTTCTTAGTCGTGTCGAGGACGTTTCCTTTCCGCTCGCAGAATTGCTTACCTAGGTGTACCTCTTCATCGACGGTAAGTTCGTCGAGTCTTTTGTCGACAACTAAGTCGAGTCCCTAACTCTTCGACTCATGAAGTGGTGTTCGAGATTCCGCTCACCCCTTTGACGAGTCCGGATCGATGTGGACCTGGCTAATCCAATCTTCCCGTGATGGCAAAGCATGACCGTCACGACAAGGTCTCGCATCATGTTCGAGTTCCAGGAGTTCACCGAGCTCATCTGGACAATCTTGCAAAGGACACTGCAATAGTGTCACGTAAGCACTTGAACGATGCTCGAGAAGCTTGCCGTAGAAACTACTTTACCTAAAGGTCATTTGAACGTTGTCTCGGTATTCACGTCAGGTTAACAAGGCTCGTTATGATGTCTTAAGTCCAAAGAATGTTGACCTCACTTCACTCCCAAGTGTCGCTAGGGTTTCACCCTGGTTCATCCTTATCAGGACCCTGCGACCACACTTGTCCCGTAATTAGGTTTACTCCTTAATGAGTTTGTGTAACTTCATTGGTCGACTTCTAAGTCACAACCTCTTGTTGCACAGTTCACTCATGCCTTAAGCTTTCAATGCTCCATCTTGATCGCTTAGTCTTCCTTACAACACACAGTCCAGTAATACTTCTTCACTATTCTACCTTATCACTCTTTGTGCGGCATAGCTCCAAGTGTCGAGTGCTAAATTGCGATGTGTCATTACATTGCACTTTTCAGTGCTTATCTCGACACTACTATGCCACCTTGACTCGTAGGTCATCCTTACCCTACCAGTCCAACACTTTCACACCATTCAGCTGTATCGTCCTTGAGTGGCATAGCGTCGAGTGTTGAGTGCCAAGTTGCAATGTGTGCTTACATTGCACCTTTCAATTCACATCTCGATACTACTATGACCACTTGACTTCATCCTTTGTTCATTCACACAACAAAGGCATATCTGTCCTTCCTAGTCGAACTCCTCATTCTTAGAGTTTACACAACCCCGTGGAGTCTTTTCTTAAATTACTTAATTACTTAATTACTTATATGCATATCATGTCGATAGGAACGTGCTGATAGGTGATCGACAAGAAGCTTCACTTGGAGGAGAAGGCCAAGGTGTTTCCACTGAGGTTCCATGGCAAGTCCTCCGGAGGAAGATCAAGCCCTAACAATTGACATTTGTTCAGTCGCAAACTAAGGCAAGCCCCGGTTTGCATTTAAGTCGTTTATAAACTTTTGCTTTATCACTATGATGAGTAGTATATGAATTGTGCATTACGTTTAGGGTGAATGATACTCCACATGCATGACCAAAAATCCCAGGGTTTATTTGGCACGAGTTACAGTTTGACCTATAGTAACTGCTTTGCTAATGCATAGGAAATCCGGTAGAAGTCGAGTAGTTGGAATCTACTCGCGAGAGATGTATCTCACAGGATTGGTTGAATAGAAAATGGCTTAATATAATGAAATTGAGACCGGGCAGGGAATGGCTAGGAAGCGGCGGGAAGTGAGTCTCGGTCGCATAGCCCTGCCTGTGTCGATTAAGGCCCGCTTCGTGTGCGGCCCCTTCGGACAAGCTTGAAATGTACCGACAACATAATGGACATATGGAATCCAATAAACTGACGTAGCTTGGTCACTTGGGTGTCGAGGCATACCGTTCCGTTTTATAGGTGTGGGTTGAGGGTAGCAAGGTGTAAATCCGCTGGTGGGCACGTCAGAGTACGCCCCACGCAGGGACCTCCTGCCCGTGACGGATCGACCGGTTCGGCATTTGAGTGTCTCGCGAAAGGTTGCCATATACGACTAGTACTGAAGTGCTACGTAGGTACTGCGCGAAGTGCTCGCTGGCATTTCCGAAAGTGCGTATGTGTCGTGTTGTCCGGGTGTGTCCTGATTGCAATCACTGTCCCTCGCAGTAATAGAGTACCACTTGTTCACTGAGCGGTGACGTAGTAAATACTAAAGAAGCCAGAAAATCATATTGTATTGAATTATAATTACTTTGCAACCTTGTATGATTTAGAGATAGTACAATTAAAAGTTTACAATTTCCCCATACTTTAGCTGTAATAGCATTATGTGCTCTGAGCATGTCATATCATCGGTAAAGCGTTTCTTGTTTGATTGTGGAACCCATGATGTGCCGTGCTTGGAGAATGTCATTTGCTACATAAAACCTGATTATAAGGACCCACTTGTAGGCGAGTCCATTTATGCTATTCCTTACCTATGTTTAGTGTCCCCTTGCATCTGTCTAGTGAGACGGTTAAGTCTTGCTGAGCCTTATGCTCACGTTTGCGCTTTAACGATTTTTGCAGGTATTAGTTTTATTTCTGCTGTTCAGGTTGTACATGAGACTCGAGGTGTCGAGATAAATCTCATGTGAGCCACGCCGCTGCTGTTTGTTCTTCGTGTTGCTAGTGAGAATCGTCCTAGGGCATGGACGTCTTCTCTCCTGCTTAGTTAGGTGAGATTTTGAGTATGTATTCTCCGCTGCGTGTGTACCCTTGTTGTACACTCTTTTGTAAACTCTTCTTATTATGAAATGAAAACTTTATATGTTTTGGTATCCTTTTTTTTTTGTGTGCTGTTAGGTGCCGCATCGCACGGTACCACCCAATGAGATCCTCGGATGTGTGGATTCTGGTCCCCACAGACATGGTATCAGAGCTTCATTGGGAATAGCACGCTCGAAAGGAGCCTATTTTCGAAAACTCCGAAGTAGTCGAGTGAGGATTAGCTATATGCCCATTAAGGACTATTACTAGTATAAGTTATAAAGGTGGTGAACTAACTTGTTATATTATTCTGTAACGACGCTCTGTCTTCAAGGTAAGAGGTAAGGTACGCCGCCGAGAGCGGATCAATCTCGGTAAACTCTACATACGAGATATGGTATGTAAAATTTCCGTGGCTTAGCACGGAAAGTCAATATGAGTCTCTGAAACTTTCCATGTTTCTGAGAACATATGACACGCGGTACCCCAGCGTGACACAAAATTAGTGGGAGCCCCCGTCGGGTGGTGTATAACCCGATAGTATGTATCTCTAGAACTATTCATGTTCTATGGGATCATGCGAAACACGTATGCCCGAGCGTGTATAAGCCGGATCGTACGGGAGTCTTTGCTGTACAGACGTATTTACAGCCATGTACCTCGAGACATGGCCTCGCTCGAGGGCGACTCACACCAGAGTCGTATGCATTTACTTTCATATATATTATTGTGACTGCCTGTCGTGTTTCCCCGTGCCGCCCTTGAGGTGTGAAGGTGTGAAAGGGGATTGTTTGTCTTCTACAGGTACACTAACTCCGGTAGCGACCCGTGTAGAATACGTTTGCGAGTGATCGATATTAGGACCACCTATAGACGTATCCGGATATACCGGGTTAGACTTTTCTTTTGGTAAGGCACGTAGTACCGCCAGTATCCCAATTGATACTTTGACCATCCCCCACGAGAGAAATGGCTTCATATTCATATTAAGTCCAAGTATCAGTTGCTGATATCTTGTGGACGAAGTAAAATGTTTCTTTTCAAGAGTAGGTGAACCAAAGTCCTTTGCTCCTGGCGAGAGTTTAGCTCGACTTCGCCGGAGTAAGACTTTGGTTAAGTTTGAAGATCCATAGTGATATGCTATGGATAAGAAGGTCGTCAAGTCTCTTTTAAGATTCCATTTGGTTCTAAAGGAAATGATTAGTTGTGAATCAAGTTCTAGCCATCGGACTTGAGTTTTGAGCTAAGTTTCAAAATTTGAGTTTGTTCCCAAATTCTTGTGTTTCGAAGCCGGTGAGTTCTGTTTTCGAACAGAATTGACCTGACTTTGAAATTCCATATCTCTTCAACCTGGAGGGCTTTGGAGGCAAGTGAATACTTTTTGAAAAGCTTTTGGAGTCTTCTAATAGTTTCCTATTGACCTCCAAGCCAAAAGATGCTTTTATGGTGATGAAAATGCACCATTATCACAGCAGCTGCTGTTCTGAAACTACACGGACCAGCATCTGAATTTTTGTCATATTTCCTTGGAGAAAGCTCTTCTATTCCATTATGATACATTTCTGGAAAGTGGAAGAGCTATTCTACAACTTTGTTATTCAGTGATACCTCAAATTCAGTTTAAAACTAATTAAAAACAGAGTTGAAGATAGTACATGTATATTGATGCTATCTGAAACAGCCAAAAAAAAAATTTTGAACTTTAAATAGCCATAACTGTTAAACTAGAAATGCAACCTATGCATGTTTATACATGTATGGAAAACTTAGAGAGTCCTCTACACCATTTCTATAGAACTCCAGAGCATAATCCATCTCTAACATACTCAAAATTTCAGATTTCTAGACTTGATCAAATCTGGACAGCGAGTGGACAGTCCTGTATACAGTTACTGTTTCTCGCATAACTCGCTGTATAATTGTCGAAAGACTTCATAATTTTCATTTCTGGGATCCCGAGAATTTTTGCAACAAGTTTGCTATGTATTACTTTTGCAAATATTGATGTTTGTATATCTGAAATTTGTGGACAAAATCAGCCTTAAACAAAGGAGGTGCTGTCCAAATTTTCAGAAAAACTGTCAACTTGCAAATGCCGTATCTTCTCAACCAGAAATGCTACGAGGGCAAGTAAATACTTTTTAGAAAGGTTTGGAAGTCCTCTACATGTTTTCTGTTCAACACCAGACCAGAATCCTTTTCTAAATGGGTGAAATTTGGATAATCGCAGAGACTGTCCAGGCATACCCAAACTGGACAGCAATCTGTACACCTCTGAATTTACTCCATAACTCGCAGACCCTTGATCCAATGGTGTCACGCGAGTAACCGTTGGAGATTTTAGAGAGTCAGATACAATTTTTGCAATTGGCTCCAGACCTGAATCGGTCATCTACCTATTCCAAATCGAGTTTGAATACAGAGTGGTCAATCTGAACTGAATTCAATTCTGAATGCTGAAATTTTACCTAACTTCAAAAATTCATATCTTTTGAGCTAGAGCTGATATGAAGACAAGTAAGTACATTCTGGAAAGCTTATTACATTTGCTACAACTTTGTAAATAAGAATATTTCCAGATTTCCATCAGAACAGCCTGAAAACTTTAGATCAAAACGGCTACTGTTTAAGCAGATTCTGCTGAAAGTGCAGAGAAATCTGCTAACTTTAAAATTGCATGACATGCAAACCAGAGATGATCTAGAGGCAAACCAATACTTTTTAGAAAGGTCTTGAAGTGTACTTTAACTTTGTTATTCACCTCAAGATCTGATTTTTCCATTAACTGGATCAAAAATCGAGTTTGCGTCCAGACTGGTCATTTGTCACCATAGTCTGGCCAGTTTGAACTTTTGGTTTTTGTTAGGCATTCGGTTCTCGATTTTAACTCGAAGGATGTTATAACCGACCAAGAGTTGGGATTTAACTATTTACCAGGTCGAATGGAGTGTTAAACTCAGTCGAAGCCTTTTCCCTTGGATAGGCATACTAGTGTCTGATTTATGTGACTTGCTACATCACATCTTGTGATGTTGAACGCAGATCGCAATTACTCGAGTTGCATCTCGTCTTCCCAGAAGGATTGTTTGGAGTACGCTTCAACATCCTGGTTTGGAACTTTAAGGGGGAAGGCGAGCACTCAAGTAATGGTGGTATTCAACCATCAACCTTGGTTACAACGAGTCGTGTCAACAAGAAGACGATCAAGTAAGATTAAATCTTCAAGAGGATCCAACATCCACCACCAGATTGAGTTACTCAAAGAAGAAGTGTGACTTCAACTCCACTAAAGTGATCACTAAGGATATCAGTTCCTCTTGCCAGATCGAAGCGAAGGTTAAGTGAAGCATCACTAGAGACCTATAGTTAGTTGTTTTTCTCCTGATGAAGATACAATCAAGTTGAGTAGAACATGAACAAGCTTTTGAAAGGTCGAGGTAACGTGGTATATTTCCCACATTCCTTGTCAATCGTTCTGTTATGAATTTCTTAACTGTGGTCGAGTCATGAAAGTAACGCCACTCATTGAGTGTCTTTCACGACCACGGTATCCAATCCTTGCAAATCATCAGACAGTACTTGAGTTTTATGGGTGTGGTTCATTTAGTCTTGCTCAAACTATAAAACTACAACACCATGCATGTGCACCATTTGCATCATACATCTGCATCATTTGCACCATACATATGCACCATTTGCACCATACATATGCACCATTTGCACCATACCATATGCATATTCATTGCACCATACAACCTATGATGTATCATGAAGCATCATTACCAATGTAACACCCAAAATGGAATGCATGATAATACTAAAATTTAGAGCAAGATTGTGTACCCCATTCAAACTATTCTAAGGTGTCTAATGACTACGATCATTTCACCATATTCATTTGACTTCTTACATTATTGATCTCCTTTCCATTGAGTGATACCTGGGCAACCGATCACTCAACCTCACTTGCAACTAAACAAACACGTGAACTTCCATCCTTGACTTGTTTTAGTTCAAGTACCTTGATTGTTGCAACTATATCGTTCGTCATCGAGTAGTCATCAGTTCGATGATCAACCTTGTAAAATCCATGAAATCTCCTTCCTCGCAAGGATACCGTTCGTTTGTCAACCTCGTGAAACTCTTTGGGTCCATCTAAGATCTTATGTTGTTATATGGTAACCTTGCTATACTAATTACCTTGTAGTTACCATATGATTGAGTTCTTTGCTGTGTTGAAACATATGAGGATACTGAATCCTTACATCCTCATGTGCCACCGCAAAAAGGTCTTCATCTTCTGCTTCTATTGTCTGAAGACGTTGATATACCCAGAAACCTTGTAGTCGTCGTATCTTCAATATTCCTGCTGTTTTGATTACATAAGAGTGTTGAGTGTCTTGCTACTCTTATGCTACGGCTAGGGAATCCTATGGTTGACTAAACGTCAAACGAGGTTAATGATTGTTGTTTAACCTCGTAAACCATCTTAACTCATGTCAAGGGAAATACCACATTAAGTTGAAAGGACCTATGCAAAACCAAGCAAGCAACCAAGAACCAATGCAAGAAAAGTTTCAAACTATCAAGGTGACCTAGAGAAGCAAAGAACAAGTGCAAATTCTTCAAATCAAGACTAGGACAGGACAAGATGTCATGTCAGTGCAAGAGTACAACAATAAAGGATCAGTAACAGACATGAAAGTTTTACGATGTGATATTGTCATGTCGAGCATCCTGTCATGGTTATCAACCTAAAGACTGGAATCTCCTGAAGCAGACTTTAGAATTTCTTAAGATGCCTGAAGATAATCACTATTTCGTAGAACCCAAGTTTTTAAGGGCATTGCCATTTTCCTTAGTCAATGACCCTCTTTTACGGATCGTTCCCTCATCGTTCTGTTATTCTACCTGTTAGAATCTCGGGACGAGATTCCTTTAAGGGGGAAGGATTGTAAAAGCCCGTTTTCCGGAAGAACAAAAACGCAAAAATGCGAACTTAAAAATTTTGAAAATAGACTTGGAAATCCAAACTCACATGAGCCATATGAGTTAAACTATGTTCACTAAAAATAGGGACTTGTTAAAACTCTACATATAGAACATGGTTGCTGATGTGGAATGGAACTTAAGGTGAAGAATCCTTAATTTCCAAGTATTCACATTTTCAATGAAAAATTAAAGGAGAAAAGAAAACAAATAGAGAGAAAGAAAAAGGAATTATTCCAACCCTAAAATGGGACATCCAAAAATATTCAAATCTCAGGCCGTAAATTTTTCCATGACCTACTGATATTCCAATTAGACTCTCGGTAAAGTTTCAAAATTTTTGAAGCCCATTTCCCATTTATTGGACACGTACTGAGAGTTTAATCAACGTCGACTTCAAATTTAAACTTTGTGCTCAACTTTGTCCAAATCAACTCCAGATTTTTCCTGAGGTCCCTTATGGTTCAAAAAGGTTAACTTCAAAGTTTCAGGATTTTTGAACCTAATCTACTATTTATTCCCTTGAGTCAAGTATCACTACTTGAATTCAAATTCAAATCTGAGTTCAAATTCAACTTGCTCAGTTTTGAAATCTGATTGCACCATAAAATTCTCCACATTTTATTTAGTCACGGGGCCAAATTTGACTATTTTTGGAGCATGCTTGCTAGCCCTATTGGAATTTTGGAAAGAAGAGGGAAGTGGGTCCCACAGATGGTCCCCACCAGTCAGGTCGGCAAGGCTTCCTCTCTCCTCCCCTGCCTCCACGCGACCGCGTGCATGTGCCACCGCGATTCCTCTCCGTCCTTATCGTGTGCGCCCGACCCCGTTTCTTCTTCCTCGCGCCTTCATTCTCCCTCCCGACCCCGTCCGGCCACCGGCTCCTGCCGCCTCGGTTCCAGCACCTCCCGGCTGCCGGCTTGCCCTGCCCCCACGGACTCTCGCGTGCCTCTCCCTCCTAGCTCCTGTCCATGGCACCGCCCTGCCCGCTCGCCCACCTCCTGGCCGCCCTCGACACCGCCGACGGCGCGCTCGCCGAGCCGCCCAGCGCCAGCGCGATGCCCGTCGCCCCCCCTACTCCACGACGCCCTGGCCGAGCGCCGAGCCGCCGCGTCACCGCACCGCCTCTGTATGCGCCTACCGCGCCGGCAGCCGTGCCCCAGCGCCCGTGCGCCGCGCCGCCTCCTCGCGCCCAGGCCGCCGCCGCCCTAGCTGCCCACGGCGAGGCTTCACCCCGGCCGCACCTTTCCTGCCCCCTCCGTCGCCCTGCCTCCTCCCCCGCCTCCGCGCGACGCCCGTCCCTGCGCTGCCAGCCCGTGCAGCTCCCCCGCCGGCCGCCTCCTCGTCTCCCCGGCTGCACCTCACCCTGGACTATGCCTCCTCACCGCCGCCGCCCTACGCCGACGCCGTCGCTCGCCGGAACCGCATCACCCCACCAGCCACGCGCCTCCTCGCCCAACCGGCGCGCTCACCGCCGCCCAGCCCCGCCTCGCCGTGCGCGTCGCCTTGCTCCTGACCGCCTGCAGCACCAGCGCCGTGACCGAGCGCCCGGCTGCCCTAGCGCCACAGACCCGTGCTCCTAGCTGCGCTCCACCGCCGTGTCCCTGCTAGCTGCGCCTTTCTGGGCCGACCGCGAGCACCATGACGCCATGTCCGCGTTCCGCGCCGTGTCTATGTCCGGGAAGCAAAGCGAGTAATGGGTGTGATGGAGGATATGCAGGAACACACCTTTGACACATCAGCATCGACAACTGGTCCAAGGTTGGCTCTGATTTTGCAAGATTCTTTGGATCAGTGACTGCAGCCAAGGTGTTCGATGAAATGGTTACAAGGCAAAACTAAGTGTGTGGCCGTTCAATGTTGGTCTATGGATGCAGGTTTACTGTGGGTTGGCAAATCGACAAGCCTAAGTTCCAAGATACCCTTTGAATGGTGATGACGCGATGGAACTCTAGTACACACCAAGATGTTCGGCGAAATGCATACAAGGTGAGCCTTACCCTGAAATACCTTGCTTGATGTCATCGACGTCCGTTCGTCGTGATCGCTAAGGTTACTCATGTGTCGTCAAGTCGTATGCCCATGTTCCGCGTTGATATCATTCCTATAGGAATCCCTAAGTTGACCTCTTGTGTCGTTTGTATCACACTGGCCTGTCCGTACGTGCTCGTGATGCTCCACCATGAGCCGCGTCGACGTCGTTGACCATATGACGTCGTCATGACGCTCCGAGCCGTTATCGTGTCCTGGCATCGAGGTGAAGGATACATGTGATGTGCGTGGTACTGGAACACGACCACGACACATCAGTCGATGGTCGTTTAGCCAAATTAGGGTTTGGTCAAGGTGAGACTCGTCGAGTCCTAGGTGTAGCCTAGATGCTCGATGAAATGCCTTCTAGGTCAAACCGAGTGTATTGGTGACCACCGATGACCTAGGGTAGAATACTGCGAGAACGTTGCGACCGACGAGGAGAACTAGTCCAAGTGGAACCTTGGATAAGGATTTCTTAGTCGTGTCGAGGACGTTTCCTTTCCGCTCGCAGAATTGCTTACCTAGGTGTACCTCTTCATCGACGGTAAGTTCGTCGAGTCTTTTGTCGACAACTAAGTCGAGTCCCTAACTCTTCGACTCATGAAGTGGTGTTCGAGATTCCGCTCACCCCTTTGACGAGTCCGGAACGATGTGGACCTGGCTAATCCAATCTTCCCGTGATGGCAAAGCATGACCGTCACGACAAGGTCTCGCATCATGTTCGAGTTCCAGGAGTTCACCGAGCTCATCTGGACAATCTTGCAAAGGACACTGCAATAGTGTCACGTAAGCACTTGAACGATGCTCGAGAAGCTTGCCGTAGAAACTACTTTACCTAAAGGTCATTTGAACGTTGTCTCGGTATTCACGTCAGGTTAACAAGGCTCGTTATGATGTCTTAAGTCCAAAGAATGTTGACCTCACTTCACTCCCAAGTGTCGCTAGGGTTTCACCCTGGTTCATCCTTATCAGGACCCTGCGACCACACTTGTCCCGTAATTAGGTTTACTCCTTAATGAGTTTGTGTAACTTCATTGGTCGACTTCTAAGTCACAACCTCTTGTTGCACAGTTCACTCATGCCTTAAGCTTTCAATGCTCCATCTTGATCGCTTAGTCTTCCTTACAACACACAGTCCAGTAATACTTCTTCACTATTCTACCTTATCACTCTTTGTGCGGCATAGCTCCAAGTGTCGAGTGCTAAATTGCGATGTGTCATTACATTGCACCTTTCAGTGCTTATCTCGACACTACTATGCCACCTTGACTCGTAGGTCATCCTTACCCTACCAGTCCAACACTTTCACACCATTCAGCTGTATCGTCCTTGAGTGGCATAGCGTCGAGTGTTGAGTGCCAAGTTGCAATGTGTGCTTACATTGCACCTTTCAATTCACATCTCGATACTACTATGACCACTTGACTTCATCCTTTGTTCATTCACACAACAAAGGCATATCTGTCCTTCCTAGTCGAACTCCTCATTCTTAGAGTTTACACAACCCCGTGGAGTCTTTTCTTAAATTACTTAATTACTTATATGCATATCATGTCGATAGGAACGTGCTGATAGGTGATCGACAAGAAGCTTCACTTGGAGGAGAAGGCCAAGGTGTTTCCACTGAGGTTCCATGGCAAGTCCTCCGGAGGAAGATCAAGCCCTAACAATTGACATTTGTTCAGTCGCAAACTAAGGCAAGCCCCGGTTTGCATTTAAGTCGTTTATAAACTTTTGCTTTATCACTATGATGAGTAGTATATGAATTGTGCATTACGTTTAGGGTGAATGATACTCCACATGCATGACCAAACATCCCAGGGTTTATTTGGCACGAGTTACAGTTTGACCTATAGTAACTGCTTTGCTAATGCATAGGAAATCCGGTAGAAGTCGAGTAGTTGGAATCTACTCGCGAGAGATGTATCTCACAGGATTGGTTGAATAGAAAATGGCTTAATATAATGAAATTGAGACCGGGCAGGGAATGGCTAGGAAGCGGCGGGAAGTGAGTCTCGGTCGCATAGCCCTGCCTGTGTCGATTAAGGCCCGCTTCGTGTGCGGCCCTTTCGGACAAGCTTGAAATGTACCGACAACATAATGGACATATGGAATCCAATAAACTGACGTAGCTTGGTCACTTGGGTGTCGAGGCATACCGTTCCGTTTTATAGGTGTGGGTTGAGGGTAGCAAGGTGTAAATCCGCTGGTGGGCACGTCAGAGTACGCCCCACGCAGGGACCTCCTGCCCGTGACGGATCGACCGGTTCGGCATTTGAGTGTCTCGCGAAAGGTTGCCATATACGACTAGTACTGAAGTGCTACGTAGGTACTGCGCGAAGTGCTCGCTGGCATTTCCGAAAGTGCGTATGTGTCGTGTTGTCCGGGTGTGTCCTGATTGCAATCACTGTCCCTCGCAGTAATAGAGTACCACTTGTTCACTGAGCGGTGACGTAGTAAATACTAAAGAAGCCAGAAAATCATATTGTATTGAATTATAATTACTTTGCAACCTTGTATGATTTAGAGATAGTACAATTAAAAGTTTACAATTTCCCCATACTTTAGCTGTAATAGCATTATGTGCTCTGAGCATGTCATATCATCGGTAAAGCGTTTCTTGTTTGATTGTGGAACCCATGATGTGCCGTGCTTGGAGAATGTCATTTGCTACATAAAACCTGATTATAAGGACCCACTTGTAGGCGAGTCCATTTATGCTATTCCTTACCTATGTTTAGTGTCCCCTTGCATCTGTCTAGTGAGACGGTTAAGTCTTGCTGAGCCTTATGCTCACGTTTGCGCTTTAACGATTTTTGCAGGTATTAGTTTTATTTCTGCTGTTCAGGTTGTACATGAGACTCGAGGTGTCGAGATAAATCTCATGTGAGCCATGCCGCTGCTGTTTGTTCTTCGTGTTGCTAGTGAGAATCGTCCTAGGGCATGGACGTCTTCTCTCCTGCTTAGTTAGGTGAGATTTTGAGTATGTATTCTCCGCTGCGTGTGTACCCTTGTTGTACACTCTTTTGTAAACTCTTCTTATTATGAAATGAAAACTTTATATGTTTTGGTATCCTTTTTTTTTGTGTGCTGTTAGGTGCCGCATCGCACGGTACCACCCAATGAGATCCTCGGATGTGTGGATTCCGGTCCCCACATCCGGCCCCCTGCTTCTGCATGGAGCCATCGAAGTAGAGGGTCCAGTGAGGCTCGGTGAAGGTTGGAGCTTGATGCTCCGTCTTCTGTTCACTGGGGCCCCCAGGGTTCGATGGAGAGGGAGTCCATTCCGCCACGAAATCTACCAGCGCTTGACTCTTGATTGCTTGCCTCGGAATGAATTCGAGATCGAATTCAGCCAATTCCGCTGCCCACTTTGCAATATTCCCAGTTGAATTGGGATTATGCAAGATCGCTCGAAGTGGATAGGAGGTCACCACCGAGACTTTGTGAGCTTGGAAGTAGTGTCGAAGCTTCCTGGAGGCAATAAGAACTGCATAAAGCAGCTTATGCACCTCTAGGTATCGAGTCTTGGCATCATGTAATACTTCACTGATGAAGTATACTGGGCGTTGAATGGTCCGGACCCTCCCAGAGGGGTCCGGAGCTTCCTCTTCATTGATCTGGACCCTGTCGGAGGAGTCCAGATTCTCTTCGGGGACCTCCGGGTTCTGGCTGGAGGAACCCGGAGCTTCTTCAGAAATGACCTGGACTCTCTTAGAGGAGTCTGGGTCTTCTGAAGTGACTTCTTGTGGATTTGAGTCTGGGAGCTGGGACCCAGACTCACTTTCAGGAACCTCCGGACCCTCCTGAAGGGGTCTGGATTCCTGAGTATGGGGTAGTTCCGGTCTCTCCGCAACCAGAACCATACTGACGACTTTGTCAGTAGCTGAAATGTAAAGCAACAAAGGCTCACCAGGGTTCGGAGCTACCAGAATTGGTAGGGTGGTGAGGAACTGTTTCAGCTCCTGGAATGCCTTCTCTGCTTCTTCGGACCATTGGAATGGTCCGGACTTCCTCAACAACTTGAAGAAGGGAAGTGCCCGTTCCGCCAGTCTTGATATGAACTGGCTGAGGGCCGCTAGACACCCAATTAACTTTTGGACGTCTTTGATGCGGGTTGGTGGCCGAATGTCTTCAATGGCTTTTATCTTCGCCGGATTAGCCTCTATGCCCCGGTGACTTACCAGGAAACCAAGAAGTTTTCCGGAGCTAACCCCAAAGACACACTTTTCCGGGTTTAGCTTCGTGCGGGTGGCCCGCAGCTTGTCGAAGACAGCCTGCAAGGTGTCCAAGAGGGACTCCTTGTTCTTGACCTTGATCATGATGTCATCGACGTACACTTCCACTATATCTCTGATGAGTTCTTCAAAAGTTTTGTACATAGCTCGTACAAAAGTTGAAGCTGCATTCTTAAGACCAAATGGCATGGCTGTGTAACAGTACAATCCATCTACTGTGATGAATGAAGTATGCTCTTCATCCTCCCTAGACATCCTGATTTGATGATACCCAGAATATGCGTCTAGGAAACACAGTAACTCACACCCGGAGGTGGAATCCACTATCTGATCTATTCTAGGTAGTGGGAATGGATCTTTTGGACATGCCTTATTCGGTGTGGTGTAGTCGATGCACATCTGAAGCTTCCCGCCGGCCTTGGGCACAACGACTGGGTTCGCCAGCCATTTTGGATGGAAGACTTCTCGGATGAATCCAGCTTCGAGCAACTTCTTCACTTCTTGTCGGATGAAGTTCTGCCGCTCTACGGATTGCTTCCGAGGCTTCTGATGCACAGGCCGAGCATCGGGGTAAATCTTTAGATTGTGCTCAATCACTTCCCTGGGGATCCCAGGCATTTGTGACGGTTGCCAGGCAAACACGTCAACATTAGCCCGGAGGAAAGTGATGAGCGCGAGTTCCTATTTGTCGTTCAACCCTCCCGATATACGGGTGGTTTGAGCGGCATTGGAACCAATTTGGACGACTTTGACGGGAATGTCGGTGTCGCCGCTTGGCTGCACACGGGGTGCAGAGGTTGAGCCTCGTTGACGAATACTCGGGGGTTTCGGAGCTTGCTCCTGTCTGGAGTCCTCCTCTTGCGTCGTGGTGAGTGCATGGAGCTCCTCCAGAGCAGTTACTCCGGCGGTGCGATCTTCGCGGATCCGGAGAACGCCTACTGCTGTTGGCATCTTCAACACTAGGTATCCATAATGAGCAGCTGCCATGAATTTGTATAGGGCAGGTCTACCCAAGATGGCGTTGAATGGTAAGTTGATCTGGGCGACGTCGAAGACCAACTTCTCGGTGCGATACTTTTCCCGTGTCCCGAAGGTAACGGGGAGAGTTATAGCCCCGAGTGGGGTAATGGCCCCCGGACCTACTCCGGAGAAAGGTCGAGAGGGCTGGAGATCCGAAGGTCGGAGCTGAAGCTTGGTAAAAGCTTCAAAGCTTATGAGGTTCAGCCCCGAACCTCCGTCCACCATAACATGATGGAGCTGGATGTTATTGATGGTGGGAGATACCATCAAAGGTAACTGTCCAGCTCCGACCATGCTTCGAGGACAGTCCGAAGCATCAAAAGTGATGGATGTGTCCATCCACTTTCGATGTGGCTCCGGTCTAGCTGTAGGAGCTACAGCGGCCATATCCCGCCGCATAGTCTTGATGACGCGACGGGAGGTGATGTCCCATGATCCACCAAAAATGGTGTCCATGGTTTTCCGATGCTCGTTGTCAGAGACGTCAGAGTCATCGTCGACGGAGGTGTAGACGGCCTTCAGGACCTTTTTGGGGTCCTGAAACCCTAACTCCTCTTCAGCCGGAGCTTCATCGACCTTCTGTTTTCCTTCCCTCTGTCGGAAAGGGGACCCTTCCCGGCGCTTGCTGTAGCGCTCGGCAAGGTTTTGGACCTCCCGGCAGTCTTCCAAACCGTGGCTGCCCGTTTTGTGAATGGGACACCACACTTTTGGTTTGCCACCGTCTTCGGAAGACGGTCGAGGTCGCTTCTCGGGGCGTGGCCCCCGGCCACCCGGAGTTGCAGCAGCTGCAACGTTGGATGTGCCGGCCGACGGCTTCTTCTTGCTGTTGGTCTTCTTTTTCTTCTTGCCACTCCTGGAGGTAGCGGCTTCTTCTTTGGAGGATTTCTTGTGATCCTCAGAGGCTGGTTTGGAGTGCATTTCACGGCCCTCCGCAGCTCTGGCACATTTGTCTGCCAGGCTGAAGAGTTCCGTGACGCTGGTGATCTCTTTGATCGCCAGCTTCTCCAACATCTTCTTGTCCCGTACGCCCTGTCTGAATGCCACAATGACAGAAGCGCTTGAGATAGAAGGGATTGTGTTGCGTACCTGAGAGAACCTCTGGATGAAGGACCGCAAAGATTCTCCCCCTTTTTGCTCGACCGCAAAAAGGTCCAGTTCAGTGCCTGGTCGGGTGTATGAACTCCCGAAGTTGGCAGTGAACTGACGGCATAGCTCCTCCCAACTGTTGATAGAGTTGGGTGGAAGGCTCATAAACCAGGACCTGGCGGTCCCAGTTAAGGCCACTGGAAAGTAATTGGACATTACAACCTCGTTTCCTCCAGCTGCCAAGATTGCAGTGGAGTATATCTGAAGGAATTCGGCGGGGTTGACAGTCCCGTCGAATTTTTCCGGCAGGTGTGGCCGGAACTTCTGTGGCCATCTAACCATGCGCAGGTGCATGGCTAGGGCTGAACAGCCTCCTCCTACCCCTTCCAGAGTAGAAAGATCCTGAGCTTCCCGTCTTTCACGAGCTCGCTCAATATGGGCACGGCCATCTTGCTGGCGGTATCAGCGATCAAGCTCCGCCCGGAGGTCATGAGTCGAAAGCCTGGATACCGTATGGGTGCGTCGTGCCCCAGAGGGCAACGACGTCACCTACTGTGACGCAGATCGTCTCCTGTTGTTGGAGACGTGCGGACCAAGTCTTCCAGACAAAGTCCGCCGCTGCGACGGGGCCCGTCCTGAAGGAGGAGGACCCTGGTTGTTGAGGCGTTCGGCCGCTGCTGCGACCAAATGCTCCACATCGGCCCTCCACTGCTCCATTGCATCTCGAGATGCGTCCGGATGTGGTGGACGTTGGAGAAGAGCACGCGCTGTATGGAGCGCGTGTTCCGGGTTGTCATGACTTGCCGACACAGTAAGTGACGCCGGCGCACCATCACGTTGCCCAGCATGATTTGCTGGAGAAGATGGTGGTGGTGTGAGTGTGGCTCCTGCTGGTGCTGAGGCTCCTGCTGGTGGCTGCCTGTTGGAGGGATTGCCCCCAACAGCCTGAGCAGCAGGTTGGCCGTTGGATGATCCAGCCGCGGAGTTCACCATTCTCGAAAATCTCAGGCGCCCCTACCTGGCGCGCCAACTGTCGACTGTTGGAGTCGGTAGATCTCCTGACACTGCTAAAGTGTTGAAGGAGTTTGTGGTTCAGTGTGGGTGCGCGGAGACTTAAGAAGGTGAATTGCAGTTTAACACAGGAGACACAAGGATTTACGTGGTTCGGGCCGCCTGAGCGTAATACCCTACTCCACGGGTGTGTTGGTGTTGTATTAGCTTGTCACGTATGATTGCTTGTCCACGTCCGTGAACATCCGTCCGTGAACGTCCGTCTCGCGTGTATCATCAGCCTGTCCTTTTATAGTACAAGGACAGACTGTTACAAGCTAGCTGGCCCGACATGTGGCCCCGACGGTTACTAGTATTGATACACGATTAATTACTGTTAATGATTCTGTAACGGGCTCCGACAGTGCCGTTACTGGTGTTAAGATCGTCCATTTAAGCGTCATTAATATGGCATTAATGATGCTTAATCGGGTCTTGAAGTCCTTGGCTCTCCTTTGAAGATCCGGAGCCGTTACAAGGTCTTTCGGAGGTTAGAGGCTGCCAGCTCCGACGTTTGGACACGTGGCAGCTCCGGAGCTTGCTGTGGGAAGCAGGTAGCTCCGGGGCTATCTGACACGTGTCAGGTCCGGAGCTTCTCTCGGTCAGGGGTTAAGTCCGGAGGTGCCATTTCGGTACCTGGCCTGGAGCTTCCCCCTTGTGGGCGGTAGCTCCGGTTTGGCAGTACACGTGGCGACCTAGGGATTAACCATGTTGGAGAAGCAGGTCCGGTCATGTCTGACAAGTGGGCCTCCGAGGGTCTTCAATCCAAGTAGACGGCCTTCCCTCGAGATCTTTGTAACCTCAGGGGGTGTACGGTTTTTAGGGTACCGACAAATGTATTCAGCAAGTCATGAGCATATAAACAGATTATTTCTCCCCCTTAGGTTGTTATGAGCATATTATAACATATACATATAAACAAAGCTCATCCAAGTCATACTATCAAGCACCTTACATTATCACATCAATGAGATACATAAAGTAGTGTAAGCCATGCTAGAGATCAAATGTAATTTTCAATTTATGCAAGTCATGATCTCACAAACTTAACTATTTCAAAACTTGAAAGCATGACACTGGTTGCTGCATTTTATTATTTTTCAAAATATAAATTTAGATCATATGATATTTGCAAGAGATTATATGCGCATCTGCCTTATTCTAACCAACCAAGCCAAGTCTATGTCATTTGACAATCAGAAGCTTAAGGACATGGTTTTAGTCATACACAACTTCTTCCAAGTTCATATCTAAGTGCAATGATAAGCTATCTCAAAAGAAGAAGTGTGATGCATGCATATTCTCTTGATATTTTCTCAATTTATATTTGTTCATAAAAACTCAACATGTGAGTTGATTACTTGATAAATTCTTAATGATTAAAAGCATTTGTGAGCATGCAACAAGTTCAAAACAGCAAGAAAGTTCAACCATGACCAGATTTAGTGTAAGTAATTATTCCAATTACTAGACATGGCAAAAACTACAAAATGTATAACACGAGTAATGTAGTAAGAACTTTCAGCATGTAAAAGGAATCACAGAGTCATATATGTATGAAATACTATGCTCATATTATTTTAATTTCAGATTCACACAAAGACTTCCCAAGTTTCAAAAAACTCCCCCTCAATTTAAGCCATGAGGATGCATAACCCCTATTTCACTACGAATGTAACAAAAACTAGTGAAATCCAAAGGTTTTGTAAAAATGTCAGCCAATTGTTGTTCGGTATCTACATGGTGAAGCACAATGTTTCCTTTTTCAACATTATATCGGAGAAAGTGATACCTAATGTCAATGTGCTTAGTTCTAGAATGTTGCACAGGGTTTTTGGCAATGCAAATAGCACTAGTGTTATCACAAAATAGTGGAACACTATCTAGATCAACCCCATAGTCCTTAAGTGTTTGAACAATCCAAAGAATTTGTGAGCAAGCACTAGCAGCAGCTACATATTCAGATTCGGCTGTGGATTGTGCAACTGAATTTTGTTTTCTAGAGGACCAAGCAACAAGAGAATTACCAAGAAAATGACAAGCACTGGAAGTACTTTTCCTATCAATCCTACAACCCCCAAAATCAGCATCTAAAAAAGCTTTCTAAGTAACGGTTGAGGAAGAAGGAAGAAAAATGCCAAATTCTTGGGTTCCATGTAAGTACCTGAGAATCCTTTTGATGGCTTGACGACGTGAAATACGTGGGGAAGCTTGAAACCGTGCACAAAGACATACGCTGAATTGTATGTCCGGTCTTGATATTGTGAGGTACAAAAGTGATCCGATCATGCTTCTATATTCTTTTTGATTCATGGGTTCACCATCTTCATCAAGTTCAAGTGTTGTTGCTGTTCCCATTGGTGTCCGAAGAGGCTTGCTTTTGTCCATGTTGAAGCGCCTTAGGAGGTCTTTGGTATACTTCGTTTGATGCACAAAGGTACCCTCCTTGGTTTGCTTGATTTGCAGCCCCAAAAAGTAAGTGAGTTCACCCATCATACTCATTTCAAATTCAGAACTCATCATTGAAAACTTGGACACAAGATCATGAGAAGCACAACCAAAGATAATATCATCCACATACACTTGAACGAATAATGAGTCATTGCCATGTTTAAGCACAAAAAGAGTTTTATCAACCTTGCCCATGGTAAACCCCTTTTCAAGTAAGAATGTTTTTAGCCTATCATACCATGCTCTAGGGGCTTGTTTGAGACCGTATAAGGCTTTGGACAGTTTGTAAACATGATTAGGAAAATCTGGATTTTCAAAACCCGGTGGTTGTTTGACATAAACCTCCTCATCTATGTAGCCATTAAGAAAAGCACTTTTAACATCCATTTGATATAGCTTAAAACCTTTAGATGCTGCAAAAGCTAACAAAATTCTTATGGCTTCTAATCTAGCGACAGGAGCAAAAGTTTCATCAAAATCTAGACCTTCAACTTGAGTGAAACCTTGAGCAACCAACCTAGCCTTATTCCTAACCACAACCCCATCCTCACTTTGTTTATTTTTATATACCCATTTAGTTCCAATTAAAGTGTGACCTTGAGGTGGAGGTACAAGTTTCCAAACATTATTTCTTTCAAAATTTTCTAACTCTTCTTGCATGGCAATAATCCAAGATTCATTAGTGAGTGCGTGTGATATATCTTTGGGTTCAAAAGAAGCAACAAAAGCAGAATGAGCATGAGAGTTTGGATCGCAAAACCTGGACCGTGTGACTCGTTCGTGCAAGCTTCACCTCATCTGTTGTGGGGGGTGATCTTTGTAAAACCGTAGGGGAACAGATGTCTCACAAGCTTCTTCTTCTTCATGTTCATCACAAATCGATGAGCTTGTGGCTTGAGGATGATCAGGACCAGCATAGGTGATAGCCGGAGCTTGTTCAATGTCTGGAGCTGGACACGTGTCAACTTCGGAACTACCAGGCAGTATCACCGGCTCTTCTTCATCTTCGAAAATACCCTCCCCCTGAGGATACGGATCTGGTCCTGCAACACCGGAGCTAGTACCTGGGCTAGCTTCATCAAAAGACACTTCACAAGTCTCCACAATTTTGTTAGTGTCAAGTAAAAGTACACGGTAGCCTCTAGTATGAGATGGATAACCAAGAAACATGCCATCAATAGATCTAGGTTCAAATTTATCAAGATTACCATGTTTCTTAACAAAGAATTTGCAACCAAAGACCCGAAAGTGTGCAACACTAGGCCTATATCCAAACCGAAGCTCATATGGTGTTTTACCTAGCTTAGTACGCAAGAAAACACGATTTGAGACATAACAAGCGGTTGCTAACGCATCAGCCCAAAATTTCCTAGGAGTTTGATATTCATCAAGCATAGTCCTAGCCATCTCAACTAAGGTTCTGTTCTTTCTTTCTACAACACCGTTTTGTTGAGGTACATATGGGGAAGAAAGTTGATGATCTATTCCATTTTCAGCACAAAAGTGATCAAAAGATTGATTTTTAAATTCAGTTCTGTTATCACTTCTAATTGCCTTTAAAGATCATGGGTGATCAATTGATAATCTAAAAAATAAAGTCCTAAAGTGACCAAAAGCTTCATTCTTAGACGCCATAAAGTAAACCCAAGAGTATCTAGAATAATCATCAACGATAACAAGAACATACCATTTACCTCCGAAGGATTGAACACATGAAGGTCCTACGGTGTCAAGATGCAAAAGTTGATATGGTTCAGTTGTCATGATCATTGTGAGAGGAGTATGTGAACCTGCAACCATCTTAGCATGTTTACAAGAAGAGCACACAATTTCTTTGTCCCCTTTAAGCTTAGGCAGCCCACGTGTGTGATCAAGAGCACTAACACGTGTTAGGTGATCAAAGCCTACGTGACCAGGTCTACGATGCCAAAAATATAAGTCCTTTGAATCATTAGCAACTAGACACCTATTCTTAGAGGAAGACATATCAAAATCAGCTTTAAAAACTCTTCCAAATCGAGACATGTTAAAAATAAGCTCACTATTTGAACCTACAACTTTGCAGCAGTTTTTATTGAAAATAATTTCTAGATTTTCATCTAGCAATTGTGCAACAGAAAGCAAGTTGTATTTCAAATTTTTGACAAGTGCCACATTCTTCAAAGTGTAGTGATCATTTACTCTAACCGAACCCTTAGCAATTAGGAGTTGAAGAATTGTCGGCAAAAGTAACATTCTCTACATGTGACACAAAAGAGAGGGAGGAGAACCAATCTTTGTTACCGGTCATGTGGCGTGAGCAACCTGAATCCACAATCCAAATGTTCTCCTACCTCAAGCGTGTAACCTACATAAAAGCACAATACGTCGATGACTCAATACTGGGGTTAGTCAAAAGGCATTTAGGTATCCAGTACTGAGTCACACGACGTGCAGTAGGAAAGACACGCGAAAGCTGAGACAAAACAACAGGTTTATGAGTCAAAGTTTGAGGTTTTCTATTCTTAACTCTTTTAGCACAAAAACCAATAGCTCCGGAGGTAAAAGAAGCAGTTCCAAAAGACAAGACTGAAGCTCCAGAAACAAAAGCTGAAGTTCCAAAGGAAACAACAGAAGGTCCGGGAGCTCTCGGAGCTATCGGAACTACCGGGGCTGCTTTTGCGGATTTCTTACCAAAAGGTCCAGAAGCTACCTTTTCAAATTTCTGACTCACTAAAGCAGGTTGTGTTTTTCTAATTGCATGAAAGTTATAAGATCTAGCAATTTTTCTTTCCTTTTTCTGTTGTTTAGCTAGTCTATAACAAAAATCTATGGCATGACCATCTTTACCACAGAAGGTACAATGAAATTTAACTTTTTGTTCATGTCTAGATGAGCAAGCAATATTTTTATTTGAAACCGAGTGAGACAACACTCCTGCAGATTTGAAAACCACTCCTTTTTGTTTAGGAACTGTTTGAATCAAACCATTTCCTAATGACTTTACAATTTTAGGTGGATGTGCCTTAGCATGAGCATGAGAATCAAAACCTAAACCAGTTTTATTATTGCAAGACTTGGAAGAATTTAGCAGTAAGTTTAGGTTCTTATTCCCATTACAAAACCGATCTAATGTCCTATGCATGTCATCAAGTTTATTGGACAGATCAAGGCAATTTTCACATGAAGTTTTTCCTTTTAGTTTGCAATTTGAACAAAATTTAACTTCATGAGAACGTAAAGCATTGTTCAATATAGAAATTTCATTCATAGCATCCTGTAGTTTCTTATCAAGATCATCACAAGTAGAACAATGCAAATCAATTGTAGAACATCTAGCATCTTTCAAGTTTTTATCATTAAGTGCAGCAATCTCTCTGTTCTTTTCAATTTCTTCATCAAGTCTATCTAGAGTGGAGGAGTATGCACTTCTTAATGTGGACAATTGTTCATAGATTAAGTCACATGAGGGACATGCCTCATCACTAGGAATCAAAGTTTTTAAACAGTTAATTTCAGATTCTAGTGATTCAATTTTAGCAGCATTATCCCTAAGCTTTTTGTCCTTTTTCTTGACAATAATAGTTGCACGAGAAATAGCATCACACATTTCATTGCAGGTAGAACATACCTCATCGTCTTCTTTATTGTGTTCTGCATCCTCCTGACTTGATCTTGATCTTGTTTTGCCCGCCATGAAGCATAAGTTGGCCAGATCGTCATCATCTTCATCACTTTCAAAGTCTACATCACTTGAACTAAGTTCTTGAAGTGCGGTGATGAAGCTGTTAATCATCTTGCGTTCTATGGTACCCTTCTTTTTCTTCGTATCTTTTGCAGAGGAGTGTTTCGTTCTTGTTTTCTTTTCATCCCGGGAAGTAGGACCTGAAAGGTTAGGGCAATCTGAACAAAAATGTCCTGTATTACCACATTCGAAGCATCGTTGAGGTTCGGAGCTTCCTCTCCTTCTAGTTCTCACATTTTGCAATGCTTTTGAGAACCTCGTAGAGAGAAGTGCTAGCTCCTCTTCTGGAAATTCTTCGATCTGCTCCAGGGTTAGTGAGGACAACAAAGCAAGAGTATTGCAGGATGATGATTGGCCGGAGCTAGACATATCACGTTGAGAAACAAATGCAATAGACTTATTGGGGTTCTTACGTGAGATTATGTCAATTTCATGAGTTTTTAACTTGGAATATAGCACATCTAAAGTAAGTGTACTCATGACAGTAGATTCACGACTAGATGTAACTTTCATCTCCCAAATTGACATGTCTAATGCACTTAACAATTGCCTAGCATTTTCAGCATCAGAAAAATTTACATTGACACTACGTAAGTTGCTGAGAATTTTATTGAAACGAGCAAAAAGGACATCGATAGACTCACCTGGTTGCATCTCAAAACGCATATATTCCTTTTTGAACATATCTTGTTTTACCTCCTTGATTGTGTTGGAGCCTTCATGGTAATCACAGAGAGCTCTCCAAACATCGTATGCTGATCGGAGGTGCGCGACACGATCAAAGTCGCTTTGAGTGAGTCCTTGGATGATCAAGTTTCGGGCTTTGTTGTTGTTGTCGACGTCCCGTAGGTTTGTGGCCATGACTTGATCATTGGGTGGCACTTCATAAGGCTTATACACCTTCTCCCATATTGCAAAGACTTGTGCCTGGATGAAAGCCTCCATGCGTGCCTTCCAAACCTGGAAATCAATACCAACAAACACACAAGGTTTGGCGGAGTACTTCTCCATGATGATTAGTCAAAAACACGCGCAAATCACAAAGATTAGAGCACCGTGGCTCTGATACCAATTGTAGGATCGAAGAGCACGTGAAAAGCTACCAGAGGGGGGGTGAATGGTAGATTTAAAAATCTTACGCAGCGGAAACAATTAAACCCCAAACCCTTTCGGCAGAAAAACGATCTTTTAAAGAAATCGTGTGTGAGACTAATATAAACGTGTTTCACTGTGACAAAAGTGATAGATATCAGAGAGAATCAAGTCACGAAGACAACACAAAAAGAATCACTCAAATTCGTCGAGAAAAACACAAGTTATGATCAAAAGATCAAACAAAGGTCAATCTGCCCCACCCGAGAAAAACAGTTCTGAAACGCTGCAAAGAAACTCGTGTAGATCATAGAACACAAATCCAATGACCGTGAAATTTTGACAGATGATAGAAAATCAAGTTGTGAAGACAACCCAAAAAGAATCACGTCAATTGGATCAGTAAAACTCGAGTTATGATAAAACACCCACGAAAGGTAGTGCTGTCCAGAAACTCGACGAGTAAAACTTGTCTGGAACAAGTCAGACGAACAAGGCACAAAAGTTCCTTCAACCTATGAATTTTATTCAATAGAACATAAGAGGAACAGCCCCAAAGTTATGCACCACGAGCTCTGGGCTCCCTTGCTTATATAACCAGCCCTTAGGCCAACCCAATACCAACTAGGACTCCAATCCTACTCAGATCACGAATCCTAACTTTCCATAACTGCTCAAGATTCTTCTATTCGATAATAGAAGCAATCTTAAGACTTTCAAACACCTTAGGAACGTATCCCACATTCCTAAACAACTCAAATTTGTGACACACACGAAATCCTAACATAACCAACTCGATACTTTCCATACCGAGCCATAACCGACTCCGCCGCAGCCAAAGTCATCAACCGGTACGATCCGATCCTTCCGACCAGATCTTTCCTTCCTTATCCCATCTTCGGAACCATGTTGCCACATCATGAACTGCATGCATACGTGCGAACACCTTCCTTCGATGTTCAGTAACCTTCATATGCACTGCCCTTGATTCAATCATCCTGCGCGACCTCCTGATTAGCTCAACCACAGTTCCTTCCGAACTTGGTTGTTGGAACCTCATCTCCTCCCTGAGACTAGTCCAATGGATCCCGTCACCAGCCATGACTTGAACTCAAGCAACACCTGCACATGAATAAACAACCAACCCATACGAGCCCAAGTCCTCGACTTGACTCAAGTTAGTTCCGAACGCAACACCTTACGTGAGAACCTCACATAAGCATGTTGCAAAACCACAGTAACACGATATCATCCATATCAACCAAAACGCACAAAAAACTTAGCAAATTAATACTAAGCAATCTTTCCAACAATGTAAAGCAAGTGCAAAACATTTCAAATGAAAAGCAGAAGTATTGCGGTCAAGTTCCGGACCTTGCCAGAGCAACCCGGACCTTGAGCCGGAGCTAACAAAAGCTAGTAGAACCTAGCGCCAGAGATAACCAGAACTAGTACAACCAAGCTCCCGCCGGAGCTTACAAAACTAGCAGATCCTAGACCCGGAGCTAACCAGAACTAGTCGGAACTAGTAAACCCAAAAAACCGGAGCTAGAAAAATCAACTCGGAGCTTAGCAAAAACACGACGGAGCTATCAAAAATATGTCAGAGCTATCAAAGACATACTGGAGCTAAAGATAAAGCTCACCGGAGCTAACCAAAGCTAGTCGGACCTTACCAAGAAGTCGGACCTAGCATTTAACATAGCAGGAGCTCCCAAAACAAGTCGGACCTATGGTTGGACCTTGCTATAGCTCAGAGCTAGAGTCGGACCTTGATAAAAAGGTGTTTTGGTGATATTCGAAACTTTTATCATCGAAGCCAAGTGTATTCACTACAAGCCAATGTATTCAGCACACATAGGTCTTACAGTGTGGCGTCTCCGGAGCTCGCCTCAGCGGGGAGGCGAGGGTCCAGTTCTGCCGGCCACGTGGCAGCTTGGGAGCCTCCCCCGGCGGAGGGGTAGGATCTGGTCCTTCCCTCCACGACGTGGCAGCCTCGTATTCCGCCTATTAAGTAGAGGTAGAGTCCTTAGCGGTTTTCTCCCTGTGCGCGGGGGTACCCGGTCTGCGGGGTACCGACAGTGGCCCCCGAGCCCACCTCGAGAGAGTCGTCGATACCGCAGGTGGGGTCTTCTTCCTTTTCTTCCCGCACAACTCTTTCGATTCCACTTCGGGTCAGTTCCCCAGGCAACACGCCCCTGCCGTTGTGGCGACGTGTCCCTTTCTGGTAAGTGGAGGTGCTGAACAGGCGCCGCGCGACATGACTTCTGCCTTCAATCGTGCTTTAACTGCGGTGGTTCCCAAGGTGGATCCTGCACTTCCGCTGCTTTTGCCCTTTCGGAAACCGCCGAGTTACCTCCCGCATAGCTAGCCACCCGGCTCGCCTTCTTTGTCGAGCGACCTGGGCCCTCATGTCATTGCCTACGCGGGACCATTGCTCTTCTACTGAGGCTGCGGCGATTCACACTTTTGCGCCTGTTGGCCTGCAGAGGTGCATGAAAAGAGAACTTTCCCCCTGAGGGTCCTTTCTCCCGCGTCTGCACCTCTGTGCTCTCAAGCCCAACTCTTGCGCTCTAGCTCCCAATCTCCCCGTCCAGAGGCTCCTCCTTCAACCCTCATGGCGAGCATCTTGCCCAAGTCCAGGCTGTCCAGGTCCGCTGACCTGGCCCCCATGCACCGGCTTCTCGGCTGGCATACTCCTGAGCGGGAGATGTGGCTCCGTCCTGGGAGGCTTCCACTGAGCCTCTCCACCGGGGAGATGGTCCTCTTTTCATCGTACGTGCTGGCCGGCTTTGTCCCGCCAGCACCCGCCTTCCTAGTCATGCTCCTGGAGACCTTCGGCCTCCAACTCCACCACCTCGCGCCGAACTCGATCGCCATGCTGGCGGTCTTCACTCACCTCTGCGAGATGTTCGTGGGGGTGATGCCGTTGGTGAAGCTCTTCCGGTACTTTTTTGTACTGAGGGCCACCGGCAGGAGCTCGAAGGAGCACCTCGGCGCCTACTAATTCCAGCGCCGGACAAAGGTCCCCACGAGGTACATCGCTTCCTTCAACTCAGCACGATGGGAGCTGTGGCGTGAAGATTGGATGATCGCCAAGGTCGAGGCCCACGACCGGATGTGCCTCCCCACCGGGATCCCCTACTCCGAGCGGTCATTCTGGGAGGAGCACCCAGAGTTGGAGGAGGCATTCAACCCGGTGCTGGAGAGGATCCAGATGCTGGCAGACCACGGGCTGTCGCCTGCCATGGTGCTGAGGGACTTCATGTCCCGTCGCATAGCTCTGCTCCAGCACCGCGCCCGTCCGGCGTGGATGTTCACCGGCCTGTCGGACTGCACCCGGCTTGAGACCGGCCCCGACTCCAACCTGGGCGAGCAGCAGCTGCTCGACATGCTGACCCGGGTCTGCCCCAACGACATCTCCCCTGAGGCACTGGCTCTTCCGTCGGCCTGCCGCCCCTTGTGCTCGGACTCTGAGCTGAAGAGGCAGCTGCTGAAGACAATGCTGACCCTCGACGAGTCTGGGCTAGCGCAGCACCAGATCGGGGACCCGTTCCGGGGGGTCAAAATCGCCGATGACGCTGAGGGAGGCGAGGCTCCCTTAAGCGACGACGGTTCTTCAAGCGATGACTCCTCGAGTGGGCCCCATCACCGTCCAGTGGGTGGCGTTGACGCCTCTGCCGACAAGGGGAAGGGGAAAGTGCCGGTTCCGGTGCCGGACCCGACCCCCAAGAAGCGCGCTCGGTCGCTGCTGCTGGCCCCTTCTGCCCCTCGTCAGGACTCCGGAGCCCTGCCGCGCTCGTCGTCAGGGGGCGCCGATGGCGCCACTTTGCCGCCCGAGTCCTCCACGCGCAAGAGGGGGAGGCTCCTCAACACCGACGGGACCCCAGCGTTCCCTCTCCGTTCAGAGGGGCGCCAAACCTCGAGGGTGCCACCGACCCCACCACCACAGGGGCCCCCAGCACACTCAGCGGCCCCCGCTGTGGGTTTGGGGGGTCCGAACCCCCCCCCCCCAACCCTTTCGGGAAGCGGTGGAACTTCAGCGTCCCCAGGTAAGCTTGCACAGATTTTACCTTGGGTGTTCTTTGCTGTGCGCCTACCCTGTCATTTTCTTATGATCTTTGTTTGCTTGATTTCAGCGCCACCACAGCTACTCCATCTCCACCCGCGGGCCCATCTACTGGGAGGTTTGCCGCTCCAGCCGGCTCGCGGGGATCTTCTGCAGCCTCGGGCCCTACTCCGATGCACCGGGCTGCTGCCGCTGGGGTGCCCTGGGCCTCCATGCCTGAGACCCCCATAGCGGCTGCCGAAGCCCAGCCGCGTGCGCCGACGAGCGCTGCTGCGCCCGCCAACGACTCCGCATCCACTGGCTACTCCGTGCCGGCCGATGCTGCTGCGCCCTCTGACACTGCTACGTCGGCTGGCGCCACTACCCCGGGTGCTGCCGTCGGGGAGGGGGCCCTGGTCCCCGTCTCCCCAGTGGTACTCCAAATGGAGGACGATATTGAAGAAGTGGGGAGGCAGGGACCCGCTGCTACGGTGGAGTCTCTCCCCCTGTCTGAGGCTATGGCCGTGGCCTACTCCGGTTTCCGGCAGGCCCAGGCGGCCCTCGCCCAGGAGAAAGAGTGGCTTGAAGACGAGGACGACCGGCTCCGGGAATGGGCGAGGACCCTGGAGGCCCGGACCCGGCTGGCGAAGAGCTGAGCGGACGAGCGGGAGGCGGTTGTTCAGGAGGAGATGAAGATCCTCGAGTAGGAGCGCGACCTCATCGCCCAGCTAGACGCCGTCACCCAGAAGCTGAAGGCAGACGCCGAGGCTATCCACGCTGAGGCCAGCTCCCGCCTCCAGTCCTGCGAGGACCTTCAGCAGCTTTCGTACCTCCAAGAGGCTGCTCTAGCCGAACGGGAGCAGGAGCTGGCGGCGAAGCAAGCCGAGGTGGAGGCGACATACCGCGGGCTCATCCTCAAGCAGGAAGGGGCGAGAGTCCACGCCGCCAAGCTAGACCGCCGGGAAGCCGCCGTGGCTGAGGCGCAGCAGGCCCAGTCTATTGAGCGCCAGGCCCTCCTGGACCGCGAGTTCAGCATCGCCCTCAAGGAGGGTGACTTGGACCGCCACGAGAAGAGGGTCGGCGAGCGCGAGAAGGCCCTGGCAGCCAAAGAGAAGCGGTTCCTGGATGGCGGCCCCCGGGCGTTGGCGGCGGCCCAGCAGAAGGTGGAGGAGCTCCGGGCGACGCGCTCTGCTGAGGCCCGGAAGGTCTGGGAGTTCCTTGGCGGTGTTGACTCGGCTCTGGTGCCGCTCAGCTTCAGCCCGTCGCGTGTGGGGGAGCCGGCGCAGGAGGTGAGCCAGGTGTTCCCGACGCTTGACTCCACCAGCTCAAAGATGCAGGCGCTGGGGGCCATCATTGAGAACCAGTTGGAGGCCGAAGGGAAGATGGTGGTGAAGGAGGTGGCGATGCACATTCTGTCCTGCTTCCGAAGCTGGTACCCCGACGTCCCTCTGCAGCCCGTCCTCGAGGGTACCATCGCCGAGAGAGAAGAGGTCGCCAAGTCTGAAGTTTCGGATGCGGTGGCGCTCATCGCCTCAAGGTTCCAGCAGAGCGGCTGAGGGCTCCCCGGGCGCTTGTTTAAGTTTTTCTCTTTCTGCTTTTGTCTTGTGGTTGGTTGTGGCGACAAACTTTTTATTTGTGTAATAAAAAATCTGTCTGTGGTGCCTTTTATACTCAGCTTGTTTTTATTTCCAGCAATGTCTTCTAGCTGCTTGTTGTTCCTTAACTTCCAGGACCTGTCGTCCCCCAAAGTATGGCCCCCTGACAGGCGTGGCCAGTTGTTATGGGCACACCTGTCATACACTTAGGACTTAGGGCGGACGGGTGCAGGGGGAGCCTAGGATGTGTAGGTAGCATTGCCGTAGCTGAGTATGCAGGTACGTCGACAGCGGGCCCCCTGGGGGTGCCGCCGGAGCTTCAGTCCGGCGGTGGCCACCATCTTTGTTGAGAGGTCGACAGCGGGCCCCCTGGGGGTGCCGCCGGAGCTCCAGTCCAGCGGTGCCCGCCATCTTCAGTGAGAGGTCGACAGCGGGCCCCCTGGGGGTGCCGCTGGAACTCCAGTCCGGCGGTGCCCGCCATCTTTGGTGATAGGTCGACAGCGGGCCCCTGGGGGTGCCGCCGGAGCTCCAGTCCAGCGGTGCCCACTATCTTCGCGGATACTCTGACGGTGGTCGCCGGAATAACTTCCTCAAAGACCTGTATATAGATCAAAAAAGAGAAGTAATTCTGTCCGCTGGTCACTTCACCCCTGCTCTTTTTGTAGTGTCGCTTGACTTACGATCCTGGGCTGACTCGTGGGGCTTGGGTAATTCAGTGCATCTGCACCTAGGACTCGTCGTCCATACTACCCAAGGGTGTTCCATCTGGCCCCCAGTACTCGGCTGCAGCGCTGGGGAGGCAGAGCGCACAGGCTTAGGGTACAGGACCAGGCTAAGCAGGCTGTGCCCCTGGACCTCCCGCTCGGCGTAAGCCTTTTCCGGGGGAGACCATCTGGAGACACAGGCCCCCGAGTATTGGAACATCCGAGGTCCCAGGCACATTGCAGGTACCTCAAGCAACCCCACCTGCAATCCAGACAGCAAGGCTCCCACTATTGCTAAAGCAGGGGAAAAATGACAGCGCTCATGATTGATTATGAGCTATGGCGGGCTTACAGCAACATCATAAAAATTAAAGATAATTTTTGAATTGACAAGCCCTATACCAGGCAGGACAACATTCTTTCATTGTAGTTTCTCATAAGATGGAGCAGTCTTTACAAGGGGAATAACCCGGACTGGGTGTCAGATGAAGTCGAGTGCACCTACTTAGGGTTCTGGACCAGGCTAAGCGGAATGTGCACTCGGAGCCCCATCCCCTAGCCTATGTGCTGTCCTGAGACAATATGTAACTTTTACAATGAAATAACATTGTCCCAACCCTGGTCTAGGGGTAGAACTTACGGAGGTGCTTGATGTTCCATGGGTTGGGTAATCGCTCTCCATCCTCCGTAACCAGGCGGACGCATCCTGGGCGGCAAACCTCTGTTACCCGGAAGGGAACCTCCCAGCTGGGGGAGAGTTTGTTAGACCCTTCCCGGGAGAGTATGCGGCGCAACACCAGGTCACCTACCTTTAGCTTCCTACTCCGCACGGTCCTCTGGTGGTAGCGTCGGAGCGCCTGCCTGTACCGTGCATTTCGGAGAGCCGCTCGCACTCGTCTCTCGTCGACGAGGTCCAGGTATTCACGCTGAAGCTGGTCCTGCGCGGCTTCGTCGTACCTCCGGGCACGGGGGGAGCCCATGGTAATTTCTGGGGGGAGGACGGCCTCTGCCCCGTACACCAAGAAGAAAGGCGTTTCCCCTGTGGCCCGGCTGGTTGATGTCCGGCTAGCCCACAGTGCACACAGAAGCTCATCCACCCAATTTGCACCATGCTTCTCAAGGTGTGAGAATGTGCGAGTCTTGAGGCCCTTGAGGATCTCTGCATTGGCCCTCTCGATCTGCCCATTGCTCTCTGGATGAGCAACGGATGCATAGCAGACTTGGATCCCTAGGTCCTCGCTGTATTCCTAGAACGCTGCACTTGTGAATTGGGTCCCGTTATCAGTGATGATTCTGTCCAGGACCCCGAACCGGCAGACGATCGACTTGATGAACTTTACTGTTGACTGCTTGTTGATGGTGACAACTGGGGCAGCTTCCGGCCACTTGGTGAACTTATCTACGACAATGTAGAGATACTGGAATCCTTCGACGGCTCTCGGAAAGGGTCCTAGGATGTCCAACCCCCATACATCGAATGGCCATGAGGGAGGGATCATCTGCAGCGCCTGAGCTGGTGTGTGGATCTGCTTGGCATGGAACTGGCACGCCTTTCATCTCTTTACCATCTCGGCGGCATCCTGGAGTGCTTTCGGCCAGTAAAAGCCATGCCGAAAGGCTTTACTGACCAGCGTGCGAGAGGACGCGTGGTTCCCACACTCGCCTCCATGGATCTCTGCGAGCAAGTCGCAGCCCTCCTCTCGGGTAATGCATCGCAGTAGGATGTCGTTGGTGCCACGCCGGTAGAGATCCCCTTCCACCAGCGTGTACCTTTTAGCCATGCGAACAATCCTTTCTGCCATGGCATGTTCTTCGGGAAGGATATTGTCTTTCAAGTAGTCCTGGACCTCCGAGATCCATGCATCGGGACTTGCTTGAGCCTCTGGATCTTGGGCGCCCGGTAGCTCGGAGCCCCCGGTGGCGCATATGATCCTTGGCGGACTCCATGGTAGCAGGGTCACCGGGACTGCTAGCTTTGAGGTGGTGGGCTCGCCCCCTTCACCCGGTTCGGCTACCCGGGCGGTTGGTCGCAGTAACGTCCTTGCAAAGACTCCTTGAGGCACTGGGGCCCCTCTGGAGGCCTTCGTTGACAGGTCGTCTGCGACTGAGTTGTCAGCTCGGGGTACATGGCACAAGTCCAAGACTTCAAAGTCATTTTCCAACTTTCGTATGTGCAGCAAGTATGCTGCTAACTGAGGGTCGTTGCAGCTGCACTCTCCTTTGGCTTGCTTGATGATCAGCTGTGAATCACCTTTAGCCAGAAGCTGTCGGACATTGAGAGTTAGGGCAGTCTTTAGCCCAAAGATTAGGGCTTCATACTCTGCCATGTTATTTGTCGCCATGAAGTCGAGGCGCACCATGTACTTGAACTGCTCCCCAGTCGGGGTGAGGAGCAGGACCCCGGCCCTGGCCCCCTGCTTCTGCGAGGAGCCATCGAAGTAGAGCGTCCAGGGGGTCTTGGTGAAAACTGGAGCCTTGGGCACCGTTTCACCATTGTCTGGGCCCCCGGGTTGCTTGGCGATGGGGTCCATTCGGCCAAGAAGTTCGGCAGTGCTTGGCTTTTGACTGCATGTCGAGGTAAGAACTCCAGCTCGAACTCGGCCAGCTCCGCTGCCCACTTGGTAATGTTGCCAGTCGAGTTGGGGCTGTGGAGTACGGTCTTCAGTGGGAAGGAGGTGACCACTGAAACCTGGTGAGCCTGGAAGTAATGCCGGAGCTTCCTCGACGCTATGAGCACTGCATACAGCAGTTTGTGTACCTCCAAGTATCTTGTTTTTGTTCATGGAGGACCTCACTGATGTAGTAGACTGGCCGTTGGGAGGTCCGAACCCTCGCTGGGGGGGTCCGGGGCTCCTTGCAATGCGTCTGCATCCTGGGGAATGTGGCTCCCAGGGTCTAGTTGGACCTCCGGGGGATGGGACCCGTAAGGCACTTGGTCACTGGAACTCACAGCGGGGGGGGGGGGGGGGGGGGGTCTCTTTTGGGTTCGGGCCTTGAGGCTCAGCCTCCCCCTCTGGGGCTCCTTCTGGTGCTTGTTGCGGCAGTAGCTCCGACCACTCTGCAACCAAGACCATGCTGACCACCTCCGTCATTGCGGTGATGTACAACAGGAGCGGTTCGTCGGGTTCTGGCGCCACCATAATGGGTAGCGTCGTCAGGTGTTTCTTGAGCTCCTGGAAAGCCGCTTCAGCTTCCTCGGTCCACTCAAAGGGACCTGACTTCCGCAGAATCTTGAAGAAGGGCAGGGCTCGCTCAGCCAGGCTTGAGATGAACCGGCTGAGGGCTGCCAAACACCCTGCAAGCTTCTGCACGTCCTTGATGCGGGCCGGCGGCCGCATCAGATCTATCGCCTTGATCTTCTCTGGGTTAGCTTCGATCCCTCGGTGTGATACCAAGAAAACAAGGAGCTTCCCTGCAGAAACCCCAAAGACACACTTGTCGGGGTTCAGCATCGTGCGTGTCGTGCGCATCTTGCTGAAGACTTGGGCTAGGTTGTCTAATAGGGATGTGCGGGCCCTAATTTTCACCATGATGTCGTCGACATACACCTCTACCAGATCTCTAATGAGGTCCCCAAATGTCTTATGCATTGCACGTACAAAGGTGGGGAGAGCATTCTTGAGTCCATAAGGCATGGAGACATAACAATACAGGCCGTCTACTGTTATGAAAGCAGTGTGTTCCTCATCTTCCCTAGACATAGGTATTTGGTGAAAACCAGAATACGCATCTAGGAAACATAGAAGATCACAGCCTGATGTCGAGTCTACTATTTGATCTATCCTAGGAAGAGGGAATGGATCCTTTGGGCATGCCTTATTGAGGTTGGTGTAGTCGATGCACATCCGGAGCTTCCCGCCAGCCTTGGGAACGACAACAGGGTTGGCCAACCACCGTGGGTGGTGAACCTCCCAGATGAAACCAGCATCGAGCAGCTTCTTGATTTCTTCACGGATGAAGTTCTACCGCTCGATGGACTGTTTCCTGGGCTTCTGCTGCACCGGTCGGGCGTCAGGGGTAGATCTTCAGATGGTGCTCAATCACCTCCCTGGGGATCCCAGGCATTTGTGATGGTTGCCATGCAAACACAACGACGTTGTCCCGGAGGAAGGTGATGAGCGCGCATTCCTATTTGCTGTCCAAGTTCCCCGCGATACGGGTTGTTTGGGCAGCCATGGAGCCAATCATGACGACCTTCACCGGGACGTCGTCATCGTTGGCTGGTTGCACACGGGGTGCAGTAGTGGAGGCTCGCTGCGCTGGGCCTTGCTCTGGCCAACTCTCCTTCGAGCCTCCTGGGGCCGGAGCCCTCCCCGCTGCAAGTGCTTGGAGCTCCTCCAAGGCTGACACTGCAGCTGAGCGGTCCCCTCTGATCCTGAGGACACCGGAAGGCGTCGGCATCTTTAGGACAAGGTAGCCGTAGTGGGCTACAGCCATGAACCTGTAGAGGGCCGGCCTCCCGATGATTGCGTTGAAGGGAAGGTCGACGTCTGCCATGTCGAACAAAATGCTCTCTGTACGGTAGTTCTCCGGGGTCCCAAAGATCACCGGGAGGTGTATGTTACCGTACGGAAGGATTTGCCCAGGTCCGACACCTGAGAACGGGCTCGAGGGTGTGAGCCGAGACATCGACAGCTGCAGCTTTCGGAAGGCCGCCGTGGAGATGAGGTTGAGGCCCGCCCCTCCATCTATCAGCACGTGAAAGACCTTCACGTTGGCGATGGTCGGGGATACCAGCAACAGGAGTACTCCAGCCCCTGCCATGTTCTTCGGGCAGTCAGAAGCATCAAAGCTGATCGCTGTGCTCATCCACTTGTGGTGGGGAGCCGGACATGGGGTGGGGGCCACCGCAGCCACTACCCGTCGCAGAGTTTTCACCGCGTTTTGGGACGTGGGGTATGTGGCTCCCCCATAGATGACATGGAGGGTCTTGCGGTGCTCCTTATCACTGCTGGAGTCGGAGTCGCCACCCTCGAAGACGGCCTTAACCGCCCGCTAGGATTCCTGGAACCCCATCTCACTGTCATCCTCCTTCTCGGGATCAGCCTTCTGCTTGCCCTCCCTCTGGCCGGGAGGTGCGCCCTCCTGGCACTGTTGTCTCTGTTTCTGTTCGCGGAAATGTTCCGTGAACCTCTTCACTTCCTGTCACTCGCTAGCACTATGGCTATTTGTACGGTGCACCGGGCACTTGAAGTCAGGCTCCTCGGGTTCAGGTGACTGCCTAGGGCGCTTATCTCGGCGCGGCGCTCGGGCTCCGCCGAGTGCCGCAGCGGCCATTGCATGGGCTCCGGGCTTTGGCCTGTTCTTGCCACTGCCCTTCTTCTTCTTCTTGCCGATGCTCCTCGCAGAGGCTCCTTCCTCAGTCGGGGTGGCCTCCCTTGCTTCTGAGGATGGTTGGGAGTGCCAGTTGCACCCCTCAGCTGCCCTAGCACATATGTCTACCAGGGAGAACAACTCGGAGACATCACGCACCTCGTGCGTGGCTAGCTTCTCGAGCATCTTCTTGTCCCTCACACCTTGTCTGAACGCAACAATAACCGATGCGCTAGCAACATGAGGGATGGTGTTCCGTACCTGGGAGAACCACTGGATGAACGATCGCAGCGACTCTCCAGCATGGTGTCTAACGGCGTGGAGGTCCAGCTCTGTGCCGGGGCGCTTGTAGGAACTGTCGAAGTTAGCCACGAACTGTCGGCACAACTCATCCCAGGAGGTTATGGACCCCTGGAGTAGGTCCATGAGCCATGACCGAGCTGGGCCGATCAGGACGACGAGGAAGTAGTTAGCCATGATGGCCTCGTCGCCTCCTGCAGCTAGTATCGCAGTGGTGTAGATCTACAGGAACTCGCTCGAGTTGACGCTCCCGTCGTACTTCTCTGGCATGTGCGGTCGGAACTTTCATGGCCAGACCACGAAACGGAGGTGAGGCGCTAGCGCTGCACACCCTTGGCTGGGGCTGACTGGTGCCGGTGGCGGCATCGCATACCCCGGGTGAGCAGGCGGGCCTGCGTACACCTGATGTTGGGGTGGTGCTGCATACGCCTGTGGAGGAGGCGCGACGTGCGCCTGGTGCGGTGGAGGCGCGACGTACGTCTGGTGTGGTGGAGGCACAGCATGAGCCTGGGGCACAGGGCCCGGTACGCTGTAATCTGCCTCGAGGTTGCGCCGATGCTCCCTCTGGCGCTTGATGGTGACTCGGCAGTCCTCTCTGGCCCTGCGGTGCTACAGTCCGGTTCTTAGATTTGTTGTCGAGATCCTGGTCGAGCGTGAGTCTGCCGTCCACCGGTCGATTGTCGGCATCCACGACAATGACACATGCATCAGATGAGCATGTGTCTCCCTTGGTGGAGGCGCGTTGAGCGCAGCGGTGACGAGGTGGTCGACGTCGTTGATCCACTGCTGAGCTGCTCCCTGAGGAGCATCCCCAGCAGGAGGGTTGTGGAGCAGTGTGCGCGCTGCTGCGAGCGCACTCTCCGGGCTTGCAGTCGGTGGCGCCGTGATTGCTGTCACGGCTGGAGTACGCCGCGGAGTGGCATGTCGGCCTGCAGCCGGCGAAGTGACAGCAGGGCGACGTGAAGGTCCTGACCTTCCTGCCCTAGAGCGGTAGCCTGCCCTAGAGCGAGATGACACCTGATCCTCCACTACTATCTGCCGCCGTGATTGCACCCTGGATGAACCGGCGTTGGATTGGCCGTTCACCATTACTGCTGGTGGAGATCTTGACAGGGAAAAAGCCCCCTTCCTGGCACGCCAAATGTCGAAGGTCGTAAACGACACTTGCACCGGACCTGCTTAGAGAGCAGCCCGCGGAGGTTCTTTGGATTCACGAGGGCTAGTCCCAGGAGATCGAACGCAGCAGGATGATGAACACAGAGGGTTTACGTGGTTCGGTCGCCGGAGCGTAATACCCTACGTCCACGGGAGTGTTTGTGTATTGCCTTGCTTGAGCGTGTATGAGTCTTAGTCTAATTTTTCTATCCCTTGCGAAGGTCGTCTGCAGAGTCCTTTTATAGTTCAAGGACTCTGCAGTCACAAGGTGGGCCCCAGGACCCGACAGGTGGTCCCAGGGAGAGCCAAATCCTATACAAGATCTAGGATTAATTGCTATCTACTTCCCTTTGTCAGGGGTGTCAATGTGCCGTCCCGTTGCGCCGTGCGCCAGGGCTACACATAGTTGGTGATGATGGTAGTGCACGTCCCGTCCGTCTTGTCCTCGCGGCCCATTCATCCGTCTTGCGGCGTGGGTCTGTACCGGCTACTTGGACAAGACAGGACACTGGAGCCTTGACCTTCGCATGCACGACTCAGCTTGCCTGGGGAAGGCGCGCGTACTTAATGTCTATCTGAGTAGCGCACGCCTTCCTTTACTGCGGCTTCCTACCGCACTGAGTCGGCCGTCCGCCACGTGGTTGCGCCGGAGCCTGCCTCTACGGGGAGTCGAGCACTTGACGGAACAGGCCACGTGGTGCATCCGGAGCCCACCCCTATGGAGGGGTGGAGGCTCAGCCCTGCAGGCCACGTGGTAGTTCCGATGCCTTTCCCTATGAGGGTGCGGGCCTGGCCCCGAGGTCCCGATTGACCGCGTGGCGGCTCCGGAGCCCGCCTCAGCGGGGAGGTGAGGGTCCAGTTCTGCCGGCCACGTGGCAGCTTGGGAGCCTCCCCCGGCGGAGGGGTAGGATCTGGTCCTTCCCTCCACGACGTGGCAGCCTCGGATTCGGCCTCTTAAGTAGAGGTAGAGTCCTTAGCGGTTTTCTCCCTGTGCGCGGGGGTACCCGGTCTGCGGGGTACCGACAGAAACCTAAAAAGAACTTCAACTCCCCCATCATGGACATCTCAAATCTCTCTGTCATTATCTTAGAAAACTCATCACAAAACACTTTGTTAGTAGAACCAATATGATGTCATAGACATATATTTGGCACACAAAGATATCATCATTAAAGTGCTTTGTAAAGAGAGTATAGTCAGCTTTTCCTATCTTAAAACCATTTTGAATCAAAAAGTCTCTAAGGCACTCATACCAAGCTCTAGGAGCTTGTTTGAGGCCATAGAGAGCCTTACGTAATTTGAAGACATGGTTTGGGAAGTCTTTGTCTTCAAAACCCGGTGGTTGCTCCACATAGGCTTCTTCCTTGATTTGATAGAGCTTAAAATCATGGTGAGTAGCAAAGGCAAGTAATATACGAATTGACTTTAGCCTAGCTACAGGAGCAAAGGTATCATCAAAATCCAAACCTTCGACTTGTGAGTACCCCTTGGCCACAAGTGGTGCCTTGTTCCTTGTCACCACGCCATGCTCATCTTGCTTGTTGCGGAACACCCACTTGGTGCCCACGACGTTTGCTTGTGGACGCTTGACAAGCTCCCAAACTTAGTTCCTCTCAAAGTTGTTGAGTTCCTCTTGCATGGCCACCACCCAATCCGGGTCTCTCAACGCGTCTTCAACCTTATGTGGCTCCAAAGAAGAGACAAAGGAGTAATATTCACAAAAGTTAGCAACACGATAACGAGTGGTTACCCCTTTTGTAATGTCTCATAGAATGTTGTCAACGGGGTGATCCCTTTGAACACTTTGATGCACACGAGGATGTGGAGGTTGAACTCTTGAGTCATCATCATCCTCTTCTTCTTCTTGGTCTCCCCCTTGATTTATGCTTCCCTCTTGACTTTTGTCTTCTTGATCATGTTGAGGTGCCATTTGTCCATCTTCAACTTGGTCACGTGGGGGATGACTTGCATCATTTTGTGGTTGTTCTTGTGGATGAATATCTCCAAGTGCCATCCTCCTAAGAGCTTCTTGTGGAGAGTCTTCTTGATCTAACACACTTTGATCAACTTGCTCCACTTGGGAGCCATTAGTTTCATCAAACACCACGTCGCGTGCTATTTCAACAATCCCGGAGGATTTGTTGAAGACACGGTAAGCGTGGGTGTTTGAATCATAACCAAGCAAGAAACCTTCATCAGACTTTGCAGCGAACTTCGAAGTCCTAGGCTTCTTGTTGAGAATATAGCATTTCCTCTCAAAGACACGAAAGTAAGAGACATTGAGTTTCTTACCAACTAGAAGCTCGTAGGGGGTCTTCTTGAGGAGGCGATGGAGGTACAATCGGTTGACGGTGTGGCAAGCGGTGTTAACCTCCTCCGCCCAAAACCGGTCCGATGTCTTGTACTCATCAAGCATCGTCCTTGACATATCAATGAGTGTTATATTCTTCCGTTCTGCCACCCCATTTTGTTGATGGAAGTAGGGGGCTGAAAATTCATGCTTGATGCCCTCCTCATTCAAGAACTCTTCCACTTGAGTGTTCTTGAACTCGGTGCCGTTGTCGCTTCTTATAGCCTTGATTCTTGAGGTGAAATCATTTTGAGCTCTCCTCAAGAACCTCTTAAGGACATCGTGAGTCTCACCCTTATAATGCAAGAAAAATACCCAAGTGAAACGAGAAAAATCATCAACAATAACAAGATCATATTTGTTACCGCAAATGCTAATGTAGGTTATTGGCCCGAAAAGGTCCATGTGTAGCAGTTCCAAAGGCCTTGTCATCGTCATGATATTCTTGTACGGGTGATGAGCTCCTACATGCTTCCCCGCTTGGCAAGCGCTACATGGCCTATATTTTCAAACACAACATCCTTCAAGCCATAGATGTGCTCGCCCTTAAGAAGCTTTTGTAGGTTCCTCATCCCAACATGAGCTAGCCTTCTATGCCAAAGCCATCCCATGTTGGTTTTCGCCATTAAGCATGTGTCAAGTTGGGCTTTATCCGCAGTAAAATCCACAAGGTAAATCTTTCCCTTGAGCACACCCTTAAAAGCGATTGATTTGTCACTTCGTCTAAGGACGCTCCCACCCTCATTAGTAAAAACACAATTATAACCCTTGTCACATAGTTGTGATATGGACAATAGGTTATAGTCTAAAGAATCAACATCCAAAACGTGAGAAAAAATATGTTGGGGAGAAATAGCAATTTTACCGGAGCCAAGGATTTTCCCTTGGCTATTGTCCCCGAAGAAGATCCCTTCACTTGGATCATTGTTTTCTTCATACTCCACGAACATCTTTCTCTCTCCGGTCATGTGGTTGGTGCATCCACTATCGAGCACCCATTTCGATCCATCGGAGGAGTATGCCTACAAAACAAGGTTATGCCTTCCTTTTAGGTACCCAAGCGGAGTTGGGTCCTTTCACGTTAGTAGTGAGGCACTTGGGCACCCACACGCAAGGCTTGGGGCTCTTGCGGAGCGGCCCAACATATTTAGCAAGGACTTTGCCATACTTGTTCCTCATTAGAACATAATACGCATCAAAATCATGAAAGAGAGGATGTGGTTCAGTTTTAAGCATATGGTTGCTAGTTGGAGTGTTCTTCCCAATTTTAGTTGGGGATGTGCTTCCCTTGACAAAGACAATCAAGTCTTTGCCATACTTGGAGGTTTTAGCATTTTGCTTTCCGCCTCTAGTATAACCAAGACCATCTTCGACATAGGGAGATATTGTGTTGGTGTATGCACTTCGTGCATACGCCACCTTCTCTTTGTCAAAGATGCCACCCTTAGGTGCTTGTTTGTCTTGAGTCAACTTAAGCTCATCCTTTAATTTAAGGATCAAGTTTGAACATTTGCAAGTGGAGATTGTTTTGGATGCAACCTTTGAGGAGGATGAGCTTTTGGAGGAAGAGGCTACATTAGTCTTGAGGGACTCAACTTGAGTTTCAAGGATCTTTTAACTTTTGCCAAGTTTCCAAGTTCGTCCTTGAGCCCTATGGTTGTCTCCTCAAGAATTGAGCATGTTTTCTTGCTTAGAGCAAGTTCATGCTCTAATGCCTTGCTCTTCTCTCTCTCAAGCTCAAGGAGCTCAATGAGCTCTTGACATCTCTCCTTTTCATGGATGAGCATGTCCTCTTGCCTATGTATGAGCTCCTCCTTCTAAAAAATTTCATCCGAGAGCAATTTCATTCTACGCAAAGTGCTCTTACTTATATCCTTAAACATGTGTTCATTTTCACTAGCACTATCAAATTCATCATGAGAGTATATGGAGGAGGATGAGTGAGAAGTAACATTTCTCCTTCCTTCTTTTTCCATGAGGCAAGTTGGCTTGTGGTCGTTGAGGTTGGGGAAGAGCTTGCTTCCCTTAGAGCTCCTCCCGATGGCTATGGTTGCCACCTTCTCCTCGTCTTCGGAGGAGGACTCATCGTTAGAGTCCCATTCCTTGCCCAAATGAGCGTGGCCGGAGGGCCTCTTCTTCTTGAAGAATTTCCTTTCTCGAGGCTTGCCCTCCTTCTTCTTGCCTTCTTCATGTGGGCAATCCACAATGAAGTGTCCGTACTCGCCACAATTGTAGCAAGATCTCTTTGTTTTGGGCTTCGCTTTTTCCTTGCCCTTGCTCTCGTGGTTGTATCCTCCTTTCCTTCTCCTCATCATCCTTTTGAACTTGTTGATGAAGAGGGCCTCTTCCTCATCGGTGTCGAGACTCTCCTCATCATCTTCTTTTTGCTCTTTTGAGGAGGATGTCGCTTTGAGTGCAACATCCTTCATCTTTGAGGCGGTGAACCTTTGAAGGTCATTGTAGAAGAGCGCCTCCTTCTCCATGATCTCGTGGTTGATGATCCTTCCTAGGACCTCCTCCGGGGTCATTTGAGCAAACCCCGGGTTTTCTCGTATCATGGAGCAAAGAGAGACGTTTCTAGGCATGAATGCCTGAATCATCCTCTTCACCACATCATGGTCCGTCCACTTGGTGCAGCCATAAGATCTACTCTTGTTGATGAGCAGCTTTAGGTGGTTGTACATCTCCTGGGGAGATTCACCATCCATAATGACGAACCTCCCGAGATCTCCTTCAATAAGCTCAATCTTCGCCTCCTTCACGACTCAGTTGCCTTCATGAGCCGTCTTGAGGGTGTCCCAAATATCCTTGGCCACCTCAAGTCCACCTACTCGATTGAACTCATCTCTTGAGAGAGACGAGATGATCACTCTGGCTGCTTGGGCATTGTGGTGAAGGAGCACGGCTTGCTCCAAAGTGATGTCTTCCTCATTCTTTGGGGTGTGCACCGCCAGTCAACACAATTTGCCACAATGAAGGGTTGAGTGACACGAGATGGATCTTCATGTTTTGCTTCCACATACCGTAGTCGGTTCCATCGAATTGGGGAGGCTTCTTCAATGGGATGGAAAGGTAGTGGTTGTTGGAGACAAGGCGTTCATAGTTGTAGCCTTGTTGGTTGTAGTGGGTCGTGCCACCCGTTGTGGAGGCTGAAGTGTCAACCTTTGGAATCTGCAACTTTTCTCGAAGTTTTGCCTTGAGCTGGCGAGTTTTTTCGTCATCCGTTGATTTGTCTTAGTAGACAATCATCTCCTCTTGGGTTGCTTGGATATAATTGGTCGAGACTTCATCGTACCCCACTCCATCCATCTTCTCTCCGAGTTGTTAGACTTTTTGGGGGAGTCCTTGCTCTGATACCAATTGAAAGTTGCCTCTAGGGGGGTCAATAGGCTAATCGACCTGAAATGACGATCAGCACTTAGGGGGCGGACTAGTCCGGTCTAGGGGCGGACTAGTCCGGTCCTCCTACAGGGAAAACCTAAAAAGAGTTTCTAACAGGTTTTAGTTGGGTTTTCGTGATGCAAAAAGTGTTAGGATGATTCAGTGAACCTTAACAAGTTATATAGCAAGTATGAAGCTAAGGATCACAATGAAATAAGAGCGATGAACAAAAACGGTAAAGCTAGCCCTAGAAGCAATGTGCGATAAATGAAAGTGAAGTACACAAGGGACACAAGGATTTTATCCCGAGGTTCGATCCCACACAAGGATCTACGTCCCTGTTGAGGAGTCCACGAAGGATCGGGTTCAACAACCATTCCCTCACCAAGTTTACCACAAGGGCCTAACTTGGTTCTCCACTATCACAAGGGTGAATACAAGATTCGCTGGGGCTTCTCACAATCTGAGTCTCCTACCACAAATATGATCACAAATCACAAAGAAGAACTCAAGCCACAGATCACAAAGATTCAACAAGTGCAAGAGATCAAACCGAGAGCCTAGAGTGGTGTTCTTCCTCTTTTCCACCTCACCAAACCCTAATCCACACAAGAATTAGTTTTTGAGGGAAGGAAGGCAAGAAGGAGGCTTTTGGAGCCTCAAAGTTTGTTGTGGCGGCGCTAGGGTTTCAAAATTATCAAGAGTTGGTTCAAATGAACCCAAGGGTCCTCTATTTATAGAGGAACCATGCCCATACTACTGATCTCAGCAGATGAGCGGACTAGTCCGGCCTACGGCCTGGACTAGTCCGGCCTTTGGTACCACTGACGTCCTTGACAACTGCCACACTGCGCGACAATCGTCACGCTACCCGCCAAACTTCAAATTCACACGGTCACTTCATAACGGACTAGTCCAGTCCAAACCGGACTAGTCCGATCTCACACAAAACCTTTTGTTCCGTGTGAAAATGGACTAGTCTGCAGACCACGGACTAGTCCGGCCCCCAGGGCGGACTGGTTCGGCCTCCCAGACATAGTCGCTAAAGTACCTAACTCTCACCAATCCGGACTAGTCCGGCCTCCAGGGCGGACTAGTCCGATCTCGGTCAGGACCTCTTGGTCCGGTCTGGCCTTGACTTGGTTGGCCTTCCCTTGCATCGTCCAGGTTTGGGGTCTGTCCCGCAGTGAATGCTTGGAGCTGCTCCAAGGCTGACACTACTACGATGTGATCCCTTTGAACCCTGAGGACTCCGGATGGCGTTGGCATCTTCAGGACCAGATAGCCGTAGTGAGCTACGGCCATGAACTGGTATAGCGCCGGCCTTCTGATAATGGCATTGAAGGGAAGCTCAACATCTGCCACGTCGAATAGGATATTCTTCGTGCGGTAGTTCTTCTGGGTACCAAAGGTAACCGGGAGGTGGATACTACCACTGGGCACAATCCGCCCTGGGCCCACGCCTGAGAACAGGCTCGAAGGCGTGAGTCAGACATAGGTATCTGCAACTTCCGGAAGGCTGCAGTGGAGATGAGGTTGAGGCCTGCCCCGCCATCGATCAGCACGTAATGGAGCTTCACGTTGGCGATAGTTGGGGCCACGAGCAGTGGGAGCACTCCAGGACCTGCCATGTTCTTCGGGCAGTCCGAACCATCGAAGCTGATAGCCGTGTTCATCCACTTGCTATGGGGAGCTGGGCTTGGCGCCGGGGCCACTGCCGCCAAGGCACATCGCAGGAATTTCACTGTGTTCCAAGACACAGGGTCCGAGGCCCCCCCATAGATGACGTAGAGGAGCTTTCGTCGCTCCTGGTCGCTGCTAGTGTCTGAGTCAGCACTCGCGAACACCGCTTTCACTGCTCTATGGGGCTCCTGGTACCCCATCTCCTCATCCTTGTTTTTCGTAGGGTCAATCTTCTGCTTACCCTCCCTCTGGCGGGAGGGCTCGCACTCTTGACGCTGCTGCTTCTGCCGCTGCTCGCGGAAACGCTCTGCGAGTTTCTTGACTTCCCGGCACTCACTTGCACTGTGACCATTGGTCCAGTGCACCGGGCATCTGAAGTCAGCATCGTCCCTTTCAGGGGACTGGTGTGGGCGCTTATCTTGATGCGGGCTCCGGGCTTTGCCACGTGCTGCAGCTGCCACCATGGGAGCTCTGGGCCTCGACTTACTCCTGTCGCGACTCCCGCTCTTCATCTTCCTCCCCCACCTCTGATAGTGGCCCCTGCTTCAGACTGTGACGGCTCACCGCTTTCCGAGGAGGGTTGGGTGTGCCAGTTATGCCCATCTGCGGCCTTGGCACATCTGTCTGCCAGGGCAAACAGCTCGGAGACATCGCGCACGTCATGCGTGGCGAGCTTCTCAAACATCTGCTTGTCCCTCACACCCTGCCTAAACGCAACTATGACAGATGCATTCGAGATGTGGGGGATGGTGTTCCTGTAGGATCGAAGAGCACGTGAAAAGCTACCAGAGGGGGGTGAATGGTAGATTTAAAAATCTTACGCAGCGGAAACAATTAAACCCCAAACCCTTCGGCAGAAAAACAATCTGTTGAAGAAATCGTGTGTGAGACTAATCTAAACATGTTTCACCGTGACAAAAGTTATAGATATTAGAGAGAATCAAGTCACGAAGACAACACAAAAAGAATTACTCAAATCCGTCAAGAAAAACTCAAGTTATGATCAAAAGATCAAACAATGGTCAATCTGCCCTACCCGAGAAAAAAACAGTTCTGGAATGCTGCAAAGAAACTCGTGTAGATCATATACCACAAATCCAATGACCGTGAAATTTTCAAAGATGATAGAAAATCAAGTTGTGAAGACAACCCAAAAAGAATCACGTCAATTGGATCTGTAAAACTCAAGTTATGATAAAACCACCGACGAAAGGTAGTGCTGTCCAGAAACTCGATGAGTAAAACTTGTCTGGAACAAGTCGAACGAACAAGGCACAAAAGTTCCTTCAAACTACGAATTTTATTCAATAGAACACAAGAGGAACAGCCCCAAAGTCGTGCACCACGAGCTCTGAGCTCCCTTGCTTATATAACCAGCCCTTAGGCCAACCCAATACCAACTAGGACTCCAATCCTACTCAGATCATGAATCGTAACTTTCCATAACTGCTCAAGATTCTTCTATACGCAGATAGAAGCAATCTTAAGACTTCTAAACACCTTATGAATGTATACCACATTCCTAAACAACTCAAATTCGTGACCCATACGAAATCCTATCATAACCAACTCAAATCTTTCCATATTTGAGTCAAACCCGACTCAGTCGCAGCCTGAGTCCATAACCTAGTCGGTTGGACCTTTCCGACCAATTCTTTACGTCCATATCTCTTCATCACGTCTTGGAACCATGTAGCCACGTCCATGCACTCCTTGCACATATGCAAACATCTTCCAATGATGTCCACGATACATTCATATGCATTGTTCTTGATTCAATCATGCTGCGCAACCTCCTGATCAGCTCAACCATAATTCCTCCTGAATTTGATTGTTGGAACCTCATCTCCTCCCTGAGACTAGTCCAATGGATCCCGTCACCAGCCATGTCTTGAACTCAAGCAACACCTGTACATGAATAAACAACCAATCCATACGAGCCCAAATCCTCGACTTGACTCAAGTTAGTTCCGAACACAACACCCTACGTGAGAAACTCACATAAGCATGTTGCAAAAAAAAAGAAAAACGATATCAGCCATATCATCCAAAACGCACCAAAAACTTATCAAATGAATACTAAGCAATCTTTCCAACAATGTAAAGCAAGTATGAAACATTGCAAATGAAAAGCAGAAGCACTACGGTCAAGTTCTGGACCTTGCCAGAGCAACCTGGACCTTGAGCCGGAGCTAACAAAACTAGCAGGACCTAGCACCGGATCTTACCAAAACTAGTACAACCAAGCTTCTGCCGGAGCTTACCAAAACTAGTAGATCCTAGCACCGGAGCTTAACAAAAACTAGTCAAAACTAGTCAACCCAAAACCGGAGCTAGAAAAATCAACTTTGGAGCTTAGCAAAAACATGTCGGAGCTATCAAAGATATGCTGGAGCTATCAAAGACATACCGGAGCTAACAAAGACATGCCGGAGCTAAAGACAAAACTTCACCGGAGCTAACCAAAGCTAGTCGGACCTAGCATCGAACATAACCGGAGCTACCCAAACCAAGCCGGACCTACCGTCGGACCTTGCTGTAGCTCAGAGCTATAGTCAGACCTTGATAAAAAGATGTTTTGGTGATATTCGAAACTTTTATCATCAAAGCCAAGTGTATTCACTACAAGCCAACGTATTCAGCACACATAGGTCTTACAATCTCCCCCTTGATGAATGCATTGGCAACACCATTTAAAATCTGAACATTGGCTTATTCACATAAAAGTTTTGAAGACAATTTCTCCCCCTTTGTAAATAAGAAGTAAATGAGAAGAAAAATTATCTCATATTATCTCTCCCAATTATCCCATATTATCTCTCCTTATGCACATATTCTTTCTCTCTTTATGCTTATCTCTCCCCCTTTGACAATGTATTCAGCAAGTCATGAGCATATAAACAAATTATCTCTCCTCCTTTAGTTGTTATGAGCATATTATAACATATACATATAAACAAAGCTCATCCAAGTCATACTATCAAGTACCTTACATTATCACATCAATGAAATACATAAAGTAGTGTAAGCCATGCTAGAGATAAAATGTAATTTTCAATTTAATCAAGTCATGATCTCACAAACTTAACTATTTCATAACTTGAAAGCATGACACTAGTTGCTGCATTTTATTATTTTTCAAAGCATAAATTTAGATCATATGATATTTGCAAGAGATTATATGCGCATCTGCCTTATTCTAACCAACCAAGCCAAGCCTATGTCATTTGACAATCAGAAGCTTAAGGACATGGTTTTAGTCATACATAACTTCTTCCAAGTTCATATCTAAGTGCAATGAAAAGCTATCTCAAAAGAAGAAGTGTGATGCATGCATATTCTCTTGATCTTTTCTCAATTTATATTTGTTCATAAAAACTCAACATGTGAGTTGATTACTTGATTAATTCTTAATGATTAAAAGCACTTGTGAACATGTAACAAGTTAAAAACAGCAAGAAAGTTCGACCATGACCAGTTTTAGTGTAAGTAATTATTCCAATTACTAGACATGGCAAAAACTACAAAATGTATAACACGAGTAATGTAGTAAGAACTTTCAGCATGTAAAAGAAATCACAAAGTCATATATGTATGAAATACTATGCTCATATTATTTTTATTTCAGATTCACACATAGACTTCCAAAGTTTCAAAAAACTCCCCCCTCAATTTAAGCCATGAGGATGCATAACCCCTATTTCACTATGAATGTAACAAAAACGAGTGAAATTCAAAGGTTTTGTAAAAATGTCAGCCAATTGATGTTCAGTATCTACATGGTGAAGCACAATGTTTCCTTTTTCAACGTTATTCCGGAGAAAGTGATACCTAATATCAATGTGCTTAGTTCTAGAATGTTGCACGGGGTTTTTGGCAATGCAAATAGCACTAGTGTTATCACAGAATAGTGGAACACTATCAAGATCAACCCCATAGTCCTTAAGTGTTTGAACAATCCAAAGAATTTGTGAGCAAGCACTAGCAGCAGCTACATATTCAGATTTGGCTGTGGATTGTGCAACTGAATTTTGTTTTCTAGAGGACCAAGCAACAAGAGAATTACCAAGAAAATGACAAGCACCGGAAGTACTTTTCCTATCAATCATACAACCCCCAAAATCAGCATCCGAAAAAGCTTTCAAAGTAACGGTTGAGGAAGAAGGAAGAAAAATGCCAAATTCTTGAGTTCCATGTAAGTACCTCAGAATCCTTTTGACGGCTTGATGATGTGAAACACGTGGGGAGGCTTGAAACCGTGCACAAAGACATACACTGAATTGTATGTCCGGTCTTGATGTCGTGAGGTACAAAAGTGATCCGATCATGCTTCTATATTCTTTTTGATCCACGGGCTCACCATCTTCATCAAGCTCAAGTGTTGTTGTTGTTCCTATTGGTGTCCGAAGAGGCTTGCTTTTGTCCATGTTGAAGCGCCTTAGGAGGTATTTGGTATACTTCGTTTGATGCACAAAGGTTCCCTCCTTGGTTTGCTTGATTTGCAGCCCAAAAAAGTAAGTGAGTTCACCCATCATACTCATTTCAAATTCGGAACTCATCATTGCTGAAAACTTGGACACAAGATCATGAGAAGTACAACCAAAGATAATATCATCCACATACACTTGAACGAATAATGAGTCATTGCCATGCTTAAGCACAAAAAGAGTTTTATCAACCTTGCCCATGGTAAACCCCTTTTCAAGTAAGAATGTTTTTAACCTATCATACCATGCTCTAGGGGCTTGTTTGAGACCGTATAAGGCTTTGGACAGTTTGTAAACATGATTAGGAAAATCTGGATTTTCAAAACCCGGTGGTTGTTTGACATAAACCTCCTCATCTATGTAGCCATTAAGAAAAGCACTTTTAACATCCATTTGATATAGCTTAAAACCTTTAGATGCTACAAAAGCTAACAAAATTCTTATGGCTTCTAATCTAGCGACAGGAGCAAAAGTTTCATCAAAATCTAGACCTTCAACTTGAGTGAAACCTTGAGCGACCAACCTAGCCTTATTCCTAACCACAACCCCATCCTCACTTTGTTTATTTTTATATACCCATTTAGTTCCAATTAAAGTGTGACCTTGAGGTGGAGGTACAAGTTTCCAAACATTATTTCTTTCAAAATTTTCTAACTCTTCTTGCATGGCAATAATCCAAGATTCATTAGTGAGTGTGTGTGATATATCTTTGGGTTCAAAAGAAGCAACAAAAGCAGAATGAGCATGAGAGTTTGAATCGCAAAACCTGGACCGTGTGACTCGTTTGTGCAAGCTTCCAATCATCTGTTGTGGGGGATGATCTTTGTAAAAACGTAGGGGAACAGATGTCTCACAAGCTTCTTCTTCATTAGGTTCATCGTAGATTGATGAGCTTGTGACTTGTGGACGATCACAACCAGCATAGGTGATAGCTGGAGCTTGTTCAATGTCTAGAGCTGGAGACGTGTCAACTTCGAAACTACCAGGCAGTATCACCGGCTCTTCTTCATCTTCGAAAATACCCTCCCCCTGAGGATACGGATCTGGTCCTGCAACACCGGAGCTAGTACCTGGGCTAGCTTCATCAAAAGACATTTCACAAGTCTCCACAATTTTGTTAGTGTCAAGTAAAAGCACACGGTAGCCTCTAGTATGAGATGGATAACCAAGAAACATGTCATCAATGGATCTAGGTTCAAATTTATCAAGATTACCATGTTTCTTAACAAAGCATTTGCAACCAAAAACCCGAAAGTGTGTAACACTAGGCCTATGTCCAAACCGGAGCTCATATGGTGTTTTACCTAGCTTAGCACGCAAGAAAACACGATTTGAGACATAACAAGCGGTTGCTAACGCATCAGCCCAAAATTTCCTAGGAGTTTGATATTCATAAAGCATAGTCCTAGCCATCTCAACTAAGGTTCTGTTCTTTCTTTCTACAACACCGTTTTGTTGAGGTACATATGGTGAAGAAAGTTGATGATTTATTCCATTTTCAGCACAAAAGTGATCAAAAGATTGATTTTTAAATTCAGTTCCGTTATCACTTCTAATTGCTTTTAATGATCCTGGGTGATCAATTGATAATCTAAGAAATAAAGTTCTAAAGTGACTAAAAACTTCATTCTTAGACGCCATAAAGTAAACCCAAGAGTATCTAGAATAATCATCAACGATAACAAGAACATACCATTTACCTCCGAAGGATTGAACACGCGAAGGTCCTACGGTGTCAAGATGCAAAAGTTGACATGGTTCAGTTGTCACGATCATTGTGAGAGGAGTATGTGAACCTGCAACCATCTTAGCATGTATACAATAAGAGCACACAATTTCTTTGTCCCTTTTAAGCTTAGGCAGTCCACGTATGCGATCAAGAGCACTAACACGCGTTAGGTGATCAAAGCCTACGTGACCAAGTCTACGATGCCAAAAAAATAAGTCCTTTGAATCATTAGCAGCTAGACACCTATGCTTAGAGGAAGACATATCAAAATCAGCTTTAAAAACTCTTCCAAACCGAGACATGTTAAAAATAAGCTCACTATTTGAACCTACAACTTTGCAGCAGTTTTTATTGAAAATAATTTCTAGATTTTCATCTAGCAATTGTGCAACAGAAAGCAAGTTGTATTTCAAATTTTTGACAAGTGCCACATCCTTCAAAGTGTAGTGATCATTTACTCTAACCGAACCCTTAGTAATTATAGGAGTTGAAGAATTATCGACAAAAGTAACATTCTCTACACGTGATACAAAAGAGAGGGAGGAGAACCAATCTTTGTTACCGGTCATGTGGCGTGAGCAACCTGAATCCACAATCCAAATGTTCTCCTTCCTCAAACGTGTAACCTACATAAAAGCACAATACGTCGTTGACTCAATACTGGGGTTAGTCAAAAGGCATTTAGGAATCCAGTACTGAGTCACGCGACGTGCAGCAGGAAAAACACGCGAAAGCTGAGACAAAACAGCAGGTTTATGAGTCAAAGTTTGAGATTTTCTACTCTTAACTCGTTTAGCACAAAAACCAGTAGCTCTGGAGGTAAAAGCAGCAGTTCCAAAAGACAAGGCTGAAGCTCCGAAGGAAACAACAGAAGGTCCGGGAGCTCTCGGAGCTATCGGAACTATCGGAGCTGCTGTTGCGGATTTCTTACCAAAAGGTCCGGAAGCTACCTTTTCAAATTTCTGACTCACTAAAGCAGGTTGTGTTTTTCTAATTGCATGAAAGTTATAAGATCTAGCAATCACTCTTTCCTTTTTCTGTTGTTTAGCTAGTCTATAACAAAAATCTATGACATGACCATCTCTACCACAGTAGGTACAATGAAATTTAACTTTGTGTTCATGTCTAGATGAGCAAGTAATATTTTTATTTGAAACCGAATGAGGCAACACTCCTGCAGATTTGAAAACCACTCCTTTTTGTTTAGGAACTGTTTGAATCAAACCACTTTCTAATGACTTTACAATTTTAGGTGGATGTGCCTTAGCATGAGCATGAGAATCAAAACCTAAACCAGTTTTATCATTGCAATACTTGGAAGAATTCAGCAGCAAGTTTAGATTCTTATTCCATTACAAAACTGATCTAATGTCCTATGCATGTCATCAAGTTTATTGGACAGATCAAGGCAATTTTCACATGAAGTTTTTCCTTTTAGTTTGCAATTGGAACAAAATTTAACTTCATGAGAACATAAAGCATTGTTCAATATAGAAATTTCATTCATAGCATCCTGTAGTTTCTTATCAAGATCATCACAAGTAGAACAATGCAAATCAATTGTAGAACAGCTAGCATCTTTCAACTTTTTATCATTAAGTGCAGCAAGCTCTTTGTTCTTTTCAATTTCTAACTCAAGTTTATCAAGTGTGGAGGTGTGCACACTTCTTAATGAGGACAATTGTTCATATATTAAATCACATGAGAAACATGCATCCTCACTAGGAATCAAAGTTTTTAAACGGTTGATTTCAGATTCTAGTGATTCAATTTTGGCAGCACTATCCCTAAGCTTTTTGTCCTTTTTCTTAACAATAACAGTGGCACGAGAAATAGCATCACACATTTCTTCGCAAGTAGGACATACCTCTTTATTGTCGTTGTTGTGTTCTGCCTCCTCCATACTTGATCTTGACTTGCCCGCCATAAAACACAAGTTTGCCAAATCATCTTCATCTTCATCACTTCCAATGTTCACATCACTTGAACTGAACTCTTGAAGCGCGGTGATGAAACTGTTGATCATCTTGCGTCCTATGGTATCTTTCTTCTTCTTGTTGGAATTTCCAGAGGAGGTCCGGACCTTGCTTTGTTTTTCTTCCCGGGTGGTCGGACCTGAAAGGTTAGGGCATTCTGTACGAAAGTGTCCTGTTTTTCCACATTCAAAACAGCGTTGAGGTACGGAGCTTCCTCTCCTTCTATTTCTCACATTTTGCAATGCTTTTGAGAATCTAGTAGAGATGAGTGCCAACTCCTCTTCTAGAAATTCTTTGATCTGCTCCAGGGTTAGTGAGGACAACAAAGCAAGAGTATTGCAGGATGATGATTGGCCGGAGCTAGACATATCACGTTGTGAGACAAATGCAATAGACTTGTTTGGGTTCTTACGTGCTAGGATGTCAATTTCATGAGTTTTTAGTTTAGAATAAAGTATATCTAATGTAAGAGAACTCATGACAGTTGATTCACGAATAGATGTTACTTTCATCTCCCAAATTGACATGTCTAATGCACTAAGAAGTTGCCTAGCATTCTTAGCATCAGAAAAATTTGCATTGACACTACGTAAGTTGCTGAGAATTTTATTGAAACGAGCAAAGAGGTCATCGATACACTCACCTGGTTGCATCTCAAAACACATATATTCCTTTTTGAACATATATTGTTTTACCTCCTTGATTGTGTTGGAGCCTTCATGATAATCGAAGAGAGCTCTCCAAACATCGTATGCTGATCGGAGGTGCGCGACATGATCAAAGTCGCTTTGATGAGTCCTTGGATGATCAAGTTTCAGGCTTTGTTGTTGTTCTCGACGTCCCGTAGGTTTGTGGCCGTCGATTGGACCTGTAAAACTCGAGTTATGATAAAACCACCGACGAAAGGTAGTGCTGTCCAGAAACTCGATGAGTAAAACTTGTCTGGAACAAGTCGGACGAACAAGGCACAAAAGCTCCTTCAAACTACAAATTTTATTCAATACAACACAAGAGGAACAGCCCCAAAGTCGTGCACCATGAGCTCTGGGCTCCCTTGCTTATATAACCAGCCCTTAGGCCAACCCAATACCAACTAGGACTCCAATCCTACTCAGATCATGAATCATAACTTTCCATAACTGCTCAAGATACTTCTATACGCAGATAGAAGCAATCTTAAGACTTCTAAACACCTTAGGAATGTATCCCACATTCCTAAACAACTCAAATTAGTGACCCACACGAAATCCTATCATAACCAACTCAAATCTTTCCATATTTGAGTCAAACCCGACTCAACCGCAACCTGAGTCCATAACCTAGTCGGTTGGACCTTTCCGACCAATTCTTTATGTCCATATCTCTTCATCACGTCTTGGAACCATGTAGCCACGTCCATGCACTCCTTGCACACGTGCAAACATCTTCCAATGACGTCCACGATACCTTCATATGCATTGTTCTTGATTCAATCATGCTGCGCAACCTCCTGATCAGCTCAACCACAATTCCTCCTGAATTTGATTGTTGGAACCTCATCTCCTCCCTGAGACTAGTCCAATGGATCCCGTCACCAGCCATGTCTTGAACTCAAGCAACACCTGCACATGAATAAACAACCAATCCATACGAGCCCAAGTCCTCGACTTGACTCAAGTTAGTTTTGAACACAACACCCTACGTGAGAACCTCACATAAGCATGTTGCTAAAAATAGCAAAACGATATCAGCCATATCATCCAAAAAGCACCAAAAACTTAGCAAATGAATACTAATCAATCTTTCCAACAATGTAAAGCAAGTACGAAACATTGCAAATGAAAAGCAGAAGCACTACGGTCAAGTTCAGGACCTTGCCAGAGCAACCCGGACCTTGAGCCTGAGCTAACAAAACTAGCAGGACCTAGCACCGGAGCTTAGCAAAACTAGTACAACCAAGCTTCCGCTGGAGCTTACCAAAACTAGTAGATCCTAGCACCGGAGCTTACCAAAAACTAGTCAAAACTAGTCAACCCAAAACCGGAGCTAGAAAAATCAACTTCGGAGCTTAGCAAAAACATGTTAGAGCTATCAAAGATATGCCGGAGCTATCAAAGACATACCGAAGCTAACAAAGACATGTCGGAGCTAAAGACAAAACTTCACCGGAGCTGACCAAAGCTAGTCGGACCTATCATCGAACGTAACCGGAGCTACCCAAACCAAGCTGGACCTACCGTCGGACCTTGCTATAGCTCAGAGCTTGAGTCGGACCTTGATAAAAAGGTGTTTTGGTGATATTCGAAACTTTTATCATCAAAGCCAAGTGTATTCACTACAAGCCAATGTATTCAGCACACATAGGTCTTACAGTTCCGTACCTGGGAGAATCACTAGATGAAGGCTCGTAGCGATTCTCTCGATCGCTGTCTAACAGTGTGGAGGTCGAGCTCCGTGCCGGAGCGCTCATACGAAGTTCCAAAGTTCGCCACGAACTGCCGGCACAGCTCCTCCCAGGAGGTGATGGATCCCTGGGGCAGGTTTATGAGCCATGATCGGGCTGGGCCGGCCAGAACCACAGGGAAGTAGTTAGTCATGATGACCTCGTCGCCCCCAGCGGCCAGGATGGAGGTGGAGTAGATCTGCAGAAACTCACTCGGGTTGACGCTTCCATCATACTTCCACAGCGTGTGTGGCCAGAACTTGTGTGGCCACACCACCCTTCGTAGGTGGGGGGCTAAGGCTGCGCACCCTCCACCTGTACTTGCGGGCGGCAAGTTCGGTGTTGCATGGTCGTAATGAGCTGGTTGTGCCACGTATGCTGGTTGTTGGGGTATTGCGACCGACGCTTGGTGCGGCGGAGGCACACCATACACCTGCGGTGGGGGAGGCGCAACGTACGCTTGGTGTGGAGGAGGCGTCATGTATGCCTGGTACTGCACGGGAGGCGCCGCGTACGCCTGGCACGATGGGAGAGCGTCGTGCACCTGGGCCCGAGCGCCCGACAAGCTATAGTCAGTTTCAAGGTTGCGGCGCTGCCCCCGTTGTCGTTCGATGACAACACGACAGTCCTCGCCGGCTCTGCGGCGGAGCTGCAACCTCGTTTGTAGGTCCGCCGATGAAAGCCTAGTTGAGCGGCTATTGGTGGTCCGCCGATCGACGGTAGGTGTACGTGACAACGAAACAAACGTTGTTGCCGCTCGCATTCCGCCTTGCGGAGGCGCCTGGAGTGCAGCGACGACCAGGTGGTCGACATCGTTTACCCACTGCTGGGTTGCCCCTGGGGGGCTCCTGCCATTGGCGCATTGTGGAGCAACTCACACGCAGCAAGAAGCGCACTCGCTGGGCTTGCCGCGGGTGGTGTCGTGACGTCTGTTACTGCGGGGGTTCGCCGTGCCACGTTGTGCTAACCTGCAGTTGGCGGGGTGGCCGTTCGGCAACGCGACGGCCCAGATCTTCCCGCTCTAGAGTGGGACCCTTCTCTGGGGTGGGATGAAGCTTAGTCCTCACGTGTCACCTGCTGACGGGGCTGTGGCCTGGAGGAACTAGCGTTGGAACGGGTGTTCACCATACTGCTGGTGAATATCTTTGCAGGGAAAAGCCCCCTACCTGGCGTGCCAAATTTCGAGGTGTCTAAACTGACACCTCCCCCATACCTACTCGGGAGTAGTCCGCGGAGGTTCGATGTATATTCGAGGGGCTAGTACTGGCAAGATCGAGCGCCGTGAACAATGAACACGAGGGATTTACGTGGGTCGGGCCATCTGAGCGTAATACCCTACTCCACGGTGGTTTGTGTGTTGTTTTGCTTGAGTCTGAGCGAGCTTGTCTGAATCCGTGGCCGCCCGGTCCTTTTATAACCCAAGGCCGAGCGGCTTAGAGGTGGGGTCCAGGGCACAACAGGTGGCCCAGGGAGTCACCAAATATATCCTAAGATTTAGGAGTAAATGTTATTCATTGACAACGGCTTCAATGTGCCGTCTGGCCATGCCCTGCTACAAGGCTACAGATAGCCCCTCATCATGGTCGGTCGTGTCTTATCTGTCTTGTCGCGGCCTCTCATTGGTCCGTCGTATATAGTAGTTCGGCTCTGACCAGTCATGACAGGACCAGCCACTGTCCTCTTGACTTATGAGCACGAGCTCTCGCCTACCTAGGGAACGTGTGCATCCTTCTAGCTTATGTGCACCGAGCACGCCTCCCTTTACTGCTCCTTCCAGGGAAAGGCCCAGGCTCAGTGTCGCGCGAAACGTGGCAGCTCCCGGTCCTTCCCTCAGCGGGATGATCGAGTCCGGGAGGTCGGGTCCGGAGGTGGCGGGGACGTGACAGCACTGGACCCTCTCCCCACGAGGGGAGGTCCGGGGCTACTAACCTAGCGATCATGTTGGTCCTTCCCTGGACAAGGCGGTGGACCCAGCGCTGCTGGCCACGTGGTGGCGTCGGACTTTCCCTCAATGGGAGACGCCGCTGCATCGCTTGCCGTGCCGCACCCTGGGCCCATGTCAGACCTCGCCCCATGGGCAGTGGGGCCCAACGTGCTTTTATCCCTGTACCCAGGGGTACCCGGTTCGCCAGGCACCGACAGTGGTCGTCGTGGGCGTCGCACCGACTGAGGCGATCATTCCAGAACTTCCCACGCGCGGTAGATCTTTCCCTCGTCTAGTTATTCTGTCTTCATAGCAAATGCACATGAGTATCCCCGAGCTCCACCGCCTCCCCTCGCCGTGCGCTGTCACTAGCCGCCTTGGGCACTGTCCCAGTCTGGACGAGCACCGTAACACACTCCCCGCACCCGAGAACATGCCCCTAACATGATTGTTGTTGAGAACACACACACACACGAGTAGATCGACGACGCGTTGCTGGCGCGGTCACCACTGCTCGCCACCGGCCTTCGTGGGCTCATCCCCAACCTAGCTGAGCCTGCCATGTGCTTGTACACGCCCCTCACACCGGCCTTACACTGAGAACGAAAGAAAAACTGAGTGAGCACATGATTCCACCATCACCGCCGCCCGAGCCAATTCTGGCGCGCCGTCAAGGTCTCTCTGGCGACTCCCTTGACCCAACATTGCCTCCATAGGACTCCCCGTCCCTTGTAGATGCCATACACACGTTCATTTTGCATGTACATAGAAAACGGTCAAGCTCTGGCTAGACGCTGGCGAGCTCTGTGGCCGCCGCCCGCCACTCCCCTGTTCTGGCCCGTGCGGCGCCTACACGGCGCGCACATGGCGCCGACGTGGTCGCCATCTGTGTGCCACGCAAGCGAGCAAGCCCATGCAGCTGTCCAATCAGCGCCACGTGCGCTGAAGCCCAACGACCCCCCTCATGTATACGGTCTATGTAGACCTAAGGCACAGACCATGTGGGCTAGGCCGTGGCTCGCGACACAATACTCCCCTACTCCACTGACTGGTAGGCCCCACTTGTCAGCCTCTGTTAGTGGCTGAGCAACTGCCATATGGAGCCCGCAAGGCACATGCTAAGTCCACACACATGTTGACCACCCAGATCCACTGCCATCCTTACTGCGCCACGTTAAAATGCTAGGTGCACCCGTCAGTGTACCAAAAAACTTAGAAAATGCAAGAAAATTCTGGAAAATTGTCTGTAATTAGTAAATGACTATTACAGTATGAAAACGATGATTAGGGACACAAATAAATGATAGTAATTCTGAAGAAAATACTATAAGCTAATAAATGATATTAATTAACTAATTAGGAAATTGGAACAGTCCATGTTTAGTATTCAAATCTGATATACTCAACACGAAAAAATATCTAAAAGTCCCTAGAAAATGTTATGAGACATATATAATATAATACATATGGTATTAGGCTAATATAAATTATGGGATAGAAAAGTAGTTATCATTCTCATAGGAAAATCGTGTAGGTATTTATGATTAAGAAACACACATAGAAGCTAACAATTAATCTCCTCATAAACAACATTCTAAATATTTCTAGGAAAATAATATTAGAACTTTGGAATAGTAAGTGACTAAAATAATTTATGGGACAATGAACTAATTACCATCAAAATAGACTATAATAATAAAATTATTAAATAATATAAACTCACATGCAAGAATTAAATAAAATGATACCTTGACTAGTTGTTCTAAAAGTCTCAATGGTCCTGTACTAGAGAGATACATAAGCATGTACATGGCTTTTGGAACATATTAACAAAATAATAGCTTAAGAAATTGAATAAATTAATGAGGCGGACACCAGGTCTGGGTAAAGACATTCATTTAGATAAAAAATGCTAGAACCTATGCTTAGTCTCTAAAATATTTGAGATATGCAGTAATAGAACTTCACCGAGTATACTAAGATGAATATAGAATAATTATAAAGAAAGTATGGTTGACTTTTCCACCACAATATAAGTAGTTTATAGTATAAACTAGTGAGTTCACATCAATCTGTTATGAACCATGTAAATGATTAGAAGCCTAAAGAAAATTGTGTTAAACCGCAAACTTGGAAGTCATGTCAACATAACTACATAAAGATATTAGTATAAATCTATAGCATGATAAAATTAAGAATTAAGCAATTAAACTAAGAAGATCGATAAAACCATTATATCCCTTCAAAGGACCATATAGATGACCAACAAATTAGTAATATTTCCAAATAAGCCACTAGTAAAATGGTGTATTCTCCATTAAGTCTTCTAAGAAACTTAGCAATTGCGTTATTAATAATTGTTCGTATTTATCAAAGTTTTATTTGGCTTTCTTAGATATTTATCAATGAATCGTATTTTCTTCGCGTAGCTACGTACTTAGTGATCGAAGAGTTTATGAAGAAGATATTCAGAATCGAGATCACGAAGAACTGGACAAAGACGTTGATGAAACACAGTAGAGGCAATCTCTAACTCCTTGATCATATTTCACCTATATTTTGCAAATCGCACATATTGCCTGTTTTCATTGCATGGCTGTATGTCTATTTTAAAATATTGTTATGATATGAACCACTTGAATGTAGTAGCATGAGCTATGTTGATGACTGAGTATCGGTGTTAGCTACTAGCCAACGATAAACATTAACACAATAGTTACTCGCTATCAACAGCTTGAAACAAGACATTGCATCAGTTATAATAATAGCAGTGACTATCACAATCCCCTCCTTGACCTTGACAAGGCAACCCCTTGACAACCTAACAGCTTCATCACTGCACTATAGTGAGCACCTCCTTCTTAGTACTATGCTTAGGAACCTCTGCGATGTTCGCATCGTGAACCAATACACACTGTATACATGATTATAAAATGTATTAAAAGGTGTTTGGTGGTGTGAGTTAGGATATGGGTGGGTGATTAATGAACTGTGTGTGTGAAGAGGGGGGTGGTCGAGGCGAGTATGGTGATGGGATGTCGAGTGCTCCCTAAGAGGTATACCAGTTGCGGCTGCATATTTGGTGTAACCCATCGATCGATGTTGAGTGCTTCATTAATATTCTGATGACCATGTTTTCTGGACTAGCTTATGTTGAGTACTTCAGTTTAGTCCGGTGATGTGTGATCTGGGCTAGTCCTTCTACCAAGGACAGATGGAGCTGCCTCACCTAAATAATGACCGATTCATTTGATCTCAACATAGTGATTCCGTACAACCACATAACCTGTATGGGCGGGATTCACTCTACTTTTCTGGTGAATGCCACATGAGACACCTGGAGAGACATGGAGGGCACGATGGACCAGGAAATGGCACAAAAACCAAGGGTCATCTGTTGGCTGGCTAGGTAGGGAATGCCCGAATAGCTCCTGCGTCGGGCCGAGGTGTGATTGTGGGGTTACTCGGGGAAGATGAGATGAGCGTCATGTCGCACCACAGCGTGCATGGCCTATGGGTAAAGTGTACAAACTCTGTAGAGTCTTAATATATTTGGACAGCTGTTGTTACAGTCTTGGCACGCTATGCCCTAGGCTTCTTATGATTAGCATTAGTGCATCTCCTTGAAGTGTGTGTGCGTGTCTGTGGGTGGGTGGCCAAGGCCGTTGTATTTTGAGAAAGTGTTGGCATGCGTGCCGGAGTCACTAGGGACATGGGTCCAAAGACTCATCTGACGGGGTAGTCTGAAACTCCCCCATGGCTAGGGATGACAATGGGTCGGGTTCGAGTCGGGTGGAAGAAAAACCCACCCAACTCAAAACTGGTTGCGGGTGGATTTTCAGACCCGCACCCGCACCCGTCGGGTTTCGGGTGCCCGTCGGGTCTGAACATTTATAAAGAAAATCCATTTGCATATCAATGTTACAACAACACATCAAAATTTTCACTGGGCTATGAACTATCGGTTTGCAAAAGGATGCAATAAAAAGATGCAAAAATAAAAAAATGCAGAATAGTCATCCAGAAACCATTGTTTTAAAGAGACGTAGGTTATATGATCTCAAATTGAAATATAAACAATAGAAAAGAACTTGAATAGAACAGGATTTAGATTCAGACATGGAAGTTTAGATTTTTCTGAAAAATAAAAAAAATCATTGAAGGACCGCAATCCAAACAAGAGGACAATCTTGTTCTGATTCTTCCAAACGCGTGACGGTAGTCACAAGGGCCCAACGAGTGTTTCGGGTGCCCGACGAGCACCCGCGGGTGGGAAATAAAACCCGCACCCGCAAGACCTTGGGTCGGGTGCGGGTTTGACTCGCGGGTGGAAATTTCCACCCGGACCCGCACCCGTCGGGTGCCAAACCCGTCGGATACCCGCACCCGCGGGTTTTTTTGCCATCACTACCCATGGCCTGCCAACTATAATAATACTGATTCAACTACTTCTCTCTTATTGCAAAACTCTTTTCAAAGAGAATCTTGCATAAAATGCTTTTCGGCAAAACTAAGTCGTATGACCTCTCCTTCCTACAAGCCTCAATGCATGAAACACATTCTCTTGAGTAGTGTTAGGGCTTGCAAAGTACCTTATGTACTCACTCTTGCTGTACATATGATTTTATCAGAAGATGAAGAAACTAAAGCGTGAGAGGATGACGATTAGGTTTAGTCCTACTTCCCAAGTCTGTCTGTTGGGCATGGCGCTGTTTTGTTCCGCTGTTTTCAAAAAAAGATTCCCTTTCAAGTGGTCATATCCCGACCACGTTCAATGTAATCTACATCATATTTGTAACATTTATAATGTTTATAAATAAACAATCGTTGTATGGATCTCGATCATTGTATTGTGCATAGCAACTACTGATTCAGAGATTGATACAGGATGCACAAGTAAACTCTTAGAAGACGGGTCCTGACATGAGATTTCATATTTAGTCAATGAAAGGATAAAACAATCATCATGACAATGGCATATATTAAAGGTAAATGTATATTGTGGGGGAAATAAAGGAAAAAAGTAGGAAAATGAGGAACTTATCCGAGTGCTTATTAGCAGCAATGGTTCGTACATCTTGGTTGCCCAAAAATTCGCTCCCGCTACTAAGGCGTTTAGGCTATCCGCACTCGTGTACTCTAAAACATACTCTATACACTTATTCTCCTTCTACTTTTTCAGTATCTTACTCTAAATACTCTAAATTTACACTATCCAGTATCTCCTCTGCGGGCAGTCTTAACCACTAACTTAAGAATCCTTTCCATTACAATTATTGAAAAATACAGTGCATGCTTTAATTGCATTTCTTGCAGTGGTTTCATAGGGATCCAGACTGAGTCCAATTGCAGGATCAGCATGATGCATCTTCTTATCAAGTCCTCCAAATCACCATCTCCATATATAACGGCTCATGGATTCATGATTTGAATAACGGTTTAAATAATTAACATCAACAATGGGGATGTAGCTCATATGGTAGAGCGCTCGCTTAGCATGCGAGAGGTACGGGGATCGATACCCCGCATCTCCACTATTTTTTCTTTTTTCGTCATTAATTTCGCATTTCCTGTCTTTTTATTTTCTTCATATCCCTGCATAACTTGCCGTTTAATTAACAACTTTTTGGTAGACTGCTGTTTCCATCGCCCAGTATAAAGATATTTCTGCACCGCGTCGCCCCCCGCAAAGATACCTGTTCAAATTTATATTTCCGAAAGCCACCTGTTCGAATTTCGTGCTTTATTTATCTCCATCATCGCCGCAATCACGACGGCTCTTCCTCTTCGTCAGTTTTCCGCCTCTCCATTCGCCAGCCAACGCATCCTTGGCTCGTCGTATTCATCAATGCAAGTGCGGCAGCCGCGAGGGAAGGCTTGCTCTAGTGAAACTAAGGCAAACATCTGGCGGCACTCATACTCTGACAACGTCCCTAGCTCATACGTAAACGATACTAGGTTCGATGGACTTTACTAGTCGGCTCGGAAACTAATCGTTCGTTCGAGCGTCAGCAAGTAAGTAAACGTTATAGCTACCCTTTGCAGGTTTTGTGGAGGTTGTGGCCTTCAGCGGTTCAGCCTTTTGTACCCAACGTAAGCTCGTAATCTGTACTACTCACTCCTTCCTCCAATATTTGTCGTTAGAACAAGTTTTTAGTTTAATTTTAAATAAAAAATTTATCACCAAGTATTGTATTAGGAAGGAGGGAGTACTCAAACTGGATAAAGTGCTCACATTGTCCATTTTCGGCAGTCCTTTCAAGGACTTCTCCCGGTCCTAGCCCGATCGAGCTACCGACATTGTTTGAAGAGGAATGAATCTGCAGAAATCAAGCAGGCTATATACACGTACATACCACTACTTGGATCGCCAACCATCAACTTTATTGGAAGTACCGCTAATTGCATCACACCACAGGACCGGCGCTATGATTTTCTACAGATACATGGATCACAAATTAATTGCAAAACGATATTAGGTCGTCCCATTGCATCGATATTCTCTTGAAGCACCACAACTTGGAGCGTAATTTCCTGTAGCCAGATACATTCTTGTAACTAGTTCCTCCATTTCATTTTATTTAATGTTGGTTACTTTAATTTTGAACAGATCATTATCAAATTAAAACAAAACAGAAAGAGTATTAAAAATCATTACATTTAATCTGTACATTGATGTTTAAAATTAGCAAATAGAAATAGGAGCCGGTAGCAGTAATGGTAGCTTAAACTTGAAGTGGACCCTACGAAATCTCTGGAAGACATTGAAGTTTCATTGCATCTTGTGTTTGTACGCTTTTAACGGATGAATTTAATTTCCTCACGTCTCGCGTGGCACTGGCACTGCTCTCAAGACAATCGACAGTGGCCTCTGCTGATCGTCTCGCGTGGCACTGCCACTGCTACTATCTTCATTCCAACTCAACTCTATTTTTGGGTTTGTCAAATCTACCTTTGATCATTAATTTAGGTTATTTTGATCAATTTTAACAATATGAGAATTGTACTTTTAGATTCATTATGAAAAATATTTTCATAATATACAATTTATATGATATTGAAATTAATAGAATCTATAGAAATCATTGGTCAAAGTTAAGTTTGACTAAACTCAAAAATAGAGTTGAGTTGGAATGGAGTAAGTAGCTTCGAATGTCATCGTGAGTGACCTCTTCTCTATGCACGCTTTGTCTGGTCTAGGGATTTCCCTGTTATTTTTGCAGCTGGACTGGAGTCAGAAGAGGATAAAATAGGAAATCCCTTGCAATCTGGTGAAGGGATCTGAAGTACAAAGACAAGACGATCGAGTTAACTATTTAGCAGTACAACAAAAATATGATCAGTTAAACATAGTCCGGTACAAAACGTAAAATAGTACCGTGTGTTCTACTTTAAAAAGTAACATAAACCGTCATCCTCATAGAATTATTTATTATCAGAAGAGTTAATTGGAATTTTTTGTTAACCCGTCTTAGGCTAAGAGGTTTTGAAAAAAGATGGTGTGATTGGATTCAATGTATTCTTTCTGATAGCACTCTTAGTGTGAATATTAGTAATGAAGTAGGACACTATTTCAAGAGTTTCAAGGGTGTTAGGCAAGCGGATCCTTTTTCACCTCTTCTGTTCAATTTGGCGGCTGATTGTCTTATTAGGATGGTGATTTCTGCTCAAAATAATGATCTTATTTGTGATTTAGGGGATGATCTGCTGCCTAAAGGTATAGGTATATTGCAATATGCGGATGACACAATTTTGTGTATTAAAAATGATTTGCAGGGAGCTAAAAATTAAAAGTTGTTGCTTTCTTTCTTTGAGCAATTGTCTGGATTAAAAAATAATTTTAAAAAGAGTGAAATTTTTACTATGGGTGGTGATGAGGAAGTGGCTAATACTTATGCCTAGATTGTTACTTGTAATATGGGATTTTACCTATTAAGTATCTAGGTATTCCTGTTTCTGCGAGCACACTACATGTGGTTGACTGGAAAATGTTAGAGGACAAATTGCTAAGAGACTATCTGGTTAGAAAGGCTCCTCTTAATCTATGGCTGGTAGAGTGGTTCTTATAAATTCTTGCCTTTCTAGTGTTCCTATTTACTACATGTCTTTGTTTCTTCTACCTAAAACAAATCTGGAAAAGTTTGATATGTTAAGAAAAAGGTTCTCGTGGCAAGGTGGGCATGATAAGAAGAAATACCATTTAATAAGGTGGAGTAAGGTCTGCAGACATAAAGATAGAGGAGGACGATTATGCATTAAGGACCTCTATAAAATGAATATTATTTTGCTTACTAAGTGGTGGTGGAAAATAGAAAATGAGGATGATATTTGGCAGAAGATTGTTAGGGCTAAGTATGTTAAGAACATGCCTATTCTTGTGTTAGTCATAAAATCACTGACTCTCCTGCTTGGAGGAGAGATTTACTCAAAGTCAAAAACATTTATATGAAGGGTAGAAAAATTAAAGTTGGAAGTGGAAGTAATGTAAGTTTTTGGCTTGATCGTTGGTTGGAAGATAATCCTCTCTGTTTGTCTCATCCTATATTGTTTGATTTGTGTGTTGATCCTCTTTGTTCTGTAGCTGATTGTGTGAGGGTGAACTAGGTTATTCCTTTCAAGTATAATCTTCCTGCTTTTCTTCAGCATGAGTTTTATCAGATACTCTCTTCTCTAAATAATATACAATTAAACAATCCCAAAGACTGCACCTGCTGGTTGTGGAATAAATCTAGATCTCTTCTGTTAATTCTGTATATAGGAGGCTAACAAATTCTGATAGTGGTTTCCATTTTAAGCATATTTGGAAGGCTAAGGCTCCACCTAAAATCAAACTATTTTTGTGGCTGATAGAAAATGGTGCAATATTGACAAAAGATATTCTTGAAGAGAAAAATTGGAATGGAACTAACATATGTGCTTTTTGTGACAATGAGGAATCTATTGATCATTAGATGTTTCAATGCAAGGTGAGCAACAGGTGGTTTGGGGCATCCTTGACAGATGTTTCAATAGATACAGTTGCTCAGTTTTGGGCTTGGATGAAAAATGTTTTACCTGAGGGATAATTTTTTTATTTTTCAGGAATGGGTGCAATCTGTTGGGCTATCTGGAAGGCGAGAAACAATGTTTGTTTTAAAAACAAGTTGATTCATCACCCTGGTGATATTCTTTGTCATGCAATTGTGTTATTGAAAGATTGGACAGGGCTTTACCCAGAAGAGATGAGGAAAATGATCAAGCTTAGTGCTGACACCATGATGATGGCGGTTGTCGGTACCCTGCGTATCGGATAGCCCTTGGGATTGCAAAGGTCACAAGGAAACTCTATCTACCAGATTTGAAGATCTCTGAAGGCCCCACATGTCAGCCATAATCGGATCTGCTTCCCCGACATGGTTAGTCTTAAGGCCGCCACGTGTATCATAAGGCCGGAGCTACCGCCCACACATGGGAAAGCTCCGGACTGGATACCAGTATGGCACCCCCCAGACAGAGGAAAGCTCCGGTACCGACACGTGTCCAACAGCACCGGACCTACGCGTCCATGACGGTAAGCTCTGGAGCTACCATGTGTCCGAACCATCGGACCTTCAACCTCAACAATCAGAATGGTGGACCCCCAACGGCTCGGACCTTCAAGGGGTAATCAAGGACTTCAAGACCCGATTAAGTGTCATTAATATCATATTAATGACACTTAATCAGAAGGCCCGTAATACCAGTAACGGCACTGTTAAGGCCCGTTACCACGCTATTAAGGGTACTTAACCTCATTAATTGTGTATCAAACATTAGTAACCGTCGGGGCCACATGTCGGCCCAGGCTAACTGTGTAACGACCGGTCCTTGTACTATAAAAGGACTGGTCGGTGATACACAGAGGGACCTTTCTCTGGGCTCTCAATACGCTAGACACGCTCTCGGACACACTCAGACACTCTGAGACGCTCAATACAACAGCAACACACCCCGTAGAGTAGGGTATTACGCTCAAGCGGCCCGAACCACGTAAACCTCTATGTCAATTGGCCACCATCTCTTGAATCTCTGTGCCCATTACCGAACTTCAAACTCCATGGACTACTAACAGTAGTGCTGGGAGATCTGCCGGATTGAACCACCGACAGTTGACGCGCCAGGTAGGGGGAGGGCCCGAGATTTCAAGAATGGTGACCTCAGCTGCTGGATCGTCCAACGGCAACCCCGCTGTGCAACCTGCTGGAGGCAATCCCTCCAACATGCAGTAACCAGCAGGTGCCGCGGCTCCAGCAGGAGTCATGCCTCCGCCGCCACCGCCTGCACCAGCAAATCAAGCTGGACAACGGGACGGGGCGTCTGCGTCAATCACAGCATCGGCGAATAACAACAATCCTGGACACGCGCTCTATGCAGCGCGTGCTCTCCTCCAACGCCCACCACCTCCGGGTGCATCCCAGGGTGCAATGGAGTAGTGGAGGGCTGATGTGGAACACTTGGTTGCAGCAGCAGCCGATCGCATCAGCAACCAAGGTCCTCCCCCCTCGGGGTGGGCCCCATCGCAGCATCGGACTTTGTCGGGCAGACTTGGTCCACACGCTTCCTAAAATAGGAGGCGTGTTGCGTCTCAACAAGTGACATCGTTGCCTCCAGGGGCGCGACACACACATACGGTAACCAAGCTCTCAACTCACGACCTCCGGGCAGAGCTTGATCGCTGTTACCATCAACAGGACGATTGCATCCATATTGAACGTGCTCGCGAAAGGCGAGAAGCTCGATATAGTCCTGTTCCTAAGGGAATAGGAGGAGGTTGTTCTGCCCTGGCCATGCACCTACGCATGGTCAGATGACCACAAATGTTCCGGCCTCACCTACTGGGGAAATTTGACGGGATTGTCAATCCCGCTGAGTTTCTCCGGATTTACTCCACTGCAATCCTTGCAGCCGGAGGTAACGAGGCTGTAATGGCCAACTACTTCCCCGTGGCTTTCACTGGGGCTGCCAAGTCCTGGTTCATGAGCCTCCCGCCCAACTCTATCAATAGTTGGGCGGAACTGTGCCAACAGTTCACCGCCAACTTCGGGAGTTCATACACCCGGCCAGGCACTAAACTGGACCTTTTTGCGGTAACGCAGAAGGGGGGAGAATTCCTGTGTTCCTTCATCCAGAGGTTCTCCTAGGTATGAAACACTATTCCTTCTATCTCTAGCGTCTCTGTTATTGTGGCATTTAGACAGGGCGTACGAGACAAAAAGATGTTGGAGAAGCTGGCGATCAAGGAGATCACCAGCGTCACAGAGCTCTTTAGTTTGGCAGACAAGTGTGCCAAAGCTACGGAGGGTCGTGAAATGCACTCCAAACCACCTCTGGAGGACAACAAAAAATCCTCCAAGGGCGAAGCCACTACCTCCGGGAGTTGCAAAAAGAAGAAAAAGTCCAACAGCAAGAAAAAACCGTCAGCTGGCACACCTACTGCTGCAGCTGCTGCAGCTCCGGGTGGCCGGGGGCCATGCCCCGAGAAACGACCTCGACCTTCATCTGAAGATGGCGGCAACTCCAAAACATGGTGTCCTATACATAAGTCAAACAACCATGACTACAGAGAGGTCCAAAACCTTGTCGAGCGCTACAACAAGCATCGGGAAGAAGTTCCTTTCTGGCAAAGGGAAAGAAAACAGAAAGTCGACGAAGCTTCGGCTGAAGAGGAGTTAGGTTTTTAGGACCCTAAAAAGGTCTTGAAGGCTGTGTACACCTTCGTCGACGATGACTCTGACGTCTCTGACAATGAACGTCGGAAGACCATGAACACCATCTTTGGTGGTTCGTGGGACATCACTTCCCGCCGTGTCCTCAAGACCATGCGGCGGGACATGGCTTCGGTAGCTCCCACCACCAGGGCAGAGCCGCACCAGAAATGGATGGATACTTTCATCATTTTTGATGCATCAGACTGCCCTCAGAATATGATTAGAGCTGGCCAACTCCCATTGATGGTATCTCCGACCATCAACAACATCCAACTCCACCATGTAATGGTGGACGGAGGTTCGGGGCTGAACCTCATAAGCTTCGAAGCTTTCGTCAAGCTTCAGCTCCGACCTTTAGATCTTTGCCCCTCCCGACCTTTCTTTGGAGTAGGTCCGGGGGCCATAACCCCACTTGGTGCCATTACTCTCCCCGTGACCTTCGGGACTCGGGAGATTTATCGCACTGAGAAGTTGGTCTTTGACATTGCTCAGATCAACTTACCCTTTAATGCCATTCTGGGCAGGCAAGCCTTGTACAAGTTCATGGCTGCGGCTCATTATGGCTACCCGGTGTTGAAGATGTTGACACCAGCTGGTGTTCTCTGGATCTGCAGAGACCGCACTGCTGGAGTGACTGCTCTGGAAGAACTTCATGCGCTTGCTACAACACAGGAGGGAGAATCCAGGCAGGAGCAAGCTCCAAAACCCCCGAGCATTCGTCAACGATGCTCAACCTCTACACCCCGTGTGGAAACCAAGCGGCGACACCGACATTCCTGTCAAAGTCGTCCAAATCGATTCCGATGCTGCTCAGACCACCCGTATATCGGGAGGTCTGAATGACAAATAGGAACTTGCGCTCATCACTTTTCTCCGGACTAACGTTGATGTGTTTGCCTGGCAACTGTCGCAAATGTCTGGGATCCCTAGGGAAGTGATCGAGCATAATCTGAAGATCTATCTTGACGCTCGGCCTGTACATCAGAAGCCTCGGAAGCAATCAATAGAGCGACAGAACTTCATACGACAAGAAGTGAAGAAGTTGCTCGAAGATGGATTCATCCGAGAAGTCTTCCACCCAAAATGGCTAGCAAACCCAGTCGTTGTACCCAAGGCCGGCGGGAAGCTTCGGATGTGTATCGACTACACAACACTAAATAAGGCATGTCCAAAAGATCCATTCCCACTACCTAGAATAGATCAGATAGTGGATTCCACCTCCGGGTGTGAATTACTGTGTTTCCTAGACGCATATTCTGGGTACCATCAAATCAGAATGTCTAGGGAAGATGAAGAGCCCACTTCTTTTATCACGGTAGATGGATTGTATTGTTATACTTCATGTCATTTGGTCTCAAGAATGCAGCCTCAACATTTGTACGAGCTATGTACAAAACCTTTGGAGAGCTCACCAGAGACGTAGTGGAAGTTTATGTTGATGACATCGTCGTCAAAATCAAGGACAAGGAGTCACTTCTTGACACCTTGCAAGCTGTCTTCGACAAGCTGCGGGTCACCCGCACAAAGCTGAATCCAAACAAGTGTGTCTTCGGGGTTAGCTCCGAAAAGCTTCTTGGATTCTTGGTGAACCACCGAGGCATAGAGGCGAATCCGGCGAAGATTAAAGCCATTGAAGATATGCGGCCACCAGCCCCCATAAAGGACGTCCAGAAGCTGACTGGATGTCTAGCTGACCTCAGTCGGTTCATCTCAAGACTGGCAGAACGGGCACTTCCCTTCTTCAAGCTGTTGAGGAAGTCTGGACCATTCCAATGGTCTGAAGAAGCAGAAAAGGCGTTCCAGGAGCTGAAGAAGCTCCTCACCATCCTACCGACCTTGGTAGCCCTGAACCCTGGTGAGCCTCTACTGCTTTACATTTCGGCAACTGATGAAGTTGTTAGCATGGTTCTGGTTGAGGAGAGACCAGAACCCTCACAAGCTCAGGAATCTAGACCCCTCTGAGAGGGTCAGGAGGTTCCTTAAGGCGAGTCTGGGTCCCAGTCCCCAGACTTGGATCTACGAGGAGTTACTCTTGTTGAACAAGGGGATCACTACCCCTCCGGGAAGGTTCGGGTCACTCCAGAAGAGGCTCCGGGTTCCTTCAGCAAGGACCCGGAGGTCCCCGAAGAAGGTCCGGACCCCTACGGGAGGGTCTGGGTCGATGAGGAGGAAGCTTCGGGCCCCTCCGGGAGGGTCTGGACAGTCCAACGCCCAATGTACTTCATTAGTGAAGTACTCCATGATGCCAAGACTCGATACCTAGAGGTGCATAAGCTGCTCTATGCAGTTCTTATCGCCTCCAGGAAGCTTCATCATTACTTCCAAGCTCATAAGATCTCAATGGTGACCTCTTATCCACTGCGTGCGATCTTGCATAATCCCAATTCCACAGGGAACATTGCAAAGTGGGCAGCGGAATTGGCCGAGTTCGACCTAGAATTCGTCCCAAGACAAGCGATCAAGAGTCAAGCATTGGCGGACTTCGTGGCGGAATGGACCCCCTCTCCATCAAACTCTGGGGTCCCTAGTGAGTAGAAGCCGGAACTCAAGGCTACGGTCTTCACCGAACCTCACTGGACTCTCTACTTCGATGGCTCCATGCAAAAGCAGGGGGGCGGAGCTAGAGTCCTTCTCCTCACTCCAACCGGGAAGAAGGTAAAATACATGGTCCACCTTGACTTCAAGGCAACCAACAACATGGCAGAGTATGAAACACTCATTTACGGACTAAAGGTGGCACTATCATATGGTGTCAAGCAGTTGTTGGTCAAGGGAGATTTGCAGCTCATCATTAAATAGGTGAAGGGTGAATGCTCCTGCAACAATCCCCAACTAGCTGCTTATATCCTTGAAGTCCAGAGGCTTCAGAAGGACTTTGAAGTCCTGAACCTCCACCATGTCCAACGTCTCCATAATGTTGAAGCTGACGAACTCTCGACGAAAGCGTCAACCGTAGCGCCGGCTCCTGACAGAACCTTCGTCCGGAGGTTGTCAAAACCCAAAGCTCAGCCCGCCGAACTGAGCGAAGGGGGTGAGACCAGCATCCCGAAGTTGGCAGTCCCGATGGCCCTGTTACCATGGCAGCCATCAAGGGTCGTAGGTGTTGCCGGAATCTCTGAGCAACCAAGCACACAAGACTCAAATGCTCAAGCTAGCTCCAATGCACGAATCTCGAAGATCCAGAGCTACTTGGAAGACAATATCCTTCCTGACGATGATGTATCCGCTGACAGGACAGTCAGATTGGCTAAAAGATACACGTTGGTAGAAGGGAATCTCTACCGGCGCGGTGCCAACAGCGTCCTAATGCGGTGCATCACAAGGGAAGAAGGTTGCGAGCTCCTCGCAGAAATCCAAAGAGGCGAGTGTGGGAACCACGCGTCTTCCCGCACGCTAGTCGGTAAAGCCTTTCGGCATGGCTTTTACTGGCCTACAGCGCTCCAGGATGCAACTGAGCTGGTGAAGAAATGTGAAGCATGCTAGTTTCATGCAAAACAAATTCATACACCGGCTCAGCCTCTACAAATGATACCTCCTACATGGCCTTTCCTGTGAGGGGGATGGACATCTTGGGACCTTTCCCAAGAGCCGTCGGAGGTTACAAGTTCCTCTATGTTGCCATTGACAAATTTACCAAATGGCCGGAAGCAAATCCAGTTGTGACAATAAACAAGCAATCAGTTATCAACTTCTTACAGTCCATCGTATGCAGATTTGGAGTCCCAAACAAAATCATAACTGATAATGGGACCCAGTTCACAAGCTCTGCTTTCCAAGTATACTGCATCCAAGTCAGCTACGCTTCCGTAGCTCACCCGGCAAGCAATGGCCAGGCTGAGAGACCAAATGCAGAAATCCTAAAAGGAATCAAGATGCGCACATATGAGAGCCTGAAAAAACATGGAGCCAACTAGATCGAAGAGCTTCCGCCCACTCTATGGGCCAACAGGACAACTCCAAACCGGTCAACTGGTGAGACACCCTTCTTCCTGGTGTAGGGAGCTGAAGCAGTCCTTCCTCCGGAAATCACCTTGGGGTCGCTCCGGGTCTGGACCTTCGACGAAGCAACGCAGGACCAGCTTTGGCGTGAAGACCTTGACCTCCTTGAAGAGGGAAGCTGCCAAGCAGCTGTTCGGAATGCCTGATACTGCCAAGCTCTTCGGCGCTATCACCAACGTTATGTTCACAACCGACAGCTCGAGGAAGGCGATCTGGTGCTACGGAGAATACAATCCAGAGAAGGGTTAAACAAACTTTGCCCTAGCTGGGAAGGACCCTTCCGAGTGATCAAAGTATCCTGTCCTGGATGCGTTTGCTTGGCAACCGAGGATGGGACACCTCTCCCTAATCCTTGGAACATTGAGCACCTCCGTAAGTTCTACGCTTAATATCACGAAGGTGAGTCTGTAATTACATGTGATGTATGTTATAGAGTCATTGTACAGAGTCGGGTAGCTCCTCTGGGAGGATAGCCAGACCTACCCCATAAGGTCCGCAACGTCCATGCAAAACTTGTCACAGTATCAGGACTAAAAGTGTAGCTAGCTACCTTGGGTCAAATGAGAAATGAAACACACTTAGTCTGGTTCCGTACCCTAAGAGTGTACTTGTTTCCCCTTTACCTAGGACCAATAATGAAAGACGTCATTATGTGAAAACAGACTCCACGTGCATTTACTTTATACAGGCTCAATATTTTTTATTTTTCTCTTTCTTGTCTATAACAAAGTTGTGCAGTTCTTAAGAAACTTTAGCTCGACCAGTTCATGTACAATTCGAGTTGCATTGTCTATTCTTCTGGGTCCAAACATTGTTGATGGTCTACTCGTCTGAATGCCGCAAAGATAATCTAGGGCCGGAGTGTGCTATCGACCTAGCCTGGTCATGCACCCTAAGTACGCCATTCTACCTATACCCCGACAGGCCGAAGTAAGGCAAGTCTAGAAACGATCGGATCTGAAGGAAACAAGGCAGTGCACTTGATTGTATTTAGAATTGTGTTCGACCTAAAAATTTCTCGGGAATAGTAAGTCATAATGAAGTTATAGATAGGAAAATGGATTTTACTATTTTTCTTGACTTCAGTGTGCACAAAAAATAAATATTTCATGATGATGGTGAATGAAGTCGGAGCTGCCAAAGCTCCGACATCCTCTAGGCGGCTTGTGGTCGATGTTCAAACATTGATAGCGAGCGCCGCTGGAGCTACTCAGCTCCGGTAAAGCTAGGGGGACAGCTGTCAACGTGAAGAAAATATGGTGGAAAGACTCTATAGTGGAGTCTGCTGTCGACACACCACGTGTTGACAGAGGTCACTGCCGGAGCCACCAAGCTCCGACACCCCAGAGGACTAACCGTCGATGCTTTACGCGTTGATGGAGACTACTGCTGAAGCTACTAAGCTCTGACGATGGTCAATGCCGGAGCCACTAAGCTCTGACAACCTCAGGAGGCTTTTACTATCGAAGACTTCAGACCTACATTCTACAAGTTCGAAGCGCGCAAGTCTTCAACAACTGTTACATCCCCTTGGTACATGTTCACAATCAAATTGTGTACATCTACCAGGGGTCCAAGTAGGACAAAGGTGTTGAAGAAAAAAAAAGAAATTCTCAAAAAACTTAGATTTCATTCATCTGGAGACAAGAGATTACAAAATTGGAGAAAGAGAAGAGAGGCTACAAGTGGGAGCTACAAAGAGATGGTCCTAGATCCTATGGAAGAATGAGGCGACCTTCTAGGCAGCCTCCGATACGCTGGCTTGGGCAGCTTCTCCCTCTCCTTCGACGGGGCCTTCAAGCACCGGGTCCAGGGGGAATTGAGGGTCCCGGCTTGTGTAGCATGTCAGCACAAATTCTGCGACATCCTTTGCCAGGGATTGTCCCTCGGTCTCCAGCTGGTCCGTGATGACATCACCCATCTTGGTGAGCTTGTTGCCTGCCGAGCTCAACGCCTGCAACGCCTGGTCGAGCTCCGGCTCCGGATCATCCGGGCGCACGGGACTAAAACCCATTGGCGTCAGCGCGTCGTTGGCTTTGCCCAGGAAGTCCCAAACTTATTGGGACTCCACAGCCCTTGTGCCTCGCATCTCCTCCAAGGATCTTTTGGTTGTCGCAAGCTCCGAATTCTCTTGGGCAAGACGCTCACCTCTTTGGCGTTCTGCTGAATCTTTTCAGCAAACTGCCTTTCGAGTTTGCTGAGCTCCTCCTCCCGGAGGTGGATCTCGTTCCGGCGGTTGAGCAGGTCCTTCTCTCGGCCTCGCACCTTCTTCTCCTTGGCGGTGACAACATTCTCCTGCTTGTAGAGGTCCTATCCTCGCTGCTAGGCCTTCTTCTCCTCTCCCTCGCAACACTCATCTAATTTCTTGGTGCGCCCCTCGAGACTCTTATCACTCAGAGCTATCTTTTGGACAAGCTCTTCTTCCCTCTTCACGACGTCGTCCCACAGCTCCAGAAGTTTTTGCTCTTCATTCTCGAGCTTTCTCTCTCGCTCCTCAAGAGCCTCCCGACACTTGACGAGACTAGCGTGGATGGCGTTGATCCTCTCCTGGCGATCATCCGCTGCGCTATTAGCAGCTTTGGCCTGCTCGTAGATGGCCCGTGACTAGTTTTCAAGGGATCGCGTCATGCTTTCCCTCTCATCCAACATCTTACCCCAGTATTCTAGGCGGACCTTCTCCCTCTGCACCCACTCCTTGTCGTCAGCCAGCCTCGACTGCGCCAGCTTTGTCTCGAAATGGAGCCGGTTGCACCACCTCCTAAGAGTTTGGTGCTCCTCCTCGAGGGCCTTGCTGTTGTGGTAGAAAGCCAGCTAGACCTGACGAAGACTGGAGCAGGCGTTGTCAACAGACAACGATAGGGGGATCGGGTCACAACCTATCGGTGTCATCTCCGCCGGTTCCAGCAGGTTCTCCGTGACAAAAATTGGGTCCCACTCTGCAAGAGCGGTCCCCTGAGATTCCACGGCACTAGGGCCGTCCTCCGGGATAGCCTCGGCCGCCGCCGAGGAAGGTCCTGCAGTAGAAGTTTTGACCTCCGAAATTTGCTCTGAAGGTACTGCCTCCAGGTCTGTCGGTACCCTAGAAACCGTACACCCCTTGAGGTTACAAAGATCTCAAAGGAAAGTCATCTACTTGGTTTGAAGACCCTCGGAGGCCCACATGTCATACATAACCGGACCCGCTTCTCCAACATGGTTAATCCCATGGTCGCGACGTGTACTACCAAACCGGAGCTACCGCCCACAAGGGGGAAGCTCCGGGCCATGTACCGAAATGGCACCTCCGGACTTAACCCCAGACCGAGAGAAGCTCCGGACCTGACACGTGTCAGGTAGCCCCAGAGTTACCTGTTTCCCACAGCAAGCTCCGGAGCTGCCACGTGTCCAATCGTCGGATCTTCAGCCTCTAACCTCCGGAAGACCCCGCAACGGCTCCGGATCTTCAAAGGGGAATCAAGGACTTCAAGACCCGATTAAGTGCCATTAATACCATATTAATGACACTTAAACAGACGATCTTAACACCAGTAACGGTGCTGTCAAAGCCCGTTACAGGGTCATTAAGAGCAATTAAACGTGTATCAATACTAGTAACTGCTGGGGCCACATGTCAGGCCAGGCTAACCTGTAACAGCATGCCCTTGTACTATAAAAGGACAGGCCGATGACACGTTCAAGGGGCTAGACACACACACAGAGACACACACACAGAGACACACACACAGAGACACACACACACAGAGACATTCGCCATTGACGCGCAACACAAGCTCATACAGCTAATATAACACCAACACACCCGTGGAGTAGGGTATTACGCTCAGGCGGCCCGAACCACGTAAACTCTTGTGTCTCCTGTGTCAATTCCTACTCACCTTCTTGAATCTCCGCGCACACACACCGAACATCAAACTCCCCTATCATTTTAGTAGTATAGGGAGATCTGCCGGTTCCAAACCACCGACAGTTGGCGTGCCAGGTAGGGGGAGCCTGAGATTCTGAGAATGGTGAACTCAGCTGCTGGATCATCCAACGGTCAACCTACTGCTCAGGCTGTTGGGGGCAATCCCTCCAATAGGCAGCCACCAGCAGGAGCCTCAGAACCATCAGGAGTCACACTCCCACCACCACCGTCTCCTCCAGCAAATCGTGCTGGGCAACGTGATGGTGCGTCGGCGTCAATTACTGCGTTGGAAAATCATGACAACCCGGAACACGCGCTCCATGCAGCGCGTGCTCTTCTCCAACGCCCACCACCTCCGGATGCATCCCAGGATGCACTGGAGCAGTGGAGGGCCGATGTGGAGCATTTGGTTGCAGCAGCAGCCGAACGCCTCAGCAACCAGGGTCCTCCTCCTTCAGGACGAGCCCCGTCGCAGTGGTGGACTTTGTCTGGAAGACTTGGTCCGCACGTTTCCAATAGCAGGAGACGTGTTGCATCGCAACAAGTGACGTCATTGCCCTCCGGGGCACGACGCACTCACACGGTATCCAGGCTTTCAACTCATGACCTCCGGGCAGAGCTTGATCGCCGATACTGCTAGCAGGACGGCCGAGTCCATATTGAGCGTGCCCGTGAAAGACGGGAAGCTCAGGACTTTTCTACTCCTGAAGGAGTAGGAGGAGGCTGTTCAGCTCTGGCCATGCACCTGCGCATGGTTAGGTGGCCACAGAAGTTTCGGCCTCACTTGCCGGAAAAATTCGACGAGACTGTCAATCCCGCCGAATTTCTTCATATCTACTCCACTGCAATCTTGGCAGCTGGAGGAAACGAGGCTGTGATGGCCAATTATTTTCCAGTGTCCTTAACTGGGACCGCCAGGTCCTAGTTTATGAGCCTTCCACCCAACTCTATCAACAGTTGGGAGGAGCTGTGCTGGCAGTTCACTGCCAACTTCGGGAGTTCATACACCCGACCAGGCACTGAACTAGACCTTTTTGCGGTCGTGCAAAAAGGGGGAGAATCCTTGCGATCATTCATCTAGAGGTTCTCTCAGGTACGAAACACTATCCCTTCTATCTCTAGCACCTCTGTCATTGTGGCATTCAAACAGAGCGTACGGGACAAGAAGATGTTGGAGAAACTCGCGATCAAGGAGATCACCAGTGTCACATAACTCTTCAGCTTGGCTGACAAATGTGCCAGAGCTGCGGAGGGCCGTGAGATGCACTCCAAACCAACCTCGGAGGATCACAAGAAATCCTCCAAAGAAGAAGTCGCTACCTCCGGGGGTGGCAAGAAGAAAAAGAAGACCAACGGCAAGAAAAAGCCGTCGGCCGGCACATCCAACGTTGAAGCTGCTGCAACTCTGGGTGGCCGGGGGCCACGCCCCGAGAAGCGACCTCGACCGTCTTCTGAAGACGGTGGCAAACCCAAAGTGTGGTGTCCTATTCACAAAACGAGCAGCCACAGTTTGGAAGACTTCCGGGAGGTCCAAAACCTTGCCAAGCGCTACAACAAGCGCCGGGAAGAATCTCCTTTCCAACAGAGGGAAGGAAAGCAAAAAGTCGACGAAGCTCCAGCTGAAGAGGAGTTAGGATTTCAGGATCCCAAAAAGGTCCTGAAGGCCGTTTACACCTCAATCGACGATGATTCTGACGTCTCTGACAACGAGCGTCGGAAGACCATGAACACCATTTTTGGTGGATCATGGGATATCACCTCTCGTCGCGTCATCAAGACTATGTGATGGGATATGGCCGCTGTAGCTCCTACAGTCAGGCCAGAACCTCATTGGAAGTGGATGGACACCGCCATCACTTTTGATGCTTCGGATTGCCCTCAGAGCATGGTTGGAGCAGGTCAGTTACCTTTGATGGTATCTCCTACCATCAATAACATCCAGCTCCACCATGTCATGGTAGACAGAGGTTCGGGGCTTAACCTCATCAGCTTCGAAGCTTTCACTAAGCTTCAGCTCCGACCTTCAGATCTCCACCCCTCTCGACCTTTCTCTGGAGTAGGTCCGGGGGCCATTACCCCACTCGAAGCTATTACTCTCCCTGTTACCTTCAGGACACGGGAAAAATACTGCACCGAGAAGTTGGTCTTTGACGTCGCTCAGATCAACTTACCCTTCAATGCCATCTTGGGAAGGCCTGTCCTGTACAAATTCATGGCAGCTGCTCATTATGGTTATCTGGTGTTGAAAATGCCAACACCAGTAGGCGTTCTCCGGATCCGCGGAGATCGTACTGCCGGAGTAACTGCACTGGAAGAACTCCATGCACTCACTACGGCGCAAGAGGAGGACTCCAGACAGGAGCAAGCTCCAAGACCCCCGAGCATCCGTCAACGAGGCTCGACTTCTGCACCTCGAGTGCAGCTAAGCGGCGACACCAACATTCCTGTCAAAGTCGTCCAAATTGGTTCCGATGCCGCTCAAACCACCCGTATATCGGGGGGATTGAACGACAAATAGGAACTCGCGCTCATCACTTTCCTCCGGGCTAACGTTGACGTATTTGCCTGGCAACCGTCACAAATGTCTGGGATCCCCAGGGAAGTGATTGAGCATAATCTGAAGATTTACCCCGACGCCCGGCCTGTGCATCAGAAGCCTCAGAAGCAATCCGTAGAGCGACAGAACTTCATCCGATAAGAAGTGAAGAAGTTACTCAAAGCCGGATTCATCCGAGAAGTCTTCCATCCAAAATGGATGGCAAACCCAGTCGTTGTGCCCAAGGCCGGCGGGAAGCTTCGGATGTGCATCGACTACACCACACTAAATAAGGCATGTCCAAAAGATCCATTCCCACTACCTAGAATAGATCAGATAGAGGATTCCACCTCCGAGTGTGAATTACTGTGTTTCCTAGACGCATATTCTGGGTATCATCAAATCAGGATGTCTAGGGAAGACGAAGAGCATACTTCATTCATCACAGTAGATGGATTGTACTGTTACACAGCCATGCCCTTTGGTCTCAAGAATGCAGCTTCAACTTTTGTACGAGCTATGTACAAAACTTTTGAAGAACTCATTAGATACATAGTGGAAGTGTACGTCGATGACATCATGGTCAAGGTCAGGAACAAGGAGTCACTCCTTGACACCTTGCAGGCTGTCTTCGACAAGCTGCAGGCCACCCGCACAAAACTAAACCCAGACAAGTGTGTCTTCGGGGTTAGCTCCGGAAAACTTCTCGGTTTCCTGGTAAGGCACCGGGGCATAGAAGCTAATTCGGCGAAGATTAAGGCCATTGAAGACATGCGGCCACCAACCCGCATCAAAGACGTCCAAAAGTTAACTGGATGTCTAGCAGCCCTCAGCCGGTTCATTTCAAGACTGGCAGAACGGACACTCCCCTTCTTCAAGTTATTGAGGAAGTCCGGACCATTCCAATGGTCCGAAGAAGCAGAGAAGGCATTCCAGGAGCTGAAATAGTTCCTCACCACCCTACCAATTCTGGGAGCTCCGAACCCTGGTGAGCCTTTGTTGCTTTATATTTCAGCTACTGACGAAGTCGTCAGTATGGTTCTGGTTGCGGAGAGACCAGAACTACCCCACACTCAGGGATCCAGACCCCTTCGGGAAGGTCTGGAGGTTCCTGAAAGCGAGTCTGGGTCCCAGCTCCCAGATTCGAATCCACAAGAAGTCACTTCAGGAGACCCAGACCCCTCCGGGAGGGTCCAGGTCACTTCTGAAGAAGCTCCGGGTTCCTCCAGCCAGAACCCGAAGGTCCCCGAAGAAAATCCGAACTCCTCCGAGAGGATCTGGGTCAGTGAAGAGGAAGCTCCGGACCCCTCCAGAAGGGTCCAGACCATTCAACGTCCGGTGTACTTCATTAGTGAAGTATTACATGATGCCAAGACTCGATACCTAGAGGTGCATAAGCTGCTCTATGCAGTTCTTATTGCCTCCAGAAAGCTTCGCCATTACTTCCAAGCTCACAAAGTTTCAGTGGTGACCTCCTACCCACTTCGAGCAATCTTGCATAATCCCAATTCAACTGGGAATATTGCAAAGTGGGCAGCGGAATTGGCTGAATTTGATCTTGAATTTATTTCAAGACAAGCAGTCAAGAGTCAAGCATTGGCAGATTTTGTGGCAGAATGGACTCCCTCTCCATCAAACCCTGGGGGCCCCAGTGAGCAGAAGACGTAGCATCAAAGCTCCAACCTTCACCGAGCCTCACTGGACCCTCTACTTCGATAGCTCCATGCAGAAGCAGGGGGCCGGAGCTGGAATTCTTCTCCTTGCACCGACTGGGGAGAAGGTGAAATACATGGTACACCTTGACTTCAAGGCAACCAACAACATGGCAGAGTATGAAGCACTCATCTACGGACTAAAGGTGGCACTGTCATACGGTGTCAAGCAATTGTTGGTCAAGGGAGATTCACAGCTCATCATTAAGCAGGTGAAGGGTGAATGTTCCTGCAATAATCTCCAGCTAGTTGCTTACCTCCTTGAAGTCCAGAAGCTTCAGAAGGACTTCGAAGTCCTAGATCTCCATCATGTTCAGCGTGCCCATAACGCTGAAGCTGACGAACTCTCGACCAAAGCGTCAACCGGAGCTCCGGCTCCTGACGGAATCTTTGTCCGGAGGTTGTCAAAGCCAACATCTCAGCCTGCCGAACTGAGCGAAGGGGGCGAGATCAGCATCTCGAAGCTGACAGTCCCGATGGCCCTTTTACCATGGCAACCATCAAGGGTCGTAGGTGCTGCCGGGAGCTCTGAGCAACCCAGCACGCAAGACTCAAAAGCTCAAGCTAGTTCCGATGCATGGATCTCAGAGATCCGGAGCTACTTGAAAGACAACATCCTTCCTGACGATGATGTATCCGCTGACCGGGTAGTCAGATTGGCTAAAAGATACACGTTGGTAGAAGGGGATCTCTACCGGCGCGGTGCCAACGGCATCCCAATGCGGTGCATCACAAGGGAAGAAGGCTGCGAACTCCTCGCAGAAATCCATGGAGGCGAGTGTGGGAACCACGCGTCTTCCCGCACGCTGGTCGGTAAAGCCTTTCGGCATGGCTTCTACTGGCCTACAGCGCTCCAGGATGCAACTGAGCTGGTGAAGAAATGTGAAGCATGCCAATTTCATGCAAAGCAAATTCACACACCAGCTCAGCCCTTACAAATGATATCTCCTACATGGCCCTTCGCTGTGTGGGGGATGGACATCTTGGGACCTTTCCCAAGAGCCGTCGGAGGTTACAAGTTCCTGTACGTCGCCATTGACAAGTTCACCAAGTGGCCGGAAACAACTCCAGTTGTGACAATCAACAAGCAATCTGCTATCAACTTTTTGCAGTCCATTGTATGCAGATTTGGAGTCCCAAACAAAATCATCACTGATAATGGGACCCAATTCACAAGCTCAGCATTCCAAGGATATTGCGAAGACCTCGACACACAAGTTTGCTACGCCTCCGTAGCTCACCCAGCCAGCAATGGCCAAGCTGAGAGAGCAAATGCTGAAATCCTTAAAGGACTCAAAACGAGCACCTATGAGCGCTTGAAAAAACATGGAGCCAACTGGATCGAAGAGCTTCCGCCCACTTTATGGGCCAACAGGACATCTCAAAACCGGTCAACTGGAGAGACACCCTTCTTTCTGGTGTACGGAGCTGAAGCAATCCTTCCTCCGAAAATCACCTTGGGTTCACTCCGGGTCCGGACCTTCGATGAAGCCGCGCAGGACCAACTCCGGCGTGAAGACCTAGACCTCCTTGAGGAGGGAAGGTGCCAAGCAGCTGTTCGGAATGCCCGATATCGCCAAGCCCTACGGCGTTATCACCAGCGGCATGTACACAACCGACAGCTCGAGGAAGGCGATCTGGTGCTACGGAGAATACAATCCAGAGAAGGGTTAAACAAACTCTCCCCCGGCTGGGAGGGGCCCTTCCGAGTGATTAAAGTATCCCGTCTCGGAAGCGTTCGCTTGGCTACTGAGGATGGGACACCTCTCCCAAATCCTTGGAACATCGAGCACCTCCGTAAGTTCTACACTTAATACCACGGAGGTGAGTCTTGAGTAACTTGAGGTGTATGTTATAGAGTCATTGTACAGAGTCAGGTAGTTCCTCCGGGAGAGCAGCCGGACCTTTCCCGAAAGGTCTGCAAAGTTCATGCAACACTTGTCACAGTCTCAGGACTAAAAGTGCGGCTAACTACCCTGGGTCAAACGAGAAATGAAACACACTTAGCCTGGTTCCGTACCCTAAGAGTGTACTTGTTTCCCCTGTACCCCGGACCTATAATGAAAGACATCTTCATGTGAAATAGACTCCACGTGCATTTATTTTGTACAGGCTCAACATTTTTATTTTTCTCTTTCTTGTCTATAACAAAGACGTGCAATTCTTAAGAAATTTTATTTCGACCGGTTTATATACGATTCGAGTTGTATTGTCAATTCTTTTGGATTCAAATATTGTTCATGGCCAACTCGCCTGAAAGCCGCCAAGCCAATCTAGGGTTGGAGTGTGCTATCGACTTAGCCTGGTCAAGCACCCTAAGTACGCCACTCTACCTACACCCCGGTAGGCCGAAGTAAGGCGGGTCCATGGACAGGTGGATCTAGAAGAAAAGACAAACCATTCGGTTGTATTTAAAATCACGTTTGACTTAAAGTCTTCTTGAGAATCGTAAGTCGCGACGAAATTATAGACAAGGAACGAATTTTACTATTTTTCTTGGCTTAAGTGTGCAGGAAAAATAAAATCTACGTTGATGGAGAAAAGCCGGAGCTAACTAAGCTCCGACTCCCCTAGGGGGGCCAGCCGTCGACGCTGAATAAAAGATGGTGAGAAGACCCCGTAAATGGAGTCCGCTGCCAACAAACTAAGTGTTGGCAAAGGTCACTGCCGGAGCCACTAAGCTCCGACACCCCGGAGGACTAACTATCGATGCTCTACGCGTTGATAGAGACTATTGCCGGAGCTATCAAGCTCCAGCGATGGATAATGTCAGAGCTTCTAAGCTCCGACAACCTCAGGGGGCCTTCACTATCGAAGACTTCAGACCTAAATTCTAAAAGTTCGGAGCAAATGAGTCTTCAACAAAACGCAATATCCTCTTGGTACATGTTCACAATCAAATTGTGTACATCTATCAGGGGGCCAAGTGAAGATAAAAGTGTTGAAGACAAAAAGTGAAATTCACAAAAATTTGGGGATTTCATTTATCTAGAGACAAGGGATTACATCTGGAGACAAGGGATTACAAAATTGAGGAAGAAGAAGAGAAAATACAAGTGAGAATTACAGAGAAGGTCCTAGACCCTATGAAAGAATTGGGCGACTTTCTGGGCAACCTCTGACACGTTGGCTCGGGCTGCTTCCCCTTCTCCTTCGACAAGACCTTCAAGCACCGGGTCCAGAGGAAATTGGGAGTTCCGGCTGGTGTAGCACGTCAGCACATATTCTGCGACGTTCTTTGCCAGGGATTGCCCCTCAACCTCCAATTGGTCCGCGATGATATCACCCACCTTGGAGAGTTTGCTGCCTGCCAAACTCAACGCCTGCAACGCCAGGTCCAGCTCCGGCTCCGGATCATCCGGGCGCACGGGGCTGAAGCCCATCGGTGTCAGCGCGTCATTGGCCTTGCTCAAGAACTCCCAAATCTGTAGGGAGTCCTCAGTCCTCAAGCCCTTCATCTCTTCCAGGGATCTTCTGGCCGCCACCAGTTCAGAATTCTCGCGGGCAACGCACTCAACTTCTTTGGCGTTCTGCTGAATCTTCTCAGCAACCCGCTTTTCGAGTTTTCCGAGCTCCTCCTCCCGGAGGTGGATCTTGTTCCGGTGGTCGACCAGGTCCTTCTCTCTTCCCCTCACTTTATTCTCCCTGGCAGTAAGGGCACACTCTTGTTCGTAGAGTTCCTGCCCTCGCACCCAGGCCTTCTCCTCTTCCTCATGGCAGCGCTCTTCCAATTTCTTGGCGCACTCCTCGAGGCCCTTGTCAGCCAGAGCCACCTTCTCAGTGAGCTCCTCCTCCCTCCTCAGGACGTCATCCCGCAGCTCTAGGAGTTTCTGCTCTTCATCTTCGAGCTGTTTCTCCCTCTCTTCAAGTGCCTCTCGGTGCTTGATGAGTGCAGTGTTAATGGCCTCAAGCTGTACGTGGCGTTCATCGGCCGCACTATTGGCTGCTTTGGCCTGATCGTAGATCTCCCGGGATTGAGCGTCGAGGGCACGAGTCATACTCTCCCTGTCATCCAGTAACTTGCCCCAGTACTCCAGGCGGATCATCTCCCGCTTGACCCACTCTTTGTCATCCGCTAGCCTCGACTGCGCCAGCTTGGTCTCGAAGTAGAGCCGGTTACGCCACCGCCTAAGGGTTTGGCGCTCCTCTTCAAGAGCCTTGCTGTCGTGGAAGAAGGCCAGTTGGACTTGACGCAGACTGGAACATGCGTTGTCAATAGACAGTGACAACGGGATGGGTTCCGGACCTGTTGGGGTCTCCTCCGCTGGTTCCAGCGGATCTTCAGATACAAAAATTGGGTCCCACTCCACAAGAGTGGTCCCCTAAGTATCCATAGCACTAGGGCCATCCTCCAGGATGGCCTCAGTCGCCATCGAGGAAGGCCCCGCCGCTAGGTCTTCGTTCACCCCCTCAGGCAGCGGGCCAGCGACTTCGCCTGGGCACTCCGGCTCGGCCGCAGGTACCTCCAACGTCATCGCTTCCGGAGCAGGATCCGTTGCTGGCTCCGGTCTGGGCACCTCTTCCGATGGGGGCTCAAGCTCCGTCACCTCCTCAACAACCGGCTCAGGAGCCGGAAGATCTTCAACATCGACCGACCCTGTGACCGGAGCTCCAACAATGACCGGCTCAGCGGCCGGTGCTTCGGAGGTAGTCGGCCTAACTGCCGGAACTACCTCAGTTTCCGGCTCGCAGGCTGGGGCTTCAGTCACCTCCGGCTCAACCGCCGGGGTTTCGACAATTTCCGGCTTAGAGGCCGGGATTACTACTTCCTCCGGCTCAACAGCTGGAGCTTCCATCATCTCAGCACCAGGACCCGGAGCTTCAACCTCCAGGATAGGTGCCGCTGGCGCATCTTCACTCCCGTGGTCCGGCGCTACCACGGGAACTTCTGGGGATGAGTCGAGGTCCATGACCACGACAGCCGGCACCGGAGCTGTCGCAGCTTCAGCCACCACTTGGGGCGGCACCGGAACAGGACCAGAAGCCCCCACCCTCACGGCTTCAGCCATTGTGGCTGAGGGTGGAGCCTCACTCCCCTTCTTGGGGACGCTGCATATGATGAACGAAGAAAATTAAAAAATAGTTGCTACAATTAAAACAACTATCCAAGGTAGAGATTAAAAATTACCTTGGGAGGCTTCCGCACCAGCTTGCACGGAACCTTTTTCCCGGGCGTTCTGGGCTGGCCATAGCCAGCGTGGAAGCTCCGAAAGGCCCCCCCGGAACTTGTCGCGACCACGGGTGTTTCCCGAGTCGAGGCCCTCCTTGATCGGGAAGAACCCCGGACTTGGAGGCCTCCACTGGCCCAGGTGCTGGAGTCGCATGCCTGGAGCTAACACTCCAGGAGGATCCCACTGTGGGAACAGTCGCACTCCGGGAGGACCCCACTGCGGGAACAGTCGCGTCCCGGGAGGACCCCACTGCGGGAACAGTTACCGCGGTTGTAGAAGACCTTCCCCTCCGGGGAGAAGGAGCCGAGGCGGAAGTAGCGGGCCTGACGGACCTTCTGTCGGCATACTGCAGCTTCCTCTTCCGACTCTCGGGTTCATCCGCCAGCTCCTTGCCCTTGCCGACGACCTCGACCCTCGGCTTTGGGGCAGGGTCAGAGCCATCTTCGGGCATTCTGGGGATCGCCACCCGGGTGGTTGATCTTCTCTCGACGACACCAAGGTCGTCAAGCACGGGCATCTTTCGCCGCAGCTCCCTGCTGAACTCCACTTCCACGTTCAGAGGGAGAAAGGCTGACGGGGGAGTCAAGTCATCACCATCGATGTCGATGTTGTGCTGGAACTTCTTGAGGTGGAACTCCAAGGTTTTCCCCACCATGTTGGACTTCAACCCGGTCTCAACCCGGTCGTCGTCCATCACGCTGTTGAGGGCCCAAGCGAGTTTCTCCCTCCTCTTCAGCAGCGCCCACCTGTTGACCAAGAAATTGCAAAATACCGCCTGAGGAGTCAATCCTCCCTCCATGCATTGGCGGATCCTGGTCAAAGCAGGGTTGAAAGCTTCCGCTAGCACCGGAGCTTCAGTCCAGATCGTCGTGTCGATACTGGGAAGACCATCGGGCAGCTCTAGCCTCTCGTGCTCCTCCACCCTGACGACTATCCAGTCTTTCTTCCAGTCATCCCACTTCCCAGAGGGAAAGGACCGGAGGTACTTGAATGGGCACTTCTTGCGCTTCACGAAGTAGTAGAAGCCAAGGTACTCATTGCTCCGGCCGGTGGTGTGGACGGTGAAGAAGGTCCGGAAGAGTTCAATGCAGGGGGGATGCCCACCCACATCTCACAGAAGTGGACGAAGATAGACACGAGGAGAATGGAGTGAGGGCCAAGGTGGTATAACTGCAGACCATAGAAGTCTAGCAACATCAAGAAAAAAGAAGAAAAAGGTGGGATCAACCCCACCATGGCGTACGAGGAGAAGTACATCATTTCGCCGGCGTGCTCCTTCTCGAATGGGAGCTCTCCACCGGCACGGACCGAGCGATTGAAGAAGTCCGAGGACCACCCCATGAGGGCCCGGACCTTCTTCAAATCGCCGTCGGTCTTCAAGTGACTCTCGCGGAGACCCAACTCCATCGCGGCACGGCTAGGCAAGAGAAGAATGGCGAAGCACAAGTTGGGAGTTTGAGCACAAGATCAGATGGGAGGCGTGAAGAGCTCCCGACGGTGCGCGCTTTCCTTCTTAAGTAAGCCCTCACAACGCTTGGATGGAAACCGCAAGGAAGTCGAAGATACCATTCAAGAACTCCACCCTGCCGATGACAAGGGGGCCCGGGACCACTCCGACGATCAAGTCGAGGTTCTTACCCAGGCGAACGGTTGTCATCAAGAGGCGGGAAACCTGAAGGCGGCGACCTGACAAGGCGCGCAGAACCGATACGGTTTTCGTATCGGGAACTGGCGACCTTCAATTGTGTGAGATCCGCACGCTAAAGATCTCATCTGCCGCACGCGAGATACGCCACTCGGCGAGGATCTAACTCCAAGTCCTCGCCAACGGCACCCTCAAAGACCCTTGAAGACTCAGTTCAAGAGTCGTGAGGATGGACCCACCTCCGGCGAAATGACTTCACCCCAGTGGTCTTCCCCGGAGGTAGGTCCAGGGGGCCACTGTCGGTACCCTAGAAACCGTACACCCCTTGAGGTCACAAAGATCTCAAAGAAAAGTCATCTACTTGGTTTGAAGACCCTCGGAGGCCCACATGTCAGACATAACCGGACCCACTTCTCCAACATGGTTAATCCTAGGGTCGCCACGTGTACTACCAAACTGGAGCTACCGCCCACAAGGGGAAGCTCCGGGCCATGTACCGAAATGGCACCTCCGGACTTAACCCCAGACCGAGAGAAGCTCCGGACCTGACACGTGTCAGGTAGCCCCGGAGTTACCTGTTTCCCACAGCAAGCTCCAGAGCTGCCACATGTCCAATCGTCAGATCATCAGCCTCTAACCTCCGAAAGACCCCGCAACGGCTCTGGATCTTCAAAGGGGAATAAAGGACTTCAAGACCTGATTAAGTGCCATTAATACCATATTAATGACACTTAAACGGACGATCTTAACACCAGTAACGGTGCTGTCAAAGCCCGTTACAGGGTCATTAAGAGCAATTAAACGTGTATCAATACTAGTAACCGCCGGGGCCACATGTCGGGCCAGGCTAACCTGTAACGGCATGCCCTTGTACTATAAAAGGATAGGCCGACGACACGTTCAGGGGGCTAGACACACACACAGAGACACACACACATAGACATTCGCCATTGACGCGCAACACAAGCTCATACAGCTAATACAACACCAACACACCCGTGGAGTAGGGTATTACGCTCAGGCGGCCCGAACCACGTAAACTCTTATGTCTCCTGTGTCAATTCCGACTCACCTTCTTGAATCTCCGCGCGCCCACACCGAACATCAAACTCCCCTATCACTTTAGTAGTGTAGGGAGATCTGCTGGTTCCAAACCACCGACAAGGTCATTAACAACTACCCCCTCAGGCGGGGGGCCGACAGCTTCATCCTGGCACCCTGGCTCAGGTGCGGGTACCTCCAAGACTATTGCTTCCGGGGCGGGCGTAGAAGATTCTGCCGGAGCTGAAGCCACGTTCGGCTCCGACGTTGGCGCCTCCTCCACCACCGGTTTCGGTGCTAACGCCTCGACCACCATGGGCTCGAGCGTTGACACCTCTACAGCAACTGGCTCAGGCGCCAATACTTCTTCGACGACCGGCTCTACCGCCGGAACTTCTGTCGCAACCGGCTCTACCGCCAGAGCTTCCTCGACAACCGCTCAAGTGCCAGAACTTCATTTACTCTAGCGCCGGGGCCTCATCAACCACCGGCTCGACTGTTGGGGCTTCAACAACATCCGGCTCTAGGGCCGTAATTGCAGCTACCTCCAGCTCTGAGGCTGGAGCGTTCATCATTTCAGCATCCGAACCCGGAGCTTCAACCTCCGGGGCAGGTGCCGCTGGTACATCTTCATTCTCGTGGTCCGAGGCTACCACGAGAGCTTCTGGGGATGAGTCGAGGTCCAATACCATGACAGCCGGTGCCGGAGCTACCACAGCCTCAACCACCTCTTGGGGCGGCGCTTGAATAGGAGTCGGAGCTTCCGCCTGCACAACCTCAGCTGCTGCTGCAGGAACCGGAGCTTCAACTCTTTTCTTGGGCACTCTGTGGATGAAGGACGAAGAAACTCAAAACAAAGTTACAACAAAAAAGAATCAACTGAGGTAAAAAATCAAAAATTACCTCGGAAGGCTTCTGCACCAGTTAGCACGGAACCTCTTTTCTGGACGCTCAGAGCTGGACCCTATCGCCACTGGCGTGGTGGCTCTGGAAGGTTCCTCGGAGCTCGCTGCTGCTATCGGCGTCACTTGGGTTGAGGCCCCCCTCGACCGGGAAGGACCTCCGGACCCAGAGCCTTCAGTTGGCCCTGGTACTGGAGCCACATGGCCGGAGCTAGCACCCCGGGGAGATGTCGATGCTGGAGTAGTTGCCGCCGATGAAGACCTTCCCCTCCGAGGAGAAGGAGCTACCGTGGAAGGAGCAGGTCTGACGGACCTCCCGTCAGAGTGCTTCAGCTTCATTTTACGGCTCGAGGGCTCGACCAACTCTTTGCCCTTTCCCATGACTTCAACTCTCTATTCCGGGACGGAAGGGGGACCACCCTCTGAAGCTCCGGAGATCGCCAACCCGATGATTGAATGCCTCTCAACAACACCAAGGTCGTCAAGCACTAACATCTTCCGCTGGAGCTCTCTACTGAACTTTGCCTCCATGTTCAGAGGGAGGAAAGCCGCTGGCGGAGTCAAGTCATCACCCTCGACGTCGATGCCATGCTAGAACTTCTTGAGGTGAAACTCCAAAGTTGCGCCCTCCATGTTGGACTTCAAACCGGTCTCGATCCAGTCGTCGTCCAACACACTGTTGAGGGCCCAAGCAAGCTTCTCCCTCTTCTTCAGCGGAGCCCACCTGTTGGTCAGGAAGTTGCAAAATACCGCCTGAGGAGTCACCCCTCCTTCCACACATTGGCAAATCCTGGTCAGAGCAGGGTTGAAGGCGTCCGATAACATTGGAGCTTCGCTCCAAGCTGCAGTGTCGACGTTGGGGAGGCCCTCGGGCAGCTCCAGCTTCTCATGCTCCTCCACCCTGATGATGATCCAATCCTTCTTCTAGTTGTCCCACTTCCCAGAAGGGAACGACCGCAAGTACTTGTATGGGCACTTCTTGCGCTTTACAAAATAATAGAAGCAAAGGTACTCGTCACTCTTGCCGGTGGTCTGGATGGTGAAGAAGGTGCGGAAGAGCTCAACGCAGGGGGGAATGCCCACCCACATCTCGCAGAAGTGGACAAAGATCGACACTAGAAGAATGGAGTGGGGGCCAAGGTGGTACCGCTGCAGACCATAAAAGTCGAGCAGCATCAAGAAAAAAGTGCAGAAAGGTGGGATCAGTCCCACCATGGTGTACGCGGAGAAAGTACACCATGTCGCCGGTGTGCTCCTTCACGAAAGGAAGCTTGCCGGCGCGGACCAGGTGGTTGAAGAAGTCAGGGGACCACCCCATGAGGGCCCGAACCTTCTTCAAATCACCGTCAGTCTTCAGGCGGCTCTCGCGAAGACCCAACTCCATCGCAGCACAGCGGGGCGAGAGATGAAAAGCAAGCGAAAGTTTGGAGAATTTGAGCACAAGTTCGAATGAAAGGCATAAAGAACCCCCAAACGGTGCGTGCTTTCCTTCTTAAGTAAGCCCCCGCAACGCTTAGATGGAAACCGCAAAGGAGCCGATGATACAATTCAAAAACTTCACCCTGCCAATGACAAGGGGGCCCGGGTCCACCCCGACGATCAAGTCGAGGTCCTTACCCCAGACGAATGATTGTCATCATGAAAGGAGGGAAACCCGAAGGCGGTGGCCTGACAGGGCGCGCGGAACCTCGTATCAGGAACCGGCGACCTTCAATTGCGTGAGATCCGCACGCTAAGATCTCATCTGCCGCATCCAGGATATGCCACGCGGCGTTGGTTTAACTACGAACTACCGCCAACGGCACATCCAAAGACCCTTGAAGATACGGCTCAAAAACCGAAGAATAGACCCACCTCTGGCAGAATGACTTCATCCAAAAGGTCTCTCCCAGAGGTGGGCCCAGGGGGCCACTGTCGGTACCCTGCGTACCAGATACCCCTTGGGATTGCAAAGGTCACAAGGAAACACCATCTACCAGATTTGAAGACCTCCGAAGGCCCCACATGTCAGCCATAACCGGACCTTCAACCTCAACAATCAGACTGGTGGACCCGTGGCTCGGACCTTCAAGAGGTAATCAAGGACTTCAAGACCCGATTAAGTGTCATTAATACCATATTAATGACACTTAATCAGAAGGCCCTTAATACCAGTAACGACACTGTTAAGGCCTGTTACCACGTTATTAAGGGTAATTAACCTCATTAATTGTGTATCAAACATTAGTAACCGTCGGGGCCACATGTCAGGTCAGGCTAACTGTGTAACGACCGATCCTTGTACTATAAAGGACTGGTCAGCGATACACAGAGGGACCTTTCTCTGGGCTCTCGATACGCTAGACACGCTCTCGGACACACTCAGACACTCTGAGACGCTCAATACAACAGCAACACACCCCGTGGAGTAGGGTATTATGTTCAGACGGCCCGAACCACGTAAAGCTCTGTGTTAATTGGCCACCATCTCTTGAATCTTTGCGCCCATTACCGAACTTCAAACTCCACGAACTAATAACAGTAGTGCTGAGAGATCTGTCGGATTCAACCACCGACAGTGGCTCTTCAAGTCATGAGGAAGAATCAGGGGAGGCAGTTCTTACTGCCCGCTCCAAGACAAGTGGATGGAGAGGAGGTTTCTGCTGAGGACCATCCAGAGGAATAGAATCTGGGGCGAATTTCTAGTTGAATAGGTGATGTTAGATTGATGCTAAACTTTAGTTTTTGCTTTTGATGGCTAGTTCGGAATGGGTTGTAAGAGATAACTGTGCGTTAGGCATAAGCTTTCCGGGGTTTGTTTCTGACAGAGAGGGAGATCTCTCCTGCAGACAGTTACACTTTGATCTCCAGCCCTTGTAATTTCGAAGTGGAATGGAAACTCTGTATGCAAAAAAGAATATCAAAAGAACCAAGCTGTGAATAAGAACTATGAAAAAAAACACTACTGGATGGAGGAAATTCTCGCTACAACTCACAACTTGTTATGGTCTTTTCACCGTAACATTTGCTAGCCTAACGAAATTATTCTCTACAGCTCTAATTATATAAAATTGTCAAAGGAGTCACTAAGACGCAAATTAGCACTAAAACTTATCTTCTATTGCAAATATATAAGGTCACATGTGCTTAAAATTAATCAAGAAGCGATCGTTCCGTTTGCGATGAGTGGAGAGTTAGTGAAACGAAGGTGGTAGAGACAAATCCAATGTCACCGATATCACTATAGGTGGTGCAAGGCACGAGACATCACAGTGCCATTGAAGAAGAAGAAGAGAGAAATACACTAATTTCACTTATTTGGGAGAAAAAGTCAGTATATAAATCGCCACATCTCTCTCTAAATCTAATAGACTAAAACAATTTTTTTCATTGTATAATTGTCCTCTCTTTCAAATATCATGGGGATTGAATTGTAAGTTCACAAGATTATAACTTTGTTTACACTCTACAAATACTTGACGGACTCTGCAATAACAACAACAACAAAGTAACCCGCCTTCCAATCCAAGACGTGATTCTCCGTTCTCAAATATTTACCGCTTATTAGTTTAAAAATTAACTAATAAACGATAATTATTTAAGAATGAGGGAGTATATCCTTAATGTTTAAAACAACAAATAGAGGCCGGATGTGCCTCGAGCAACGGGAACTGTAATACTCCTTGAACTAGCCGGTGACAATTATTTTAAAACGGAGGGAGTATTCGTTGAACAAGTAATTGTGAATCAAAGTGGAAATTGGCGAAGTACATGGACACAAAAGCTGTGCAGTTAGGGCAGTAGCAGGAGGACCAGTAAAGACGCCACGCAAGCAGCAGGGGAATTATCCCGAGCATGACACCAGCAAAGCAGCAGCAGCCGCCGCCGGCGCCATGTAGGAGTACCGTAACAAGCAGCCGCACACACCACTCCTCGGAGATGGAAGCCACGTGTCCGGATCTCATACCATCCAACTCGAACTCCAACGGTCGGATCGGACCCGTGATCCTCTGCAACCTCTACATATTCGGTCCCATCCTCCCACGCCTTTCCCCCAAATCTCGCGAGCTGCCTCTCCGCCTCCGCCCAACCCTGAGCTGAGCGCGCGTGCGCCTCCGATCCGCCGGAATCCGGCGGCGCGTTTACCGATTCGCGGGCGAGGGGAGCGGCACGGGCCGCGGATCAACGGATTCGGTGACGGATTTGACCTAGGTGTGTTTGTCGGGTGGAGGTTCTGACGAGGCGGTTGCTGGAGGAAGTGGGTGGTGAGGTTAGCGGCGGCGGCTGGGTCGCATATGCGCGTGACGGTCACGCCAAGGGACGAAGAGAGGCTGGTCGGTCTGATGGCGCGGGAGCGGCCGCGATCGACGGTGGCGGCGGCGGGCGGGGACACTGTTACGGCGGGTGGCGGTGGTGTGGCAGATGCGTCGGATGGGGACTCGTCGGAGTCGCTCAAGGAGATCAGCGCTGACGACTTCAACAAGGAGTCATCGGCCGGCGGTGCTGGCGGAGGGTGTGCTTCGGGCTCCTCTGCAGCGGCAACGACAGCAAGATCTAGGTCTTGGGTGGCGCCGCACATGGGCTACATGTCGCGAAGCTACGCGCCCGCGTTCCACAGCTTCGCCTGGGCGCAGGCTGTGCAGAAAAAGCCGCTGGTGCCAGCTTCGGCAGACACTGATGAGGAAGAGATGGAGCACGCTGTGGACGTCTCGGATGAGGAAATGGAGGAGGGCGAGATAGAGGAGGGGGAGGCAGCGGGGACCTTCTCCTCTTCGCTGCCGCCGCAGACACAGCAAGAGACGATTGACTTGGACTCCAACATGCTGGAAAAGTCGGAGTCTGTGGCTGTGGAGGGGAGTGGTAATGCTTCTGCTACAGCTGCTGGTGAGGAGGAGGTGGACTTTGACCAGCGTGTGGGTAGCATATTGGAGGAGCTCGAGATGGTCTCCATTGAGGAAGCTGAGAAGTATGGACACACGTTTTATTACAGTGATCACAAACTCTTCGATTCGGATGCTGAGGAAATCATCTCATGTTGCTATGTTTTAGGTCCTTCGAGGGTGCGTGCACGCGACTGCGCACTTGCTTTGAGAGCTTGAAGCCGCTCTTCCCAGAGGATGGGAGCCCAATGCCCATGCTTGAACCCCTTGTGCAGCAGGCATTTGTTGCGATTGACACCATCACCACTGTAAGATCCAGTGTTTCAGTTGTTTCCTTGGTCTTTTAGATACTGACATTCGTCGCATTGCCGTAGGTGGCTAATTCACATAACCTACCGAGGAGGGAGCAAAATAAGAACATGCTATTGAAGTATAAAAGTCATCTTCAGATATTCAATTTATTCTTTTTGAATAACTGCCACGTTAGTTTTTAACTGATATCTGAAATCATCTCCATTGAATGATTCAGGTTGTTGTTCCATATAAAGAACCAATATTCAGACATGCTGACGCCTGACCAGCGGGATGAGGTCAGTAATCTATTCGATTTATTGCTTGTGGACCTCACTACAAGTAACTGAAGCCACAATCTTAATTTCTGTACTGTTTCTGTGCATCAGATGGATAGCCGTGTGAGGCACTTAGTTTTCGAGGAAAAGGACAATGCCAATGACCTAAACACGAATTGTGGAACAAAAGCAAATGCTGTGGATCCACCTGCGCAGGTGCCATCAGGGAGACTACCATTTGGATCAGGAGCAGCAAATCCATTCAGTGGCTCCTCTAGCTTGTCAAGGTTGGAAATACCTGCAAGGAGTAGAATTAGTCCCTTGTTGGATCTTCATGCAGATTATGATGAGAGCAGCTTGCCCTCTCCCACCCGGGATAATGCACCACCTTTTCCTCTGCCAAGGCCCATCGGGTTTGATGCATTTCCTATGGCACCTGAGAAACCAGAGCCTGCAAAGAATTCATTGTACCCATCCATAAATGATCCTCTGAAGGCCGTATCCTCCTACCAGCAAAAGTATGGGCAGAAATCTGCATTTCCAACTGATGATCTACCAAGTCCAACTCCTTCTGGAGATGACGGCAAATCTGCAGGCAAAGGTAGTGACCTATTTGGTGAGGTTTCCAGCTTCTCAGTTCCAAAGAAGACTTCACTTCCAAGTACGAGTCAGATGCCTGCCTCTCAACCTAGCACAGTTGGCAGCAGCGGTGATGGTTACCCAGGTGGTCCTCCTGGTTATTCTAAACAAGTTGAGCAGTTGGCTGCTGGACCAAATCCTATAGTAAAGGTTACATCTAAAAGTAGGGATCCAAGGCTCAGGTTTTTGAATCGTGATTCTGCTGGTGCTAAAGAAGAGGTTCCACTTGCAGATTTTGCAGAACCAAAGGATGGGAACTTAGGTGGTGGATTATTAGTTAATAACCGTAAACACAGGACAGTTGATGAACCTAAGGTGGGTGAAAACATGTCAAAAAGATTTCGAAGTGGTACTGGAGATCCAAGGGACATGCTGGTTCCGACAGGTAATTATAATCTTAGAACAGGCAATCAGTTTATTAACAACACAAGTGCTCTGATAAGTAGTAGTGGAGCAAATACCAAAATTTTGCAACCCCCTCGAACTACTGTGCCACAAAGTAGTGCAGCTCCTGGCATTTCACTGCCTGCTGTTTTAAAGGACATTGCTGGTAACCCAGCAATGATCATGCATTTGATTCAAATGGAGCAGCAGAAGATGTCAGCATCAGGACCTCAGTTGAATGTAGCTGCTACTAGTGCCATATCTGGTGGAATGTCTAGTGGCATGAGTATGGTAACTGCAGGCATGGTTTTACCACCTGGCAGTTCTCCAAAGACCACAGAAGTTGCACAAATTCCATCTGTTAGACCACAAGTTCCATTGCAGCAACCTCCTTTGGTAATACTCTTATGTTTGTACTTTTTTCATTATTTCATCGATTTACTTGATAACAATTTCAGTTTTTCTATACATTTTTTTTTGCATATTAAGGGGGAGATTATTAGAACTTGGAACAATTATTTCTTTATCAATTAGCTTGTAGGATGTAACATTATTGTTAGTGTAATGTTAGGGTGCTGTCTTTTAATGAACTCTAAATCTTTGCTTTTGTTTGAAGATGGTACTGACCTTGCAGTTTTGATCTTTCTGCAGAACTCACAAAATGATGCTGCTGGAGTAATACGTATGAAGCCCCGTGATCCCAGGCGAATCCTCCGCAATAACATCACCAAAACTAATGGAATCACCCAACCCGACTCTCAGGGAAGCAAAGACCATTTGACCAACAGTGGACAGCAGCTAGAGCGACCCCAGACTACTTTATTGTCTTCTCAGCAAGGAGCATTGCCGTCTAACATGCCACAGTCATCCATTAACTCAAAAACTGTTGATCCCGTCTCAAATTCACAGTTAGCTGCTACAGCACTTATGGCTCCTGCACAGCAAGCTTCAGGTAGCAATAGGTCAGATCCAAAACTCATGGTTGGACAGAATGGTCCAAATCCAGATGCAGCAGCAAATGCTGCTCCTGCAGCAGCACCTGAAACTGTGCAGCCTTTTAATCCATATGGTGCTGTTGATCATCTCCTTGGTGGTTATGATGAACAGCAGAAGGCCCTGATACAGAAGGAAAGGGCTAGACGGATCGAGGAACAGAGGGAATTGTTCAGAGCTCGGAAACTATGCTTAGTCCTTGATTTGGATCACACACTCCTCAATTCTGCGAAGGTATTAATGGTTTTCTTGGCCTACTACAAGTTCTTTAATAGTTTGCAAAGTCCACTCATGTACATTATACTTGTTCAGTTTGTTGAAGTGGACCCTATTCATGATGAGATTTTGCGAAAGAAAGAGGAACAAGACAGGTGTTTTCAGGACCGCCATCTGTATCGTTTACAGCATATGGCAATGTGGACCAAGCTGAGACCTGGAATATGGAACTTCCTTCAGAAGGTTTGCTGTGTGTAATATTTTTCCAATGACCTAAGTGCATTTCTGCAGTGCTATTTATTTTTGTCATGTCTGTTGTTTTGTGCTCTAGGCGAGTAAGCTTTTTGAGTTGCATCTATACACAATGGGGAATAAGTTGTATGCTACTGAGATGGCTAAGCTTCTCGATCCTAGAGGGGAGTTGTTTTCAGGGCGTGTCATCTCAAGAGGTGATGACAGTGTAGGTGATCCGTTTGATGGTGATGATCGAGTACCCAAAAGTAAAGATCTTGATGGGGTTTTGGGGATGGAATCAGCGGTAGTTATCATAGATGACTCTATAAGAGTCTGGCCGCACAACAAACACAATTTGATCGTTGTGGAGAGGTAAGTGTTGCTGAAATGTTTTTATTTTTGTATGTGAACAAATGTATGTCGAGTAACTTCCCTTCCAAATGATCCTTTTGTGCAGGTACACGTACTTCCCCTGCAGCAGACGACAGTTTGGCCTTGCTGGACCATCGCTGCTTGAGATTGATCGAGATGAAAGGCCTGAGGATGGAACACTTGCGTCTTGCCTGGCGGTAGTTTCTTTTTCTTCCCCCACTTTAAACACTGTAGAACTGCAGAACATCGATTAAGCTGAGATTTTTTTTAAATAGGTTATTGAGCGGATTCATCAGAACTTCTTTTCTCATCCTAACCTCAATGAGGCTGATGTGAGGGCCATATTGGCATCTGAGCAGCGGCGGATCCTTGCTGGTTGTCGCATTGTCTTTAGCCGGATTTTCCCTGTTGGTTATGTTAACCACCACTTGCATAGTCTGTGGCAGACTGCTGAGCAGTTTGGTGCAGTGTGCACACTCCAGATTGACGATCGGGTTACTCATGTTGTCGCCAACTCCCTCGGGACAGACAAGGTGAATTGGGCATTATCCACAGGCAGATTCGTGGTTCATCCTGGATGGTGAGGAATATTACTGCTTCATTCACTTGATTTTTTCCTCTATTGCATAACCTTATTTTCCAACTTCTTGGAACAACCTATCGCATGAATTGAAATTTTTAAATATTGTTTGCCATTAACAGGGTAGAGGCTTCGGCACTCTTGTACCGGCGTGCCAATGAGCATGACTTTGCGGTCAAATAACACATGGCTGAGCTCCAATTCTGCAGCTGGGGCACTGAAATTGCTCACAGGATGAGATCCAGTCACGAGAGCCTAACATGATAAGAAACGAAACAACATCCAAAAACAGACCCAACTACTAAGCAAACCGTACCGCCTCTAATTGAATCATGCCTAAACATGAAAGGTAACGAAAATGCTAAGTTAAAGCCTGGAAGAGACGGCCGTTGGTTGATGTTATCAAGGTGGTGAGTAAAATGGTTAGCAGTGTCGGAAAGATTCCTTTATTAAACAAGATGCCCTCTCACCACCTCCTTTTTGTAACATGTAGAAGTACAGCATTTTTGGTAAGAGTCCTAGGTTCTAGATGTTGCCTCTGGCTACAACGCTGATGCTGCTGCTGGCCACGAAAATAGGTTTGTAGCAGGCGCTGTGTCAGTCTTCAAAGTGGTTAGCTCGGCGGCAGCAATCCTCGGAATTGATGGGGCAGGCACTGTGGTATGTGTATGTTGGCTGCAAGTGTAGTTGGTCGGTTGCTTTACCGTGAAAGCCACATGGAAAAGGACATCTGTGGCTGACTAAAAGATGCTTCTGAATGTCTGTTGTAGTAGCATGGGGTTCAGATAAAGGGTAATGGGGAATTCAGGGGTGGAAGTGGCAGAAAGAAATGGAAGGCGCGATCTGGTCTTGTGTGAAGTGTAAACGATTTTTAGGGGCAAGTGGTGAAAAACTAACGTGCATTGGGTGATGGCCTTATGACAACGCATCAAGATCTGCCGTGAACCGTGAATGAATCGCCCTATGGATTTTCCCATGGCAGTTATTTCTCTTTTACCTGAAATAACAAGTCTTGTGAAAATTTGAAGCTTGAGTTGCGGCTTTATGGGAATTTTGATCTGATCAGGGATTGGAACGGGATTTGGAACAATTTTTTAGACCATTAAAATTATATTTAGCCTTTTACTGGTTGAAGCAGTATTTTTGTTGTCTCTTTTTATTTGATGTTGATTAGTTCAGAAAAGAAACAGGGGGAGTTTACTTTTTATCTTTTTATTTCCTTGCCAAAAATTCACGAGCGAGACTTGTAGGCATTATTTTGGGCAACTTGCCATCAGACCTGAGAATAAAAGGAAATCAGAGATTTGGCTTCCATTTGAAGCTACCGGTGACTGTTGGGAAAAGAAAAGCACAACTTACATGTTAGGGGCAGTGCAACTCATATCTAGGGTCGCAACATGGAAAAACTATATACCTTCAGAAATTAATTTCATAAATGTATCCAATCTCCATGGGAAAATACCCATCCAATCATGTCCACGTGTTTCATCTGATCCCCTTTACAACATTTTTGAATTTATATTCTCACATATAAAACCTCAGGCAATAGGAACTTCTTTTTAAAGCACGTGTAGTAACCTATGAATATTTTTTAAGAAGAGGATGAGACATCAGACGTTTGGAAGGAATTGAATTCGGGTGGACTGCGGTCACATCTGGACGAGCTGGCCACCCGGTGACAGGCTGATTCTCAAGTAATAGGAAAACAAATCATTGTGTGGTGGTCAGAAAGCTTATTACCAACAAAGTAAAATTATAGTTTGCACATAGCTCCCTACACTACTCAGTCATAGTAAAATTATAATTAAAGTAATAGACTAATAAGTTTTACCTGCAATTTTATGCTACACAAGTACCTCTTTTTGGATTAAAATCATGCTAAAACCTAGTGTTGGTTATTTGACAGACTCTTAGGTCGTAGTCGACCAAAGAGAATGTAATGTTTGTTGTTCATCTAATGAAGTCAATAATTTTTCTTGAAAATTTTATAGATAATGAGAAAATTCTAGCGGGTAATTCATTTCAACGTGTTGGGCGAGCGACAAGTTCGGTTGAATTGAAACAACCATAAGTCTTGTATACATAACATAAATATTGAGATTTTACTCCCTTATTAACTATCACTTAACTACTACTAGTTTATTTCGCGGATGAGGCATATGTGTCGTAGTCTCTGGTCTTTATGAGTTTCTAGAAATCATCCAAATATCACAAATTGTGATATAAAATAGTCGACGCTCATATTGATGCATTTCTTTCAAGATTGCTATGTAGTACAACATCTACTAACAGAAACATATTAAACCATGTTGTCAACCTGTCTTACAGTTTGAAAGTATAGTTGTCCATCTTCACATAAAGAGAATCTCAAACAAAAATACTCATCTCTGTAAATCACTAGCTTATTTTTATCATGACATCTTGTATTTCAAACTTTATCTCAAGTTGTACGTAGAGAAATAAAGTATTTTCTCTCATAAAAATGTAACAATAGAAATAAACCTGACATGTTTTTCTATATATTTTGTCAATTGCACGCAAAGTAGACCTATTATGTTGAAGAGGGCATATGCCCTCACTCCAATTTCACATAAGACTAAAAAATTATTTTTTTACCATTGATGTGCAAACATAAACTTGGCAAATATATACCATATTTTCTATCTCAAATTTTATCCAATTACAATAATTTCTCACACGAAGTTCAGTCAACAAACTTAGATCAAATATTCATGATAGTAAATTGGTGCATTTATAATTGATTATCATTCTCATCTCCAGATCCAAATGAAGTTCAAGGTTTTATAACACCTTCTTATGACAATTCTTCACTTGTTCCCCCTACTCAATGTCGACAATTTAATTTTATTATTATGATTAAATTCTTTTGCAAGAGTTTCTGTTGCATTTTCTAAACATCTTAGGTCTAACTCATCACCAAGGTTTATTCTCCTACTATTACATCTATTGAGCTGGTACTAACAATAAAGTATATTATAGCTTATAGACAAATAATTTGCTTTGAGTCTTGCAAGTATGAATGTAAATGATCTGCATCGTGTGGTGTAAAGTTATTGGAGACTTGTCATGTATTTCATATCCTTTGGGAGTTGATAAAGGTCTCTCCTGTTAGAAAAAAAACAACTTTTGTAGATTATATATCTTACTTGTATCTAAAAACTTATCTCAATTTTCGTACAGAAAAATAAGATATTTTCTCTCTTGAAAATGACAACAATAATAGCATCACCAATTCATTTTGAGTGTCATCAGAAAATATACCTGACATGTTTTTCTATATATTTTATCACTTGTAGGAATGACCCATGTTATGTAGAGCAGGGGCATATGCCCCCACCCAAAGTTTCACTTACAATGCTAGAAAAAGTAGTAGCCTTCAAACTAGATTTGACAAGGACGACAATCTATAATTCAAATCTATCTAAGAAGGTGTAATTTCTTCTGTATCATTAGTTGAGGGTTTTAGTGTGGAAAGAGATATGCAGTGTCTTGCCTTCATCTAGTTTTATAACTTTGAGATTTGTCGTCTTAGATAGAGTAGTCAACTTCATATAGATCTTAATATCAACCTCTTAAGTACAGGAAACATCAATTCTTTACCTTCTATTGCCACTCATCTCTCTAAGATCTTCAAATCATGTAACCAGAGTTCCTTCAATGTTAGGAACATCATTAATGTTGTATCGCTATATAGACTCTATAATTTATCCTTCTTTTCTAAAAAAAAACTTGAAGAACCTTCAAATAACACAACTGATGAAATTGCTCACATAGTACACAACCAAGCAGAAGAAGCTCAATCAATAGACTGATCTCATATCAATGATTGTAAACTGGAGTCTTTATAATATATTATCACTAGCATCTCCAGGTCAGCATGAGGATTAAGAGCATATAACATCTTCTTATTTCAAATCTTGCACTTGTTCCTCATGCCTCTAACCGTTCCATTGAAAAGACAAGTATGTGCATTTTTCTTTATCATCGAGATTGATTTCTTTTGTCATGGGTATCTGTTGCATTTTCTAGAGAACTTAGCTCTAACTCTCCACCTAGGTTTAATCTTCGAAATTCTTCTACATTACTGCATCTTGAGCTGGCAACACAAACAAAATATGATATAGTTTGTAGAAAGTTATACGTTTGAGTCCTGAAGGCATGCAGGTCAATGATGGGCATCTTGTACTGTAAAGGTGTCAGAGACGTGCCATATACATCATATTCTTTGAAGTTAATGATGGTATTTGCAGTTTTAAAGAACCATACATCATACTTGTATCTCAAACTTTATTTCAAATCATACGTGAAGAGACAGTGTATTTTCAAATTATCACTTTTTAGGAAAGACTCATTATGTTGAGCAGAGACATATGTCCCCACCCATAATTTCACTTATAATGTTAGAAAAGGTGGCAACCTTCCAACTTCATATTTGACAAGAACGACAATCCATGATTCAAACTTGTGTTCTTCTATATCATCAGTTGAGTTTTTAGTGTGTACAATGAAGATATGTACTATCTTGACTTAAATAGTTCTAAGGGTAGTAGTATTTCACCTTCATCCAACATTTTAACCTTGATTTTGGAGCCTCACGTAGAGTACTCAACTTTAGACAGTTCTTAGTATCACTCTCCTCAAGTACAGAAAATATCGCTTCTTTTGTCCAATGTTTTAAAAAAAAAGTTGAAAAGCATGTCTGAGTCCTCGAGATATGCATGTCAATAATAGGCATCCTGTAGTGTAAATATTTTGAAGACTTTCCATATACTTCATATCCTTTGGAGTTGATGAAGGTATTTACAGTTTGAAAGAATCATACATCATGCTTGTATCTCAAACTTTATTTCAAATCATACGTAGAGAAATAATATTTTTTTCTAATGAAAACATTAACAATAGATATCGCTAATACAATTTGAGTGGCTTTTGAAAATATATTAAATATGTTTTTTATATAAATTGTCAATTGTGGTCATGGGAAGACTCAATGTTTTGAGTAGGGGCATATGCCATCACCCAGAATTTCTCCTATAATGCTAGAAAAAGTGACATCCTTTCAACTTCATATTTTACAAGGACGACAATTCATAATTTGAATTTATCTTAGTATAAGTTCTTCTATCTCAGCAAATGTAGGTTAGTCAACAGACTATGATTTGGTATCTATGATGGTAAAGTGGTGCCTTTGTAATTGATTATCCTTAGCATTACTAGGCTAGCATTAGATTTAAGAGCATGCAACACCTTCTCATGACAACCGTACCCATGTCCCTTCATTGAATAATAAGTGTGTGAGTTTTGTTTTATTATCAAGATTGATTTCTTCTGCAAAGCTTCTATTATATTTTCTAGACAACATAATTATAACACTCCAACTAGATTTTAGCTTCAAAGTTCTACTATATTATTGCATCTTGACCTGACACTAACAACAAAATATATCTTATAGGTTGTAGATAAGTGATTTGTTTGAGTTCTGGAGGTATGCATGTCAATAATGTGCATCATGTAGTGCAAACATGTCAAAGACTTGGCATGTACTTCATATCTTTTGGGAGCCGATGAAAGTCTTCGCAGTTAGAAAGAACTAACTTTTGCAAATTATACATGCTACTTGTATCTCAAACTTTATAACAAATTATATGTAGAGAAATAGAGTATTTTCCCTATTGAAAATGGTACCAAAGGCGTCACCAATTCAGTTTGTGATATTTGAAAATATTTCTCTCACATTTTCTATATATTTTGTCATTTGTAGGCATAGACGGACCCATATTATGTTGAGTGAGGGCATATGCCCTCACCAGAATGTCACTTACAATGTTAGAAAACTTAGCAGCATTCCAACTTTAGATTTGACAGAGGTGACACTCCATGATTCGGGTCTATTTGAGGAGGTGTAGGTTCTTCTATAGAAGAGCTAAATCAAAGAAATTTGAAGCCACTAGTAGTCAAGATCTAAAGGGATACAAAATAGTAGGGAGCAAAAGAGGAGGAGATGACTAACTCTTTGTTAAGGGCCACTAATAATTACCACAAGATTTTTAGAAGGACACCTCCAAAGAGGGCAAGAACGGGTCAGATCTAGCAACCACTTGTTCTGCCATAGTTGGGAGCTCGTATAAAGGCAAACGAAAATGAGACAATCCTTTGTAACGATCATCTCTCTATAGGGGGGATGGGAGAGGAGCCCGCTTCCATGATAAAAAGAAACGTGCCTAATCGGTGGGAATGGGAGAGACGTCCGCTTCCATGATAAAAGGAGACACTCTCCAAGGAAAGCCCGTCTCCTTTTCTTTCTTAATATGAGTCACACTCTAGTTATGCATATCTCCCTTTGTCAGAGAAACGAGCACGTCTCGTATACTTACTTAACGAAGATACGTCTTAAAGTAGATCGTCTCCTTCTATCCTCAACCGAGCCAGCTCTGATCCTCACTGATGTGGGCATGTCACATTTTTCCTGATCAGAGATGGACGTCCTTACGCTCGTCTCCGATCTTTGTTTCCTATTTGAGGTTCTTACGTAGTGTAACGATGACCTCCACTGTCGGTTGATGCCGGTTCAGGTGTCGCGACGGTGATGGTGGTGGTACAAGAGGACATGGTGGGGGGGGTCCTAGACCTTGATGTCGGGGCCGCCAAGCATGCGCGGGGTGCCCACTGTGGGGCTACGGCGAGAGCGGTGAGTCCGAAAAGAGGCAAAGGAGCACCTCAGGCTCCTGCTTCAGCACCTTGGATGCAGAAGTCGGGAGCACGTGCACTGGTGGCAGCTGTGGCAAGAGAGCGAGTGGCGCACGAGTCCAGGTTGGCCATCATGGCAGAGGGGTCCTCTTCATCACCACCGTTGTCATAGTGAGTGGACATAGAGGAGTGCGCAGAGCCCATCACGGTGGCAAGATCTGATGGATGTGGGAATGTGACCTAGCCCAGGTTGGGAAGTGAGTACGAGAGACGACCTCACTACTAGATGTTAAGTCTAGTATTAGCCACTCTTGCGAATGATTAATAGTGATTTACCCTTCTTATAAGTGATATAAATAATTTATCACCCTTAGAAAATTTTGATCATAATTTTATCATTCTAGCATCACATAGGCATACCACATCATTTTATTATTTTAATGATGAGGCTGACATGTAATATAATGATATTTATATCCTTGAATATAATTTTGGTAACTAATAATATTCTTAATTTTTTCCATTTGTGCCGGATAGTTTCAATTGATAAAACACGTGAAGATAGATCAATTTTCACCAAGGAGAAATTATATAGCAGTGTGCTAGATTTGAACTATGTAAAATCATTTTATCAAATAGCAGATTGTTGAACAAAATGTTTAAAAGGGAAAAATGTAATCTGATATGTAACCAGATGAGAATGATAGATCATTCATCTTGAGGGTGTGTCTGTGTGTGTTAGGCTCAACCCAACCTATATGAGTGTGTGTATGCATATCTAAGAGAATGAATGGAAGAGATATTTTCATAAAGTTCTACACACATAAAGTGATTCGAACATATTTTGCAAAAATATCAAGTGACCATTTAACCAGCAAGTTGAGTTAAACAAATATCCAACAGGAAGTGCATGAGTCTCCTTCCTCCTTGCGATATTTTACTCATTTTAGGTATGAACTAAATCAAAATTTAGTATAAAAAGACTCAAATACTAGTTACAAGTGATATAATCACAATGGTGCAAGTCCAGTATCATAGAGTGTTCACAACAAATAAACTAGCACCTTCTCACACATATATAAAAGATTTACCTCATAAGTTATTTGAGTTATAAAGTTGTAGCAAGTTCCTAACCATTAGAAATATGTACAACCACATTCAACAAAGGTCATATCTAGTTGTACATTACTATACTAGAACACTTAGGAGAAGATTTTCTTATCAGTCTTAAATATAAAATAAACTAAAAAGTTGCAGTTATAATTACATGAAAATGAAAAAAAACGTAAAGTAAAAAATATGTAAATATAGCTCTGATGAAATACATTTGTTCTCATGCTCAATTAGACACCTTATTTCCCAAAAACTCTTTAAATATGTTGAACTTTAGTCATGAGGAACTTAATTTTTTATTACTATTCACAATTGATACATATATTTCTTTATTTACAACCAAGATCACTACTAAGATATGTCTTGAAGGTAGTTATTATCTTGTCTTTATTAGAAGTCAGAAAACAGTTGATTCAACTCAATATTAAGCATTGCGATAAAAAATTGCTTTAGGAATATTATCCGTTTTTGGATTTCATTTGTTGCACTGAGCCAATGCAAATGTATTAAGGGGCATAATATTATCAGATTTTACTCGAGTAGGAAGTATTAGATAATGTTTAAGAATGTCAATCATATAGAAAAAGTAAAACAATCATAATTTTGAATACAACAAATAAAATTGTTGAAGGAGAAAGAATTAATATCCTTCAAGTTTCCTTTCATGATATTCTCACCCATATATGCTATTATATTAATTATGATTCTGGACTATCTTTGTAAAGATATATCCAACACTATACTTCCCTTTTTCATTTCCTAATATAAGAACCATAGGATAACTAAACAAACAAATTTATTATGAACATTAATTACCATAAGAGATTATACCTAACCCTAATGCACTAAAATTTCCTTAAATTTGTATATATAATTTTGCTCCTTTAGAATGAAAATTTATTTTCACTCTCTAATTCAAACAGTGATATATATGAATATACAGTTTAAAAAAAGCATAAACAATGCGGTCATGTAATGATATATTGGTGTCCACATGAGTATTAACAATTTGATATAAAAGGACACTAGCGTAAAAATGTTGAATAAGGCCGATGAAATCCTCAGCGAACCTCCCCAAATCCATAGTTTTGTCACAAACTTTGTCCATAAAATCCTCAAGTACAAATTTAAAAATGGAAAAAGCAAGAAAAATATACCCTTCTTGCTCCCCAAACCCATCACCATATCCCAAACTTTTTTTAATGCAAAGATGTTGATATAAACTTAGACAATGATGCAAAGTTGAAATTTTCACTCTCATATATTTGAAATGCTAAAATAGTAGCCTCTGTAAAAGATAACTCATCCTGACTACACCTCACTTTCTTTATAAAAAATAGAGTGTATTCTGATGAAACTTCTCAGCATGTCTAGATATTGTGGTACCTATAACTATTTGTGTAGTTCCCGAAGAGCATTTTTTCTAATGATGATAAGAACATTATGATGTAGATTGATTAGGTTATAGCAGAATGTCAAGAGTACACCATTTAGCCACCATGCCTTGGAGGGCTAAATGTATTTTTTTTCTTGGCTTATAATGATGTGTGTCTAGTCTGGCTACATGGTGACGACTCTTCTAACCGATGACCGATCATCACTAAGCTAATAAACATGTATAAATTATTTCTTTACTAAAAAAATTAATGCTAATATAACCTACAATATTGTTCAGACGCCACAATTACTTCGTGACACAATACACTTATATCATTACACCACCACAAGTCTCATCGAGGCATCTAAGCTGAAGTCAAGGAAGAGTTGTGATGTTTTGTGCATGATGTTGTCACGGAGGACTACAAAAACTTAATGTTATCCAGTGTAGGAAAAAGCTTCCTTGAACACCTCATATAGACACTTGCCACCACATGATATGTAAAATATACAATGTGTGGCCTTGGAGCAGTAGGTTGCAATAGATGATTGTTGGCATTAGGTTGTTGAAAATACCAATACGGATGAGTCATAACACAAAAACATTGCACCACACAATATTTGAGACACGTCAAGTGGACTTGCACACTTAGGTGGTGGTTGAGGGTCAAGTCTTTCACTGGCCACTAGTGGAATCGATCAAGAACTCACACGAATGGATTGGTTTGTTGCAACAAAACCTACAATCATTTATTTATAAAGTTAAACTTCCAATGTATGGTTTTTCTACTGACTTGTGCTTCATACTATTATCTAATTATCATACACTACGATATGTATAGGCATGAGCTAAGTTGCAGTGAAGTGACAAGAGTAAATCTGCAAGTTGTGTCTGATCTCCTTGCATACAATACGACCCTTCTAATCCTATAAGATAGCAAACATGCTTATTATTTTTTACTAACAAGTCAACTAAGGCCCCGTTTAGTACAGTTCCAAATTCACACAGAATCAGAAACAGTTTCATTTCAACCCAGAATCGATTTCAGACAATGGAACAAAATCACTTTAGAACTGTTTGGCTAACATTTCAGTTTCAGTAACAGTAGAAATAAGAGAAATAGTGCATTGACCCATTTACCTCTGGTTGTTTTGTAGTTTTTATTTGTTTTCATTTGTGTTCATGTAATCAGGTTGAACATTAAAAAAATTGCTCTCTAATCATCCCATCTAATTTTCTTTGTTTTTCTTTTTTCCTTCCGTTTTCTTTTTTTATCTGGTTTTATTTTTTTCCTTTCATTTTTTTCTCTTCCAACCTCTTATTCTGGGATCTTCTAGGGAAGGTCATGGCCTGGCAAGCCATTCCACCGTGCACGATACTGAACCTTCTCGGTGAAACTCACGATTGCGGTGGCAGGTCTGGTAAATTCCCTCGAGACCATGCCTTCTCAGGAAACTGGCTCCGGTTCTGCCCTGTGGAACACCCTTTCGGGTGATTCTACCCTCTAGTTCAATTTCCAGCTCCGATTCTCCCCGTTCCGATTCTACTTTTTTACTGTTTGGATAAGATTCTACTGATTCACTGGTGAATCAAAACTGATTCACTCATCCAAACGGTCCCTAATACTAAACTAATCTATGACACTATTGAATCACTACAATGACCGTGTGAATGATTGCATTTACACCCCTAGTTTTCTTCTGCCATCTAACGAGTTAGCCTCCTCTTTTCCTAAAACAAATTAGCCTCCTCTATATCACTATTCGGTGCGCCAAGGCCCATAACATATTAAGAAAGCGGGCTAGCACAATTCCAATGTTTGGAAGGCTCATACATGGATTTTGCATCCGGCAGTGTTGTCACAATTCTCCTCCATCCTTCAAACCAAATGCAAAGATGGTGACAAGTTAGGCACTATAATAGTACACCAAAAGCAGGACTAAACTGAAGCATTACCAAGATGCTAAGCATCTAATATAACCCAATTCGAGGTAGCCGTGGAATACTATTGATTTGTTGCAAGCAATATGGGCAACTAAATATCGATATGGTGAGAAATATTTTTGTTCACACTAGGTGATAAATATTGTGGTTGTGAATTATGGGATGAAGGTATTTTAATCTGTGCCTGAGTTTGTTACACCTAAGGTTAGGCATGCATTAAAGTTGTGGCATAACTGACTTCATGATGATACAAAATTGATCTATTTGGTTGGTTGTCAAAATTTTAGTCAAATTGCGGCATTTTTTAGTTATTGTGTGGGCTTTTTCTCCTCGTACTCATGGGCTATTTTTTCCTGCTACCATGCATGTGTTTCTTCTTCCCACGTGTTCTTTTAGATGGGCCCATGTTGACTTCATTCAAACAGGCCAACATCTTTTCTAAAGGGAAAGGCAAGCAAACCTCTTTCTTTTTTTTTGAAAAATGAGCAGAGCATTGCTCTTTCATGGAAGGAGGGAGGAATTACAAAGTTCAAAGCATAGCACAATACGAAGATTAGTACCACTATATTACAATATATACACCACAGGCCTCTTATTTTCGCCAGGCTTTTTCTTCTTTCAAAACTCTAGCTTGACCTAACAACCAATTGGTAACAACACCTTTTGATGCTAGGTTATTTTATTTATTTCTCATTTTCAATGAAATAATTCTCATGCATTTTTATAAAGTTATTTCACTAATTTTAGAAAAAAATAAGGGAGTATTTAAATAAAAAAATTGGACAACCACTTTCAAAAAGTATGTTGAGGTAAAAATTTATAAGATGAGTCACCTTTTACCTTTCAGAAAATATTTCAATAGACATTTTCAAAGAAACCAAAGTTAACTCAACATTTTTAGAAAAAATACTAATGAATTTATACAGAAATGTCATCGATCTAAAAAAATATGTTGAGTGAACATTTCTTATATTTAAAGTTGAGTCACTATTTCAGAAAATAAAGAAATAACCTTAAGTCAAAATGTAATATCATGTACATTTTAGAAAAAAAAAATTGCGGTAAGGAATGGCAAGGGTTGAATAGACTTCAACTCAATGAGCCATTGCTCCGATGGGCGATCGAGGACCATAGATGCGTTGAGTTCGTCCAAACGATTTCAGAAAAAATAACTTTGTGGTGAGAAACACTAGAGGTTTGACCGAAGTTTGACTCCTTGAATCTTCGATCCGATAAACGATCGGAGACCGTAGATGCGTGGAGCTCGTCGAGATGATTATGTTTCACTACTCATATGCTTGATTCAGAGATCAGATGAGCTGATTGTTAGTTGATTTAATTTGAACCGTTGGATGAAGTATTAGGTCAACTGTAAATAAAAACCCTTGGTAGCCTTCTTTTCCTTTCTACTCTCAGCGCCGCCTCCTTCCATAGGAATTATCCTTCCCCAATCTCCTCTGCTTCTGCTGTTAAGGAGCCTCCTGCTTGTTCTTCCTTCGTATTGGCCTGGTGCTAGTGGTCTGCCACTTGTTCTTGCTTGCTTAATCCTGGATCTCTACTGCTGCTATGGAGGGGTATGGGTATGACGCCTGCCTGCAGCACTAGGACCTGCAATCGAGCAGGTAAGCCAGGTCGTGTGCAACGCCACTGTTGACCTGTGGTAACTGTTTAGCTTAACCACCTGCCGCTATTTTTCTTGCTAGCTGCCTGCTGCTAAATTTCTTAATTTTCGATTGTGACTCCCATTGACCCTGTTTCTACCATCTTCTATTATGGGAATTGGTATTGTTGTCCATTCATTGTTGTTGCTGGTTGCTGCTTCAGTCACGTAAAGCCAAGAAAAATAGTTGCTCCCGTGCTACTTATTGGGTATTATCGTAGAGATAGAAGAGGAGAAAAAGTTCCATAGATTATTTCAAATCTGGTCTAATCAGAGAGAAAATTAGACTATAGTATAGTAATAAAAGTCATAGGCATGATCTCGTTTAATTTCGATAACGGTTAAGGAGAAAGCATCGAATTAGTGCAATTGTCTTTAGATTTCTAATTTTGACAAGATGAGTATTTATCCTTTAATTTGAACATTTATGCAAAGCTCTATCAAACAAATGTAGTTATGTTACAGGTACTTTTCTAAGCATAGGTTAATTCCACAGGCTTGGAGGATTCTGATGTCGAGAGAGAGTCTTCCGGTCGAGGTTAAGGCAAGTGCATGATGAGTTGTTTTTAATAAGTGTGATTCGTCATTGATTAATCTTTATAGAGTGTTGATTCGTTATTTGAGGTTTCAAATTCAGTGGCTTCATGATTCTATTTTATTCATGTTCAAGATTCGAGTTATTTATTTGATTATCATTCAAGTACTGATTAAGTCCGGAGTTGTTCTTATATTCAAGTTTCTATAGGTAAGTGCTGATCACACTTACTCGACTTTACCGGTAAAAGCTAAGGAGAATTCAAGTGTCATCCGTTTCATACGGAAACTACTATTTTATTGTTCCTCATTTCCAGTTCAAGTATCGCTAGGTTTCATTCGGTTGGATTTTGGTGTTCTTCAAGCTATAAGTGTACTTGCTGAGTATTTTTACTCACTCTTGTGTTTATTTGGTTTTTAGGTACTCGTTGATCAAACATGCATTGGGAAGAGGGTAACATCTACACTTGAGCACAACAATCATTTAATAAACTTGGATTGTGAACTATTAATTATTTGTTGGGCTATTGTGTCAGTGATAACTATTGTGGAGTTGTTTAGTCGTTTGGATATTTGTTTCGGTTATGATGGTTGAATGATGCTTGTTTCAACTTATCTATGTTATTGTGTTTATATTTGTACTGTGTTTCCCGCGGTTGGTTGAGTTTACAGAGGAGACACTGTCAAAATTTTCTATATTTTTTATGCTTAGAATAAAAGTTTGATGTTAGTAGTAGCGCCCAGGGGAGTTCAAATCTGGGGTGTTACACAAAAAATATAGAAAAGTAGCTCAACTGACCGAACATCTTTACAGAGAAAAGTTGAGTAATCAATTTTAGAAAATATATTGAGTTGATGTTTTTATTAATAAATAATTAGTTTATATTTGTCAAACAAAAAATGATGAGAAAGAAATAAGAAAGAAATTAGAAAAGGTGAAAGGATGTATAGTTATTCCATAACACAAATGGTTGTGTTTTTGTCAGCAATGAAGCATCCCTGTAGTTACAAAAGAAAAGGAAAATCAAGGGGGTGCATATATTTAAAAAATTGTAAAGAAGTAGATTTTAAGTCGTGTTGCGACGTAATAGTTTACTTTATTAATATACAACTCTCAAACAGCATATGACACATATGATTTTGTTTTCTATTGGTTTTGGGATCTAAGTGCTTGAAACCTTATATAGAGCTCGATTCAACTCATAATAACGACTTTTTCATAAATTTTGATTTGTAGATGGGCAACAAAATTGCCTAAAAAGGCAGGGTGGGTGGTGGGCCGCAAATGAAAGAGTAAATAAGACGTTAGGCCACAGGTAGTGGGAGGGACGGATGCTAAAAACGGTGCCTTCAGTGACACAAAAACGGGATACATAATTTCCATCAACCTAAAAATGGAACAGTAGGAAGATAATTATCTTTCAGTGACCGGAATATAAAAAAGATCTCCTAATAGGCATGTTTTATTTTAGATTTGCTAGTTCTCAATTAACTGGGATTTTGTCAATCCTTCGCACATTTTTAGAACAAATAAAATGAATACGTGGAAAAATTCATTTATGAAGCTTGAACATAACTTATTGAACACTTAAATATTTTTATCATATTTTACGAAACAACAAAAATGCATCCATAGAACATTATTTTTTATTGAAGCTGACACTTTTTGTTATTCAGTGGAATATTTTTTGTGAAGAATCATATTAAGAGATAATGGGGAGATAAAAAAGATGATTGGATCTATGATGAGATTACTAAAATCTCAGTCACATAAGAAGTAGACAAATTTTGTTTCGTTTATATTGACAGCACTGGTTTAAGAATAAACCGTTATTAATTTCAAAAGAGTTTTAGCATTTTTCAGACATAGTAGGGGATATGATAAATGACGCATGTGCCCTTATAAAGTTGGCAAGTTTAATGATTCTCATTAAGGTGCAGTTGCATTTTTTTGGAAGGCCGCGCAGGAAGGAAACATCCATTGGCAGAAGGTTGGATTCATATCTTAACTACTGCATCGATGCACTCCAAAATGATAATCTTTATGAGACATATCCAAAAGGCCAGAAAGACAATCTTTCTGGAACAGAGTGAGGTAGTAGGTACACTAACATTTGTTTTCATTTATATGTTAATGAACTTGTTTATCTGTATAATTTAGCTTAATGAACTTATTCTTTATATTTATAAACATAAGCATTTTTTGTAATGTACAGCAAGTTCACACCTCTTCATCGAGTTGGCCTGAACTGTTCTGGTATATATATCTTACATATCACTCTTTTTTTCTGGTCGATCAGAGTTACTATGAGAAAGTCATCAGGATTCCTGATCCCTTTCAAATTTCAAGGCTAACACTACAGATAACATTGTGGGCTCCTTCACCTCTACACACGGTATATTACTTTTCATCAAGTCAGATTGCAAATGGTGCAGTAGACTAGTGATCCTTATAGCGAGCCCATGTTAATTCATGCTAGGAATAGTGAATGCAACCAATTCTGCAAGAACCCTGACAAATAATTATATATCGTCATTTATTTGCAGCAAGGAGTGATGAATTTTGACTTTAGATTTAAACATTTGATGAAAAGATATGAACATATAGTCCGCTAAAAAACCATGCATCTATAACCGCTAATAAAAAATGATGAACCCTATTAACATATATAGACAAATTAATGGACCTAAAAATATAAAATTATAAATTATAAATATGTAAAACAATTCATGTAACTATAGTGCATTTTACTCGTCGAAAAATATATTCCCTAAAAGTATTTTATAAGCTAGCCTCTACCCGAGCGCATACAACCCGGGGTGCACCCCCTTTCTCCCTGTAGAAAACAGCCCTCTCAAAAACACACAGAAAACACACTCTCCCCTGCTCCGCCCAGGACGGACAGACAGACGCACGCACATGGATTGGCGACGAGCCGGCAGCCCCACCTACGGCCGGCGGCGGTCGCCGGCCGGGATCTACTCGGCTCCGGCGTCCCCTGCCCACCCTCTCGGCCCGCCCGTGGCGTCGCCCGTCCACCCGCTAGCGGCGCGTTCTAAGGCTCGCGCGGCCGCGGCGATGGCGCACGCCATGTCGCGCCCGGCCACAAACCGCGACGACGACTTGGAGGACGACACCGGGATCGAGGCGGAAGCCAACGGGAGGTACAACGGCGGCGGCGGCGCGTACCGCTACGGCGGCAGCAAGAGCCCCCTGCACGCGGCGGCTGCGGCCGCCGCCGCCGGCGGAGCCAAGAACAAGTACTTCGGTTTCGCTCTGCCTAAGGTACGTAGCGCCGCTACCCCTTTCAGTATTTGCTTAAAATCTGCATGCCAGCACTTGCGACTTGCGATTCTTAAAACTAGAGATTCTTACTACAAAGTCTCCACGCAATTCCCGCGCTCTATTTTCGGATGCACGCGGACGATCACTCTAATTTAGTTTCTCATAGCATAGTTCATGTTTTAAACCGAATGATTCCGTGCAAAATCTCCAAGAAATTCCTGCACTTAAAACGAAACAGATTGGCCGGAGCGGTTACTTCTGTTCTTTCCATTTTACCGTTATTAAGTTTATAAATCGTTTTAATTAAGCAATAGCTAGTGCAGAGGCAAACAAGTGCCTGGACGACGCAGGTAACGAAGGTCTAGTAGGAGTAGCTTAGGAAAAGGAGAGTTAATATGATCGGGAATCCCGAGGCGGTCTGCTCGATCCGCGGGCGCCACGCAGTCCCACCCCTGCATGAATGGATCCACGCATGGTCAACGCTGGGGCACGTGCGCGGCCGGCCGCCCGGCGGGTAAATATTAGGCAGTTCAGACCAGCACAGATCCAACGCGCGAGGGATCAGGAAGGTCAAAGGTTCCCATCGCGTGAGAAGGATGTGTACGTAGAGTGTGAAATGCATAGTTACAGATGTAATTCAACGCAGAGCTATGCGCACCTGCTTTATAAAGCCATCCACTCTCGCTCTAATTATCTGTCACTTTGTAGTTTATTTTTTAAACTAGAGAAGTGCTAAACAATTTGAGATCGAGGGAGTATAAGCTTATTACGTGGACGATGGTCTGGTTTGCACACTTATGAATCGTCGCATGTTGGGAGGCTAGAAATAAAATAATACTAGACTATTTGTAAGATTATATAAAAAGAAACTAACTGCCATCTGCCCGTGTTCATGATTATAAAAAGAGCAAATGCTATTTTGTTTTCTAATTTTTAGAAATATATTCTCTCATGAAGAAAAGTCTCTTTATTGCGCTATTGAACATCTCCGGAGGTCAATTATCAAAATCGATTATCTACATAACTTCCAGTTCTGTACTGTTAGCACTATTACCAAAGTGGACCCGAAATATGAATTGAAAGCAATCTCTCCAATCGAAAATTACAAGTATCATACGGACTGGAGGCTAGTTGAGTGTGTAGTGTAGATCACCGCTTTCCCCTTCAAAACGCCATCCTTTTCCCTATCCAGCTTTCCTCGAAACCCCAAAAATCCGCAATTTTCTGTGCGGAGAGACATTTCGGAAACCAAAAGTCAATGCTGCGGCGACCAGCGCGATTGGACTCCCGAGCGCCGCTATGATACTGTTCGGCTTTTTCGTAACAAAAGGAAAAAGAATTGATTCTACGATATCGAAGGAACTACATACATCCTATCATATCGAAGAAAGCATGTTGCATTTAAATAGTGATGTGTGTTTTTTTTTCCGGCTCTGCTATCAAATGGTGAGCCTTATTTCCTTGTTGATCTAGTTACGTCGGAATGGTGTGGACTCGGCTGCAGCAAATCGCCCACCGTCAACAGGAAGGTCAACCTTTGCACCACCAATTGGTGTTAACGTGAAGCCTCTACAAGCCGTGGAAGTTCCAAACGGGACACCTAGGGATAGAAGGTGAATTAAATTGCTATTTAAGATAACCGGCTATTATCTTACCGTTGCAACTAAAATAGGTCTCACCCAGAGCATAATGTACTTTGGACACTATGTTATCATTCTCTTACTATCGAATATGCATGACTATAGGTTTCCAAGAAAGCACAGCTCAGTGGATCAATTTAATCAGAAAGTCGTTTTCTTCTGTTAATATTTTCAGTAGTGCTGACACCCCCCCCCCCCCCCCCGGCTCTCATAAGAAACTAATCTGATGCCTTTCGGAATGTATTTCGTTTCTGATCAAATTTGCCGCGGTTGAAGTTTATATTGGAATATGCTGTAGGTCTATCTACCCAGATCCAACTTATGCTCAATCCGCACAATCACGGGACTCACATGACAGTTCGACGGTAACAGAAGAGGTAAACGCACATTCTACATTCTCTAATTGTTCAGAGGCTTAGAACATTAGTGAACTACTAGTCAGTAACCTATCTGATCGAAGAATTCTGAATGGTGTATTTTCTCCTTTTCAGCTTGAAATGCTTAAAGATGAGAACGTAAATCTTTTAGATAAGGTGTGTTATGGTCCTGCATGTATTTACAATGAATTCGATGAACATGGAAAATAGAAGCTTTTTCATCCTTTTTGTATCTTGTGATAATACTCTGTTTTCTATATTCAGCTTGGACTAGCAGAAGAGAAACTCAGACAATCTGAAGCTCGGACAAGGGAGCTCGAGAAACAGGTACATAGCTTATCACTTAGTTATTATTACGGGAATGCTTTGCTAGCCCTCGGGTGCCTGAGGGCACTGCAGATATAAGGTGACTCCTGCGCATGCAACACAGACCAGAGGGTAGAAGATGATTAACTTTTTTATTTTGTTAATTCGTAAATTTGTAAGGATTATGTTAATTATAAAATAATAAAAAATTAATTTATGATTGAATAACATTTAAAATTAAGGATTAACGATTAATTACATTGATTAGTAGTTAATGATAGCAATTAGGTGCTGAAATTACTCAGTGAAAGTTTCAGGCACCTGAAATTTAGACAACCTCTTATTATTATTGTTATCCCCTAGTTCAGTAAGATTTTTTTGATATAGTCATCTCAGCCTTTGATTTTGTACTGATCTTATTTCCCCAGATTTTCTTTCTTCATTCAATCATGATATAATTCGTAGTTATGTAGCCATGCATCATGGAAACGTTTTATTATATAAAGTCAGTAGTGTTCATAACGTTAGAAGTTAATTATTGTATGGTGGCACAATCAAGATGATATATTTTCTTATAAATATATATCGTAAATGAGAGTTGTTTCTTGCTCTTAAGTGATGTCTGCAACCATAAAAGCTCAATCAATCTGGGTTCAATACCATCTTCTCTGAGCTTGAACTAGATAGGCATTTTTCTTTTCTAATAGGTTCAGCTGGCGAATATTTTACCTTTGTATTACTTGAAGGGGTAATGCAACCAATGTGGCTAGATAATTTAGTTTGGCCGAGCACATATTATATCCATCACATATCTTTGTTGCCTCTGATATGTTCAGGTTGCTAATCTTGGCGATGGGTTATCTATGGAAGTTAAGCTTATGAAAAGGTATTCATGAGTTAGTTTCATATCTCTTGCATGCTGTTTCTTATCACATTATCGATGACTTCCAACTTGTGGACGCAGGAGGGAGGAAATGCTCGTGAGAAAGGAGGTACATGTTGAGTTTAACATGTTTACATATTCTGTTGGCAAATTCACGTGTATTGTTTGCAAAAGAATTGGTGAATTGTTAAATAAGTTGGTACCATTCTGAAAGAGTGATATATGATGCATTATGAATTCTCCGTTTCATTGATGACCAGACTATTGATTAGATTCTTGGTACTTTTTTTTGATCCAAAATACAAATCCATTTGGACATTGACACAAATGACACTGTAATCAATAATATCAGCAAAAAATACATTATTTCAAATATAAATAATTGTACAAAATAAAAGTATTCTTCTTGATGAATTTATCAGCATCAATGTTACGTTGTAAATCTATGCGATCGCTGAGCAATTTATTGCCAAAGTTAAAAAAATCGACTTAGGACAGAACCAAAATGACTTATATTTGGGGTCGGGAGGAGTACATTTTTTCCTACTCAAGGTAGTTTATTTACCTACTAGGTGTTACCATGTAACTAAAGGACTTGATACTGACACATATTTATCTGAAATAAAAACAGCAAGAAATAAGAAAAGCTATTATATCCAAGAATGGTAAAAGCGAGGAACTCACTAGTCTTCAACAACAGCTACAGGTAATGTGGTAGCCTATGCTCTACAATAAGATACATTTTTTTTAGAAAAGCTTACAATAAGATACATTACTGGCTCGATATCAGTGCTAAAGGATTTTCGTTTTATGTTCTAGTCTGCAAGAGAAGAGGCCACAGCTGCTGTAAAGAATCTCAAAGAAGCTGAATCGGAAACAAAAGACTTGCGCACAATGACATGCAGGATGATCTTAAGCAAAGAAGAAATGGTTAGTTCTCTGTTCCTTTTTACCCAAAGATGGAATAAGACATAGATGTCCAGCTCCCCGTTGATGTGCTGATTCGAAGTACATGATTATTGTACAGGAGGAAGTTGTCATGAAAAGGTGTTGGCTTGCTCGCTATTGGGGTTTGGCTGTTCAGTATGGTAATTCAAAAGATGGAAGAGTTTTTTTGCACCAATAATTTATAAAAACAGAATGCTGGATCTGTTTGTAAAATCAGTTTTCCTAAAATACTTGCCGTTATTGTTTTGTAATGACAATGCTCTGCCTTCTTACTTCTTAAACTTTCGTCTGAAAGCAGTATCCTGATGCCTGAGTTTTGTAACTTTTCACGAATTTAGAAAATTTGTATATTATGTGATTTCTTGCAATTCTGCAGGTATCTATCCAGATATCTCCATGTCAAAACATGAGTACTGGTCTTCCTTTGCACCTCTTCCCTTTGAGTATGTAACATCTGCTGGACAGAGAGCTAAGAATGGATCTGATCATAGTGGCAAGTTATCAAGCTTTTTTCTACTCAAATTCAAGGTATTAAATAATTAATTTAAGTGATCCTTATAAACTTGTGAAACAGGGACTAATGGTATGGAAGATGCAGACAAGCTTGTTCATGATTTGACCGTTACAGCTGGGGAAGGCAATGTAGAAACCATGCTTTCAGTTGACAAAGGACTTCAAGAACTAGCTTTCCTGAAGGTGTTTGCTTATCTTTTAACCTGCCTTTCATCAACATAGATTTTTCATATCAAAATCTACAAAACAAACCAGAACTTAGGTAGCATGATGCTGATAGAATATTTCGTCAGGTTTTTCATAACAAAATCTACAGAAGGTACCAGCACTCAGGTAGCCTGGTGCTGATAAATCTTTTCGTTTTCCTTGTTCTCCCACTTGTGACACTTCTTATCATTTCTGGAGGTTGAGGATGCGGTTCTTTTTGCTCTTGCCCAACATCGTCGTTCTAATGTTAATGAGCCAGCTGATCCAGGTATTCTGCTTCTGTTGCTTTTCCAATTTTGTTATTGAGGGTTCATTTTTATGCAATTAAGCATAGGTATTCATAATTTTTGTACTGTGTTCCCATGTGCAGATATTAAATCATCTGGTGACGAGAAATTCACTGAAGCATTTGGTACAGTACAAATTTACTTTCTGACATATTCATATAAATGTAACCATTGAGAATGTTGTTGTTTCGGTTCTAGTTGACAGCAGCAGCAGCATTTTATGCTACTTTCTTTCTTTTGTAAATTTCTGATCAATACTGAATTTTTTCTTCAGATCTTAGCAAGGAGGAAGAGGAAGATGTTCTGTTCAAGCAGGTACTCCCCCAGTGTCCTATTTTTTCTTCCTCTGAGCCTATGACATGAACAAGTGGGTTGATTTCGTGACAAGTTGCAAACATGGCATTGCTTCATGTAACTGTACAAATAGTTGTCTGTGGCAGGCATCGCATACCATATTTGATTATTTCTGCTTGTATGTATATAGCAAGGTTCTCTGTGTTGGAACTGTAGAAGGGTCATTTTGTAAGGTTAATTCATTACATGGATGATCTCTATTCTATTCTTGCGCCTCTGAATGTGACCATTGTTTTTGGTGCCAACCAGACTTGGCTCATCTACTTCTGGAGAAGGGCTAAAAACCATAATGTGGAAGAAGATATTGCCGAGGAGCGACTGCAGATGTGGATCCATCGACATGGGCAGCAACCAACTTCACATGATGCTGTGGATGGTATGCAATTCCATTCTCCTTTTAGATATGACTTGCTATCTTGTTCAATAAAAAAATATGAGCTGCTAGGATAGACTCTTTTGAATCCGGTCACCACATGATTTCTTTTAGAGGCTTCAGGCTGGTACCACATTGCAAATTTCAACTTGAAATGTCAAACTGCATGCAACACCCATTGATCATGAAAAATCGATCCACACAAACAATTCCACCTACAGGCATTTTGGGTTTTCCTCACTCCTATATATTTTCGTGCAGTGGAGCAAGGCCTGCACGAGCTGAGGAAGCTGGGGATCGAACAGCTGCTATGGGAACTTTCCCGCCAGGAGGTGAATCTCGCGAAAGGTGGGGACACCAACATCATCACCAAAGACGATCCATCAGACGGCGAAGATCTGACCTAGCAGGCCCAACAAGCAGTGACGACCATCGATCGAATCCGATTTATCCATTCACGTGTATCGTACAGCGACTATAGGACGCTACAAAGATGTTTCTGTCTTTGCCTTTCTGTTTTGATACAAACTGTTCGTTGATTTTGTTTCGTTTCATTTCAGTGTACATAACTTGCACTCCACTGTGTTGCTAAAAGCAGTTAAAGGGTGCTGATTAAGAGATTAAAACCTAGTGATGTACTGTACTTGCCCTGAGCCTAACAAAGTTGATGCACAAAATATCATGGGCATAATGCTGTCTTCACTGCTTCTGAGTCGATCAGTAGTACACAGTGCATGCACTACCGCTGGCGTGCCAAGAGGGCCCACCATCAGCGTCTGCCGAGCAAAGGTCCACGCAAAGCAAACAAGGAGACGGAATATTGGATGAAGTGTGGGGTGAAGCACACAGAAGCCTGCATGCATCCAGTTAATTGAAGCAATGCAGACTCTCTTAGTTAAGTTACGTAGTGTGGTACTCCTGAGGAGAGTGGAGACATTACGCAGATGCATTTAGCAGGCCAGAAGTAGGAAGCACTGCAGCAACTACGCTCGATTACTCATCAGTTAACTTGGAACAGATTGTTCCCTTAGGAGCGTAAAGCTCGATCTGGTGTAGTGTAAACTAGTGTGAGTCCAGATGGTGGACACCATGACTTGCTTCTGGCCTGCCTCCCACTTCCTACCGTGCACATACGTAGTTGTCCATGACTGCTTATTCTTGTACAGATCTAGTGATTGATACTCTCTCCGTGTCTTAAAATTTGTGGCTTGGTAGTTTATTTTTGAAATATAAAACAACAAATTTTCGAAGATGGTGGAAGTACTCACACTTTGTTGCTGTCAAATGCATGTATGATGAAACTGATTGCGCTGAGAAAAATCTTCTACGAGTGCAAATGAAATGAATAGTATTATAAGAACCGTTTTTTATATGACACTATTGTTGGTCCAAACTCGAATTAAATGACACATTTCGTGTCAAAATTGGACCAATCAATGCCACATATGAAAAAAACATGGAAGTACGTCGAATCAAAATTGATGGATTTATTTGTTAACAGAACATGGTGGGGTTTGTTAGAAATGTATGTCTATTTTGTATTTTTCTTATTTTATAAGAGGTTCTTTGCATATTTGTAATCGTCCTATACCATTATCACTATATATTTGAGCATTCATCTCCATAATAATACAAATGCTATTCAAAAAAGAGTTAACCTTGTATTGCAGCTACAGTAATTAACCACCAAACATTCCTCACATGGTGACAATTAATGCATATATATATATATATATATATATATATATATATATATATATGTGTGTGTGTGTGTGTGTGTGTGTGATAGTTTGTTTCATTGCAATGATAGAAACGATTCCTTTTTGCTAGGTTATTGTTTGTTCAAATGACCCATCTATGTACTCTCTCCATCTCTAAAAATTTGTCACGTCGTAGATTTGTAGTTCATTTTTAAACTAAAAAGTAATAATCTTTTGAGGACGGGTTGAGTACCAAAAGAAGATTTTAATCTTTAGAGGTAGTATTAACTTTCAAATCACAGTTTGTGATAGCTGGAGTCCTCTGGTACGTAAAAAACTGGTACGTGGAGTGGAGTGAAGATTAGCCACTACAGTACCGGAGTATATGATTGCAAAGTTAGGTGAGGTCCAAAACATTCATGATAGTGCGTTCATTGATATCCATTAACACAGAGAAGGATCCAATAATCTGAACCACATATGAACAGAAGAATCCAACACGGATCGATAAAGGGGTGTGTTACATTAATACAAAAGGGGCCAACTAATAAGTTTGATTACTTGGTAAGAACGCAGATAAAGCTCGACCTGTTGTACATACTCGAAGAATCAATGAGTGTCCAGCTGGGGAACACAAGGGCTTGTCTCTGGCGTGTCTCCCCACGTACTGGCAACGAGATGAGCACCATAGTGCGGCACAGACGCGTATGCTATATAGTATAAGCTGCTGATTCCGACTTCCGAGCTATTGCATCATAGCTGGTATGTACAATGTTGTTGTCGCGAGATTCGTGGATCATATCACCTGATATCTCTGAACAACCGTAGAAAATTATACTGGGGTGGAAATAAAAATATGCAGTAGTATCAAAGTTCAGCTCTCATAGACAGTATTAGGTCCAGTCAACGTAACAGACAGTAGCCTGAAAAGCTACTTGCTGTTAGAGGTGTAGGGGTGTGTTTTATATTTCTCTTTTGCATAAGGACTTTTATGTTTATTGACCATCTCTGTACACCTATTTATAGAGACTTCCGGCCCCTGATCAATACAAGCTCATTAATCTTATCATGGTACAGAGCCAAAATTGATCTACTCGGTTCCTCTACCGATTTTTTTTTCTTTCTCTGCCGTCGTCAGTTTCCTTTACCGACGGGCGTGTAGATTTCCGTTTCCCGCCGGCAGCAGGCCTCCAGATCCGCTCCCCATCCTCGTCATCCCTTCACCGCTTCCTCGGATCGACGCCGGGCACCGGGAAGTAGCACCCGCCGCGGTCGTCGATCCACGCTAGTGCGACCTCCTCGGCGGTGGCCTTGTCGATTCGCGCCATCCGCAGGAAGTCGAAGAGCACGCCAGTGCGGCCTCCTCGGCGGTGGTCTCGTCGATCCCTCACCGCGTTCTACGCGCGGCTGCTGCCGGGCGGCGGCGGCGATTCTGCAACCAGGCCACCCGATCTCGCCGTCTGTGACCATGCTTGTTTGGTGTGGCGCCACGGCCGAGCCCCCTGACGTAGTTCGGTGGCGGCTTGCCTTTGGAAGGCATCGCGGTGGCGGCGGCTTCTTCTGACCGCGTAGCTTAGGGTTACCGCTTCAGTAAAAAAATCAAAATAAATAAAAAAAAGAAGAAGAAAATTTGTTATTATTTTTCTTTTCTTTCTTCTCTTCTCTTTCTTTTGCACTCCCACCATCGTCGGTCATCTTCATCATGATGACTTCTTCGGGCGAGCTTCCAGTCGTGCGGTGTCCGGTGCTCTTCGATGGCACTAATTACTGTGATTGGGTTCCTCGTATTCACCTGCATATGCGCGGTCTGTGACTCTGGGAGTATCTTACGAGCGATATCAAATGTCCGTCTTGTCCTGCAATTCTTTTTGAGCCTATTATTCCAAATAAGGCTACCGATGATGATAAGAAGAAGCTGCTGGCGGATTATGATGTACGCTTTTCTACGTATCAGTCTCACGTCAGCTTATACAGGACCTGGCTAGATGATGATGCTCAGGTTGCTGCTATTCTTGCTGCCAGTATGGAGGATCGTCTTGCTGCAGACATAGTTGAGTTTGAGTTTGCACATCAGATGTGGACTTTTCTTCGCTCTCGCTATGAGCCTACTGGACAGTCTACCTACCTTGCTGCTATTCGTCAGGAGCAGTTGTTGCAGCAGGGAGATGCTTCAGTAGAGGAGTTCTTTGGTCAGATGTCTGCTATTTGGCATCAGCTTGATGCCCTTGGTCCTCGGTTGTCGACAGATACATGTTCGTCTTGTCACAGTCAGAAGGTTGCACTTGAGCTTCGACGCACCTATGACTTTCTGACTCGTCTTCTTGCAGAGTTTGAGCCTCTTCGTGCTCAGCTGCTTGCTCGTCACCCATGTGTTTCTCTTATGGATGCTCTGACGAGTGTTCGTAATGAGGAGACTCGTCTTCAGGCTGTCGGGTTACTGTGTGCTACTTCAGTATTGGCAGCCCGCTCTTCGACACTGGTGCATACTGTCTCTCCATTGGCGGTGATTACTTCAGCTTCTTCTTCTATGCCAAGGGGGCGTGGTGCTCGTCATTGTGATTATTGTGGTAAAGATGGTCATGAGGAGACGTCTTGCTTCAAAAAGAGGAAGGCTCATGCTCGTCAGTCTTCACAGGTGCTGGTGGTGCTAGTACTAGAGGATCTCAGGTGATTTCTTCTACTACGGATGCCCAAATACTCATGCTTCTTCGTCGCCTTGCTACTTCTGCACCAACCGGAGCTGTTGGTTCTGTGACTCAGTCTTATGCGCCTTCGAGTACTGCTGCTGCTTCTTCGTCTTCCACTAAGGGACCACCTTCTACTTCTGCTCCAGGTAATTGTCCATGGATTCTTGACTCTGGTGTTTCGTTCCATATAACTTCTTATCCTACCAGTTTGTCTTCCTTGAGTTCTTCGTACCGTCCTTCTGTTGTTCATACTGCCGATGGTTCTCCTCTTTCGGTTATTGGACAAGGCACTCTTCTATCTGACTCTTTTGCTGTTCTTGTTGTTTCTTTTGTTCCTGGACTTACAATGCAACTTATATCTGCTGGTCAACTCACTGATAATGATTGTCGAGTGATTATTGATCATTATTGTATTTATGTTAAGGATCATCGCACGGGTCGCCTGCTTGGTGCTGGCCCTCGTAGTCGTGACTCACATCGTCTTTGGGAGTTTGACTGGCTTCGTCTTCCTTCTGCTGCGCCTGCTAGTTCAGTCGGCTCCACTCTTGCTGCTTCGTCCACTTCGACATTTGCTTCGTGGCACCACTGTTTGGGTCATCTTTGTGGCTCTCTCCTCTCCATTCTAGTTCGTCGAGGTGTTTTAGGATCGGTTTCTAGTTCTGAGTCTTTATATCATTGTCAAGGTTGTCGGCTAGGGAAGCAGATTCAGCTTCCTTATCCTTCTAGCAAGTCAGTGTCTAAGCGTCCTTTTAATCTTGTTCATTCTGATGTATGGGGCCCTGCTCCTTTTGCTTCGGAAGGAGGACATCGATATTATATAATTTTTATAGATGATTTTTCTCGCCACACATGGGTCTACTTCATGAAGCATCGCAGTGAGACGTTATCTATCTATAAATCATTCTCGACTATGGTCCGTACTCAGTTTGACACCTCTATTCGTATTTTTCAAGCTGATTCTGCCGATGAGTATCTATCCTATGTTCTTCGCCATTTTCTTTCTAAGCAAGGAACACTTGCACAATTCTCTTGTCCAGGTGCTCATGCTCAGAATGGCGTTGCAGAGCGCAAGCATCGACATCTCCTTAAGACAACTCACACTCTTCTGATTGCCTCTTCTGTTCCACCTCATTTTTTGGTTGAGGCTGTTTCTACTACCACTTTCTTAATTAACATTCAACCATTGTCTACTCCTAAAGGTGGAATTCCCATTGAGCACCTTACAGGCAAGCTGCCTGATTATACCAGCCTTCGTATCTTTGCCTGTGTGTGCTATGTGTTGCTTGCACCACGTGAGTGCACTAAGTTGACTGCTCAATCTGTTGAGTGTGTTTTCTTAGGCAATAGCTCAGAGCATATGTGATATCGTTGTTGGGATCCAGTTGGTCGACGGATGAGAATTTCACGGGATGTTGTTTTTGATGAGACACGTCATTTCTATCCCCGACCATCTTCTGATACTTCTTCTTCATCTGTGGTTGATCCTATTTCGTTCCTTTTTCTTCCTGATGCTCCAGCTGTGAGTGTTTCTCCTTCTCACTCACACTCAGTACCTCCATCCATGACCTCCTCTTCTTTGGAACCTTCTTCGATGGTTCCTGATTATGCTTTGAAGGCTCCGGTGACGCGAGTCTATACTCAACGAGTTGTGCCCCCTACAGATGTACCATCTTCTTCTGATGAGCCATCTACTCCAATTGAGTCATCTGATGTGTCAGCTTCTCCAGCTCTGTCTGGCTCTCCAGATACGCCTTCTTCTCCTGGGGAATCATCTCCTTCTAATGATTCTTCTCCTGAGTAGCCCCTTAGACGAGGTCATCGTTCTCGCCAGCCTCCTGATCGGTACTCTCCTTCTAGCTTTGCTGCTACTGCTCTTCCTGAGTCGGCTACATATCATGATGTTGTTCCTCATCAGGAATGGCAGCATGCGATGGCTGAGGAGATTGCTGCTCTCGAGCGCACCAGCACGTGGGAACTTGTGCCCCGTCCCTCACGTGTTCGACCCATCACCTGTAAGTGGGTCTATAAGGTTAAGACCCGCTCGGATGGTTCACCTGAGCGATATAAGGCTCGATTAGTTGCCCGTGGCTTCCAGCAGGAACATGGTCGTGATTATGATGAGACCTTTGCTCCTGTCGCTCACATGACCACAGTTCGCACTCTGCTAGCTGTGGCCTCTGTTCGTAATTGGTCCATCTCTCAGCTTGATGTAAAGAATGCTTTTCTTAATGGTGAGCTTTGTGAGGAGGTTTATATGCAGCCACCACCTGGGTATTCTGTTCTTGAGGATATGGTTTGTCGTCTTCAGTGTTCTCTTTATGGCCTTAAGCGGACTCCTCGTGCTTGGTTTCAGCGCTTTGCGTCTGTGGTCACTGTTGCTGGTTTCTCTGCCAGTGCTCATGATCCAACGCTTTTTGTGCATACTTCGTCACGTGGCCGCACTCTTCTTCTTCTCTATGTTGATGACATGATCATCAACGGAAATGATTCAGAGAACATAGCCTTTGTGAAGGCCCGTCTCAGTGAGCAGTTTCTTATGTCCGATCTTGGTCCTCTTCGCTATTTTCTTGGGATTGAGATTTTCTCCTCTTCTGAGGGAATTTACCTGTCTCAAGATAAGTACATTCAGGATCTTCTTGATTGGGCTTCTCTCACTGATCACCGAACTGTTGAGACTCCTATGGAACTCAATGCCCATCTTCGAGCCACTGATGGTGAGCCTCTTGATGATCCTACTCGTTACCGTCATATTGTAGGGAGTCTCGTGTACCTTGGTGTCACTCGTCCTGATATCTCGTACTCTATTCATATTCTGAGTCAGTTTGTTTCTGCTCCCACCCAGGTTCACTATAGTCACTTGTTTCGTGTCTTGCGTTATCTTCGTGGGACTATCTCTATACGTCTGTTCTTTTCACGCTCTAGCTCTCTATAGCTCAAAGCATATTCTGATGCTACTTGGGCTAGTGATCCCTCTAATCGTCGATCTCTTTCTGCCTATTGTGTTTTTCTTGGTGGTTCCCTCATTGTTTGGAAGACTAAGAAACAGGTAGCAGTTTCTCGTTCGAGTGCAGAGGCTGAGTTGCGTGCTATGACTCTTGTGAGAGCAGAGGTGACTTGGCTGCGGTAGTTGCTTGAAGACTTTGGTGTTTCTATTGGTATGCTGACTCCTCTTTTATGTGACAGTACATGTGCTATATCAGCATTGCTCGTGATCCGGTCAAGCATGAGCTTACCAAGCATATTGGTGTTGATGCTTCTTATACACGAGCGCAGGTACAGGATGGTATTATTGATCTTCAGTATGTGCCTTCAGAGCTTTAGCTAGCTGATTTCTTCACGAAGGCACAGACGAGAGCTCAGCATTGCTTTTATCTCTCTAAACTCAGTGTTCGTGACGCACCTTGAGTTTGAGGGGGGGTGTTAGAGGTGTAGGGGTGTGTTTTATATTTTCCTTTTACATAAGAGCTTTTATGTTTATTGACCATCTTTGTACACCTATTTATAGAGGCCTCCGGCCCCTGATCAATACAAGCTCATTAATCTTATCACTTGCATCATGTGTACCTTGTAATGATATCTTAACTATAGCTTGTCTAACCAAATCCACGTAGGATCGCCGAACCATGCCTCATGCAGCCCACAGTACAGCACAAGTTCTGTATTGGATTTTAATGAAAATTAAACTACATACTTCGATGATCGATCGGTCTGGAGTTGGATCTGTCATGCTGTATCTTTGGATGCTATAGTTCTCAATTATTTTGACCCTGTTTGGAACCCCTAGAGTTAATTGTTAGCTAGCTAATAATCTATTAGTTGGTTTGTACCAACTAATTATTAGCTAACTAATTATTAGTTGATGCTTGTTTGTAACCTCTAAAGCTAATTTCGTTTTATACACTAATTGACTGTAGTAGCCCTCAAGGAGAGAGAGATGAGAGAGGACAAGGGTAAAATGGACTTTAGCTAACAATTAGCTGAAATTAGTTGGGTTGGAGCAGCTAATGAGATTATTGTTAGTTGGAGGTTAGCTAATAATTAGCTGTGTTATTAGATGAACAGTTTGGAACCTCTATAGCTAATTTTTAGCAGCTAACTATTAGCTCAGGTTCTAAACAAATCCTTTACAATAAGCATGCTATAGCCTATAGCATTGAGGAAAAATAGGTAGATAAGGTACTGGCACGGTTGGTGTTTGAGGGCAATTAAGCCAAGGCATGCAGCAGTGTAGGGCTAACACACGACACGATGTGGCTCCTTTTAGTTGAATATATGTCCCAAGTAGTAGTGGCCCTTTCTTTAATACGACCACTATAAAAAAATGTTCATTACTAGTATCACCCGCTTTGTATCAGTCCCACTCGAACTTTTACATATATATTATCAATAATGAATACTTCCTCGGAATTTTTTTAATTATTACCGGTTAGTTCAAAAATAAACTAGCCGGTGACAAATAAAAAGATCCGAAGAGAGTATTAAAAACTGGCACAAAAAACATACGCTTGTATCAGTTCATAAATAGAACCGATATTATTGCCCAGTTCTGAGTAGTGCGAAATGATACAGGTATGCTGCCGTCATACACTGTTTCGTGGAGTTTTATTGTTTTATATCCTCTCGTGCTTCAAAACTTTTACATACGTTTCTTTGATGGGTTTTTAGGATTCTACCAGAAGGGTGGTTTTCATATAAGTGTTGTTGCTAGACCAATGATATAAAAGAAGGGTAGAGAGTGTTCATGTTCTCTATTATAGCCGCATAGAGATCTTCTGTCCTCCTGCAACAGGCAACCGCGCGTCCATTATGAATTTTTGCGTGCACGCGTGCTGCACCCTTTTCAGTTTTCAAGGCCTTGTGTACATGCATGACTGGGCATCCCAGCCATGCATGCTGACCATATTGTATAGCGCAGTAGCCAGTAGCCATTATTGGTTTCTGGTTACCTACGCAGCACGGCAGGTTTCATCAAAAGAGATGCAGCAGGGCCAGCAGCAAGCGGCCGGCAGAGAGTCTGCGTGCATGTATGCATGCACGCAAGCTCACCCACGTACACACAAGCGCTGGTGGCAACAGGTCTATCCAAAGCTCAGAAACGATCATGCATGAACAGCTCGCGCCGTCTACTTGCAGGGCAACACGACGCCATTCACATTCCCTTACGGATGCTTGAGTTGAGCTAGCTTGACGAGACATGCACGTTGGCTTGGTCATGGTCAGTCTCTCGATGCACGCCATCTCTCTCGTACCGGCGGCTTGGCGTGCGCACCATTTATGTTACTGTTTAGTACGTTGAAGAAAAACAGCTTTCCGTATTTTCAAGCTTTTGATCACGTGTACCATAAAGTCAACAAATCTTGGAAACCGGCCTCATTCCAGAGGTGTTTTTTCCACGTTTCCTTTCCTCTATAGATAATTAAATTAAGTATGTATATATGACAGCTAGGTTAATTTCGTTATCGTGCCAGGTCAAAGCTGTTTGGAAATGAAATGCCCCTTGACATTGATGGATTCACATGTATCTCATATCATGTTTTAGTAGCATTTACCAACAGTTTGAAAAAAAAAACTCCAGATTTTCTCTTGTGGTCTCAAGGTGTTTTTTTAAACCCAAATCGGTAGCCTCCAACCGTTTTTAATTAAGTGATACTTCATTCGTTCTAAAAAAACTTGTCACTTGTTATTAGTTCAAAAATGAACTAACAAACGAAAACCTTTTAAGGACGGAGATAGTACAAATTGTTTATTTAAATGAGGAATCTTTTCAGAATCCTAACTAGTTCATTTTTGGGTCACTTGTTTTTACCCTTAGGCTTCTCTTAACAGAGATTCCATTTTTCAATAATTTTGATGACATGATAATAGTTTTATTTTGAGAGAGAAGGTAGGATTTTATCTTGATGAAACTGGGTTACTAAAATTTTGAAATCCTATGACACTAGCATTTTGGAAGAGAGCCGGTTCGTTTAATTATATATACCTCTGTTCTAAAATAATTATCGTTTCAAATAATTAAATGAACTAATCAAGGTTGTACTAACAACAAACAAATTTATACGAAGGGAGTAGCACACCAATGAAATATCACGGACTTGTCCATATGCAGCCAGCACACACCCTCCTGGCAGCTGTGGCATGTAAGAACCCACGGGAAAAAAGTTATTGTTAGTAGACATAATATTGTGATGGTCTGTGAATTGTCCCTACAATATTAAATAAAATCGGTAGGTTCCAACCGGGAAGGGAGAGGGGGGTTCTCTCAGGCTCCACTCCTTGCTTTTATATATAACGAAGCTCCACCAACAACTCAGGAGTCAGAGGAGCAACAACAACACTCGGCGTATCCGCGGCTAGGCGAGAGCAGGCGTCCTCTCTGTCGCCGTACAAAACTCTGAGAAACTTGGCAAACACAGAGCAGCAGGAGCAGGAGGAGAGAGGTGAGGAGTCGACATGATCCACCGGCGTATCGTCGGAGTAGCCAGGTACCTGCATATGCTTGTCTCTTGGCTAGCTGCACATCCGTTTCACTATAGCTGTAGCCTCTGTTTCTCTTCTTTCCACAAAGACGAGATTGCATCGTAGCCGGCGATCTCGTGCCGTGACTCTTCTTGCCTTGCAGCAGAACCAGAAGCGCTGCTGCTAAGGGGAAGGCCGGCGGCGAGCGGTGGCTGTCGGCAGCGGCGCCGGCGCCAGGAAGGTAAGAAAAGGACATGGGACACCTTCTGCAGTTCATTAAGGCATCATTAAGTTAAGTACATTAGATGCTTAAAATCTGGTGTTATCGGGCTTGTCATTAGAGATCTCCAGGGTGTTAGATTCCAAGACTGCTGCAGGTGCTAATGCAGCTGGTACGTACTGTTGTGTCATGTGACCGACCAGAAAGAGAAATTGAGAGAGAGAGGGGCATGCGTACGTTTGCTTGTGAGATGGATGAAGCAGGTCCGGCAGCTTCCAAGAACAGTGCACTGCTGTTTCCAAAGGGCAGGGCAGGGCAGAGGGCAGGGCCAGACCAGACATATTAGTGATGTCAGGGCCTTTTTGCTTGCCAAGGGAGAACCTTTCCGCGAACCACTCGTGCGCGTTTGCTGGATTTGTCATCAAACTCACCTACCGATTTTTAAATCTATGGCATTGTCTGTTCGATGCATCGGACACTCTTCTCTCTTCTGTACTATTGCGGTTTTCCAGGGTTGATATGCTTATGATGCAGAGCAGTTATTGGGAAAATTTACCGATTTCCATGGTTGCTTTGGGCTTAGTTTTACTTTTTATCTAAATTCTTTGAATGGTTTACGTGAAACTTATTTGGAATACTTCATCTTTACTTTTTATCTAAATTCTTAATTTTGTGCAGGCTGGCGGGGAAGATTGCACTAGTGACCGGAGGAGCGAGTGGGCTCGGCAAGGCTTCGGCGCATGAGTTCATCCGGGAGGGCGCGCAGGCCGTGATCCTCGCGGACATCAACTCCGAACTAGGCCTCGCGACGGCGCAAGAGCTCGGCCCCAAGGCCTGCTTCGTCCACTGCGACGTCGCCGTGGAGGACAGCGTCGCCGCGGCCGTGGACGCCGCCGTGGCGCAGCACGGCCGGTTCGACGTCGTGCTCAACAGCGCCGGCGTGGCGGGTCCGCTCTCCGCCGGCACGGCGGAGCTGGCCAGCCTCGACCTGGCCGCGTTCGACGCCGTCATGTCCGTGAACGTGCGCGGGACGCTCGCCGGGATAAAGCACGCGACGCGCGTCATGGCGCCGCCCGGCGGCGGCGGCTCCATCCTCTGCATGGCGAGCATCAGCGGCATCCTCGGCGGACTCGGCACGTACCCGTACTCCGTGTCCAAGTTCGCCATCGCCGGGATCGTCAAGGCCGCCGCCGCCGAGCTGTGCCGCCACGGCGTCCGCGTGAACTGCATCTCGCCGTACGCGGTGCCGACGCCGATGGTGGTGGGCCAGTTCTCCGCGATGCTGCAGGGGGTCGCCGACGAGGCGCAGGTGGCGGCCATCATCAGGGGGCTCGGGGAGCTCAAGGGCACGACGTGCGAGGCGGTCGACGTCGCCAGGGCCGCCGTGTACCTCGCCTCCGACGACGCCAAGTACGTGTCCGGCCACAACCTGGTGGTGGACGGCGGATTCACGAGCTACAAGCGCATGAACCTGCCGTTCCCTACAGGGCCACAGCAGTGAGAGGCTAGCTGCAGCTGACCTTGGGCTGATGAACGCTGAGAATAATAAAAACCTAGGAGCTTCACTTCATGAGGTGTTTACGTTGGTTTCGTTTGTAGTTTGGAGAAAGCTCCATGGCTCCATCTCCACGTGGAAGAAGGGGGACAAGAATGTGTGTTTGTTGTGATCTTGTTGTAAATGTGTTTCTGGATCCATGGAAAGTTAGTGGATCAGTAGGTGAAGGTTGTGGCTAATTTCCATGCATTTCCTGCTTTCTCGGTTTGGAGTTGTTTACATGTGAATCATCCGTCAGTGGATTCAGTAGGAAAGTATGTGATGAAGTCCGACATGTGTGGATCACCGTCCAAGGGACATGATGCTTGGATTCAGCCAGAAATAACGGAACTTTTAGCTCAACAACAACCATCCAATGTTCAGACTAATTTATTTATTTGCATTGATGTTATTCCGCGTTTAAGTGGTTGATTTAGATAATATAAATAATTTCGAGTCTTTAGGCACCTTCAGGTACTTCTTTCGAAGACATTAAAACGAGCTAATGTTGAGCAAACAATTTTTACTGCTGCATGTATAGTGAATCAATTATTGTTTTTACCTAGTGTGAAAAAATTTGAAACAAAAAATTCGAATATTTGCGTATGTCACACTTGTGTTCCTAGTCACTCTACAATTTCATAAACTTAATAGTATAAAAAATATCTATAAATTGTGAAATTTGACTAGAGACCAAAAATACATACTTATGACTTTCTAGAATGGTCTATCCAAAATTTGAAGTGTAACTGAGCTAGAAAATGTTAAGGCGTGTAAACTTCAAAGCTTGCCTTGACTTATATGAAATAGTGCGAGATGTATCACTTTGTCAAGAATAAGTAGTTGAATTTTCGTAGAATATTTTGAAACCTTTATTTCAACCTTATGCACCCATAAAAGGATTCCATGCCAACATACAAGATTTTCACACAAGTTTCATATTATTATCATTATTTTCTAATAAAGGTGCAACTAGAAGTTTGAGTTATTCCTAACAAACATTTTAAATTTTCATATATTTTAAGATATGAACTATATCAGAACAAAGGTCATTAAAATTTATTTTTGAATAATTTAAATATTATTTGAGATGCATGTAATTCAATTTGTAATTATTTTCAATAACCACATACAAATTCATTTAAATTTTATAAAAAAGGAAATCAGTTTATGAATTATTGATACTCCTACACAACATATATATAGTCTATTACATGAAACAATGTATTGGAGTGCATAAGATGATTCTTTTTACAAGTTACATGAATAGATTGTCTAATTTAGTTATTTGTAAAAAAACATAAAACAACATTGGGCTGGAAGCAAGATCAAATTGGGTCCGCCTAGCCCAAATCAAATCACATCTCGTCCGACTTGAGATTTTTATTTTGATATAATGTATTGCATCATTCACTTTTTCTTTAATGATATTACAAGCGACCAGATGGAACTTACGTTCTTGTTTTTGGCAAGATAATATTTTACTTTGTTTTCTGCAAATTAAGCATAGCCTCTTTGTTTTTATATTTACTTTTTTTTTAAAGTACATCGACCGTATTTGTCTCAATATCAGTGTTATCCTAAACGGTATGTTTAAACGCGTTTAAACGCTAAATAGAGGGCAACTACATACTTTAGCCCCTAAACGGTGAATTAAACGGTTGACCCGTTTAAACGAGCTAAACGGACTAAACGAAACAGATTTTAAACATGTTTAAATGTGTTTAGAACCGTTTAGGCAAAGCGAACTTACACTTCTAAGTCATATAGTCATATGCAACTTTAAAATTAATATCACCAAATTGTTTAAAATCAATATATTTTCTAAGCTTCACTTAAACACTTAAACACATCAGAAGTAATATCACTCGTGTTTTAAAAAAATATAATAAAACAACCAATAGCATCAGAAGTTTAAAATATTTGTTAAGGACACTACATGTACTTTTTTCAGTCTCAATATTATAATTTGGTGGTGTGATATTGTGATCGTCTCTTTAATTTTATATGATGTCAATGTTAAATTGATCCCAAATATGAGTTTGAACTTGATTTGAACATCTACAGTAGCGCAGGACAGTAAAAAATATTTTTTTTCTTACTGCTACAATATACACCGTTTAATCCGTTTAAACGCCGTCTTAACCTTCTAAACGGTAAACAGAGCTCCACCAACTGTATACCGTTTACCGTTTAGGATAACACTGCTCAATATGCTATCTAGAGCCTTGAACTCTGAAAATGCTATTCAGATATCTACATTTGATAAAGTGTCATCTATACCAATTTCTGAAAATACCATTATGAGTAATGATGTGGCTACAAAATGAGCATGACTTTTTATAAACTTTCTTTCCTCGAATCCAGTCTCATTTATCACAATTCCTACTTGGGATGTTATTTGACATCAGCAACACAATAGATATTTTAGAGATTCTAGATGAAAATGTCATAGTTTATTAAGTTTATGAACTTGAATCTGCAATCCCAATGTTTGTGGATTTACACAGCAGATTGTGGCAAATTTAGGGCCGTCCGTGCATATGAATAAAATAAAGTAACCACACACGCAGAAACACACACTGCTGCAACTGCACGAGCCAGTGCTACAAGCTAAACAGCCCAGCAACCTAGTGTCCAAACCTCTTGTCGATCATGTAGACAAATCCAAGGAAAAAAAAGAGGAACCTTGGAAAAAGAAATCCGCGGGTGAGATCAGATCAGCTCGGAGGATTCTCCAGAGTCCAGAGGTCCGAGATTTCCACGGTGAACTTGCGAAGGAAGCTGCCTCGAGAAAGTGGTTAGTGGAAAGCGACACGGACGGACGGTCGGATCGACACTTGCCGAGGAGTCCAAGACTTGTACGAGGAGTCCACTCGCTCGCCGAGACTCCGCCGGCGGCAGAGCCTTCGAAGGACTTCACTTCAGCCCCCATGTAAGAAATTTCTCGGCCTAATCTCAGATTCCACCCCCTCTTCGCCACGTTCGATCCTATTTTTCTGAGGCGCCGCGCCGACAGTTGTTGCAGGTGTCGGGTGGTTTCGAGGGTTTAGTTATGGGCGCGATCGGAGGTGAAAGCTGGGATCTTTGCGAGGTTAGGCCCGTCGGTTCTGCTCCCTGAGGACCTGAAATTTCTATTCGTTCTCGGTTTTGGGAACCTTCTTCGGTTTGTTTGGGGCTTCGGTTTTAGAGTCACGGAAGAAACAGAATGGGGATGTTTTGGCCTGATAGTCTCGGGAAGCTATTGGTCTCCGATGTGCGATACTTTTTCTCTCCGTGTTTGCTCTCGGATTGATGAAACCGCTACTCAATCCATGAACCCCTTTTGGTAACTCTTGTCAAAATCAAACCAATTTACCTTTTGCGCATTTTTTCCCTTAAGTTCTGAAACGGTGTTGCTTCCTGCGAATAATCACTAGCTGCTGCAGAGTACTAACACAACAATTTATGTCTTAAGCAGGTTTGTGGACAGTAGCAAAACGGAAGAGCAGATAATCGATATTCATTAGGAATCTAAGGGACACCACCATGGTGTACTTCCCCAATGAAGTGGTAGAGAATATCATTGGCTTTGTCAAGTCCCACCGTGACCGCAATGCTCTGTCGCTGGTGTGCAGGACATGGTACCACATCGAGCGGCTCAACCGCCGCTCGGTGTTTGTCAGCAACTGCTATGCAGTGCACCCGGAGCGTCTACATGTGCGTTTTCCGCACATGCGGTCGTTGAGCGTGAAGGGCAAGCCACACTTTGCTGACTTCAACCTTGTACCGGCTGGTTGGGGTGCAAAGGCTGATCCGTGGGTGGAATCGTCTGCCCGTGCATGGCCTGGCCTAGAGGAGCTCCGGCTGAAGCGAATGGTTGTCACTGATGAGTGCCTCAAGCAGATTGCCTCCTCTTTTGCCAATTTTAAATCACTTGTCCTTGTCAACTGTGAGGGGTTCAGCACTAATGGGCTTGCTATGATTGCCACAAATTGCAGGTTAGAACTCTAAATCCTGTGAGATTCCTATGTTTCTAGTTCGACAAAGAACCTAATGAAATTGTTTTGCTTCATCCATTATGGCCATTTTCAGTCACCACCAATTTTATTCATTTAAGCGTCAGGTTGCTGCAGAGTTTGTGACTTCATTATTTCATATGAGTTCAGTTATACCGTTTTATATGTGTATAATAGGTTTTAAGTATCTTGATTGTTAGAATGTACCTATCGCATATTCATAGACCAAGATTTCCTAATGGGAATCATCATGACAATGCAAAACCTACTATGGAAAATATTTTTTATAAAATGGTTCCAGTTTTATTAAGGATCCAAACTTGTTCCAGTTTTATTAAGCATTTCAACTTGTTCTGCATTGTTTTGTTCAAGTTGGTTTGGTGAGACTGCTACATTTACATAACTGGAATGATACCAAAACATTTCTAGAGAAGTGGATTGCTCATTAAGGTTTGGTGAGATAGTGTTGCAATTACATAATCTGGTTAACTGATGATGTTGGGATTACTTTCTTAATTCAAAAATGAAACAAAAGTGTCATCGTAACATTATCAATTAAAAACTAGAGGGAGTATGGAATATTTGAAAATTCCTTGAACAGTAAGTTTATAAATAAAATATGTGGACTATGAATGTCTTACAAACAGCTATATATCTCCTGAAATGTTGCCAGTTCAGCATGTGCTAATTGTATTTATATCGCATTATTGGCTTCCAGGTCTGGCATATTGTGTTGTGTCAAGCTAACTTTGTCTCCAATGTCGCCTATCTATTGAACTTTTCCAGAGATGTTGTTTATGGTTAGTCCACTCCATCTTATACATCTTTGCTTACAGGTTTCTCAAAGAATTGGACTTACAAGAGAGTCATGTGAAACATCGAGGTCATCATTGGATTAATTGTTTTCCCAGGCCTTCTACATCATTAGTGTCCTTGAATTTTTCTTGCTTGGATGGGTCAGTGAATGCTAATTCATTGGAGGAACTTGTTGCTAGGAGCCCGAATCTCAAAAGCTTACGGTTGAATCGCACTGTTCCATTTGATGTTTTAGCTAGAATGCTTTCTCGCACATCTAAGCTGCGGGATTTAGGTACAGGATCATTTGTACGAGGCTATAGTGCTGGTGCATTCATCAATCTCTTCACTGCTCTTGGACGATGCAGTTCACTGAAGAGTTTATCTGGGTTCTGGGATGCTTCGGGCTTGCTTCTTTCAGCAATTTATTCTGTTTCCAAGAACCTAACATGCTTAAACCTCAGCTATGCTCGAGAGACTCACAATGCTGATCTTATCAATGTTATTCATAAGTGCAGGAAGCTCCGGGTCTTATGGGTAAGAAGTGTTCTTAGAAAAATTTAAGCTCTTTGACATCTTTGTTACTTATACTATGGACGTCACAAATGTGTGGCTAGGATTGCTTGAAATATAAATAAATTTGCTGTCACAACAAACAAAATGGCTAAGGATTTAGAGGAAAATTATGTTATCTTTTTGAATCTAATGTATAAAATAGGAAAAAATTGTATCTTTTTGGTGCTGTGAATCTTTAGTTGATCCATACTTTTAAAATCTGGACTGACCAAAAGTTCCATTGTATTTGTTTCTCCTCTCTCTCGATTAACGGTAGAATTTTAGTGTTTCTCTATTTTCAGATTTCTGATTTTGCATTATCATGCTGACTTGAATCCTCCGTGTTGTTATGTAAGTGCAGTTTCTGAGAGATTAACTTGGTAATCTATATTAGATTGTCAGCTTAGGAAAATTTATAGGTGCATATGTTTTGAAGGTTGATTACTCTGGAAGGTGATGGGACATGGTTTTGTTCTGTCCACGTCTGAACCCTATTGTTTAACATCTGTTCTACAATATGCAGGCATTAGTTCTGGATACTACTACATATTAATACAGCTCATATAGTGTGGGCTTGTTTGTTTCTTGCTTATGGTTGATTTGCATATTGCAGCACTACTTCTGCATACTGTAACAAATCAAGATGCATAAATGCATTTCGACAATTTGTATGCTTATGAGTCATATGGGGTTCAACAATATGATATGTTTCCTGCGCTGGGGTGTATGGAGAGGTGAGTGGATAGTGAGCTGGGAAGGTGGAAGCGATCTCAGAGCGTAGAGGGCGCCTGGGTGCCGGAGCAGAGGACTCACCGAGGCTGGACTAATGCCCAGCCACGGTGATTGAAGAGTAGTGCGCCCACAGGAGCGGGATAACCTTATTCTTCAATGAATTCCCTAGTACAGACTATGGCTCCCTTTATAGAGATGCCAGCTGACTCCACACAATAACAGATCCTAATTTTATTCAGCCGACTCTTATCTAGACCCCTGCGCCAGGAACAGACTCCTGAGCGCCAGCAACAGACACCAAACTTATCCTTTCCCCTGCGCCAGCAACAGAATTCCTGAGCCTAAGCTGCTCCTTCATGCGGCACTTGTTTGGGCCCTTTGTGTGTGCGCCGCTGATATTGGCACACCACAAAGGAGTCCACAACATAATACCACACCTGGAAAAAGCAACAAAATATGTTACTGTGCTTTAATACGATGAGTCAGCTGTTTAACTGAAAGTAAACTTTGAAATAACATCCTTTTCAACTTCCATTGATTTTTTTTTCACTACGGTCACAGCAGTTTGTAATACGTTTGTTTTGCATTGCTATGCACAAGAAAACGTTGCCCCCTCAACAATATGTGTACTTTTTATTTTTTTAAGAAATATGTGTACTTTTTATTAACTTCCGAAAGGGACTTCATGGCATGATGCAACCTGGCATAATAACTTCATTGAGTGATGAGTGTGTGTATGGCTTCAAGCATATTGTCAAATGTTTATAGAAGCTTCATTTGTGGGTTGATTAATTGCCACTGAATAGTCCGGGTAAATGGATTTCCTGTTGTTAAACTTTCCCGTCCATATGGTTTGCTTCATTTGGCCATGCACGAAGTTGCTTAGGCCTTAATTCCTGGTTGCAGGTATTAGATTACATTGGTGACAATGGATTGAGGGCAGTTGCCTCTTCTTGTGCGGAGCTCCAAGAGTTGAGGGTGTTTCCTGCGAATACAAGAGTGGAAGAAAGCCCTGCTGTGACAGAGGAAGGGCTAGTTGCCGTGTCATCAGGCTGCCGGAAGTTAAACTCCGTGCTCTACTTCTGTGGGCGAATGACTAATGCTGCACTGATTACAGTAGCAAAGAACTGTCCGGGATTCACGTCCTTCAGACTATGCATTATTGAACCCAGGTCATCAGATGCTCTGACAGGACAGCCACTTGATGAAGGCTTTGGGGCAATAGTTCAGTCTTGCAGTGGACTTAAACGGCTTTCTATGTCTGGCCTCCTCACGGACAATGTGTTCCTGTACATTGGAATGTATGCAGAGAAGTTGGAGATGCTTTCGGTAGCATTTGCAGGGGACACCGATAACAGCATGATCTATGTGCTCAATGGCTGCAAGAACCTGAAGAAGCTGGAGATCAGGAACAGTCCATTCGGTGACGCTGCTCTTCTCGCGAGCATGGACAAGTACGAGGCGATACACTCTCTGTGGATGTCCTCATGCAACATCACGCTTGCGGCATGCAAGTCCCTTGCTAGAAGCATGCCCAACCTCAGCGTTGAAGTCATGACGGAAGCAGCATGGAGCATTGACGAGGACGATGAAGAGACTAACAATGCAAAGAAAGTGGATAAGCTGTATCTTTACAGGACGATCGCTGGACGCAGGGCTGACACGCCTGGATTTGTCGCAATACTATAAATCATAAAAATCGTATCAGGGTAAAAGGGTTCCTTTGAACCAGCCTTATGGATAAACTCGTTATTCTGAACTATGTCTAGCTACATCGATGGTGATACTCTGTTCAGATAATCTTCAAAACATGTGATGTATATAGCATTCTCTGAAACTTGGTTGTTCTCATAATCTAGACCTACTTATGTCAGTCATGTGGCCTTCTATTCACATTCGTAGAAGCATTACATGGTGTTGCTCTTCTTCGTTGACTGTGGGCTTGCAGCTTGTCTCCAATTTTGGTGTTGCATCAACCGTTCTTACACGGTTCAAATGCTGAGGAGATGCTAAGTTGAACAACTTGTCCACGTGAGCAAAAGGTCAGTTTATCTGTTCACGTATACATTTCTCTCAATATGAGCTGGAATCATCTCTCAATATGAGTTGGAATCAGGGATTATACGATGCAGGATGCATGGGAGCTGTATGAGCATTATCACTCGAAATTACAATTACATCTCCACTTACTCGTCTCTTCTTACTCATGGTCTCTTTATTCCGGGGCAATTGCACCGATTTTCTTGCTGTGTATTTAGCTGAAAGTACTCTCTTCTCTGTTCCAGAATATGATGACGGAGAAGGACAGACAAGGTGGAAGGTGGAAACAATAAATCACAATCTCATGTGCCCCTGCCCATGAGTCATGTTGTTCACTAGTATAGCTTACAACAGAAGGGCTCTGCAATTTCTTTATAGCTTTCTCTTGGCCACCCTGACACAGTTACAAAGTCATGCTATATGCTTAGCTGTTGCGTACTCAGGCTATCAGTACTCGTTTATTCTAAACCATACTCTATACTCTACACTTCCAAGTTCTCTATACTTTCAGTATGTTCATTCTGAACATCTACTCTACAGTTCTGGTATGTCTACATCTAGTAACATTTTCAGTAAACCATTGCGGACGGTCTCAAGCAGTCGTGTGCTGGGAGCTGATGTCCAGGATATACACGAGTCATGTTGTTCAAATCTTGCTTTGAATTTCTTTCAGAATCTGTTGCTTCCTCACCCTCTTCTGGCATAGCTGTTGTACCTTCAAAACCTGCTGGCATATAGCTGTTGTACCTCCAAGAACAACATCATCCAATGTTGTTACCTGCCTTTTCCTCACTTTCCTTTTGATTGCCCTATTTTTCGCTTGCTTCCTCATCCTCTTTTGAGGAAGCCCCATCTTTTGGCATGTAGTCATTGTTTGTCCGGCAGCGACTATAATGCAATTAGTGATTTAATGCAATTGTGCAATCAACCAATCTTCACCGTTACATCTTCATCCTAGTCATGTTTTATATTTCCCCCCTCCACTTGCACTTCTATTGGACATTACTTAGGTGGAAGGGGTAAATAAAAAACATGACGAATCGTAGGATACATATCTAATGATAGAAGGTGATTGATTGCACGATTTTGCATTCTAGCCGCTTCCTTATTTGTCCCTCAGTTACCACATTGGGTGTTCACCTACTGCTTAATTCATTGTTCTGTGGTTGCCCTGAAGGATCAACTACAACTACTTCCCCTTTGTTTCTTGTTTTGGCTGCTGCCTACACCTATTTCGTTCTCTACCTTCCTTGTTTGGCTACTTCTTGCAGCCACTTGTTTCCCCTTCTTTCCTGACTGGTTCCTGCATGCAGTCACTGCTGCTCCCTTCTTGCTGGACTGTCTACTGCCTACAACAGATTTTTTTACTTGGACTGTTATAGAACTCATTCAGCTTCTGAATCTACATCTCAATATCCTCCGTTGATTCACTGTAAACTTCAGCAACATCATCAGCTAAACTTTCTCCATATTGTTCTGAGTCTTCCTCGATCGAAGTCACTTTTGGTTAGCATCAGCTTCACTAATTTCCTCCTGTTGCACTCGTGGATCTTCATTCTCTACCTTCCTTGCTGGGAGCTGATCTCCCTGGAACGTGTCCGAGCGCAACCACCACCAAAGCTCAGGCGTTGCTGCATGGAGACGCGCCTCCTGCTCTGGCTGGACATGCATGCTTCCGGGACAGAACAATGCCTCGACGTTCAACCCGCCTCGGAATGCATCAGGGGTGGTAGCTTCCCCATTCAGCTGCCTCTCCCATCCCATTGCCATGTGGAGACCATTACGGAAGAGGTCAATGCTTCATCAGACAAGCTGGATGCTGGATGGAGAGGTTCAGTAATCCGTGCCGGGTACGATAGAGGCAGCTTGTGCGACTCACCGAAGCGACCTTAAATACAATTGTTTCTCTGACGAAAACTGAATGCAACTAGTTCAGACACGAGATGGCTACGACAATGCAATATCATGATTGTTAATTTGTAACAGCTAAATTGATATTGAACAGTAATGTACATGGTGACCAAGCGACCAATGCTTGATTTCTTCGGACCAGATTACATACAAGGTCTTTCATCTTCATAAGCATCATCATCATCATCGACCGATGCTTGATTTCTTCGGACCAGATTACATACAAGGTCTTTCATCTTCATAAGCATCATCATCATCATCATCATGATGTAGAAATGAAGCAGAGCAGGAGACGAATTGACGCATGGGAAGTGGTGGTCATGGCAGATACATACAGTTTGAGTTGATCATCACAAGAGCTGTCAGCTGTGAAACTTCGTGAAGAATCAAAGTGTCATGTCCGCGGGAACACGCCAAGCATCTTCTCTTTGCCCAGGCATTCGGCGAGCTTCTTGGCGCCATCCACTTCTGCGGCCATGAGGCTCTGCACGAACCCACAGGCGTCGGCGGCCACCATCTGCTTCCGGCACCGCTGTCACGCCCGGTCATCATAAAGATGAACAGACGCTAATCACATGTACGCCAGGATCAGTTGAATCGTACATGCGTCGACGAAAGTGAAATACCATTACATTGCCATGTTCGAAATACATAAAATAGTCTTACAGGACGACCCGAAGGTCTACAAATACACACCACAAATATTTACAACACTAAACAGTTCAACACTACAGAAAACAAGATAAGAAAACGGGCTTCATATCCACAGGCAGCCGTTGCGCAATAGGTCGCCAGCCTAGACCAAGTCCTCCGAGTTGACGTAGAAGTCCTCCGGTGCAGCTTCTTCTTCTTCATACTCTAAAGGGAGAATTAAACGCTTGAGTACATAGAGTACTCAGCAAGTGCGGGAAGAGAATGACATGATTGGCTAGAGCAAGGAAAGGCCAAATATGGCTTAGCACTATGCTTAGAACCTATCCTTAGCTTCCAATTATCAGTATCATAATTCAATAAATAATTAACACATGATTAATGATAAAGAAAGTACTTGAATAATAATGAACCATCATTTCCCAACCATAGACTAATTATGAACTGGCCCCAAGCCGCTCTTGTCCGTGAGCACGGCTGTCATGACAGTTTTTACCAAATCTCTGCAGAGAGTGTACCCTTTCCCCACAAGCAGTGATTCCATACCCTGTTGCCAGGTGGACTTGAGTAAACCTCCATGTAGCCCGTGGTGATCAACCACCTTTCACACTTCCGTAGGTGTGTGGCCCGGAGATCACTACATGGTCTTTACAAAGGTACTCCCGACTAGTGCTAGCCCTCTAAGGTTTCCACCACTAGGGATTCTCGGAGTAACCCTCCGCCCCAGAGCCCCCTCTTGAGCCTTGCGGATCCCAGAGCAGATCACCCGCATCATTCCCCGCACCATCCAACCACTAGCATTTCATCGGGAGAAGCCTAATTAATTGACCATGCTGCCCCATCTCAGTCTCGTGGTGGTACTATAAAGCTTAGTGGCTTCCTCCATAAACCGGTCCTTAGAATCCGGTGGTAACAAACCCCAATCCCGGGTCTCGTGCAAAATGCACCATACCAAAGCTAACCAACCACCAGATTCCTATCCACTAACATTATGAATAATCATCACCAAATTAAAGTAACAATAAAGTTGAGCATAGAACATTTGTATGAAATCCCAATCCCAACATCTAAGCATGGCTAAGCATAAATAAAGCCTATCTACTTCCCAACCCATTTCAGGTAACAAGGAATTATATGGAACAGGGCATGTAAACATGAAGTAGGACATCAATTTAATTAGCATGCATCTATCTAAATCCCTAGAATTGGTACAAGATGGTCAAGGGCACTTGCCTTCGTTGGAGACTTGAGAATTGACGAAGTCTTGGTCTTGGAAGTTGAGGTTAGGGTCGTAGAACGACTCTAGATATATGCCCAAGCAATGGCAAGAATAGAATAAAGCTAAACAAGTAAAGGCACGCAAAACAATACATCACACATACACATAAGCACAAAATCCTACACTAATGCGTCCCTACGAGGTATTTATCACTTAGCATGGCCAAAGTATGCATTTTATATTTTTCCTAGAATTTTGGGATTTTATTATAGCCTAAAACCATTTTTATTGAATTTTCTATAGCAAAAATGTATTTTAAAACCTTTATAATAATTATTCCAGGGACCAAATATATTTTATCTGAACACTACAATTAATTCACAGCATAAAATAGTTTATAACAATTTTTCATAACATTCATACACTTAATTACCATTTTTATCTAATTTCTATACCTCAAATACAATTAAAAACCCTATTCTGCAAATAAATAAAAGTCCAGGGGCTAAATAAATAGTTTTCTACACTGTACAGGGTCTAAATACATTATTCTACAAAATTACAGGGGTTAGAATGCTTAATTAAATGATTAAAACCAATTTTTAGGGTTCCAGGGGCTAGTCTGTGAATTCTGGGGGCTAGATTCGAATTACCGAGAAGCACAGGGGGTAGCTAGCGAAATTCCAGGGGCTTCGGTGCAAATGCGCAGGCGGGAAATGGGGCTTTGAACGTGGGCCGTTGGATCTTAGGTGGATGGCTAGGATTTTATTAAACCGAACCGGTATGAACTTCTAATCGTGGCCGTTCGGCTGAAACCGATGGCCCGGATTGGGCCACGTCGCCCCCGGCGACGTCAGCGGCGCCCGGCGCGGCGGCGCTAGACGCCCGTGACGGCGAGCTCGCCGGAGACGGCCAAAACGGCGAAAACGCCACTGATTCAAAGCACCAAATACACAGAACGAAAGAGGGGGAGAAGGGGAGTATACCTAGGGGGGTTGCGAGGTCCGAAGTTGGCCGGAGAGGGGTCGGCGGCGAGGAATGGCGGCGGTGGCAACGGTGCACGTCGAGCTCGGTGGAAACTCGGCGACCTCTCCACGATCTCTTGCCCGGCGTGCTCCTGGCGGCAAGGCGAAGGTGTTAGGGCAGTCAAGAGGAGAAGGCGATCATCGGCTAACCGGGAACGGCGGCGACTACCTCGGTTGCGGCGATGGCTAGGGTTGCGCGCGTGGAAGGGGAAAATGAGGGAGAGAGCGGGGTTTTATGGAGCAGGGGGGGTGCGGTGGTTGTCGGCGCGTGCGAAGAGGGGTCTCCCCGGGTGGTTTTCGTCGTGGGCGAGGCGGTTGGAGAGGGGCGCGCGGAGTGGGCGCGGGGGTGGCGGTTTCATGCGCGGCGCGGGAAGGAAGGGAGGTGGCGGTTGGGAGAGATGACATGCGGGGCCCGCTCGGCAGTGAGAGGAGAGAGGGGAAAGCGCAGTGGGCTGGCGGGGAAGGAAGGGAATTGGGCCAGGGGGAGGGAATTCGGCCCAAAGGGGGTTTTAATTCCTTTTCCTTTTTCTTTTTCTATTCATTTCTTTTGATTTTGAATTCAAATTCAATTTGAACCGTTTGCTACTCGTTTGAACACCAAAAATTCACACAAAAATGCATGCTACAATGATCAAGGGTTTGAGCAAAATTTTGTACATAAAATATGGGTGTTACAACTCTACCCCCCTTAAAAGGAATCTCGCCCTCGAGATTCGGACGTTCTAAGAAAATAGATGAGGGAAATCCGCCTTGAGAGCTTCTTCTCTTTCCCATGTTGCTTCTGCCTCAGAGTGATGCTTCCATTGCACTTTACACATGCGAATGACTTTGTTTCTTGTGACCTTTTCCAGTGTTTCGAGTATCTTGGCAGGCTGCTCCACATAAGATAAGTCTTCCTGTACATCCACGGCTTCCATAGGCAATTGCTCTTCAGGCACTCTTAAGCACTTCTTAAGCTGGGATACATGAAACACATTATGCACATCTCACAAATGTGGCGGAAGCTCAAGTTGATATGCCACTTCACCTCGTCTTTCGAGTATCTTGAACGGACCAATGTATCGGGGTGACAACTTGCCTCTTACTTTGAATCTTCTCAATCCTCTCATAGGTGACACCTTCAAGTATACGTAGTCACCAACTTCAAATGTGAGATCGCGTCTTCGAGTATCCGCATAACTCTTCTGTCTTGTTTGATCCGCCTTTAGATTCTTCCGAATTTCTTGTACTTGTCTTTCAGCCTCTTGTAATACGTCAGGCCCAAAGACTTGACTTTCCCCAGTTTGATTCCAAAACAACGGTGTCCTACATTTTCGCCCATACAATGCTTCAAAAGGAGACATCTTCAAACTGGCTTGATAACTGTTGTTGTAAGAGAATTCGGCATATGGCAGATTCTTGTCCCAACTCTTGCTATTCTTCAAAGCACATGCTCTCAACATGTCTTCTAATATCTGGTTGGTGCGTTCTGTCTGACCATCAGTTTGAGGATGATACGCCGAACTAAAATTTAGACGGGTATCCATTGATTCATGTAACTTCTGCCAGAATCTTGAGGTGAATTGGGTGCCTCTGTCTGAAATGATCTTCTTAGGAACTCCATGCAAGCATACAATCCTGGAGATGTACAGTTCTGCCAACTTGGGACCATTGTAGGTCTCTTTCACAGGAATAAAGTGAGCCACTTTAGTTAGACGGTCCACAATAACCCATATAGAATCATATCCCGACTGTGTTCTTGGCAGTCCCACAATGAAATCCATACTAATTTCTTCCCATTTCCATTCTGGCACTTTGATTGGTTGCAATAACCTTGCTGGTCTTTGATGTTCCGCCTTAATCAATTGACATGTATCACATATGGCCACATATTCGGCTACATCCCGTTTCATTCCATGCCACCAATATCGATCTTTAAGGTCTTGATACATCTTTGTGCTTCCGGGATGAATGGAGTATGATGAGTCATGAGCTTCTCTTAATATCAACTCTTTAATCTCCTTGATATCTGGAACACAGATCCTCTTTCCAAACCATAAGGTTCCTTGTTCATCCTCCCTAAAGTTCGGAGCTTTTCCTTTCTTCATCAACTGTTTGATCTCCTTGACCTTCTCATCATTCTTCTGCCCTTCTCGTATATCACGCTCAAGGGTTGAGTCCACTTCCATAGCAACTGCTTCAGTGCTAGACACTAGACATAGATTTAACCTTGCAAACTCTTCACATAGCTGGGGTTGAAGAGCTTGTACTGACAAGTTATTGCTTTGTCCCTTCCTGCTTAGAGCATCAGCGACCACATTAGCCTTGCCTGGATGGTAGTTGATTCCCACATCAAAATCATTGATTAATTCCAACCAACGACGTTGCCTGAGATTAAGATCCGGCTGTGTAAATATGTACTTCAAGCTCTTGTGATCTGTATATATCTCCGTCCTTTTTCCCATTAAGTAATGTCTCCATATCTTCAAAGCATGAACAACAGCTGCCAATTCTAAGTCATGTGTTGGATAGTTCCTCTCATGTTTCCGAAGCTGTCTTGAAGCATAGGCCACAACATGTCCTCCTTGCATTAAGACACATCCTAAACCATGACCAGAAGTATCACAATAGACCACAAACTCCTTCTGCATATCAGGCATCACCAATACCGGTGCACTGGTCAACCTCTTCTTCAATTCGGCGAAGCTTACTTCACATTCGGGGGTCCACTTGAAAGCAACTCCTTTCTCAAGTAGCTTGGTTAGTGGTCGAGAGATCTTTGAAAAGCCCTCGATGAATCGACGGTAATAACCAGCCATACCTAAGAATCTCCGTATATCATGTACACTCTCAGGTGTTTCCCACTTAAGGACATCGACCACTTTGCCCGGATCCACTGCTATACCTCCTTCGGATATAACATGTCCCAAAAATGATACCTCCTTTAGCCAAAACTCACACTTACTAAGTTTGGCATACAGTTGATGTTGACGAAGCTTCTGTGCTCCTCATGCTCTTCTTCAGTCTTGGAGTAGATAAGTATGTCATCGATGAATACCACTACAAACTTGTCCAAGTACTCCATGAATACCTTGTTCATAAGATACATAAAATACGCCGGAGCATTGGTCAATCCAAATGACATGACTGTATACTCATACAATCCATACCGAGAGACAAATGCCGTCTTGGGAATATCCGACGGTCTAATCTTCAGTTGATGGTAGCCCGAACGAAGATCAATCTTGGAAAACACACATGCTCCTCTTAACTGATCAAATAAATCTTCAATCCTTGGTAGTGGGTATTTATTCTTAATTGTTACCTCATTTAGAGCACGGTAGTCCACACACAACCTTTGAGTTCCATCCTTCTTAGGTACAAATATGACTGGTGCTCCCCAAGGCGATGAGCTAGGACGAATATATCCTTTTGCCAATAACTCCTCAATATGATCCTTTAGTTCAGCCAATTGTTTAGCATCCATTCTATATGGCCTCTTATATATTGGGGCCGTTCCAGGTACTAATTCAATGACAAATTCAATCTCTCGATCAGGGGGCATACCTGGTAAGTCATCTGGGAATACATCCGGGAATTCCTTCACAATCCTGATGTCTTTGGTACTCTCGAGATGGTTGAGTTGTACTACTGCCTCTTGTGTCTGATCTGGCTTGAATTCCACTGTGGTGCCATCCGGGTGTGTTAAGCAGACTGTTCTAGTTGCACAATGAATTACTCCTTGATTCTTTGTCAACCAGTCCATTCCCAGAATGATATCTAATCCTTGTGAGTCCAACACTATTAGGTTGGCCCAAAAGACTACCCCCCTTATGTTTATACTCACTTTTCGGCATAGATGCCTTGCCACCATCTCTCCTCCAGGAGAGTTTATCAATAATGGCCCATTCAAGAATGTAACTACCATGTCATGCTTCTTTATGAAATCCTTGGATATGAATGAATGTGTAGCACCCGAATCAAACAATATGGTGGCGGGGTGGGAGTTGACAGAGAACGTACCGATCACCACATCAGGTGCTTCCTGTGCTTGCTCCAGAGTCACATGGTTGACACGGCCAGTTGGGTTTTGCTGCTTCTTTGGACAACTGCTGGCATAGTGTCCCCATTCTCCGCACTTGTAGCATTGTACTCTCGCAGCATTATTTGGGCCCTTGTTGCCTCCTGACTGGTTTCTTGGGGGTTGGCCACTTGGACGGTTAGCTGGGGCTGAAGGGCGGGGTGGCTGCATCTGTTGGCGTGGGGGTTGCATTGGCTGGCGTGGTGGCTGCTGCTGCTGCTGCTACTGCTGCTGGCGCGTTGGCTGGTTGTAGGGAGTGGGTGGCCTGTAGTTGGAGTTGGGAAACCTCTGTCCCGAGTAGTTCATGGGACGAGTCATATGAGTTGTAGGCTGAGGGTGGAGACGGGGGCGTACATTGCTGCTGGAGGCATGTGCTGCTAAAGTCAACTTCCTCTTTCTTACATCATCATCCAGTTCCTTCTTAGTCCTCTCCACTTCAAAAGCTTTGTCAACTAACTTCTGGAAGTCGCCGTAGTCGCTGGAAGACATGGCGAACTTTAACTCTTTGTCCAGCCCATTCTTGAAGCGGAATTGCTTCTTGGCGTCGGTATCCACGTCTGTTGGGGCATAGCGGGATAGCTGGGTGAAGGCATTCAGGTAGGCCCTCACAGTCATACGGCCTTGCTTTAGCATCAGGAATTCTTCACGCCTGGCTTGTATCTCTCCTTCAGGTACGAAGTGATTGCGGAAGTTGGTTCGGAATTCTTCCCATGTAATATTTTCCGGGTCCCGGTGGGCTTCGGTGAAGGCGGTCCACCAGTCAGCTGCTGGTCCTTGAAGTTGATGAGAGGCTAGTAGCACTTTCTCCCTTCCTTCACAGTGGATGAGCCTCAGCTTGCTATCAATGGTACGGAGCCAATCATCGGCGTCCATGGGTTCGGTCACGGTGGCAAAAGTGGGTGGATGGGTGTTCAGGAAGTCCCTAAGGAAGGACCTAGGTGGAAAAGGTGGTGGTGGCGGAAAGTTGTAGTTTGGTGGTGGTGGGGGTGGGGCTTGTTGCAGGTTGGTGACAATTTGGGTGAGGTTGTTAAGCAACTGGGTCTGAAGAGCCATCATCTGTTGCATTTGTTGAGAGGCTGGGGCTCCTCGAGCACCCCTTGCATTCCATCCAGGGACACCTCGAAGTTCTTCATCCAGAGGTGGGTTACCACGACCACGATCCCTACCTCTACCTCGTCCAGCCATCTGTGATAGAAAAGTTCATTGAGGTCTTAGAATAATAGATGAGATGGGAAAGGATACACTAGGGTAACACGGTCCCAACTACATGCATCAAGGGTAATAGATATAAAGCAAGTTCATTAATCAACTAGTGTGGAGGTGGACAAGATGCCTAAGCATTCCACCACTCACACGACACCTAAACAAGACTAAAGACATGGATGTGGACGGGATGCCGAAGCATTCCACAACTCATGTCGCACCCAACACACACAACATGAAGCAAACTACTAGCATAACAACATAAACGACACAACTCAAGACTAAGGAGGGCGCAGCTACACGCTCCTACCAACTAAGGATAACTGTCCTGAGTCGTCCAGCGGGGAAACGAGTCCACTCCTACTCGTCGGAGTCCTCCTCAATCTCCATCTCCGGGTCTTCTTCTTCTGAGTCTTCTCTTGAGTTCTCGGGGGAGTTCATGCGGCGATCCGGAGAGTTCGGGTCCCAAGGCTCCACGTCTGAAGCATACTGCGGAGAGTTAGGATCAACTCCAGTGATCCTCGTGTAGCGTCGTCGAAGTCGCTCGTAGCGGTCGACCAAGTCCCTGCTGTCCTGCAGCTCCTGCTGACAACGCTGGAGTCGCGAAGACAACTCCACGACGTCGTCCACCAGCCTCTCGCACTGGGGGTTAGTCAAGCGTCCCTCGACGTCACATCCAGTGAAGGCGGCTGTGCCACTAGGGCGCTGAGGGGTGTACGCGTGCTCCGTGCACCCAAGAAGGAACCTGTGGGCGTGGCTCCAGTAGGTGGTCGCCTCCCACGTGGCGTCCTCCTCAGCTGCACGCTGGGAGCTCCTCCAGGCCGTAGAGAAGTGCGAGTGCAGCAACTCCGAGTCGTAGTAGATGCCCAGCTGAGAAGTCCACTCCAGCTCACCAGTATAGGGTGCAAAGACCCTAGTGGTGTGGTAGACTAAGCGGACACGGTACTCACGGTACCCCGCAGCTCGAAGAAGAGAACGAAGACGGACGCGCATCCTCGAAGCAGCACTCCCGTTGGAGAGCAGTGTCGTCTCCCTCCGGGGTGTGTGAGGTGCGGAGCGACTGGCTAGGGCGTGCTGAGGAACACGACCCCCAGTCGACTTACGGGCCGTCTGCTTGGTCCGCGCCATCTACAAACATTTGAAAAGAAGAGAGTGAGATTAATAACTAATAAATCAAGTTAGAATAAAAACAAATAAGCAAAGCAAGGTAAGAAGCACAAGGGTTGAGATGGAGAGCACAAAGTTTTGGAAATACTATTTCATATGGAAAATAGTATAGTCCTTAATTTTCGGCCATTTCTAACTAGGCTTGCGTCCTACGGGCAACACGGCTCTGATACCACTTTGTCACGCCCGGTCATCATAAAGATGAACAGACGCTAATCACATGTACGCCAGAATCAGTTGAATCGTACATGCGTCGACGAAAGTGAAATACCATTACATTGCCATGTTCGAAATACATAAAATAGTCTTACAGGACGACCCGAAGGTCTACAAATACACACCACAAATATTTACAACACTAAACAGTTCAACACTACAGAAAACAAGATAAGAAAACGGGCTTCATATCCACAGGCAGCCGTTGCGCAATAGGTCGCCAGCCTAGACCAAGTCCTCCGAGTTGACGTAGAAGTCCTCCGGTGCAGCTTCTTCTTCTTCATACTCTAAAGGGAGAATTAAACGCTTGAGTACATAGAGTACTCAGCAAGTGCGGGAAGAGAATGACATGATTGGCTAGAGCAAGGAAAGGCCAAATATGGCTTAGCACTATGCTTAGAACCTATCCTTAGCTTCCAATTATCAGTATCATAATTCAATAAATAATTAACACATGATTAATGATAAAGAAAGTACTTGAATAATAATGAACCATCATTTCCCAACCATAGACTAATTATGAACTGGCCCCAAGCCGCTCTTGTCCGTGAGCACGGCTGTCATGACAGTTTTTACCAAATCTCTGCAGAGAGTGTACCCTTTCCCCACAAGCAGTGATTCCATCCCCTGTTGCCAGGTGGACTTGAGTAAACCTCCATGTAGCCCGTGGTGATCAAGGAATTATATGGAACAGGGCATGTAAACATGAAGTAGGACATCAATTTAATTAGCATGCATCTATCTAAATCCCTAGAATTGGTACAAGATGGTCAAGGGCACTTGCCTTCGTTGGAGACTTGAGAATTGACGAAGTCTTGGTCTTGGAAGTTGAGGTTAGGGTCGTAGAACGACTCTAGATATATGCCCAAGCAATGGCAAGAATAGAATAAAGCTAAACAAGTAAAGGCACGCAAAACAATACATCACACATACACATAAGCACAAAATCCTACACTAATGCGTCCCTACGAGGTATTTATCACTTAGCATGGCCAAAGTATGCATTTTATATTTTTCCTAGAATTTTGGGATTTTATTATAGCCTAAAACCATTTTTATTGAATTTTCTATAGCAAAAATGTATTTTAAAACCTTTATAATAATTATTCCAGGGACCAAATATATTTTATCTGAACACTACAATTAATTCACAGCATAAAATAGTTTATAACAATTTTTCATAACATTCATACACTTAATTACCATTTTATCTAATTTCTATACCTCAAATACAATTAAAAACCCTATTCTGCAAATAAATAAAAGTCCAGGGGCTAAATAAATAGTTTTCTACACTGTACAGGGTCTAAATACATTATTCTACAAAATTACAGGGGTTAGAATGCTTAATTAAATGATTAAAACCAATTTTTAGGGTTCCAGGGGCTAGTCTGTGAATTCTGGGGGCTAGATTCGAATTACCGAGAAGCACAGGGGGTAGCTAGCGAAATTCCAGGGGCTCCGGTGCAAATGCGCAGGCGGGAAATGGGGCTTTGAACGTGGGCCGTTGGATCTTAGGTGGATGGCTAGGATTTTATTAAACCGAACCGGTATGAACTTCTAATCGTGGCCGTTCGGCTGAAACCGATGGCCCGGATTGGGCCACGTCGCCCCCGGCGACGTCGGCGGCGCCCGGCGCGGCGGCGCTAGACGCCCGCGACGGCGAGCTCGCCGGAGACGGCCAAAACGGCGAAAACGCCACTGATTCAAAGCGCCAAATACACAGAACGAAAGAGGGGGAGAAGGGGAGTATACCTAGGGGGGTTGCGAGGTCCGAAGTTGGCCGGAGAGGGGTCGGCGGCGAGGAATGGCGGCGGTGGCGACGGTGCACGTCGAGCTCGGTGGAAACTCGGCGACCTCTCCACGATCTCTTGCCCGGCGTGCTCCTGGCGGCAAGGCGAAGGTGTTAGGGCAGTCAGGAGGAGAAGGCGATCATCGGCTAACCGGGAACGGCGGCGACTACCTCGGTTGCGGCGATGGCTAGGGTTGCGCGCGTGGAAGGGGAAAATGAGGGAGAGAGCGGGGTTTTATGGAGCAGGGGGGGTGCGGTGGTTGTCGGCGCGTGCGAAGAGGGGTCTCCCCGGGTGGTTTTCGTCGTGGGCGAGGCGGTTGGAGAGGGGCGCGCGGAGTGGGCGCGGGGGTGGTGGTTTCATGCGCGGCGCGGGAAGGAAGGGAGGTGGCGGTTGGGAGAGATGACATGCGGGGCCCGCTCGGCAGTGAGAGGAGAGAGGGGAAAGCGCAGTGGGCTGGCGGGGAAGGAAGGGAATTGGGCCAGGGGGAGGGAATTCGGCCCAAAGGGGGTTTTAATTCCTTTTCCTTTTTCTTTTTCTATTCATTTCTTTTGATTTTGAATTCAAATTCAATTTGAACCGTTTGCTACTCGTTTGAACACCAAAAATTCACACAAAAATGCATGCTACAATGATCAAGGGTTTGAGCAAAATTTTGTACATAAAATATGGGTGTTACAACCGCGGGGAGTGTGCCACAGCGAGGAGCACCGACACCGGGAACCGCTTGAGCAGCTGGACCACGTTCACGACGCCCCGCTCGTCCTTGAACAGCTTGCGGTAGCCGCTGGACGCGACGACGAGCGCCGCCAGCCGCCGAGCGCGACGCCGGACTTCGCCTCCAGCATCAGATCAGCCGCGGGAGGACAGAGTTGCCGAACTCCTTAGGCGCCTTGCCGCTGCTGCCGATGTTGCAGAGCTCAGCCAGCGCCATGACGGCTTCGGCGCGGGTGACGGACTTGTCGCTGCCGAGCGCGGCGGCGACGAGGGTGGCGAAGCTGGCGAACACGGCGATCTCGGTGATGTAACGGAAGGACAACAAGTTGCAGAGAAGTTTGAGAGCCGGCGCGAGGCCCGACTTGTCGCCGCCTCTGGACTCGAAGAAATCCCTGACGCAGGCGAGTGCGCCTTGCTGGAAAGCCTCCACCTTTAGGCGCTGCCCTCGTCGCCTATCACACCCGATTTTATTAAGAAAATAACTAGCTGCAAATTACATGTATGTCAGAATTAAATTAATCATATATGCAGGACAAAAAGTGATAAACAATTTTATATCGAACACAAATAAAATTTATACCATTAAAAGAGTTTTGAATAGATGCGAAAGAGGAAAAACATTAGCTCAACCACAAAAAAATCGACTGTGGCAACGCGACCTTCTACGTGCACTACATCAACCAGTTAAAGAAATGTCGGTCATGTTGCCGTCAGAAATCTACAGTGACCAACAACTATAGGCTATGAATGTCGGCCAACTGAGGGTCATAGCTGAGTGCCGTCTTCAGTAGACACTTGTCTGCGTTGGATCTTCTTTCCACTGAGTAGCATTTATAATAGAGAAAAAGAAAAGCACATGAGTAAATAAAATACTTAGCAAGTGTATAGGTGGCCAATGGGTCGTGCCGGACTGACCTGAGACAAGGCCTTAAAAGCCTCGAACCAACACGACCCGAGTCCATTTTATGCGTGCCGGGCCATAAACAGGTCGGCTTGGCCCGTGGCCCGGTTAAGTTAAAAATAAATTAAAAAAGCAAAAAATTCATCATTTGGGCCTAAACGAGCTATGTCAGCAAGCCGAGCGGGCTAGAGGTCAAGGCCCGAGCCTGATTTTTTCGGGCCATGCCAGGTTCGGGCCATTCTTTTTTGCAGGCTTTCGTTCTGGCCCATCTGACTCGGCCCGTCTAGCCACCTATTATAAGCAAGTCTGGAAAGTAAATGGCATGCAAGCTTTAATAAGGGAGACCAATATTGGTTTGAAGCACTATGCGTTAAGTCCTATCCTTAGCTTTTATTAGCAGTCTACATCTAGGTAAATATTACTAATCAAAACAATAATAACATAAAAGTATCGATACTATTCTCAACTATCATCTCAACCATTGACTAATTATGAATTCGACATCAAACCGCTTTTGTCCGTGAGTACACCTGTCTAGATAGTTTGACAAATCTCTGTAGAGAATGTACTTTTTGCTCACAAGCTGTGATTTTATCCACTGTTACCAAGTAGACTAAGTAAACCTCCATGTTGCTAATAGTGATCAACCACATTTCACACTTCTATATGTGTGTGGCCAGAAGATCACTATGAGGTCTTTACAAAGGTCCTCGCAACATGTACTAGTAATCTGAGGGGTGAAGGGTTCACCCCTGTACAAAAGTGTGAGCCCACACAGTGACTCAACACCCCAGTTGCCCCCTCTTGAGCCATATGAATCCCAAAGCAGTAATCTTGAACCAATTTCCCGCACCATCAAATAACCAACACTACGTTTGGAGAGACCTAATTAATTGATCAAGCTGCTCCATTCTCAATCTTGTGGCGATACTATAAAGCTTAGTGACTTCCTTCATAAATTGGTACTTAAACTCCGACAAAGTCCAAACTCAAACTCGGGTCTCATGCATATGGCATCATACCAATCAAACCAAACCCCCAGATTCCTATTCACTATAATACATTTTACATGTCAAAATAAATAATAATCAATCATAAATGGTATATATTATCGATACCCTGCGTACCGGATACCCCTTGGGACTGCAAAGACCGTAAGGGAACTCCACCTACCAGAATTGAAGACCTCCAAAGGCCCCACATGTCATCCGGAACCGGACTGCCTCCCCGACATGGTTAGTCCCAGGGCCGCCATGTGTATCACAAGACCGGAGCTACAACCCACACATGAGAAAGCTCCGGACTATATACTAGTATGGTACCCCCGGACCTAACCCCAGACAGAGGAAAGCTCTGGTACTGACACGTGTACGACAGCACCGGACCTACCCGTCCATGACGATAAGCTCTGGAGCTGCCACGCGTCCAACCGCGGGACCTTCGACTTCATCAATCAGACTGGTGGACCTCCAACGGCTCGAACCTTCAAGGGACAATCAAGGACTTCAAGACCTGATTAAGTGTCATTAATGCCATCTTAATTACACACGATCGGAGGGCCCTTAATACCTGTAATGGCACTGTCAAGGCACCTTATCACGTTATTAAGGGCAATTAAGCACATTTACTGTATATTAAACATCAGTAACCGCCAGGGCCACTTGTCGGGCCAGGCTAACGATGTAACGGCCAACCCTTGTACTATAAAAGGACTGGCTGAGCGATACAGAGGGGACCTCTTCCGGACTCACTCTCTGAACTCTTGGAAACACATGCTCTGGACACTCTGATCTGAGCACTCTGCACCCTAGCTTAAGTGTTCATACGCTCAATACAACACCAACACACCCCGTAGAGTAGGGTATTACGCTCCGGCGGCCCGAACCACGTAAATCCCTATGTCAATTTATCATCATCTCTTGAATCTCTGCGCACCCATTATCGAACTACAAACTCCACGAGCTACCAACAGTAGTACCGGGAGATCTGCCAGAATCATCCCCCGACAGTTGGCGCGCCAGGTAGGGGGTGCCCGAGATTTCAAGGATGGTGAACTCTATTGCTGGATCGTCCAACGACAACCCTGCTGCTCAACCTGCTGGGGGCAACCCCTCCAACATGCAGCAACCAGCAGGTACTGTGGCTCTAGCAGGAGTCATGCCACCACCTCCACCGTCCGTACCGGGGAATCAAGCCAGACAGCGAGACAAAGCTTCTGCGTCGGTCACTGCATCGACGAATAACCACCCTGAGCACACGCTCCATGCGGCACGTGCTCTTCTCCAACGTCCACCGCCTCCAGGAGCATCCCAAGGTGCAATGGAGCAGTGGAGGGCTGATGTGGAACATTTGGTTGCAGCCGCAGTTGATCGCATTAGCAACCAAGGTCCCCCCCCCTCGGGGCGGGCCCCATTACAGCATCAGACCGTGTCAGGAAGACTTGGTCCGCACGCTTTGCAACACAGGAGGCGTGCAACATCATAACAGGCGATGTCGCTGCCTTCCGGGGCGCGACGTACCCATACGGTAACCAAGCTTTCAACTCACGACCTCCGGGCGGAGCTAGATCGCCGTTATCAACAACAGGACGGCCGCGTCCACATCGAGCGTGCTTGCGAGAGGCGAGAAGCTCGGTACAATACTGCTCTTGAGAGAGTAGGAGGAGGCTGTGCTGCCCTAGCCGTGCACCTACGCATGGTCAGATGGCCGCAGAAGTTCCGATCTCACTTGCCGGAGAAATTTGACGGGACTGTCAATCCCGCTGAATTCCTCCAAATCTATTCCACCGCAATACTTGCGGCTGGAGGCAATGAGGCCGTAATGACCAACTATTTCCCTGTAGCTTTGACTGGGACCGCCGGGTCCTGGTTCATGAGCCTTCCGCCCAACTCCATCAACAGTTGGGCGGAATTGTGCCAACAATTCACTACCAATTTTGGGAGTTCATACACCCGACCAGGCACTGAACTGTATCTTTTTGCTATCAAGCAACAAGGGGGAGAGTCCTTGAGATCCTTCATCCAGAGGTTCTCCGAGGTACGAAACACCATACCTTCTATCTCAAGCGCTTCTGTCATTGTGGCATTTAGACAGGGTGTACGAGACAAGAAGATACTGGAGAAGCTGGCGACCAAGGAAGTCACCAGCCACGCCCCGATAAGCGACCTCGACCGTCGTCTCAAGACAGTGGCAACTCCAAGATGTGATGTCCTATACACAAGACGGACGACCACAACCTAGAAGACTGCCGGGAGGTCCAGAACCTTGCCGAGCGCTATAACAAGCGTCGGGAAGATGTTCCTTTCCGTCAAAGGGGAGGAAAACAGAAAGTCGATGAAGCCTCGGCTAGTGAGGAGTTGGGCTTTCAGGACCCTAAAAAGGTCTTGAAGGCTGTTTACACCTCCGTCGACGATGACTCCGACAAGAGCGTCGAAAGACCATGAACACCATCTTTGGTGGTTTGTGGGACATCACCTCCCGCCGTGTCCTCAAGACAATGCGGCGGGACATGGCTTCTGTAGCTCCGACAGCCAGGGCAGAGCCTCATCGGAAATGGATGGACACTACCATCACTTTTGATGCTTCGGACTATCCTCGGAACATGATCAGAGCTGGCCAACTCCCATTGATGGTATCTCCAACCATCAACGACATCCAACTCCACCATGTGATGGTGGACGGAGGTTCGGGCCTGAACCTCATAAGATTCGAGGCCTTCGTCAAGCTTCAGCTCAGACCTTCAGATCTTCGCCCCTCCCGACCTTTCCCCGGAGTAGGTCCGGGGGCCATATCTCCACTCGGTGCTATTACTCTCCCAGTAACCTTCGGGACCCGGGAGAATTATCGCACTGAGAAGTTGGTCTTTGACGTCGCTCAGATCAACTTACCCTTCAACGCTATTTTGGGCAGGACAACCTTGTACAAATTCATGGCTACTGCTCATTATGGCTACTTGGTGTTAAAGATGCCAACACCAGCAGGTGTTCTCCGAATTCGCGGAGATCGCACCGCCAGAGTGACTGCTCTAGAAGAACTCCACGCGCTTGCCACAACGCAGGAGGAAGAATCTGGACAAGAGCAAGCTCCAAAGCCCCCGAGCATTCGTCATCGGGGCTCAACCTCTGCACCCCATGTGCAACCAAGCGGCGACACCGACATTCCCGTCAAGGTCGTCCAAATTGGTTCCGATGCTGCTCAGACCACCCGTATATCGGGAGGTCTGAATGACAAATAGGAACTCGCGCTCGTCACTTTCCTCTGGGCTAATGTTGATGTGTTTGCCTGGCAACCGTCACAAATGCCTGGGATCCCTAGGAAAGTGATCGAGCACAATCTGAAGATCTATCCCGACGCTCGGCTTGTACACTAGAAGCCTCGGAAGCAATAATGGAGCGACAAAACTTCATACGACAAGAAGTGAAGAATTTGCTTGAAGCTGGATTCATCCGAGAAGTCTTCCACCCCAAATGGCTGCCAAACCCAGTCATCGTACCCAAGGCCAGCGGGAAGCTTCGGATGTGCATCGACTACACCACAGTGAATAAGGCGTGTCCAAAAGATCCATTCCCACTACCTAGAATAGATCAGATAGTGGATTCCACCTCCGGGTGTGAATTACTGTGTTTCCTAGATGCATATTCTGGGTATCATCAAATCAGAATGTCTAGGGAAGATGAAGAGCATACTGCCTTCATCACAGTAGATGGATTATATTGTTACACTGCCATGCCTTTCGGTCTCAAAAACGCTGCTTCAAAATTTGTACGAGCTATGTACAAAACCTTTGGGGAGCTTATTATAGATTCAGCGGAAGTGTACGTCGATGACATCGTCGTCAAGATCAAGAACAAGGAGTCACTTCTCGACACCTTGCAAGCTGTCTTCGACAAGCTACGGGCCACCCGCACAAAGCTGAACCCAGACAAGTGCGTCTTTGAGGTTAGCTCCAGAAAGCTTCTTGGATTCTTGGTGAACCATCGAGGCATAGAGGCGAACCCGGCGAAGATTAAAGCTATTGAAGATATGCGGCCACCAACCCGCATCAAGGACGTTCAGAAGCTGACTGGATTTCTAGCTGCCCTAAGCCGGTTTATCACAAGACTGGCGGAACGAGCGCTACCCTTCTTCAAGTTATTGAGGAAGTCTGGACCATTCCAATGGTCCAAAGAAGCAAAAAAGGCATTCCAAGAGCTAAAGCAGCTCTTCACCACCCTACCAACCTTGGTAGCTCCGAACCCTGGTGAGCCACTTCTGTTTACATCTCTGCAACTGACGAAGTTGTCAGCATGGTTCTGGTTGCAAAGAGACCAGAACCGTCCCCAGCTCAGGAACCCAGACCCCTCTGGGAGGGTCCGGAAGTTCCTGAAGGTGAGTCTGGGTTCCAGCCCCCAGACTTGAGTCTACAAGGAGTTGCTACTGTTGAGCAAGAAGATCCGGACCCCTCCGGGAGGGCCCGGTTCACTCCAAAAGAAGCTTCGGGTTCCTCCAACAAGGACCCGGAGGTCCCCAAAGATGGTCCGGACCCCTCCGGGAGGGTCCGGGTCGATGAGGAGGAAGCTCTGGACCCCTCTGGGAAGGTCCGAACAGTCCAACGCCCAGTGTACTTCATCAGAAAAGTACTCCACAACGCCAAGACTTGGTACCTAGAGGTGCATAAGTTGCTATACGCTGTTCTTATCGCCTACAGGAAACTTCGCCACTACTTCCAAGCTCACAAGATCTCAGTGGTGACCTCTTATCCACTGCGTGCGATCCTGCATAATCCCAACTCTACTGGGAACATTGCAAAGTGGGCAGTGGAATTGGCTGAATTCGATCTTGAATTCATTCCAAGACAAGCGATCAAGAGTCAAGCGCTGGCAGACTTCGTGGCAGAGTGGACCCCCTCTCCATCAAATCCTAGGGGCCCCAGTGAGCAGAAGCCGGAACCCAAGGTTCCGGTCTTCATTGAGCCTCACTGGACTCTCTACTTTGACGGCTCCATGCAGAAGCAGGGGGCCAGAGCTGGAGTCCTTCTCCTCTCTCCAACCGGGGAGAAGGTCAAATACATGGTTCACCTTGACTTCAAGGCAACCAACAACATGGCGGAGTATGAAGCACTCATTTACGGACTAAAGGTGGCACTACCATATGATGTAAAGCAGCTGTTGGTCAAGGGAGATTCACAGCTCATCATTAAACAGGTGAAGGGTGAATGCTCCTGTAACAATTCTCAACTCGTTGCTTATCTCCTTGAAGTCCAGAGGCTTTAGAAGGACTTCGAAGTCCTAGATCTCCATCATATCCAGCGTCTCAACAACGCTGAAGCTGACGAACTCTCGACGAAAGCGTCAACCAGAGCTCCGGCTCCCGACGCAACCTTCGTCCGGAGGTTGTCAAAATCCACAGCTCAGCCTGCCGAACTGAGCGAAGGGGGCGAGACCAGCACCCCGAAGCTGGCGATCCCGATGGCCCTGTTACCATGGCAGCCATCAAGGGTCGTAGGTGCTGCCGGAAGCTCCGAGCAACCCAACACGCAAGACTCAAATGCTCAAGCTAGCTCCGATGCATGGATCTTGGAGTCCGAAGCTACTTGAAAGACAATTTCCTTCCCGATGATGATGTATCCGCTGACCGGATAGTTAGATTGGCTAAAAGATACACGTTGGTAGAAGGGGATCTCTACCGGCGCGGTGCTAACGGCGTCCTAATGCGATGCATCACAAGGGAAGAAGGCCGTGAGCTCCTTGCGACAATCCATGGAGGCGAGTGTGGGAACCACGCGACTTCTCGCACACTGGTTGGTAAAGCCTTCCAGCATGGCTTTTAATAGCCGACGGCACTCCAGGATGCTACCGAGCTGGTGAAGAAATGCGAAGCATGTCAGTTCTATGCAAAGAAGATTCACACACCGACTCAACCACTACAAATGATACCCCCCACATGACCTTTCTCTGTGTGGGGGATGGATATTTTGGGACCCTTCCCAAAAGTCGTCGGAGGTTACAAGTACCTGTACGTCACCATCGACAAGTTCACCAAGTGGCCGGAAGAAACTCCAGTTGTGACAATAAACAAGCAATCAACTATCAATTTCTTGCAGTCCATCGTATGCAGATTTGGAGTCCCAAGTAAGATCATAACTGATAATGGGACCCAATTCACAAGCTCTGCATTTCAAGGATATTGCGAAGACCTCGACATTCAGGTCAGCTATGCCTCTGTAGCTCACCTGGAAAGTAATGGCTAAGCTGAGAGAGCAAATGCAGAAATCCTGAAAGGACTCAAGATGCGCACATATGAGCACCTGAAAAAGCATGGAGCCAACTGGATCGAAGCGCTTCCGCCCACCTTGTGGGCAAACAGGACTACTCCAAACCGATCAACTGGAGAGACACCCTTCTTCCTGGTGTACGGAGCCGAAGCAGTCCTTTCTCCGGAAATCATCCTGGGGTCACTCCGAGTCCGGACCTTCAATGAAGCCACGCAGGACCAGCTCCAGCGTGAAGACCTTGACCTTGTCAAAGAGGCAAGGTGCCGAGCAGCTGCTTGGAGTGCCCGATACCGCCAAGCTCTTCAGCGCTATCACCAAAGGCATGTTCACAACCGACAGCTCGAGGAAGGTGATCTGGTGCTACGGAGAATACAAACTCAAGAAGGGTTAAACAAACTCTCCCCCAGCTGGGAAGGATCCTTCCGAGTGATCAAAGTATCCTGTCCCGGATGCGTTCACTTGGCAACCGAGGATGGGACACCTCTCCCTAATCCTTGGAACATTGATCACCTCCGTAAGTTCTACGCTTAATACCACAGAGGTGAGTCTGTAGTTACATGTGGTGTATGTTATAGAGTCATCGTACATAGTCGGGTAGCTCCTCCGGGAGGATAACCGGACCTTCCCCGTAAGGTCCGTAATGTCCATGCAACACTTGTCACAGTCTCAGAACTAAAAGTGTAGCTAGCTACCCTGGTTCAAACGAGAAATACAACACACTTAGCCTGGTTCCGTACCCTAAAAGTGTACTTGTTTCCCCTCTACCCTGAACCTATAATGAAAGACATTATTGTGTGACAACAGACTCCACATGCATCTATTTTGTACAGGCTCAATATTTTTTATTTTTCTCTTTCTTGTCTATAACAAGATTGTGCAATTCTCAAGAATTTTTTAACTCGATCAATTCATGTATAGTTCGAGTTGCATTGTTAATTCTTTCGGTTTTTCACGTTGTTGAATGACCCACTCGCCTGAATGCCGCCAGCCAATCTAGGTCCGGAGTGTGCTATCGACTTAGCCTGGTCCTGCACCCTAAGTATGCCACTCTACCTACATCGCGGCAGGCTGAAGTAAGGCGGGTCCTGAAAACGATTAGACCTGGAGAAAACAACCCAGTGCACTTGATTGTATGTAGAATTGTGGTCGACCTAAAAATTTCTTACGAGAATAGTAAGTCGCAATTGAGTTATAGATAGGAAATGGATTTTACAATTTTTCTTGACTTCAGTGTGCATGAAAAAAGATCCCATGACGATGGTGGACAATGCCGGAGCTATCAAAGCTCGAACATCCTCTAAGGGGGCTTGCCGTCGATGTTTCAAAACATTGACGGTGGTCGTTGCTGGAGCTACTAAGCTCCGACGACCACCAGGGGGCCGGCCGTCGACGTCCTATGCGTAGATGATGGATGCTGCCGGAGCTACTAAGCTCCGACAACCCCAGGGGGTCGGTCGTCGACGCTCTATGCGTTGATGGTGGATGCTGTCGGAGCCACTAAGCTCCAACAACCCCAAGGGACCGGCCATCAATGTTCTACATGTTGATGGTGGATGCTGCCGGAGCTACTAAGCTCCGACAGCCCCAGGGGGCCTCCACCATCGACATGACAAGACTTCGGACCTACAAACTACAAGTTCGAAGCGCGCAAGTCTTCAACAACTTTTACATCCTCTTGGTACATGTTCACAATCAAATTGTGTACATCTACCAGGGGGCCAAGTGGGACAAAGGTGTTGAAGACAAAAAAATGAAATACATAAAATTCTTGGATTTCATTAATCTGGAGACAAGAGATTACAAAATTGGAGAAAAAGAAGAGAGGATACAAGCGGGAGCTAAAAAGATAGAGTCCTAGACCCTATGGAAGAATGAGGCGACCTTCTAGGCAACCTCCGACACGCTGGCTTGGGCGGCTTCTCCCTCTCCGTCGATGGGGCCTTCGAGCACTGGGTCCAGTGAGAAGTGAGGGTCCCGGCTGGTATAGCACGTCAGCAGGTACTCTGTGACGTTTTTCGCCAGGGACTGTCCTTCGGTCTCCAACTGGTCCGCGATGACATCACCCATCTTGGTGAACTTATTGCCCGCCGAGCTCAACGCCAACAACGCTTGGTCTAGCTCCGACTCCGGATCATCCGGACGCACGGGACTAAAACCCATTAGCGTCAGCGCGTCATTGGCTTTGCCTAGGAAATCCCAAACTTGTTGGGACTCCACAGACCTTGAACCTCACATTTATTCCAAGGATCTTCTGGTCGCCGCAAGCTTCGAATTCTCCCGGGCAAGGCGCTCGACCTCTTTGGCATTCTGCTGAATTTTCTTAGCAACTTGCCTTTCAAGTTTCCCGAGCTCCTCCTCCCGGAGGTGGATCTTGTTCCAGCAGTCAACCAAGTTCTTCTCCCGGCCCCACACTTTCTTCTCCCTGGCAGCAATTTCATTTTCCCTCTTGTGGAGGTCCTGTCCTCGCTGCCAGGCCTTCTTCTCCTCTTTCTCGCAGCGCTCTTCCAGCTTCCTGGTGCGCTCTGCGAGACTCTTGTCACCCAAAGCCAGTCTCTGAGAAAGGTCCTCCTCCCTCTTCACGAGGTCGTCCTGCAGCTCCAGGAGTTTTTGCTCTTCATCTTCGAGCTTTTTCTCCCGCTCCTCAAGGGCCTCCCGACGTTTGACGAGGCTGTCGTGGATAGCGCTGAGCTTCTCCTGGCGTTCATTCGTAGCATTATTAGCCACCACGGCCTGCTTGTGGATGGCCCGGGACTGATCATCGACGGATCGTGTCATGCTCTTCCTCTCATCCAGCAGCCAACCCCAGTATTCTAACCGGGTCTTCTCCCTCTTCACTCACTCCTTGTCGTCAGCCAGCCTCGTCTGTGCTAGCTTGGTCTCGAATTGGAGCCGGTTGCGCCACCTCCTAAGGGTTTGGCGCTCCTACTCTAGGGCCTTGCTATCATGGTAGAAGGCCAACTGAACTTGGCGAAGACTGGAGCAGGCGTTGTCGATGGAGAGAGACAGGGGGATCGGCTCCGGACCTGTCGGGGTCCTCTCCGCTGGCTCCAGCGGGTCCTCGTAAACAAAAATTGGGCCCCACTCAACAAGAGTGGTCCCCTGAGCCTCCGCAGCACTAGGGCCGCCCTCCGGGGAAGCCTCGGTCGTCGAGGAGGAAGGCCCTGCAGCGAGAGCTTCCACCCCCGGAGTTTGTTCCGAGGGTCCCGCCGCCAGGTCATTGTCGACCGGTCCCTCTGACAGAGGACCGACCGCCTCCTCTTGGCACCTAGGCTCAAGCGCAAGGACCCCCGGGGCTATTACCTCCGGAGCAGGCATTGAAGACTTGGCCGGAGCTGAGGCCACCTCCGGCTCCGCCGCTGGAGCCTCCTCCACCACCGGCTCAGGCATCGGCGCTTCCGCCTCCACTGGCTCGGGGGCCAGTACTTCTGCGGCAGCTGGCTCAGGCGCCAGAACATCTTCGATCACCGGCTTGGGGGCCGGCACCTTCACGTCAGCAGGGTCAGGCGTCGGGGCTTCAACAACCCCCGACTCTACCGCCGGTGCTTCATCGACATCCGGCTCTACTGCCGGAACTTCAGCTATCTCCGGCTCTGCGTCCGGAGCGTCCACCATCACAACATCCAGAACCGGAGCTTCAACCCCCGGAGCTGGCACCACTGGTACATCTTCATTCCCCGTGGTCCGACGCTACCACAGGGGCTTCTGGAGATGACTCGTGGTCGGAACTGCCGCAACCTCAGCCACGACCTGGGGCGGCGCAGGAACTGGAGCCGGAGCCTCCACGTGCACAACACCAGTTGCTGCAGCAGGAGCCGGAGCTTCAGCCCCTTTCTTGGATGCCCTGTGGATGAAGGATGAAGAAACTCAACACACGATTACAAGAAAAAGTAGCAAACTGAGGTAAAGAAATAAATTTACCTTGGGAGGCTACCGCTCCAGCTAGCGCGGAACCTCTTCATCGCATGTTCGGAGCCCGACCCGGAAGCAACCGAACTAGCAGCTCCAGAAGGCTCTTTGGAGCCCGTCGCCACCAGCTATGCCGCCTTGGTTGGGGCCTCCCTCGACCGAGAAGGCCCCTCGGACCTAGGGCCCTCAGCTGGCCCTGGAGCCGGAGCCGCCTGGCCGGAGCTAGCGCCTTGAGGGGGCACCAGCGCTGGAGTCGTCGTCGCCGTAGAAGACCTCTCCCGCCAAGGAAAAGGAGCTGTTGGGGAAGGAGCAGGTCTGACAGACCTCCCGTCAGAGTGCTTCAACTTCCTCTTTCGGCTTGAGGGCTCTGCCGGCTCTTTGCCCTTGCCGACAACTTCGGCTCTGGGTCTCGGGGCAGGAGCGGAGCCACCCTCGGAGGCTCTGGAGATCACCAACCCAATGGTCGAACGCCTCTCAACCTCACCGAGGTCATCAAGTACCGGCATCATCCGTCGGAGATCCCTGCTGAACTCCGCCTCCATGTTCAAAGGGAGGAAAGCTGATGGCGGTGTCAGATCATCACCTTCGACATTGATGCCATGCTGGAACTTCTTCAGGTGAAGCTCCAAGGCAGATCCTCCCAAGTTGGATTTCAAGCTGGTCTCGATCCGATCATCGTCCATCACGCTGTTGAGGGCCCAGGCGAGCTTCTCCCTCTTCTTCACGGAGCCCACCTATTGACCAGGAAGTTACAAAAGACTGCCTGGGGGTCACACCTCCTTCCATACAAAGGCGGATCCTAGTCAAGATGGGCTTGAAGGCTTCTGAAAGCTCCAGAACTTCACTCCAGGCTTCAGTGTCGACCTTGGGAAGGCCTTCGAGCAGCTCTAACTTCTCATGCTCCTCTGCCGTGATGACAATCCAATCCTTCTTCCAATCGTCCCACTTGCCGGAAGGGAACAACTACAAGTACTTGTACGGGCACTTCTTGCGCTCCACAAAGTAATAGAAGCCAAGGTACTCGTCACTCTTGCCAGTGGTATGGATGGTGAAGAAGGTACAAAAAAGCTCGACGCAGGGGGGAATTCCCACCCACATCTCGCAGAAGTGGACAAATGTGGACACGAGAAGAAGGGAGTGAGGGCCAAGGTGGTAGAGCTGCAGACCATAAAAGTATAGCAGCATCAAGAGAAAAGACGAAAAAGGTGGGATCAGTCCCACCATGGCGTACGCAGAGAAGTACACCATTTTGTCGACGCGCTTCTTCTCGAAGGGGAGCTCGCCGGCGCGGACCTGGTGGTTGAAGGAGTCGCTGTACCACCCCATGTAGGTCCGGACCTTCTTCAAATCACCCTTGGTCGTCAGACGGCTCTTGCGGAGACCCAACTCCATCGCAGCACAGCTGGGCGAGGGAGGAAAGGCAAGCAAAAGTTTGGAGGATTTGAGCGCAAGTTCGAATGAAGGCGTAAAGACCCTCAAACGGTGCGTGCTTTCATTCTTAAGTAATCCCCCACAACGCTTGGATGGAAACCGCAAAAGGACCGAAGATACATTTCAAAAACTACACCCTGCCAATGACAAGGGGGCCTGGGGCCACCCCGACGATCAAGTCGAGGTTCTTGCCCCAGGCGAACGATTGTCATCCTGAGCGGCGGGAAACCCAAGCGCGGCGGCCTGACAGGGCGCGTGGAACCGATACAGTTTTTGTATTGGGAACCGGCGACCTTCAATTGCGTGAGATCTGCACACAGAGATCTCACCTGGCCCGTCTAGGAGGTGCCACGTGGCGATGGTTTAACTACGAACCATCCCTTCAACGGAACATCTGAAGACCCTTGAAGACACGACGCAAAAATCGAAAGATGGACCCACCTGCGGCAAAATGACCTAATCTCCTAGGTCTTTCCCAGATGTGGGCACATGGGGCCACTGTTGGTACCCTGCATACCGGATACCCCTTGGGACTACAAAGACCGCAAGGGAACTCCACCTACCAGAATTGAAGACCTTCGAAGGCCCTACGTGTCAGCCAGAACCGGATCTGCCTCCCCGACATGGTTAGTCCCAGGGCCGCCACGTGTATCACAAAACCGGAGCTACAACCAACACATGGGAAAGCTCCAGACTAGATACTAGTATGGTACCCCCGTACCTAACCTCAGACAGAGGAAAGCTCCGGTAATGATACGTGTATGACAGCACCGGACCTACCCGTCCATGACGGTACACTCCCGAGCTGCCACGCGTCCAACCGCCGGACCTTCGGCTTCATCAATCAGACTGATGGACCTCCAACGGGTCGGACCTTCAAGGAACAATCAAGGACTTCAAGACCCGATTAAGTGCCATTAATGCCATCTTAATGACACACGATCGGAGGGCCCTTAATACCTGTAATGGCACTATCCAGGCGCCTTATCATGCTATTAAGGGCAATTAAGCACATTAACTGTGTATTAGATATCAGTAACTGCCAGGGCCACTTGTCGATCCAGGCTAATGATGTAACGCAGCCCTTGTACTATAAAAGGACTGGTCGAGCAACACACAGGGGACTTCTTCCGGACTCACTCTCTGAACTCTCGGACACACACGCTCTGGACACTCTGATCTGAGCACTCTGCACCCTAGCTTAAGCGTTCTCAATACAACACCAACACACCCCGTGGAGTAGGGTATTATGCTCTGGCGGCCCGAACCACATAAATCCCTATGTCAATTTGTCATCGTCTCTTAAATCTCTGCGCGCCCATTACCGAACTACAAACTCCACGGGCTACCAACAATAGTACTGGGAGATCTGCCGAAATCATCCCCCAACATATATGATCAATGTTTCTCTCATCTACATTGCATGGCTAAGCGTAAAACAATATCCCAAGTACCACCATTCCAATCCCTGACTACAGGGAAAGTTGTAACACCCTCATTTTCATGCATCATGCCTTGCATACACTCATATACATGTTTAACATTAACCCACAACAAGAGGAAAGAGTTTAAAATTGATTTGGAACAAAAACGCACTTAAAATGCAGGAAAGTGCGGACTAGTCCAATTGTACTGAGGACTAGTCCGATTTCTCTCTGACAAAAAACGGAGTTGTTCATTTTTGCTGCGGACTAGTCCGATTTTGCCTCTGGAAACTTTTGGACTTGTCCGATTTTGTGCGGACTAGTCCGATATTCCAAGAATCCTTGAAATTTTGCTAAGTCCCTGGACTTTTCCGGACTAGTCCGGTGTTCTAGCGGACTTGTCCCTTTTCCTCTCTGTTTAAAGTTGGACTTGTCCGATTTTTTGCCAGACTTGTCCGATTTTCTCTCTGGACGACTTCGGACTAGTCCGGTCCTCTCCGGACTTGTCCGATATTTCGCGACTCCGAGTTGATCTTTTGTTTTACGACTTATTTCTTGGGTTTCACATTAAGTGGGCCTAGGTACGTCGTTCCTAACTCTTTTAGATCACATGAGGGACTCTAAACCGGCCTCTACTCATCCCAAACTCGAAATCCATCTAACCCTAGCCTCCACCTCTATATAAACAACCTCACCCCTTTGCTTGACATCTATTTGCCACTTTTCCACCCCACCCAAACCCTAGTTCATGGAGAGCCACCATCAAGGAGGGAGGAGAAGATCTCAAGCAAGAAGAAGAACAGGAGGAAACAAAAGAGGATCAAGATCTCCACCAAGTTTCATTCATCATCACCAATTCATCTCCAAGTTGATCACCAACTCTAGATCACCAAGATCCAAGTGCTACCTCCAAGTTTCTTGATTCATTGGAGTCCTAAACACCTGGTATACCTTCTATTATATTTTCCTTACGTGAATTCAACCCCTAATCTCCAAAATTCACGTCGATCTAGAAAACCCTAATCTGCTGATCTCACAAAGTGCGGACTTGTCCGGTCCCTAGCGGACTAGTCCGATCTTCCTGGTTAAATTGCATCAAATTAATTCTAAAATTTGATCCAATCACATCTAAACCTGTATAAACTTGTTAAAAGCTATTAGAACTAGTTATTGATCATTAAAAGCAATCTATTACCAAGTTCTACCTTGCATTTGCATTAATCATGCATGTCATGTCATATTGAGTAATATTTGTGCACTCTTTGATTGTGTTTCTTGTCTTGTATGTTTATTGTGTGGATTAGACAGATTTGCGCCAGAGACTGCCGCGGAGGATCTTCAACACCAAGAGTTTGAAGGCTTTGATCCTAATCAACCGCAAGAGCAAGACAAGTGTCCTTGAAGCATATTGATCCTGTTTTTAAAATAAATGTTTTGTTTGCAAACTGCATGCTTGTGTCAATTTGATGGGAATCCTATGATAGGAAGTTTACTAGCTTTGTTTGACCACCCTTGTGACCTGGAATATGTGGTAGAGAGTCGGGAAGAGCTTTTTACCTTTTTGTTTCGCTTAATCAACTAGGATGGGAAACAACTATACCACTCAATTTAATTATGCATGGATGAGATTATGATTAACATGAACTAGTTAAAAATGATATGGTAATGGGTGATCTAAGCAAGCCTGGTATGTGGATGGGTTGGATGTTATGGTGGTTTGCTTGCTTTAGATCTAAGGACCGATTCATGCGAGAATAAGCCAGGACTACAGTGCCACCACGAGGCCAAGTATGGGTGCGGCGTAGCTGATTAATTAGGGCTTTGCCAGTGCTGTTTGGACCATTGTAGATGCTCGGGGAAGGGGTAGTCGGATTGGGTTTGATGATGATTGGTGGGACTACCCTGGGATCCGAATGGCTCAAGAGGGGGCCCTTGGTTGAAGATGTGCTCAGTTAGAGGCATCGCCACCGGTGAAACCTCAGTGGGGTCTAAATAGGCTAGTAATACCTTTGTAAAGGCTATTTTGTGATCTCTTGGCCACACACCGACGGAAGTGTGAGATGGCATAATAGAGGTTCTAGTGATCGAAAGGTGATGAAATCACAAACACGTGGGTAAAGAGGTACAAATTCTACAGAGTCTAATAAAACTATCATGATAGCCGTGCTCTCGATTATGAGCACCTGGACAACTTCCATGATTAGAGGGAACTTAGTATTGGGATGGTATTTGGGATGGTTATGGTTGGTTATGGATTTATTTCTGGTATTGAATATGGTTATTGGCAATGGTGAAATCTGGAATTATTGATAATGGTAGTGAACTCAGACTGGTAATATGATATTACTTATGATTATGATGGGTTTGATTCACATACAATTAATATATTGCTTTTCAAATGTTTTAATGTACTTTTCAGCACTTTGCCATTATTATTGTCATCATTTGAATCAGCCACATGTCATACTTTCCACACTTGCTGAGTACGACATGTACTCACTCTTGCAACCCCCCCCCCCCCCAACAGTTGCAGGTCAGGATTGGGAGTTTAATGGCGATAATGCGGAGTTCTAGCGTCAGCTTGCCTGTGGTGTTGATTGGAGCTGCGCTATCCCTTATGCTTAGTTTGCTTAGTTGCTTAATTAGTTTATTTCTGCTGCATTAGTTGAACTTGTCATTAATATTCATTAGAGCTTGTATTCAAGGATAATAAGGTTTGTTTAATAAAATTTGGTTAATTAATCTTGTTCTGTGGTAATTTTCTGTATACTCTTTTGTGATTGCACTCGTGTATGTGTGATAAACATCCTGGGCACACATATGCGTTAACTTGGTTCATTTTTCGGAACCAGGCGTCACAGATTGGTATCAGAGCCACAGGTTGATCGTAGGATGTAGCCTAGATAGAATGGACACTTTAGAGCACATAGGAGCACTTTGGAATCGATGTATTTTGGTTGGTGTGCTGTTGCTATATATTGTTTGCTTGTGTGCTTAATAGAGGATTTTGGGATGCTTTAGCATTGCCATGTCCACGTAGGCTAGTTAGTTGCCTAGTTTCATATCCCTTGATGCATATAGTTGGGGACGTTTTCTGATTCTTATCTCTTGCTATTCTTCAGATGGTGAGGACTCGCAACCAGAGGGATGCTAATGATGAGGAGGAGAACCATGGAGTACCTCAAAACAACATTGGACAAGGATCTACGCAGGGAGCTATCAACATTGAGCAGCTATTGGCTATGCAAAACCAACTCATGCAGACCATGATACAAACTATGGGACAGCTGCAGGCTGGCAATAACAACAATCAACCCCACATGCCTCCACCGCCACCCCCGCCTCCTCATAACCGATGGGAGAGTTTATGAGGACTAGGCCACCGACCTTTGCTCAAGCTGCTGACCCTATGGATGCGGATGATTGGCTCAAGTATGTGGAGAAGAAACTTGCTATTGTCCAATGCAGTGACCGGGAGAAGGTCTTGTTTGCTTCTCATCAACTAGTTGGAGCAGCTGCAGATTGGTGGGATTCTTATTGCAATACTCATGAGAACCAAGAGAGAATTACCTGGGCGGAATTAAAGGAGATTTTCCATTCCCATTATGTGCCGGAAGGTGTTATGATTTTGAAGAGGCAAGAATTTGAGAACTTAAGGCAAGGAAGATCAAGCGTGAGTGAATATCTCAACAAGTTCACTCAACTCTCAAGATACGCGCCTGAGGATGTGAGTCGGGACAGCCGGAAGCAATACTTGTTCATGAGGGGCTTGAACAATGAAATCCAAGTGCAACTACTCAACTGTGACTATGCCAACTTCCATAAGGTTGTGAACAAAGCAATTGTGGTTGAGAACAAGGTCCGTGAGATGGAACAGGACAACAAGAGGAAGGTGCCATATCAAGGACAACAACAAGGAAGCAATGTGCGCCCTCGTTTTGCGCCTCCTAATGCGCCATACTACAGCTCACCTACTACTATACAACGCCCTAGTTATGCACCACGCCCAACTCAGTTTGTGCAGCAGCGCCCTGTCATGCAAGCACCTAGGCCTCTAATGCCTTCTGCACCTCGTGCTAACTTTCCTGCTGCAAGTGTTCAAAACCAAGCACGTCCCAATAATTCTGGTGGAGTTAGGAAGTGCTATACTTGTGGAGAAGCTAGACACTTTGCGCACCAATGTCCCAAGTCAGGCCTTGGTCAAGGAAGCAATGCACCGAGGCAAAATCCAAGACCCAATGGAGGATAACCACAAGGGAACCGTGGACAACAGAACTTTGCTCGTGGCAACGTGAACCATGTCTCTACGGAGGATGCTCAACAAGTGGATGACGTGGTCATTGGTATGTTTGTCGCCAACTCCAACCCCACGACTATGTTATTTGATTCTGGAGCATCGCATTCATTCATTGCATCGAAGTATGTTGCCAAGTATAGTTTGCCTATCTCTCATATGAAGTTTACTCTATTGGTTAAGTCTCCTGGAGGAGAGATGAGGACAAACATAGTATGTCCAAAAGTAAGCCTTAGAATAAGGGGGGTAGACTTCTCCGCCAACCTTATCATTTTGGATTCTCAAGGATTGGACATTATACTTGGTATGGACTGGTTGAGGAAGCACAATGGAGTTATTGAGTGTGCCACGAAGACGGTGAAGTTGACTAATGAAGAAGGGATCACCGTAGAGTTTGAAGCATCTCAAACCGCACCAAAGCAATTGGAGCTGAACCATATGAACGGTGCTGCAATTGAGGAGATTCCGGTGGTGTGTGAATTTTTGAATGTTTTTCTGGACGAGTTGCCAGGTATGCCACCTGATCGAGACATTGCGTTTGTTATTGATTTAATACCTGGAAGTGCACCTATAGCTACAAGGCCGTATAGGATGCCTCCTATGGAATTAGCAGAGCTCAAGAAACAAATTCAAGAGCAACTAGAGAAAGGTTTTATTTGCCCTAGTTCTTCACCTTGGGGAGCGCCCGTGCTGTTTGTGGACAAGAAGGATGGAACCCAAAGGACGTGCGTTGATTACCGAGCCCTCAACGAGGTAACAATCAAGAACAAGTACACCTTGCCACACATATAAGACTTGTTTGATCAGATGAAGGGTGCTTGTGTTTTCTCTAAGATTGATTTGAGGTCGGGATACTTTCAAATGAAGATCAGGCCATCGGACATACCCAAGACAGCTTTTAGGACACGGTATGGATCTTATGAGTACACCGTGATGTCTTTTGGATTGACAAATGCACCTGCGTACTTTATGTACCTCATGAATAAGGTCTTCATGGAGTACTTGGATAAGTTCGTTGTGGTGTTTATTGATGACATTATGATCTACTCGAAGGATGAGAAGGAACATGAGGAACACTTGAGGCTTACGTTGCAAAAACTGAGGGAGCATCAATTGTATGCCAAGTTCAAAAAGTGTCAGTTTTGGTTGAGAGAGGTGTCATTTTTGGGTCATATAATCTCAGGAGGAGGAGTATCGGTTGACCCCAGAAAAGTGAGAGACGTGTTGAAGTGGGAACCACCGCAAAATGTCAAGGAAATAAGGAGTTTTCTTGGGATGGCTGGATATTACCGTAGATTCATCAAGGACTTTTACAAGATAGCCAAGCCAATGACGGAGTTGCTAATAAAGGGAAATGCTTTCCAGTGGACTCAAGCTTGTCAAAATAGTTCTGAGGAGTTGAAAAAGAGGTTAACAACAGCCCCAATTTTGGTACTGCCGGATGTGAGCAAGAGTTTTGATATTTATTGCGATGCATCGAGACAAGGACTTGGATGTGTATTGATGCAAGAAGGTCAAGTGGTTGCATATGCTTCGAGACAACTGAAGAAACATGAGCAAAATTACCCAACACATGATTTAGAACTTGCAGCCGTGGTACATGCATTGAAAATTTGGAGACACTACATCCTTGGACATAGGTGTGAAATTTATATGGATCATAAGAGTTTGAATTATATTTTCACACAAACAGATCTGAACTTGAGGCAATGGAGATGGTTGGAGCTCATCAAAGATTATGATTTGGGAATCAACTATCATCCGGGAAAAGCCAACGTAGTGGCTGATGCTTTGAGTAGAAAGGGAGTAAGTCATCAACTCACAGTTCGAGAGTTACCATCCGAATTATGTAAGGAGTTTGAAAGGTTGAACCTCGGGTTTGTAAATGAGATGGAGATGATGGAGTTAAACCCAACCTTGGAGCAAGAAATTCGAGAGGCACAAACCGCAGATGAAGAGATCAAGGAAATCAAGGACAAGACCGAAGAAGGGAGATAATTCAGATTTGATGAAGACAAACATGGTACCTTATGGCTTAGAAAGAGAATAGTTGTGCCTAATGTAAAGCATATTCGGGAGACGATATTAAAAGAGGCACATGACTCACCTTACTCAATTCACCCTGGTTGTATAAAGATGTACAAAGACTTGAAGACTAGCTATTAGTGGGATAGCATGAAGAAGGACATAGCTGAATATGTGGCATTGTGTGATGTGTGTCAACGAGTCAAGGTGGAACATCAAAGGCCAGCTGGATTATTGCAACCATTGAAGATCCCGGAATGGAAGTGGGAAGAAATCGGTATGGACTTCACAGTTGGGTTACCACGTACTCAGTCCGGGTATAACTCAATTTGGGTAATTGTGGATCGCTTAACAAAGTCAGCACATTTTGTCCATGTGAAGACCAAATATACAGCTGCACAATTGGTCGAAATATACATGGAGCAGATTGTGTGTCTGTCGGTACCCTCCGTACCGGATACCCCTTGGGATTGCAAAGATCACAAGGCAACTCCATCTACCAGATTTGAAGACCTCCGAAGGCCCCGCATGTCAGGCGTAACCGGACCTGCTTCCCCGACATGGTTAGTCAGAGGGCCGCCACGTGTATCATAAGACCGGAGCTATCACCCACACATGGGAAGCTCCGGTCAGTATACCAATATGGCACCCTCGGACCTAACCCCAGACAGAGGGAAGCTCCAGTACTGACACGTGTCCAGTAGCACCGGACCTACTCGTCCACGATGATAAGCTCTGGTGCTGCCACGTGGCGACCGCCGAACCTTCAACTTCAACAATTAGGCTGGTGGACCCCCCAAAGGCTCCGGACCTTCAAGGAGCAATGAAAGACTTTAAGACCCGATTAAGTGTCATTAATACCATATTAATGACACACGATCGGATGGCCCTTAATACTGGTAACGACATTATTAAGGCCCATTACCAGGCTATTAAGGGTAATTAACCCCATTTATTGTGTATCAAGCATGTGTAATCGCCGGGGCCACCTGTCGGGCCAGGCTAACATTGTAGCGACCTGTCCTTGTACTATAAAAGGACTAGTCAACGATACACAAGGGACGGTTCCAGACCACTACTGAACTCCCTGAGCTAGACGAGCTTCTTCTTCTGGAGCTTCTACTAGACTCACAAGCTTAATACATCACCAACACACCCCATTGAGTAGGGTATTACGCTCAGGCGGCCTGAACCATGTAAATCTCTGTGTACACGTGTCTTTCACCTTCTTGAATCTCTACGCGCCCATTACCAAACTACAACTCCTCGATCTACCAAAGGTAGTGTCGGGAGATCTGCCGGATCCAAGCACCAACAGTTGGCGCGCCAGGTAGGGGGTGCCCGAGATTTCAAGTATGGTGAACTCAGCTGCTGGATCATCCAACGACAACCTTGCTGTTCAACCCACTGGAGGCAATCCCTCCAACATGCGGCAACCAGCAGATGCCGTGGCTCCAGCAGGAGTCATGCCTCCACCGCCACCGCCTGCACCAGCACGTCAAGCTGAGCAGCGTGACAGTGCATCAGCGTCGGTCACTGCATCGGCGAATATCAACAACCCTGAACACGCGCTTCATGCAGCGCTTGCTCTCCTTCAACGTCCACCACCTCCAGGTGTATCCAAGGGTGCAATGGAGCAGTGGAGGGCTGATGTGGAACATCTGGTTGCAGCAGCAGCCGACCGCATCAGCAACCAAGGTCCTCCTCCTTCAGGGCGGGCCCCATCGTAGCACCGGACCGTGTTTGGCAGACTTGGTCCGCATGCTTCCCAGAATAGGAGGCGTGCTGCACCACAGCAAGTTACGCCACTAACTTCTGGGGCACGACATACTCATACGGTAACCAGGCTGTCAACTCATGACCTCCGGGCGGAGCTTGATCGCCGTTACCGTCAACAGGACGACCATGTCGATATCGAGCGAGCTCGTGAAAGGCGAGAGGCTCGAGACAGTCCTGCTCCTGAGGGAGTAGGATGAGGCTGTTCTGCACTGGTCATGCACCTACGCATGGTCAGATGGCCACAAAAGTTCTGGCCTCACCTGCCGGAGAAATTTGACGGGACAGTTAATCCCGCCGAGTTTCTCCAAATTTACACCACCGCAATCCTTGCGACCGGAGGTAACGAGGCTGTAATGGCCAACTACTTCCTAGTGGCTTTGACTGAGACCGCAATGTCCTGGTTCATGAGCCTTCCTCACAACTCTATCAATAGTTGGGAGGAATTGTGCCAACAGTTCACCGCCAATTTCCAGAGTTCATACACCCGACCAGGCACCGAACTGGACCTTTTTGTAGTTGTGAAGAAAAGGGGAGAATCCATGCGCTCATTTATCCAGAGGTTCTCCCAGGTAAAAAACACCATTCCTTCTATCTCTAGCACTTCTGTTATCATGGCATTTAGACAGGGCGTACGGGATAAGAAGATGTTGGAGAAGCTGGTGGTCAAGGAGATCACTAGCGTCACGGAGCTCTTTAGCTTGGCAAACAAATGTGCCAAAGCTGCGGAGGGCTGTGAAATGCACTCCAAACCACCTCCGGAGGATGGCAAAAAATCCTCCAAAGGCGAAGCCACTACCTCCGGGAGTGACAAAAAGAAGAAAAAGTCCAACGACAAGAAAAAACCGTCGGCCGGCACATCCACTGCTGCAGCTGCAGCAGCTCTGGGTGGCCGGGGGCCACGTCCAGAGAAACAACCTCGGCTGTCCTCTGAAGACGGTGGCAACTCCAAAATGTGGTGTCCGATCCACAAGTCGAACGACCACAACTTGAAGGACTGCCGAGAGGTCCAAAACCTTGCCGATCGCTACCACAAGCACCAGGAAGAAGTTCCTTTCCGTCAGAGGGAAGGAAAGCAGAAAGTCAACGAAGCTCTGGCTGAAGAGGAGTTGGGCTTCCAGGACCCTAAAAAGGTCCTGAAGGCCGTTTACACCTCCATCGACGACGACTCCGACGTCTCCAACAATGAGCGTCGGAAGACCATTAACACCATCTTTGGTGGTTCGTGGGACATCACCTCCTGCCGTGTCCTCAAGACCATGCGGCAGGACATGGCCTCAGTAGCTCCTACAGCCAGGGCGGAGCCGCATCAAAAGTCGTCGAAATCAGTTCCGATGCCGCTCAGACCACCCGTATATCGGGAGGTCTGAATGACTAATAGGAACTCGCGATCATCACTTTCCTTCGGGCTAACATCGACGTGTTTGCCTGGCAACTGTCACAAATGCCTGGGATCCCTAGGGAAGTGATCGAGCATAATCTGAAGATCTATCCCAACGCTCGGCCCGTACATCAGAAGCCTCGGAAGCAATCCGTAGAGCGACATAACTTCATACAACAAGAAGTGAAGAAGTTGGTCGAAGCTGGATTCATCCGAGAAGTCTTCCATCCAAAATGGCTGGCAAACCCAGTCGTTGTACCCAAGGCCGGCGGGAAGCTTCGGATGTGTATCGACTACACAACACTAAATAAGGCATGCCCAAAAGATCCATTCCCACTACCTAGAATAGATCAGATAGTGGATTCCACCTCCGGGTGTGAATTATTGTGTTTCCTAGATGCATATTCTGGGTACCATCAAATCAGAATGTCTAGGGAATATGAAGAACATACTTCTTTTATCACAGTAGATGGATTGTACTGTTATACTGCCATGCCATTTGGTCTCAAGAATGCAGCTTCAACATTTGTACAAGCTATGTACAAAACCTTAGGAGAGATCATCAGAGATGTAGTGGAAGTGTATGTTGATGACATCGTCGTCAAGATCAAGGACAAGGAGTCACTCTTTGACACCTTGCAAGCTGTCTTCGACAAGCTTCGGGTCACCCGTACGAAGCTGAACCCAGACAAGTGCGTCTTCGGGGTTAGCTCTGGAAAGCTTCTCGGTTTCCTAGTAAACCACCGGGGCATAGAGGCAAATCCAGCGAAGATTAAAGCCATAGAGGAGATGCAGCCACCAGCCTGCATCTAGGACGTCCAGAAACTGACTGGATGTCTAGCCGCCCTCAGCTGGTTCATCTCAAGACTGGCGGAACGAGTGCTACCCTTCTTCAAGCTATTGAGGTAGTCCGGACCATTCTAATGGTCTGAAGAAGCAGAAAAGGCGTTCCAAGAGCTAAAGCAGCTCCTCACCACTCTACCAACCTTTGTAGCTCCAAACCCTGGTGAGCCCTTACTGCTTTACATTTCAGCAACCGACGAGGTTGTCAGCATGGTCCTAGTCGCGGAGAGACCAGAATCATCTCAAGCTCAGGAATCCAGACCCCTCTGGGAGGGTCCGAAGGTTCCTGAAGGTGAGTATGGGTCCCAGCCCCCAAACTTGGATCAACAAGGAGTTATCCCAGAAGATCCAGACCCCTCCGGGAGGGTGCGGGTCACTCCAGTAGAAGCTCCAGGTTCCTCTAGCAGGGACCCGGAGGTCCCCGAAGCAGGTCCAGACCCCTCCGGGAGGGTCTGGGTCGATGTGGAGGAAGCTCCGGGCCCCTCCGGGAGGGCCCGGACAGTCCAACGCCCAGTGTACTTCAACAGCGAAGTACTACATGATGCCAAGACTCGATACTTAGAGGTGCACAAGCTGCTCTATGCAGTTCTCATCGCCTCCAGGAAGCTTCGCTATTACTTCCAAGCTCACAAGACCTCAGTGGTGACCTCTTACCCACTGCGTGCGATCTTGCATAATCCCAACTCTACTGGGAACAATGCAAAGTGGGCAGCGGAATTGGCCGAATTCGATCTTGAATTCGTCCCAAGACAAGCGATCAAGAGTCAAGCATTGGCAGATTTCGTGGCGGAATGGACCCCCTCTCCATCAAACCCTGAGGGCCCTAGTGAGCAGAAGTTGGAACTCAAGGATCCGGTCTTCACCGAACCTCACTGGACCCTCTACTTCGACAGCTCCATGCAAAAGCAGGGGGCCGGAGCTGGAGTCCTTCTCCTCGCTCCAACCGGGGAAAAGGTAAAATACATGGTCCACCTTGACTTCAAGGCGACCAACAACATGGCAGAGTATGAAGCACTCATTTATGGACTAAAGGTGGCACTATCATACGGTGTCAAGCAGCTGTTGGTCAAGGGAGATTTGCAGCTCATCATTAAACAGGTGGAGGGTGAATGCTCCTGTAACAATCCTCAACTAGCTGCTTATCTCCTTGAAGTCCAGAGGCTTCAGAAGGACTTCAGACTCTTGGATCTCCACCATGTCCAGCGTGTCCATAACGCTGAAGTTGACGAACTTTCGACGAAAGCGTCAACTGGAGCTCCGGCTCCTGACGGAACCTTCGTTCGGAGGTTGTCAAAACCCACAGCTCAGCCTGCCGAACTGAGCGAAGGGGGCAAGACCAGCATCCCAAAGCTGGCGGTCCCAATGGCCCTATTACCATGGCAGCCATCAAGGGTCGTAGGTGCTGTCGAAAGCTCCAAGCAACCCAGCACGCAAGACTCAAATGCTCAAGCAAGCTCCGATGCATAGATCTCGGAGATCTGGAGCTACTTGAAAGACAATATCCTTCCTGACGATGATGTATCCGCTGACCGGATTGTCAGATTGGCTAAAAGATACATGCTAGTAGAAGGGGATCTCTACAGGCGTGGTGCCAACATCGTCCTAATGCGGTGCATCACAAGGGAATAAGATTGCGAGCTCCTCGCAGAAATCCATGGAGGCGAGTGTGGGAACCATGCGTCTTCCCGCACGTTGGTCGGTAAAGCCTTCCGGCATGGCTTCTACTGGCCTACAGCGCTCCAGAATGCAACTGAGCTGGTGAAGAAATGCGAAGCATGCTAGTTCCATGCAAAGCAAATTCACACACCGGCTAAGCCTCTACAAATGATACCTCCTACATGGCCTTTCGCTGTGTGGGGGATGGACATCTTGGGACCTTTCCCAAGAGCCGTCGGAGGTTACAAGTTCCTGTATGTTGCCATCGACAAGTTCACCAAATGGCCGGAAGCAACTCCAGTTGTGACAATAAGCAAGCAATCAGCTATCAACTTATTGCAGTCCATAGTATGCAGATTTGGAGTCCCGAACAAAATCATAACAGATAATTGGACCCAATTCACAAGCTCTTCTTTCCAAGGATACTGCGATGACCTCGGCATCCAAGTTAGCTACGCTTCCGTAGCTCACCCAGCAAGTAATGGCCAAGCTGAGAGAGCAAATGTCGAAATCCTGAAAGGACTAAGGCACGCACATATGAGCGCCTGAAAAAACATGGAGCTAACTGGATTGAAGAACTTCCGCCCACTCTATGGGCCAACAGGACAACTCCAAACCGGTCAACCGGAGAGACACCCTTCTTCCTGGTGTACGGAGCTGAAGTAGTCCTTCCTCCGGAAATCACCTTGGGGTCGCTCCGGGTCCGAACCTCCGATGAAGCCACGCAGGACCAGCTCCGGCGTGAAGACCTTGACCTCCTTGAAGAGGGAAGGTGCCGAGCAGCTGTTCGGAATGCCCGATACCGCCAAGCTCTTCGTCGCTATCACCAGCGATATGTTCACAGCCGACAGCTCGAGGAAGGCGATCTGGTGCTACGGGAAATACAATCCAGAGAAGGGTTAAACAAACTCTCCCCCAGCTGGGAGGGACCCTTCCGAGTGATCAAAGTATCCCGTCCCGGATGCGTTCGCTTGGCAACCGAGGATGGGACACCTCTCCCAAATCCTTGGAACATTGAGCACCTCCATAAGTTCTACGCTTAGTATCACGGAGGTGAGTATGTAATTACATATGGTGTATGTTATAGAGTCATTGTAGAGAGTTGGGTAGCTCCTTCGGGAGGGCAGCTGGAGCTACCCTGTTAGGTCCGCAACGCCCGTGCAACACTTGTCACAGTCTCAGAACTAAAAGTGTAGCTAGCTACCTTGGGTCAAACGAGAAATGAAACACACTTAGCCTGGTCCCGTGCCCTAAGAGTGTACTTGTTTCCCCTGTACTCCAGACCTATAATGAAAGACATCATTGTGTGAAAACAGACTCCACGTGCATTTACTTTGTACAGGCTCAATATTTTTTATTTTTATCTTTCTTGTCTATAACAGAGTTGTGCAGTTCTTAAGAAACTTTAGCTCGACCAGTTCATGTACAATTCGAGTTGCATTGTCTATCCTTCCGGGTTCAAGCATTGTTGATGGCCTACTTGTCTGAATGCCGCCAAGCCAATCTAGGGTCGGAGTGTGCTATCGACTTAGCCTGGTCATGCACCCTAAGTACGCCACTCTACCTACACCCCGGTAGGCCGAAGTAAGGTGAGTCCAGAAACAATCGGACCTGAAGGGAGCAAGACGGTGCTCTTGATTGTATTTAGGATTGTGTTCGACCTAAAAATTTCTCGGGAACAGTAAGCCGCAATGAAGTTATAGATAGGAAATGGATTTTACTATTTTTCTTGACTTCAGTGTGCAGGAAAAATAAATAAGCTCCGACATCCTCTAGGCGGCTTGTGGTCAATGTTCAAACATTGACATCGAGCATCTCTGGAGCTACTCAGTTCTGGTAAAGCTAAGAGGCATGTCGTCAACGTGAAGATGGTGGAAAGACTCTAACGTAGAGTCTGCCGTTGACACAACACGTGTTGGCGGAGGTCACTGCCAGAGCTACCAAGCTCCGACACCCTAGAGGATTAACCATCGATGCTTTACGCATTGATGGAGACTACTGCCGGAGCTACTAAGCTCCAGCGATGGTCAGTGCCGGAGCCACTAAGCTCCGATAGCCTCAGGGGGCCTACACTATCAAAGACTTCGGACCTACATTCTACAAGTTCAAAGCACGCAAGTCTTCAAAAACTGTTACATCCTCTTGGTACATGTTCACAATCAAATTGTGTACATCTACCAGGGGGCCAAGTGAGACAAAGGTGTTGAAGACAAAAAATGAAATTCGAATTCTCAAAAATTTGGATTTCATTCATCTAGAGACAAGAGATTACAAAATTGGAGAAGAAGAAGAGAGAATACAAGAGGGAGCTACAGGGAGAGAGTCCTAGACCCTATGGAAGAACTGGGCGACCTTCTGGGCCACCTCCGACACACTGGCTCAGGCGGCTTGAACCTCTCCTTCGATGGGACCTTCAAGCACCGGGTCCAGAGGGAATTGAGGGTCCCGACTGGTGTAGCACGTCAGTACAAACTCTGTGACGTTCTTCGCCAGGGACTGACCCTCCATTTCGAATTGGTCCGCGATGACATCGCCCATCTTGGAGAGCTTGTTGCCTGCTGAACTTAGCGCCTCCATCGCCTGGTCCAGCTCCGGCTCCGGATCATCCGGACGCACAGGACTGAAGCCCATTGGCGTCAGCGCGTCGTTGGCCTTGCCCAGGAAGTCCCAAACTTGTTGGGACTCCGCATCCCTTACACCACGCATCTCCGCCAAGGATCTTTTGGCTGCCGCCAGCTCCGAGCTCTCTCGAGCAAGACGCTCCACCTCTTTGGCATTCTGCTGAATCATTTCAGCAACCTGCCTTTTGAGCTTGCTGAGCTCTTTCTCTTGGAGGTGGATCTCTTTCCGGCGGTTGACCATATCTTTCTCCCGGCCCCACACTTTCTTCTCTTGGGCGGCGATGGCATTCTCCTGCTTGTAGAGTTCTTGCCCTTGCTCCTAGGCCTTCTTCTCCTCCTCCTTGCAACGCTCATCCAATTTCTTGGTGCGTTCTTCAAGGCTCTTGTCAACCAGAGCTGTCTTTTGGACAAGCTCCTCCTCCCTCTTCACGAGGTCGTCTCGCAGCTCCAGGAATTTCTGCTCTTCATCTTCGAGCTGTCTCTCCAGAGCTTCAAGAGCCTCCCGACGCTTGACGAGACTATCGTGGATGGCGGAGAGCCTTTCCTGGCGCTCATCAGCTGCGCTATTTGCAGCCTTGGCCTGATCATAGATGGTCCGGGACTGGATGTCGAGGGTCCGCGTCATGCTTTCCTTCTCATCCAACAACTTACTCCAATACTCCAGGCGGACCTTCTCCCTTTGTACCCACTCCTTGTCATCAGCCAGCCTCGACTACGCCAGCTTGGTCTTGAAATGGAGTCGGTTGCGCCACCTCCTAAGGGTCTGGCGCTCCTCCTCGAGGGCCTTGCTGTCGTGGTAGAAGGCCAATTGAACCTGGCGAAGACTGGAGCAGGCATTGTCGATGGACAACGATAGGGGGATCGGGTCCAGACTTGCTGAGGTCATCTTCGCTGGCTCCAGCGGATCTTCAGCAACAAAAATTGGGTCCCACTCTACGAGAGCGAACACCTGAGCTTCCACGGCACTAGGGCCGTCCTCCGGGATAGCCTCGGCCGCCGCTGAGGAGGTGCCTGCAGCAGAAGTTCCGACCTCCGGAATTGGTTCTGAAGGCCCAACCGCCAGGTCATCAACAACTGGCCCCTCAGGCGGGGGGCCGACAACTTCATCTTGGCACCCTGGCTCAACAGAGGGCACCTCCGGGATCACCGCTTCCGGAGCGGGTGTTGAAGGTTCGGTCGAAGCAGAAGCCACTTCTGGCTCCGGTGCAGGCGCTTCCTCCGCCTCTAGCTTAGGTGCTTGCACTTCAACAATCATGGGCTCGGGCGCCAGCGCTTCGACCACCAAAGGCTCGTACGCCGGAAACTCTTCAACGGCCGGCTCCACAGCAAGAACTTATGCAGCAACCGGCTCTACCGCTAGAGCTTCCTCGACAACCAGCTCAAGTGCCGGAGCTTCATCAACACCCGGCTCCACTGCCGGGACCTCATCAACCACCGGCTCGACTGTCGGGGCTTCAATAACATCCGGCTCTAGGGACGGAATCGCAGCTTCCTCCGGCTCTGCGGCCGGAGCGTCCAACATCACAACATCCAAGCCCGGGGCTTCAACCTCCGAGGCTGGCGCTGCTGGTACATCTTCAGTCCCGTGGTCCGGCACTACCACGGGAGCTTCTGGGGATGAGTCATCCAAAACCACGACAGCCGGCGCCGGGGTTGTCGCAGCCTCAGCCACCTCTTGGGGCGGCGGTGGAATCGGAGCCGGAGCTTCAGCCTGGACAACCTCAACCGCTGCTGCAGGGACCGGAGCTTCAACCCTTTTCTTGGGCACGCTGTGAATGAAGTACAAAGAGACTCAAAATACAGTTAACAATAAAACAACTAACTGAGGTAAAAAACCAAAAATTACCTCGGAAGGCTTTCGCACCAGTTACCGCGGAACCTCTTCTCCGGACGCTCCGGACTGGCCCCAGCCGCCACTGGCATGGTAGTCCTGGAGGGCCCCGTGGAGTTTGCTGTTGCTGGCGGTGTTGCTCTGGTCGAGGCCCCCCTCGACTGGGAAGGACCTTCGGAACCGGGGCCCTCACCTGGCCCTGGTACCGGAGTCACTTGGCCGGAGCTAGCACCCCGGGAAGATGCCGTAACTGGAGTAGACGTTGCCGTTGTAGACCTTCCCCTCTGGGGAGAAGGAGACGCCGCGGAAGAAGTATGCCTAGCAGACCTTCTGTCGGCATGCTTCCTCTTACGGTTTGAGGGCTCGACCAGTTCCTTGCCCTTGCCGACGACTTTGGTTCTTGGCTTAGGGGCGGGGACGGAGCCACCTTCTGGAGCTTCGTAGATAGCCAACTCGGTGGTCGAGCGCCTCTCAATGACACCAAGGTCGTCAAGCACCGGCATCGTCCGCCAGAGCTCCCTACTAAATTCTGCCTCCATGTTCAGTGGGAGGAAAGCTTGCGGTAGAGCCAAGTCGTTGCCCTCGACGTTGACGCCGTGCTGGAATTTCTTTAGGTGGAACTCCAAAGTTGCACCCTCCATGTTGGACTTCAAACCGGTCTCAATGCGATCGTCGTCCAACATACTGTTGAGGGCTCAAGCCAACTTCTCCCTCCTCTTCAACAGAGCCCACCTGTTGGCCAGGAAGTTGCAGAACACCGCCTGGGGAGTCACCCCTCCTTCCACGCACAGGCGGATCCTGGTCAGAGCAGGGTTGAAGGCATCCGACAGCACCGGAGCTTCACTCCAAACTGTAGTGCCGATGTTGGGGAGGCCTTCCGGCAGCTCCAGCTTCTCGTGCTCCTCCACCCTGATAACAATCCAATCCTTCTTCCAGTCGTCCCACTTCCCAGAAGGGAACGACCGCAAGTACTTGTACGGGCACTTCTTGCGCTTCACAAAATAGTAGAAGCCAAGGTACTCGTCGCTCCGACCTGTGGCTTGGACAGTGAAGAAGGTGCGTAAAAGCTCAATGCAGGGGGGAATGCCCACCCACATCTCCCAGAAGTGGACAAATATGGACACCAGCAGAATGGAGTGGGGAACAAGGTGGTAAAGCTACAGACCATAGAAGTATAGTAGCATCAAGAAGAAAGAGGAGAAAGGTGGGATCAGTCCCACCATGGCGTACGCGGAGAAGTACACCATGTCACCAGCGTGTTCCTTCTCGAACGGAAGCTTGCCGACGCGGACCAAATGATTGAAGAAGTCAGGGGACCATCCCATGAGGGGTTGGACCTTCTTCAAATCATCATCGGACTTCAGTCGGCTCTGGCGGAGACCCAACTCCATCGCGACATAGCGAGGCAAGAGAGGAAAGACAAGCAAAAGTTTGGAAGGTTTGAGCGCAAGATCGATTGAAAGGTGTAAAGAACCCCAAACGATGCGTGCTTTCCTTCTTAAGTAAGCCCCCACAATGCCTAGATGGAAACCGCAGAGGAGCCGATGATACTTGTCAAAATTTTCACCCTGCCAATGACAAGGGGGCCCGGGGCCACCACGACGATCAAGTCGAGGTTCCTACCCCAGGCGAATGGTTGTCATCATGAAAGGCGGGAAACTCGAAGGCGGCGGCCTGACAAGGCGCGTGGAACCGATACGATTTTCGTATCGAGAACCAGCGACCTTCAATTGCGTGTGATCCGCACGCTGAGATCTCACATGCCGCCTCCGAGATACGCCATGCAGCGGAAGTCTAACTGCGAAGTACCGCAAATGGCACAACCAAAGACCCTTGAAGACACGGCTCAGAAACCGAAGAATAGACCCACCTCCGGCGAAATGACCTCATCCAAAAGGTCTCTCCTGAAGGTAAGCACAGGGGGCCACTGTCGGTACCCTCCGTACCGGATACCCCTTGGGATTGCAAAGATCACAAGGAAACTCCATCTACCAGATTTGAAGACCTACGAAGGCCCCGCATGTCAGGCGTAACCAGACCTACTTCCCCAACATGGTTAGTCCCAGGGCCTCCACGTGTATCGTAAGACCGGAGCTATCACCCACACATGGGAAGCTCCGGTCAGTATACCAATATGGCACCCCTAGACCTAACCCCAGACAGAGGGAAGCTCTGGTACTGACACGTGTCCAGTAGCACCGGACCTACTCGTCCACGATGATAAGCTCCGATGCTGCCACGTGGCGACCGTCGGACCTTCAACTTTAACAATCAGGCTGGTGGACCCCCCAAAGGCTCCAAACCTTCAAGGAGCAATCAAAGACTTTAAGACCCGATGAAGTGTCATTAATACCATATTAATGACACATGATCGGATGGCCCTTAATACTGGTAACGACATTGTTAAGGCCCATTACCAGGATATTAAGGGTAATTAACCCCATTTATTGTGTATCAAGCATGTGTAACCGCCGGGGCCACTTGTCGGGCCAGGCTAACGTTGTAACGACCAGTCCTTGTACTATAAAAGGACTGGTCGACGATACACAAGGGATGGTTCCAGACCACTACTGAACTCCCTGAGCTAGACGAGCTTCTTCTTCTGGAGCTTCTTCTAGACTCACAAGCTTAATACATCACCAACACACCCCGTGGAGTAGGGTATTACGCTCAGGCGGCCTGAACCACGTAAATCTCTGTGTACATGTGTCTTTCACCTTCTTCAATCTCTGCGCGCCCATTACCAAACTACAACTCCTCAATATACCAAAGGTAGTGTCGAGATATCTGCTGGATCCAAGCACCGACAATGTCGACACAGAGTACTGAAGAAGGTAGTCTCGGATAGAGGTTCACAATTCACTTCCAGGTTTTGGCAAAAATTGCTTGAATCTTTGGGGACGAGGTTGAATTTTAGTTCAGCATATCATCCTCGGACGGATGGACAAACCGAGAGGACCAATCAAAATTTGGAGGACATGTTAAGAGCTTGTGCTTTAAAGCATGGGAAATGTTGGGACAAAAGCTTGCCATACGCAGAATTTTCATACAACAATAGCTACCAAGTAAGTTTGAAGATGTCACCATATGAAGCGCTTTATGGAAGGAAGTGTAGGATACCTTTATTCTGGAATGAGGCAGGAGAAACTCAATTATTTGGTCCGGATGTGTTGCAAGAAGCCGAAAAGCAAGTCCAAATAATTCGTGAAAACTTGAGGGCTGCCCAATCAAGGCAAAAAGGCTATGCGGACAATAGGAGAAGGAAATTAACCTTTGAAGTGGGAGATTTTGTTTACCTCAAGGTGTCACCAATGAGAGGTCATAAGAGGTTTAACATAAGGGGCAAGCTCGCACCTCGTTATATTGGACCATTCAAGATTTTGGACAAAAGAGGAGAAGTAGAGTATAAGTTGGAGATGCCAGCTCATCTTTCGGATGTCCGTGATGTCTTTCATGTTTCCCAGCTCAAGAAGTGTTTGAGAGTACCGGAAGAACAAGTGCCAATGGAAGAATTGGAACTAGAGGAAGATTTGACTTATGCCGAGCAACCGGTTAAGATCTTGGAAACCAAGGAGAGAGTCACAAGGAACAAGGTGATTCGATGGTGTAAAGTTCAGTGGAAGCACCACACATAAAAAGAAGCAACGTGGGAATTGGAGGATGATCTCAAGAAGGAATTTCCCTATCTCTTCTCTTCCGCGTCGAATCTCGAGGGTGAGATTCATTTTAAGGGGGGTAGGTTTGTAACACCCTCATTTTCATGTATCATGCCTTGCATACACTCATATACATGTTTAACATGAACTCACAACAAGAGCAATGAGTTTAAAATTGATTTGGAACAAAACCGCACTTAAAATGCAGGAAGTGCGGACGAGTACGATTTTACTGAGGACTAGTCCGATTTCTCTCTGACTAAAAACGGACTTGTACGTTTTTGCTGCGGACTAGTCCGATTTTGCCTCTAAAACTTTCGGACTTGTCTGATTTTGTGCGGACTAGTCCAATATTCCAAGAATCCTTGAAATTTTGCTAAGTCCCTGGACTTTTCTGGACTAGTCCGGTGTTCCAGCGGACTTGTCTGTTTTCCTCTCTATTTAAAGTCGGACTTGTCCGATTTTTGGCCAGACTTGTCCGATTTTCTCTCTGGACGACTTCGGACTTGTCCGGTCCTCTCCGGACTTGTCCGATATTTCATGACTCCGAGTTGATCTTTTGTTTTACGACTTGTTTCTTAGGTTTCACGTTAAGTGGGCCTAGGGACGTCGTGCCTAACTCTTTTAAAGCCCATGAGGGACTCAAACCGGCCTCTACTCATCCCAAACTCGAAATCCATCTAACCCTAGCTTCCACCTCTATATAAACAACCCCACCCCTTTGCTTGACATCTATTTGCCACTTTTCCACCCACCCAAACCCTAGTTCGTGGAGAGCCACCATCAAGGAGGGAGGAGAAGATCTCAAGCAAGAATAAGAAGAGGAGGAAACAAAAGAGGATCAAGATCTCCACCAAGTTTCATTCATCATCACCAATTCATCTCCAAGTTCATCACCAACCCTAGATCACCAAGATCCAAGTGCTACCTCCAAGTTTCTTGATTCATTGGAGTCCTAAACACCTGGTATACCTTCTATTATCTTTTCCTTACGTGAACCCCTAATCTCCAAAATTCACGTCGATCTAGAAAATCCTAATATGCTGATGTCGCAAAGTGCGAACTTGTCCGGTCCCTAGCGGACTAGTCCGATCTTCCTGGTTAAATTGCATCAAATTAATTCTAAAATTTGATCCAATCACATCCAAAACTGTATAAACTTGTTAAAAGCTATTAGAACTAGTTATTGATCATTAAAGCAATCTATTACCAAGTTCTACCTTGCATTTGCATTAATCATGCATGTCATGTCATATTGAGTAATATTTGTGCACTCTTTGATTGTGTTTCTTGTCTTGTATGTTTATTGTGTGGATTAGACGGATTTGCGCTAGAGAGTGCCGCGGAGGATCTCCAGTACCAAGAGTTTGAAGGCTTTGATCCTAATCAACCGCAAGAGCAAGGCAAGTGTCCTTGAAGCATATTGATCCTGTTTTTAAAATAAATGTTTTGTTTGCAAACTGCATGCTTGTGTCAATTTGATGAGAATCCTATGATAGGAAGTTTACTAGCTTTATTTGACCACCCTTGTCACCTGGAATATATGGTAGAGAGTCGGGAAGGGCTTTTTACCTTTTTGCTTCGCTTAATCAACTAGGAAGGGAAACAACTATACCACTCAATTTAATTATGCATGGATGAGATTATAGTTAACATGAACTGGTTAAAAATGATATGGTAATGGGTGATCTAAGAAAGCCTGGTATGTGGATGGGTTGGATGTTATGGTGGTTTGCTTGCTTTAGATCTAAGGATCGATTCATGCGAGAATAAGCCAGGACTACAGTGCCACCACGAGGCCAAGTATGGGTGCGGCGTAGCTGATTTATTAGGGCTTTGCCAGTGCTGTTTGGACCATTGTGGATGCTCGGGGAAGGGGTAGTCGGATTGGGTTTGATGATGATTGGTGGGACTACCCTGAGATCCGAATGGCTCAAGAGGGGGCCCTTGGTTGAAGATGTGCTCAGTTGGAGGCATCGCCACCGGTGAAACCTCAGTGGGGTCTAAATAGGCTAGTAATCCCTTTGTAAAGGCTATTTTGTGACCTCTTGGCCACACACCGACGGAATTGTGAGACGGCATAATAGAGGTTCTAGTCATCGAAAGGTGATGAAATCACAAACACGTGGGTAAAGAGGTACAAACTCTGCAGAGTCTAACAAAACTATCATGATAGCCATGCTCCCGATTATGATCACCTGGACAACTTCCATGATTAGAGGGAACTTAGTATTGGGATGGTATTTGGGATGGTTATGGTTGGTATTATGGTTATGGTTAGTTATAGATTTATTTCTGGTATTGAATATGGTTATTAGCAATGGTGAAATCTGGAATTATTGATGATGGTAGTGAACTCAGACTTGTAATATGATATTACTTATGATTATGAGGGGTTTGATTCACATACAATTAATATATTGCTTTTCAAATGTTTTAATGTACTTTTCAGCACTTTGCCATTATTATTGTCGTCATTTGAATCAGCCACATGTCATACTTTCCACACTTACTGAGTACGACATGTACTCACTCTTGCAATCCCCCCCAACAGTTGCAGGTCAGGATTGGGAGTTTAATGGCGATAATGTGGAGTTCTAGGACGTGTCTACCGTCAGCTTGCCTATGGTGTTGATTGGAGCTGCACTATCCCTTATGCTTAGTTTGCTTAGTTGCTTAATTAGTTTATTTCCTCTGCATAAGTTGAACTTGTCATTAATATTCATTAGAACTTGTATTCGAGGATAATAAGGTTTGTTTAATAAAATTTGGTTAATTAATCTTGTTCTGTGGTAATTTTCTGTAACACCCTAATCCTTTGCATCATGCATCGTATTGCATATATATTCATGCATTAAACATTAATAGAGAAAAAGAAAATAAAGATATAAAACAGTATTAGGGGATTAATATATATAATAATATATATACATAAATATAATTATATATATATCAATATTTATATATGAAAAAAAAAGAAAGAAAAGAAAAGAAAAAAATAATAACAACATAAAGAATAAATAAATAAACAAAAGAAAAAAAGGGAGCAGCCCGGCTGGCCAGGCCGGTCGAGCCGGCCCACTCCCCAGCGCTGACCAGCGCGCGACCCGCCGCCTGGCCGTACCGCAGCCGGCGTTGACCGGCCTCCCTCCGCTCCCGCGCGCCTCCCGTGCCACGTGCCCGGCCCCACCGCACCGCCTCCCGCACGCGCGCCTGGGGCGAGCCGCGCCCGCCCGACGCGCCTGCCGCGTGGCCCCGCCACCTGGCCCACCCCGCTCGCGCCCTAGCGCGACAAGCGCACGCGCCCGCCCCGCGATCGACGCACCCCGCGCCGCGACCGAGCCCGCACCGCGACCGACGCACGCTCGAGCCCCGTGGCCAACTCGGCCTCCGGCCGATTTCTATCGATGCGCGCCTATAAATACCGACGAGCCTCGTAGGGTTTTTCCTGAGCCGCCAAAAAACGCCGCCGGTACAGGAAAAAAGGGAGGGACCAGAGGGCTGCGCCGTCAGGGAAGAAAAGAGGAGGAAGAGGAAGAAAAAAGAGGAGGGTGCCGTCGTCCGCCGGAGATTGCCGTCATCATCGCGTCGCCGTCGTCGTGCCGCCGGAGGACCTTGCGCATCTACTTCGTCTACGCATCGTCCACATCCCGCGATCATCGAAGCCATCACATCTACGGTAGGCCACGCTCTGATGCGAATTTTAGCGACCATATTGAACCTAATAGACATAAATTGATCGTAGTCGCACCGTCTTTTTATTTTCAGCAACATTAATCCCCGCTAAAACCCACGTAAACTCATATGAACGCGTATGAACTAGTTGCATCTAATTAATAAATGACCGTAGTAAATTAATTATTGAATTGTGCATACATACATGTCATTGCATGTTGATTATTTTGTGTGCATCATATTGAATTGTTAAAAACTATCACGATAGCCGTGCTCCCGGTTAAGAGCACCTGGATGACCTACATGATTAGAATTGGACTTGGAATTTTGGGATGGTTGGTTTATGGTTATGGGTTGGCAATGGTTATGGATGGTTTTTGGCTTATGGTTACGGATATGAATTTGAGTTATGGTGACTGGACATGGATAATGATGATGTTGGCAATAATTGGATATGGTTTATATTATGTTAATATGATGGTTATGATGGGGTTGTTTCACATAGACATAGTATAATGCTTTTCAAATGTTTTAATGTACTTTTTAGCACTTAGCCATTATTATATTCGTCATTTGTATCAGCTACATGTCATATTTTTCCACACTTGCTGAGTACGACATGTACTCACCCTTGCAATCCCCCCAACAGCTACAGGAGACAATTGGGAGTACCCTGAGGATCACGCGGAGTACTAGGTTGCGTACCGCCGTCAATTGCCTGTGGAATGGAGTCGTGCTGCTTAGTTTATTTTCCGCTGCATTATTTAAAGTTTTATCATTTGTGAACTATTGGATTATTGTAATAAAGTACTTATTTAATAGTTAAGACGTGGTTAAATTCTGATTTCCGTTTGTGATGCATTTGTGTATGTGTGATGAACATCCTGGGCACACATACACTGCACTTGGTTCATTTTTCAGAACCGGGTGTCATAAATTGGTATCAGAGCAAAGTTGACCGTAGGACATAAGCCTAGGTAGAATGGACACTCTAGAGCACTTAGGAACACTCTTCTAATCTGCTATTTTCGAAAAAATTTGCTGCTGTTCCGTTTCCTTATTTTCAGCTGCAAAACATATCGATTGCTGCTGCGTTTTTGATAAAAATTTTCAGAAGTGAACAATATTAGGTGCTGCTATTTTTGCTGCTTAAATTTTCGCGGAAAAAGTGTGTTTTGCTGCTGTTATGTGTGGGTAAAATTATTGTGTTGGCTGCTGCATTTTTCTCTCTATCTTTTTGTTCTTTTGGAACCACTACACCGCTCTTTTTCCGCCATTTTAGCTGCTGCAATTTTCAGATTTGTATTCCGTTATTCTTTGCTCTAATGTATTCTCGTTTTCTGTAGATGGCCCGCACCAAGACGACCCCCCGTAAGTCGACCGGTGGACTTGTGCCCCCGCGTAGGTTGGCCAGTCGCTCTCCAGCCATCGATCCCTGTCACCCCGTGGTGATCTGTTCTGACGGCAGGGCTGCAGGACGACTGCGACTTCGTCTCCAGGCACGTGGAGGGACCCCTGGACCTCCCGCAGTCTCGTCAGACTGTTGACGATGTGGCCCTGCTCAGTGCCCGACTTCAGAGGGCACATCAGGAGATTCAGGATGGACGTGACCTCGCCCAGCGCCACGAGGCGGTGATGAGGAGGTATCGTCGGATCACCGACGAGGACCCGGATGACTACGCGTCCGACACCTCGACATGGACCCCAGACTCTCCAGACCGTCACGACAGCCAGCGTGAGTCGTCTTCTGAGGAGTCCTCTGACGAGGAGCCTTCCAGTGTGGCATCTGCCGCACCACCGCCGCCTGCTGCCTCACCACCACAGGACCCCGAGGACCCCAACGACGACGATGAGGACTCGGAGGAGTTCCCGCTTGACGACGAGTAGTTCTCGACCTATGCCACGACTCAAGGATAGGCACACCCCCATTAGTTAAATAAGAGCGACGTAGACGTACTTGTGTGACCTTGAGTTATGTTACTTCCTTTATGATTTTTGTCAATTTTGTTTGGTGCTTGTTTGAATGCTTGTGTGCTTAGCAGAGTGTTGTGGGATGCTTCGGCACTTGTCCACATCCTCATATAGGTCTATATTAATAAAGGGTTATTTAGTGTCACATACCTTGATGCATATAGTTGGGACATTTCTTTCCAAATTCTAAATCTATCTGTCTCCACCCTTCTTTCGCCAACAGATGGTGAGAACTCGTAACCAGAGGGATGTCAACGATGAGGAGGAGCGCAATGAAGTACCTCAGAACAACCAGGGACATGCTCATGGAGCTATCAATATTGAACAACTGTTAGCTATGCAGAACCAGCTCATGCGGACCATGATACGAACAATGGGACAGCTGCAAGCTGGCAACAACAATCAGCCTCATATACCGCCACCGCCACCACCCCAGCCACACCACAACCGTTTGGGAGAGTTTATGAGGACTAGGCCGCCAACCTTTGCTCAAGCTGCTGACCCTATGGATGCTGATGATTGGCTCAAGTCCGTGGAGAAGAAACTTGCTATTGTCCAATGCAGTGACCGAGAGAAGGTCCTATTTGCTTCTCATCAACTCGTTGGAGCAGCTGCGGATTGGTGGGATGCTTATTGAAATGCTCATGAGAATCAAGAGAGGATCACTTGGGCAGAATTCAGAGAGAACTTCCGTTGTCATTATGTGCCGCAAGGTGTTTTGATCTTGAAGAGACAAGAATTCGAGAACTTAAGGCAAGGAAGATCAAGCATGAGTGAATATCTCAATAAATTCACTCAACTCTCAAGGTACGCGCCTAAAGATATGAGCCGAGACAGCTGGAAGCAATATTTGTTCATGAGAGGCCTCAACAATGAGATCCAAGTGCAATTGCTCAATTGTGACTATGCCAACTTCCATAAGCTTGTGGACAAAGGAATTGTTGTGGAGAACAAGGTCCGTGAGATGGAGCAAGACAACAAGAGGAAGGCGCCATATCAAGGACATCAACAAGGAAGTAATGTGTGCCCTCGCCTTGCGCCGCCCAATGCGCCTCATTACAGCTCCTCTATTCCTGCTCAGTGCTCTGGTTATGCACCACGCCCAACTCAGTTTGTGCAGCAGCGCCCTGTCATGCAAGCACCTAGGCCTCCGATGCCTTATGCGCCTCGTGCTGATTTTCCTGGAGCCAATGCTCAAAACCAAGCACGTCCCAATAATTCTGGTGGAGTTAAGAGGTGTTATACTTGTGGAGAAGCTGTACACTTTGTGCATCAATGTCCTAAGTCCGACCTTGGTCAAGGAAGCAATGCGTCGAGGCAAAACCCAAGACCCAATGGAGGACAACCACAAGGGAACCGTGTACAGTAGAACTTTGCTCATGGCAACGTGAACCATGTCTCTACGGAGGATGCCCAACAAGCGGATGACGTGGTCATTGGTATGTTTCTCACCAACTCCAACCCCGTGACTATGTTATTTGATTCTGGAGCATCGCATTCATTCATTGCATCAAAGTATGTTGCCATGTATAGTTTGCCTATCTCCCATATGAAGTTTACTCTTTTGGTTAAGTCTCCTGGAGGAGAGATGAGGACAAATATAGTATGTCCAAAAGTAAGCCTTAGAATAAGGGGGGTAGACTTCTCCGCCAACCTCATTGTTTTGGATTCTCAAGGATTGGACATTATACTTGGTATGAACTGGTTGAGGAAGCACAATGGAGTTATTGAGTGCGCCACAAAGACGGTGAAGTTGACTAATGAGGAAGGGATCACCGTAGAATTTGAAGCATCTCAAACCGCACCGAAGCAATTGGAGTTGAATCATATGGACAGTTCCGCAATTGAGGAGATTCCGGTAGTGTGTGAATTTTTGGATGTGTTTCTGGATGAGTTGCCAGGTATGCCACCGGATCGTGACATAGAATTCGCCATTGAGTTGATACCCGAAACTGCACCTATAGCTAAGAGGCCGTATAGGATGCCTCCTAAGGAATTAGCAGAGCTCAAGAAGCAAATTCAAGAGCAGCTAGAGAAGGGTTTTATACGCCCAAGCTCATCCCCATGGGGAGCCCCAGTGCTCTTCGTAGATAAGAAGGATGGAACCCAGAGGATGTGTGTGGACTATAGGTCTCTCAACGAATTGACAATTAAGAACAAGTACTCACTGCCCCGTATAGAGGATTTGTTCGACCAAATGAAGGGTGCTTGTATCTTCTCCAAGATCGACTTGCGGTCAGGATACTTCCAAATGAAGATTAGACCATCGGATATACCCAAGACAGCATTTCGGACATGATATGGATCTTATGAGTACACCGTCATGTCATTTGGATTAACGAACACGCCTGCGTACTTTATGTATCTCATGAATAAGGTCTTCATAGAATATCTGGATAAGTTCGTTGTAGTGTTCATCGATGACATTATGATATACTCGAGAAGCGAGGAAGAACATGAAGGACACTTGAAGCTTACATTACAGAAGCTACGAGAACACCAATTGTATGCCAAGTTCAGTAAATGTCAATTCTGGTTACGGGAAGTTTCTTTCTTAGGCCATATTATTTCCGGAGGAGGAGTATCAGTTGACCCAGGGAAGGTGAGAGATGTGCTTAAGTGGGAACCGCCACAGAATGTTAAGGAAATTTGGAGTTTCCTTGGAATGGCTGGATATTACCGCCGATTCACCAAGGATTTCTCCAAAATAGCCAAGACTATGACTGAATTACTCATGAAAGGGAAGGCATTCCGATGGACTCAAGCTTGTCAGGATAGCTTTGAGGAGTTAAAGAAAAGGTTGACAACCGCGCCGGTGTTAGTATTGACGGACGTGAGCAAAAGTTTTGATATATATTGTGATGCATCAAGACAAGGATTAGGATGTGTGCTCATGCAAGAAGGCCAAGTGGTAGCTTATGCATCGAGGCAACTAAAGAAACATGAGTTGAATTATCCTACACACGACCTTGAACTCGCAGCCGTGGTACACGCCTTGAAGATATGGAGACACTATGTTTTTGGTCACGATGTGAGATTTATACGTATCACAAGAGTCTCAAGTACATATTTACGCAAATGGATCTGAATCTGAGGCAACGCCGATGGTTGGAGCTCATCAAGGATTATGACGTGGGAATCAACTATCACCCAGGGAGGGCCAATGTAGTGGCCGATGCTTTGAGCCGAAAAGGAGTAAGCCACCAACTCACAGTCCGGGAGCTGCCATCCGAGTTATGCAAGGAGTTTGAACGGTTGAACCTTGGATTCATAAATGAGATGGGAACGATGGAAGTCAACCCAACATTAGAGCAGGAAATACGGGAAGGACAGACAAAGGACAAGGAAATACAGGAAATCAAGGAAAAGATCCAAGAAGGAAGAGAATTCAGATTTGATGGGGATGAATAGGGTACCTTATGGCTTGGAAAGAGGATTGTGGTACCTAATGTTAGGCATATTCGGGAAACAATATTGAAGGAGGCACATGACTCACCTTACTCAATTCATCCTGGCTGTACGAAGATGTACAAGGACTTAAAGACATGCTATTGGTGGGCCAACATGAAAAAGGACATAGCCGAATATGTTGCACTTTGTGATGTGTGCCGACGAGTTAAAGCTGAACATCAAAAGCCAGCCGGATTGTTACAACCATTAAAGATCCCGGAGTGGAAGTGGGAAGAGATTGGTATGGACTTTATAGTTGGATTACCGTGAACTCAGTCTGGCTATGATTCAATATGGGTTATTGTGGATCGGTTGACAAAATCAGCTCACTTCATCCCTGTCAAGACCACATATACCACCGCAAAGCTAGCAGAATTGTATATGGAGCATATTGTGTGTCGACACAGAGTACCGAAGAAGATAGTCTCGGATAGAGGTTCTCAGTTTACCTCCAGGTTTTGGCAGAAATTGCATGAAGCAATGGTAACAAGGTTGAACTTCAGTTCGGCGTATCACCCTCAAATAGATGGACAAACTGAGAGGACCAACCAAATTTTGGAAGACATGTTAAGAGCTTGTGCTTTAAAGCATGGGAAAAGTTGGGATAAAAGTTTGCCGTATGCTGAATTCTCGTACAACAATAGCTACCAAGAAAGTTTGAAAATGTCACCCTACGAAGCATTGTACGGAAGGAAGTGTAGGACTCCCTTGTTTTGGAATGAAACTAGAGAGAATCAAGTGTTTGGTCCCGACGTGTTACAAGATGCTGAAAGGCAAGTCCAAATAATACGGGAAAACTTAAAGGCTGCCCAGTCTCGACAGAAAGGTTATGCTGATAATAGGCGAAGGAGCCTGACTTTTGAAGTTGGAGATTTTGTATACCTCAAAGTGTCACCTATCAGAGGTCAGCGACGGTTTAACGTCAAAGGAAAATTGGCACCACGTTACATCGGACTGTTCAAGATTTTGGATAAACAAGGAGAAGTGGCATATCGACTTGAGCTGCCGACGTATCTCTCCGATGTACATGACGTATTTCACGTCTCTCAACTCAAGAAGTGTCTCAGGGTACCGGAAGAACAAGTGCCGATGGACGAGTTAGAACTTCAAGAGGATTTGTCCTATGTCGAGCAACCTATCAAGATCTTGGACGTGAAGGAAAGGGTCACGAGAAATAAGAAGATCCGTTGGTGCAAAGTGCAATGGAAACACCATACGGAAGCCGAAGCTACATGGGAATGTGAAGAAGACCTGAAGGCAGAATTCCCTCATCTTTTCTCCACGCTATCAAATCTCGAGGGCGAGATTCACTTTAAGGGGGGTAAGTTTGTAACACCCTAATCCTTTGCATCATGCATCGCATTGCATATATATTCATGCATTAAACATTAATAGAGAAAAAGAAAATAAAGATATAAAACATGTATTAGGGGATTAATATATATAATAATAATATATATAAATATAATAATTATATATATATATCAATATTTATACATGAAAAAAAAGAAAAGAAAAGAAAAGAAAAATAATAACAACATAAAGAATAAATAAATAAACAAAAGAAAAAAAAGGGAGCAGCCCGGCCGGCCAGGCCGACCGAGCCGGCCCACTCCCCAGCGCTGACCAGTGCGCGACCCGCTGCCTGGCCGTACCACAGCCGGCGTTGACCGGCCTCCCGCGCCACGTGCCCGGCACCACCGCACCGCCTCCCGCGCGTGCGCCTGGCGCGAGCCGCGCCCGCCCGACGTGCCTGCCGTGTGGCCCCGCCGCCTGGCACACCCCGCTCGTGCCCCAGCGCGACAAGCGCACGCGCCCGCCCCGCAACCAACACACCCCGCCCCGCGACCGAGCCCGCACCGCGACCGACGCGCGCTCGAGCCCCGTGGCCGTCTGGGCCTCTGGCCGATTTCTATCGATGCGCGCCTATAAATACCGACGAGCCTTGTAGGGTTTTTCTCGAGTCGCCAGACAACGCCGCCGGTACAGGAAAAAAGGGACGGGCCAGAGGGCTGCGCCGCCAGGGAAGAAAAGAGGAGGAAGAGGAAGAAAAAAGAGGATGGTGCCGTCGTCTGCCGGAGATCGTCGTCGTCATCACGTCGCCGTCGTCGTGCCGCCGGAGGACGTTGCGCATCTACTTCGTCTACGCATCGTCCACATCCCGCGATCATCGAAGCCATCACATCTACGGTAGGCCACGTTCCGATGCGAATTTTAGCGACCATATTGAACCTAATAGACGTAAATTGATCGTAGTCGCACCGTCTTTTTATTTTCAGCAACATTAATCCCCACTAAAACCCCCGTAAACTCATATGAACGCGTATGAACTAGTTGCATCTAATTAATAAACGACCGTAGTAAATTAATTATTGAATTGTGCATGCATACATGTCATTGCATGTTGATTATTTTGTGTGCATCATATTGAATTGTATGTATTTTCTTGTATGTATGGTCATGTGTAGAGGAACGTGCTCAAGAGGCCGCATACGAGGATTTCCAAAATCAAGACTTTGAAGTGCTTGAGCAACTCCATCCGTCGCAGCAAGGCAAGTGTCCTTGATCATATTGATCCCATTTTATTAAATGTTTTGTTTGCGAACTTGCATGCTTGTGTCAATATGATGGGAAACCCATACGTAGGAGTTTACTAGCGTTGTTTGCCACCCCTTGTCACCAGGATATACACGATGAGTCGGGTATGGGTATTTTTCTTTTTGCACCGCATCGCTACATGGGTTATGGGTAACTTAAATAATGTGGTTGACAACTTTAATTACGACAGCTTGGGATGGTAAAAAGATGATGATTAATTTAGCAACCTGGAGTTTAGGAGATCTAAGCAAGCATGGTTTTGTGGATGGTTTGGATGATATGGTGGGTTGCTTGCCTTAGATCTAAGGACCGGTTCGTGCGAGAATATGCCAGGTCAACAGTGCCACCACAAGGCCAAGTATGGGTGCGGCATAGCTGAATAATTAGGAGCGCTGCTAGTATTGTATGGACCATTGGATGGCGCGGGGAATGGGAGTCGAGGAGGACTGCCCTGGGATCCGCATGGCACACGAGGGGGCCCGTGGGTGGGAGAATGGAGATTCAAGCCTGCCGGTGAAATCTTAGTGGGCCCGTACATACTAGTAGTCCCTTTTGAAAGGCTATTTTGTGATCTCTTGGCCACACACCTACGGAAGTGTGAGACAGCATAATGGAGGTTTCTTAGTCACCGAAAGGTGATGAAATCACGAACGTGTGGGTAAAGTGGTACAACCTCTGCAGAGTGTTAAAAACTATCATGATAGTCGTGCTCCCGGTTAAGAGCACCTGGATGACCTACATGATTAGAATTAGACTTGGAATTTTGGGATGGTTGGTTTATGATTATGGGTTGGTAATGGTTATGGATGGTTTTTGGCTTATGGTTACAGATATGAATTTGAGTTATGGTGACTGGACATGGATAATGATGATGTTGGCAATAATTGGATATGGTTTATATTATGTTAATATGATGGTTATGATGGGGTTGTTTCACATAGACATAGTATAATGCTTTTCAAATATTTTAATGTACTTTTCAGCACTTAGCCATTATTATATTCGTCATTTGTATCAGCTACATGTCTTATTTTCCCACACTTGCTGAGTACGACATGTACTCACCCTTGCAATCCCCCCTCCCCCAACAGCTACTGGAGACAATTGGGAGTACCCTGAGGATCACGCGGAGTACTAGGTTGCGTACCGCCGTCAATTGCCTGTGGAATGGAGTCGTGCTGCTTAGTTTATTTTCCGCTGCATTATTTAGAGTTTTATCATTTGTGAACTATTGAATTATTGTAATAAAGTACTTATTTAATATTTAAGACGTGGTTAAATTCTGATTTCCGTTTGTGATGCATTTGTGTATGTGTGATGAACATCCTGGGCACACATACACTGCACTTGGTTCATTTTTCAGAACCGGGTGTCACATTTTCTGTATACTCTTTTGTGATTGCACTCGTGTATGTGTGATGAACATCCTCGGCACACATATGCATTAGCTTGGTTCATTTTTCAGAACCGGGCGTCACAAAAGTATGACAGAACAAACGATAACCATAATTGGGATTCATATTAATTAAACGTGCAACTGACTATAATATCTAAAATGGATACAAGATGATCATGGGCACTTGCCTCATTCATAGTGCGGATTGTCAAAGTTGAAGTCTTGAAGGCTGTAAGCCGGCTCAAGAACCGACTCTAATTACGAAGTCATAAGCGAAATGAAAAATATAAACACACAATGAGAAACATACCACACATAGAAAAATATAATAAACAACAATTATGAGAACCTACGCAATTACATCATTAGGTGGGGTTTATTGATTTTCTATTTGTTGTTTATTTAATGGTGTTTGTTGAAATATGATTTTTAGTGGCAATTAGTGTTTTCTAAAATTTTGTATCATTTTTATATTTATTTTTATGCTCAAAACACATATTATTGGATTTTCCTACCCAGAATACATTTAATTGTAGTTTTAATATTATTTCATATATTAAGAATGTGTTCAATAAATTTTATGTCACTTTTAATATTTATTCCTATGCACAAAATAATTCTAGATTCATAAATACATTTTAAATATATTTTCAAATTTAAACATGCTTAAAATATAAATTATAATACTCTAAATATGTTTTCTTCAAATTCTCATTAAACTATCTATTTTCTTCAATTAATATTTGTCGGTACCCTGCATATTGGATACCCCTTGGGACTGCAAAGATCGCAAGAGAACTCCACCTACCAGAATTGAAGACCTCCGAAGGCCCCACGTATCAGCCGGACCTACCCGTCTATGATGGTAAGCTCCGGAGCTGCCACGCGTCCAACCGCCAGACCTTCGGCTTCATCAATCAGACTGGTGGACCTCCAACGGCTCGGACCTTCAAGGGACAATCAAGGACTTCAAGACCCGATTAAGTGCCATTAATGCCATCTTAATGACACACGATCGAAGGGCCCTTAATACCCGTAACGGCACTATCAAGGCGCCTTATCATGCTATTAAGGGCAATTAAGCACATTAACTGTGTATTAGACATCAGTAACCGCCAGGGCCACTTGTTGGGCCAGGCTAACGATGTAACAGCCAGCCTTGTACTATAAAAGGACTGGGCGAGCGATACACTAGGGGGCTCTACTCTTCCAGACTCTGTGGACTCTACACCCTAGCTTAAGCATTCATACGCTCAATACGACACCAACACACCCCGTGGAGTAGGGTATTACGCTCCAGCAATCCGAACCACGTAAATCCCTATGTCAATTTGTCATCGTCTCTTGTGATGAGGACATCACTTCTATGGATAGAAACAACACTCCATTGAACATACAAGATGCAATCAATAGAGTTCATACACAACAATTAATTTCGGAGGTGAACTCGTTCTTATATATTTCCTTATATGTTTTTGAGCATAGATTGCTACTTAATGATTTATTTGTGATTAGGATCCATGGAGAGGTTCAAGGAGTACTTGGAGGGAGTATTAGGGACGTGGAAGACCAGAGAATTCGTTCAAAGAAGATGGAAACCGAACCAAACACCAAATCGTATCCAACTCGGAGTCTAGGAGCAGTACGCACTAAAACGGACGCCCAGGACGTATACGAACTCCGTTTTGTATGTTCTACATATGAACGGAAATGGGAGAGGATAAACTTTCCAATGGCGCCGGTACCATGTCAAAATTCCTTCGGAGTCAACGGGAATCGTCGAAACAAAATCAAGTACAGAATCTGTCAAGGTGCTGCGCCACCATATTGGGCCATTGTGCCTTGTATCAAGTCTAAGTCCATTATTTTCATGTCTTAGGGTTAGGTCACGACCCTAACACCCCCTTGTACGTCCTCCCACCTATATATACTCCATTGTATCTGCCATAGACAATTGAGTTTTGCTTAGATCAATAATATCGCCGTTCTTCGGTTTGTGAGACCCCAACTTCGCGATTTCAGATCGTGTCTATCTTATTCTTGCTTGTGTTCTCGGTTGCACTTGCAGGTATTAGCCTTCTTGGCGAGGTCAATCGTGTGAAGCACGGTTGATAACCAACGGAGCGGTGGTGTAGTAATTGCAGGGGCTGTTTGTGTTCTACTCGAGAGCCTCGGATCATCAACGTCGAGATCTCCATCAATCGACTTACCCATTACCTTTCGGAAGATCGGGACTCATCCTCATCTTTTTTCCTACCATCTTGAATCTCTGTGCGCCCATTACCGAACTACAAACTCCGCGGGCTACCAACAGTAGTATCGGGAGATCTGCTGGAATCATCCCCCGACAGTTGGCGCGCCAGGTAGGGGGTGCCCGAGATTTCAAGGATGGTGAACTCTGCTGCTGGATCATCCAACAGCAACCCTGCTGCTCAACCTGCTGGGGGCAACCCCTCCAACATGCAGCAACCAGCAGGTACCGTGGCTCCAGCAGGAGTCATGCCACCACCTCCACCGTTCGCACCGGCGAATCAAGCCAGACAGCGAGACAGAGCTTCTGCGTCGGTCACTGCATCGACGAACAACAACTCTGAACACGCGCTCCATGCGGCACGTGCTCTTCTCCAACGTCCACCGCCTCCAGGAGCATCCCAGGGTGCAATGGAGCAGTGAAGGGCTGATGTGGAACATTTGGTTGCAGCCGCAGCCGATCGTATTAGCAACCAAGGTCCTCCCCCCTCGGGGCGGGCCCCATCACATCATCGGACCGTGTCGGGAAGACTTGGTCTGCACGCTTCGCAACACAGGAGGCGTGTAGCATCACAATAGGCGATGTCGCTGCCTTCCGGGGCATGAAGTTCCCACACGATAACCAGACTTTCAACTCACGACCTCCGGGCGGAGCTTGATCGCTGTTATCGACAATAGGATGGCCGCGTCCACATCGAGCGTGCTCACGAGAGGCGAGAGCCTCAGGACTCCTGAGGGAGTGGGAGGAGGCTGTGCTGCCCTGGCCATGCACCTATGCTTGGTCAGATGGCCACAGAAGTTTCGGCCTCACTTGCCGGAGAAATTTGACGGGACTGTCAATTCCGCTGAATTCCTGCAAATCTATTCCATCACAATCGTTGTGGCTGGAGGAAATGAGGCCGTGATGGCCAATTATTTTCCCGTGGCTTTGACTAGGACTGCCAGGTCCTGGTTCATGAGCCTCCCGCCCAGCTCCATCAATAGTTGGGCGGAACTGTGCCAACAGTTCACTGCTAACTTCGGGAGTTCATATACCCGATCAGGCACTGAACTGAACCTTTTTGCTGTCAAGCAACAAGGGGAAGAATCCTTGAGATCCTTCATCCAGAGGTTCTCCCAGGTACGAAACACCATACCTTCTATATGAAGCGCTTCTGTCATTGTGGCATTTAGACAGGGTGTACGAGACAAGATGCTGGAGAAGTTGGTGACCAAGGAAGTCACCAGCGTCACAGAGCTCTTCAGCTTGGCAGACAAATGTGCCAAAGCTGCAGAGGGTCATGCCATGCACTCCCAACCACCTCCGGAGGCAAACAAAAAGTCCTCCAAAGGTGATGCCACTACCTCCGGGAGTGGTAAGAAGAAGAAAAAGTCCAACGGCAAGAAAAAGCCATCAGCTGGCACATCTACGGCTGTAGCTGCAGCAACTCCGGGTGGTCGGGGGCCACGCCCCGAAAAGCAACCTCGACCTTCGTCTCAAGACGGAGGCAACTCCAAGATGTGGTGTCCCATACCCAAGATGGACGGCCACAACCTGGAAGACTGCCGGGAGGTCCAGAACCTTGCCGAGCACTACAACAAGCAGCGGGAAGAAGTTTCTTTCCGTCAAAGGGAAGGAAAACAGAAAGTCGACGAAGCTCCGGCTGAAGAGGAGTTAGGCTTTCAGCACCCCAAAAAGGTCCTGAAGGCTGTTTACACCTCCGTCGATGATGACTCCGACGTCTCCGACAACGAGCACCGAAAGACCATGAACACCATCTTTGGTGGTTCGTGGGACATCACCTCCCGCCGTGTCCTCAAGACAATGCGGTGGGACATGGCTTCTGTAGCTCCGACAGCCAGGGCAGAGCCTCAACGGAAATGGATGGACACTACCATAACTTTCAATGCTTTGGATTGTCCTCGGAACATGATCAGAGCTGGCCAACTCCCATTGATGGTATCTCCGACCATCAACAACATCCAACTCCACCATGTGATGGAGGACGGAGGTTCGGGGCTGAACCTCATAAGCTTCAAGGCCTTCGTCAATCTTCAGCTCTGACCTTCAGATCTTCGCCCCTCCCGACCTTTCTCCAGAGTAGGTCCGGGGGCCATATCTCCACTCGGTGATATTACTCTCCAAGTAACCTTCGGGACCCGAGAGAATTATCGCACTGAGAAGTTAGTCTTTGACGTCGCTCAGATCAACTTACCCTTCAATGCCATTTTGGGCAGGCCAACCTTGTACAAATTCATGGCTGCTGCTCATTATGGCTACTTGGTGTTGAAGATGCCAACACCAGCAGGCGTCCTTCGAAACCGTGGAGATCGCACTGCCAGAGTGACTGCTCTGGAAGAACTCCACGCGCTTGCTACAACGCAGGAGGAAGAATCCAGATAGGAGCAAGCTCCGAAGTCCCCGAGCATTCGTCATCGAGGCTCAACCTCCGCACCTCGCGTGCAACCAAGCGGCGACACCGACATTCCCGTCAAAGTCGTCCAAATTGGTTCCGACGCCGCTCAGACCACCCGTATATCAGGAGGTCTGAATGACGAATAGGAACTCGCGCTCATCACTTTCCTCCAGGCTAATGTCGACGTGTTTGCCTGGCAACCATCAAAAATGCCTGGGATCCCCAGGGAGGTGATCGAGCACAATCTGAAGATCTATCCTGACGCTCGGCCTGTACACCAGAAGCCTCAGAAGCAATCAGTGGAGCGACAAAACTTTATACGATAATATGTGAAAGTTGCTTGAAGCTGGATTCATCCAAGAAGCCTTCCACCCCAAATGACTGGCAAACCCAGTCATTGTACCCAAGGCTGGCGGGAAGCTTCGGATGTGTATCGACTACACCACACTGAATAAGGCATGTCCAAAAGATCGATTCCCACTACCTAGAATAGATCAGATAGTAGATTCCACCCCTGGGTGTGAATTACTGTGTCTCCTAGACGCATATTCTGGGTATCATCAAATCAGAATGTCTAGGGAAGATGAAGAGCATACTTCCTTCATCACAGTAGATGGATTATATTGTTAACTGCCATGCCTTTCGGCCTAAAAAATGCTGCTTCAACATTTGTACGAGCTATGTACAAAACCTTTGGAGAGCTTATTAGAGATTCGGTGGAAGTGTACGTCGATGACATCGTCGTCAAGATCAAGAACAAGGAGTCACTTCTTGACACTTTGCAGGTTGTCTTCGACAAGCTGCGGGTCACCCGCACAAAGCTGAACCCAGACAAGTGTGTCTTCGGGGTTAGCTCCGGAAAGCTTCTTGGATTCTTGGTGAACCGCCAACGCATAGAGGCTAATCCAGCGAAGATTAAAGCTATTGAAGACATGCGGCCACCAGCCCGCATCAAGGACGTCCAGAAGCTGACTGGATGTCTAGCTGCCCTCAGCCGGTTTATCTCAAGACTGGCGGAACGGGCGCTGCCCTTCTTCAAGTTATTGAGGAAGTCCGGACCATTCCAATGGTCCGAAGAAGCAAAAAAGGCGTTCCAAGAGCTAAAGCAGCTCCTCACCACCCTACCAACCTTGGTAGCTCCGAACCCTGGTGAGCCACTTCTGCTTTACATTTCAACAACTTACGAAGTTGTCAGTATGGTTCTGGTTGCGGAGAGACCAGAACTGTCCCCAACTCAGGAATCCAGACCGCCCTAGGAGGGTCCGGAACTTCCTAAAGGCAAGTCTGGGTCCCAGCCCCCCATACTTGGGTCAACAAGGAGTTACTCTTGTTGAGCATGAAAATCAGAACCCTCCGGGAGGGTCCGGGTCACTCCCGAAGAAGCTCTGGGTTCCTCGAGCAAGGACCCAGAGGTCCCCGAAGAAGGTTCAGAACCCTCCGGGAGGGTCCGGGTCGATGAGGAGGAAGCTCCGGACCCCTCCGGGAGGGTCCGGACAGTCCAACGTCTAGTATACTTCATCAGCGAAGTACTCCACGATGCCAAGACTTGATACCTAGAGGTGCATAAACTGTTCTATGCAGTTCTTATCGCCTCCAGATAGCTTTGCCACTACTAAGTCACAAGATCTCAGTGGTAACTTCTTATCCACTGCGTGCAATCTTGCATAACCCCAACTCCACTGGGAACATTGCAAAGTGGGCAGCGGAATTGGCCGAGTTCGACCTCGAATTTGTCCCAAGACAAGCGATCAAGAGTCAAGCACTGGCTGACTTCGTGGCGGAATGGACCCCCTCTCCATCAAATCCTGGGGGCCCCATTGAGCAGAAGTCGGAACCCAAGGTCCTGGTCTTCACCGAGCCTCACTGGACTCTCTACTTCGACGGCTCTGTGCAGAAGCAGGGGGTCGAAGCTAGAGTCTTTCTCCTCGCTTCGACCGGGGAGAAGGTCAAATACATGGTTCACCTTGACTTCAAGGCAACCAACAACATGGCGGAGTATGAAGCACTCATTTACGGACTAAAGGTGGCACTATCATATGGTGTCAAGCAGCTGTTGGTCAAGGGAGATTCTCAGCTCATCATTAAACAGGCGAAGGGTGAATGCTCCTGCAACAATCCTCAACTAGCTGCTTATCTCCTTGAAGTCCAGAGGCTTCAGAAGGACTTTGAAGTCCTAGATTTCCACCATGTCCACTGTCTCAACAATGCTGAAGCTGATGAACTCTCGACGAAAGCATCAACTGAAGCTCCGGCTCCCGACGGAACCTTCGTCCGGAGGTTGTCAAAACCCACAGCTCAGCCTGTTGAACTGAGCGAAGGGGGCAAGACCAGCACCCCGAAGCTGGTGGCCCTGATGGCCCTGTTACCATGGCAGCCATCAAGGGTGGTAGGTGCTGCCGGAAGCTCCGAGCAACCCATCACACAAGACTCAAATGCTCAAGCTAGCTCTGATGCATGGATCTCGGAGATCCGGAGCTACTTGAAAGACAATTTCCTTCCCGACGATGATGTATCTGCTGACCGGATAGTCAGATTGGCTAAAATATACACGTTGGTAGAAGGGGATCTCTACCGGCGCGGTGCCAACGACGTCCTAATGTGGTGCATCACAAGGGAAGAAGGTCGTGAGCTTCTCGCGGAAATCCATGGAGGCGAGTGTGGGAACCACGCGGCTTCCCGCACGCTGGTCAGTAAAGCCTTCCGGCACGGCTTTTACTGGCCGGCAACACTCCACGATGCCACCGAGCTGGTGAAGAAATGCCATGCCAGTTCCATGCAAAGCAGATTCACACACCGGCTCAACCACTACAAATTATACCTCCCACATGGCCTTTCTCTGTGTGGGGGATGGATATTTTGGGACATTTCCCAAAAGCCGTCAGAGGTTACAAGTACCTGTACGTCGCCATCGACAAGTTCACCAAGTGGCCGGAAGCAACTCCAGTTGTGACAATAAACAAGCAATCAGCTATCAACTTCTTGCAGTCCATTGTATGCAGATTTGGAGTCCCAAGCAAGATCATAACTGATAATGAGACCCAATTCACAAGCTCTGCATTTCAAGGATACTGCGAAGACCTCGACATTCAAGTCAGCTACGCCTCAGTAGCTCACCCGGCAAGCAATGGCCAAGCTGAGAGAGCAAATGTAGAAATCTTGAAAGGACTCAAGATGCGCACATATGAGCGCCTGAAAAAACATGGAGCCAACTGGATCAAAGCGCTTCCGCCCACCTTGTGGGCGAACAGGACTACTCCAAACCGGTGAACTAGAGAGACACCCTTCTTCCTGGTGTACGGAGCCGAAGCAGTCCTTCCTCCGGAAATCACCTTGGGGTCACTCCGGGTCCAGACCTTCGACGAAGCCACGCAGGACCAGCTCTGGCGTGAAGACCTTGACCTCGTCGAAGAGGCAAGGTGCCAAGCAGCTGTTTGGATTGCCCAATACAGCCAAGCTCTTCGGTGCTATCACCAGAGGCATGCTCATAGCTGACAGCTCGAGGAAGGCGATCTGGTGCTACGGAGAATACAAACTCGAGAAGGGTTGAACAAACTCTCCCCCAGCCGGGAAGGACCCTTTCGAGTGATCAAAGTATCCCGTCCCGAATGCGTTCGCTTGGCAACCGAGGATGGTACACCTCTCCCTAATCCTTGGAACATTGAGCACCTCCGTAAGTTCTACGCTTAATATCACGGAGGTGAGTCTGTAGTTACATGTGGTGTATGTTATAGAGTCATTGTACAGAGTCAGGTAGCTCCTCCGAGAGGACAGCCGTACCTTCCCCGTAAGGTCCGCAATGTCCATGCAACACTTGTCACAGTCTTAGAACTAAAAGTTTAGCTAGCTACCCTGGGTCAAACAAGAAATATAACACACTTAGCCTGATTTCATACCCTAAGAGTGTACTTGTTTCCCATGTATCCCAGACCTATAAAGAAAGACATCATTATGTGAAAACAGACTCCATGTGCATTTATTTTGTACATGCTCAATTTTTTATTTTTCTCTTTCTTGTCTATAACAAGATTGTGCGATTCTCAAGAATTTTTTAGCTCGATCAATTCATGTACAATTCGAGTCGCATTGTCAATTCTTTCGGGTTTTAATGTTGTTGAATGACCCACTCGCTTGAATACCGCCAGCCAATCTAGGTTCGGAGTGTGCTATCGACTTAGCCTGGTCCTGCACCCTAAGTACGCCACTCTACCTACACCTCGACAGGCCGAAGTAAGGCGGGTCCTGAAAACGATTGGACCTAGAAAGAACAACCCAGTGCACTTGATTGTATGTAGAATTGCATTCGACATAAAAATTTCTTACGGGAATAGTAAGTCGCAATCGAGTTATAGATAGGAAATGGATTTTACTGTTTTTCTTGACTTCAGTGTGTAGGAAAAATAAATATCCCATGACGATGGTGGACAATGCCGGAGCTATCAAAGCTCCAACATCCTCCAAGGGGGCCTACTGTCGACGTTTTAAGACATTGATGGGTGTCGCTGCCAGAGCTACTAAGCTCCGACAACCCCCAGGGGGCCCGCCGTCGATGCTCTACATGTTGATGGTGGATGCTGCCGGAGCTACTAAGCTCCAACAACCCCAGGGGGCCGGCCGTCGACGTTCTATGCGTTAATGGTGGATTCTGCCGGAGCTACTAAGCTCCAACAACCCTAGGGGGCCATCCATCGATGTTCTATGCGTTGATGGTGGATGCTGCCAGAGCTACTGAGCTCCGGCAGCCCCAGGGGGCCGGTCGTCGATGCTCTACGTGTTGATGGTGGATGCTGCCGGAGCTACTAAGCTCCGATAGCCCCAGGGGGCCTCTACCGTTGACGTGACAAGAATTCGGACCTACAAACTACAAGTTCGAAGCGCGCAAGTCTTCAACAACTGTTACATCCCCTTGGTACATGTTCACAATCAAATTGTGTACATCTACCAGGGGCTAAGTGGGACAAAGGTGTTGAAGACAAAAAATGAAATTCATAAAATTCTTGGATTTTATTAATCTGGAGACAAGAGATTACAAAATTGGAGAAAAAGAAGAGAGGATACAAGCGGGAGCTACAAAGATAGAGTCCTAGACCCTATGGAAGAATGAGGCGACCTTCTGGGCAACCTCCGACACGCTGGCTTGGCAGGCTTCTCCCTCTCTGTCGATGGGGCCTTCAAGCACCGGGTCTAGTGAGAAGTGAGGGTCCCAGCTGGTGTAGCACGTCAGCAGGTACTCAGCGACGTTCTTTGCCAGGGACTGTCCTTCGGTCTCCAGCTGGTCTGCGATGACATCGCCCATCTTGGTGATCTTGTTGCCCACCGAGCTCAATGCCAACAACGCTTGGTCCAGCTCCGGCTCCGGATCATCCAGACGCACGAGACTAAAACCCATTGGCGTCAGCGCGTCATTGGATTTGCCAAGGAAATCCCAAACTTGTTGGGACTCCACAACCCTTGAACCTCGCATTTCTTCCAAGGATTTTCTGTTCGCCGCAAGCTCTGAATTCTCCCGGGCAAGGCGCTCGACCTCTTTAGCGTTCTGCTAAATATTCTCAGCAACTTGCCTTTTGAGTTTCCCGAGCTCCTCCTCCCGGAGGTGGATCTTGTTCCGGCAGTCGACCATGTCCTTCTCCCGGCCCCGCACTTTCTTCTCCCTGGTAGCAATTTCAATTTCCCTCTTGTGGAAGTCCTGTCCTCGCTGCCAGACCTTCTTCTCCTCTTTCTCGCAGCGCTCTTCCAGCTTCCTGGTGCGCTCCGCGAGACTCTTGTCACCCACAACCAGTCTCTGGTAAAGCTCTTCCTCCCTCTTGATGAGGTTGTCCCGCAACTCCAGGAGTTTTTGCTCTTCATCTTTGAGCTTTTTCTCCCGCTCCTCAAGGGCCTCCCGGTGCTTGACGAGGCTGTCGTGGATAGCACTGAGCTTCTCCTGGCGTTTGTTCGCCGCATTATTGGCAGACACGGCCTGCTCGTGGATGGCCCGGAACTGATCATCGAGGGATCACACCATGCTTTCCCTCTCGTCCAACAGCCGACCCCAGTATTCCAACCGGGTCTTCTCCCTCTTCACCCACTCCTTGTCGTCAGCCAGCCTAGTCAGCGCCAGCTTGGTCTCGAATTGGAGCCGGTTGCTCCACCTCCTAAGGGTTTGGCGCTCCTCCTCGAGCGCCTTGCTGTCGTGGTAGAAGGCCAGCTGAACTTGGCAAAGACTGGAGCAGGCGTTGTCGATGGAGAGAGACAGGGGGATTGGCTCCAGACCTGCTGGGGTCCTTTCCGCTGGCTCCAGTGGGTTCTCATAAACAAAAATCGGGTCCCATTCAACAAGAGTGGTCCCCTGAGCCTCTGCAGCACTAGGACCGCCCTCCGGGGTAGTCTCGGTCATCGCCGAGAAAGGCCTTGCAGCGAGAGCTTCCACCTTCGGAGTTGGCTCCGAGGGTCCAGCCGCCAGGTCATCATCGACTGATCCCTCTGACAGAGGACCGGCTGCCCCATCTTGGCACCTTGGTTCAGGTGCGGGGACCTCCGGGACTATTACCTCCGGGGTAGGCATTGAAGACTCGGCAGGAGTTGAGGCCACCTCTGGCTTCGCCGTTGGTACCTCCTCCACCACCGGCTCAGGCATCGGCGCTTCGGCCTCCACTGGCTCGGGGGCCAGCACTTCTGTGGCAGTTGGCTGAGGCGCCAGAACATCTTTGATCACCGGCTCGAGGCCGGCACCTCCGCGGCAACAGGCTCAGGCGCCGGGGCTTCAACAACCGCCGGATCTACCGTCGGGGCTACAACAACATCCGGCTCTACCATTGGAACTTCAGCTATCTCCGGCTCTGCGGCTGGAGCGTCCACCATCACAGCATCCAGAATTAGAGCTTCAATCTCCGGAGCTGGTGCCGCTGGTACATCTTCATTCCCGTGGTTCGGTGCTACCACGGGGGCTTCTGGAGATGACTCGAGGTCAAGGACCACGACAACCGGCGCCGGAGCTGCCGCAACCTCAGCCACCACCTGGGGCGGCATAGGAAATGGAGCCGGAGCCTCCGCGTGCACAATACCAGTTGTTGCATCAGGAGACGGAGCTTCCGCCCCATTCTTGGATGCCCTGTGGATGAAGGATGAATAAGCTCAACACACGATTACAACAAAAAGTAGCAAACTGAGGTAAAGAAATAAATTTACCTTGGGAGGCTACCGCTCCAGCTAGCGCGAAACCTCTTCGCCGGGCATTCGGAGCCCGACCCGGAAGCAACCGGAGTAGCAGCTCCGGAAGGCTCTTTGGAGCCTGTCGCCACCGGCTGTGCCGTCTCAGTTGGGGCCTCCCTCGACCGAGAAGGCCCCTCGGACCTACGGCCCTCAGCTGGCCCTGGAGCCGGAGCCGCCTGGCTGGAGCTGGCGCCCTGAGGGTACGCCACCGCTGGAGTCATTATCACCAAAGAAGACCTCCCCCGCCGGGGAGAAGGAGCTATTGGGGAAGGAGCAGGTCTGACGGACCTCCCGTCAGAGTGCTTCAACTTCCTCTTTCGGCTTGAGGGCTCTGTCGGCTCTTTGCCCTTGCTGACAACTTTGGCTCTGGGTCTCGGGGCAGGAGCGGGGCCACCCTCGGAGGCTCCGGAGATCACCAACCCGGTGGTCAAATGCCTCTCAACCTCACCGAGGTCATCAACTACCGGCATCATCCGCCGAAGCTCCCTGCTGAACTCCGCCTCCATGTTCAAAGGGAGGAAAGCTGATGGCAGAGTAAGATCATCACCCTCGACGTCGGTGCCATGCTGGAACTTCTTTAGGTGATGCTCCAAGGCAGAGCCTCCCAAGTTGGACTTCAAGCCGGTCTCGATCCGGTCATCGTCCATCATGCTGTTGAGGGCCCAAGCGAGCTTCTCCCTCTTCTTTAGCGGAACCCACCTATTGACCAGGAAGTTACAAAAGACTGCCTGGGGGGTCACACCTCCTTCCACACAGAGGTGGATCCTGGTCAAGATGGGCTTGAAGGCCTCTGACAGCTCCGGAACTTCACTCCAGGCTTTAGTGTCGATGTTGGGAAGGCCTTCAGGCAGCTCCAACTTCTCATGCTCATCTGCCGTGACGACAATCCAATCCTTCTTCCAGTCATCCCACTTGCCGGAAGGGAACGACCACAAGTACTTGTACAGGCACTTCTTGCGCTTCACAAAGTAATAGAAGCCAAGGTACTCGTCGCTCTTGCTGGTGCTGTGGATGGTGAAGAAGGTACAGAAAAGCTCGACGCAGGGGGGAATGCCCACCCACATCTCGCAGAAGTGGACAAATGTGGACACGAGAAGAAGGGAGTGAGGGCCAAGGTGGTATAGCTGTAGACCATAAAAGTCTAGCAGCATCAAGAGAAAAGACGAAAAAGGTGAGATCAATCCCACCATGGCATATGCAGAGAAGTACACCATTTTGCCGACGTGCTTCTTCTCGAAGGGGAGCTCACCGGCGCGGACCAGGTGGTTGAAGGAGTCGCTGGACCACCCCATGTAGGTCCGGACCTTCTTCAAATCACCCTTGGTCGTCAGACGGCTCTTGCGGAGACCCAACTTCATCGCAGCACAGCTGCGCGAGAGAGGAAAGGCAAGCGAAAGTTTGGAGAATTCGAGCGCAAGTTCCAATGAAGGCGTAAAGAAACCTCAAACGGTGCGTGCTTTCCTTCTTAAGTAAGCTCCCACAACGCTTGGATGGAAACTGCGAAATAGTCAAAGACACATTTCAAAAACTTCACCCTGCCAATGACAAGGGGGCCCGTGGCCACTTCGACGATCAAGTCGAGGACCTTACCCCAGGAGAACAATTGGCATCATGAGCGGCGGGAAACCCAAGGGTGGCGGCCTGACAGGGCGCGCGGAACCGATACGGTTTTTGTATTGGGAACCGGTGACCTTCAATTGCGTGAGATCCGCACGCAGAGATCTCACGTGCCCCGTCCAGGAGGTGCTACGCGGCGATGGTTTAACTACGAACCGTCCCCTCAATGGTATATCCAAAGACCTTTGAAGACTCGGCGCATAAATCAAAAGATGGACCCACCTCCGGCAATACGACCTAATCCAAAAGGTCTTTTCCAGAGGTGGGCCTAGGGGGCCTCTGTCAGTACCCTGCGTACCGGATACCCCTTGAGACTGCAAAGACCGCAAGGGAACTCCACCTACCAGAATTGAAGACCTCCGAAGGCCACACATGTCAGCCGGACCTACCCGTCTATGATGGTAAGCTCCGGAGCTGCCACGCATCCAACCGCCGGACCTTCGGCTTCATCAATCAGACTGGTGGACCTCCAACGGCTCGGACCTTCAAGGGACAATCAAGGACTTCAAGACCCGATTAAGTGTCATTAATGCCATCTTAATGACATACGATCGGAGGGCCCTTAATACCTGTAACGGCACTGTCAAGGCGACTTATCACGCTATTAAGGTCAATTAAGCACATTAACTGTGTATTAAACATCAGTAACCGCTATGGCCACTTGTCGGGCCACGTTAATGATGTAACGACCAGCCCTTGTACTATAAAAGGACTGGTCGAGCGATACACGAGGGGGCTCTACTCTTCCGGACTTTCTGGACTCTGCACCCTAGCTTAAGCATTCATACGCTCAATACAACACCAACACACCCCGTGGAGTAGGGTATTACGCTCCGGCGGCCCGAACCACATAAATCCCTGTTTCAATTTGTCATCGTCTCTTGAATCTTTGCGCGCCTATTACCGAACTACAAACTCCGCGGGCTACCAACAGTAGTACCGGGAGATCTGCCAGAATCATCCCCCGACAATATTATTTGTAAGGTTTTTTCTGTAAAACATATTTAATACTACATCCCAAAATAAATTATATAATGGTCATGGACTTTTCTGTTATTTTCCTATTAGACAGAGTCTTATTTTTATCAGGGGCTTAAATGCGAGTTTTATATATTTACAGATTGATTACATAATTATTACCAAAGGCTAGGTCATTTTCATGAAAGTGAGGGCATATTTGTGATTTCTTTTAGAGGCACAGGGGTTTATGTCAATATCATGGAGGGGTATTCCCTTTATTAATCTCGACCATCGGATCTAACATGAATGACTAGGATTTAATTAAAGCCTAAAGGTAATCTCAACAGTTGCCTAAGGATCAATGATCATAGTCAAACCACGTCGGCCTTGGCGGCATCGACGGCAGCACACGACGGCGCACTCGCCGGAGACCAACAAATCGCACAAAAATCTCGCCAAACTCGGTGCTAACTAGGACATTCGAGGGAGAGGGATGTAGCGCACTCACCTAGGTGTTTCAATGTGCTCGGACTAGCGTGGAAGGAAGTCGACGATGAGGAGGTTCGATGAGCTTTGATGGTGGCGGTCGATTCTGCCATCGCGGTCATGATTCCACCTAACGAAGGTGTCCGGCGGCCTCTTGACGACATCGCGCATGAGAGGGAGTCGTTAGTTGGTGCTTTCGATGGCTAATTGAATGGTGCAACGAGGAACGGTGGCGAGACCTTATCGGCGGTCGATAAAACCTGCAGCGTGACGGCAATCTCCTCGAGCGAGCTTGTCAGCCGGGCTCCTGAGAGTCTTGCGCACGTGTGAGGCAACAATAGAAGAAGAGAAAGTGGTCGATTCGATGGGAACGGCGACGACTCACCAATGGTGATGTCTGCTAGGGTTTGAGAGCTCGGGGAAGGGGAGAAAGTGGGCGTGAGGTGGGATTTTATAGTGTGGCAAAGTTGGTGGTTGCGGCGCTCTTGCTGAGCCATATTTTGGGCGATTACAGTGCAATTGGCGCTCGATTTTACTCATTCCGAACAAGATTCAGGGCGCCGCCGTCCTTCTTGCTGCCTCCGTCGCCGCCGGCATTTTTCCTGCGATTTCCGGCTGCAAACAACCTCACCTGTGTGTTCTACATGCGCATTTAGGCAATAGGAGCCAATTATATCAAGTTTGGAGCAATGTCAGCGAGGGTGGCCGTGCGCCGCCGCCGTCCGGCCACTGTGTGCTGTCAGCTTCTCTTTCTGGCCGAAGGTTGAAGACAATGAGATCCTCTGTGGCTCACGGATCCCGTATGGCCACATGCGGGTTATATTTGTAGTCCCGTGTGGCTTCCCTTCGATCGGTCAATTCAAATAGATGTGACCCAGCCGCCAGTTAAAAGAAATTCCTTTAGGAAATAAATCCCAGAAAATATCCAAACTTATAAAATCATGTCTCTCTGTATATTCTTCCAAAAAATACTCAAACAAATTTTGTTCGAATCCTCTTGATGAGTACTTTACAGAAAAGTAAAATACCTGGCATGAAAACCCTCAGAACATTCTGCATAAATTAATCTTCTCAATTCTATGGATATTTATTCCAGGAATATTCCTCCATGAAAAATTCCCAAAATTGGCCACATAATCTTTCTTTGGTCACCTGATCTCCAATAAAAATTTCAAGGGCATTAGCTCTGATTTAATTAACCTAATTAAGGGAGTTTTCTCAGTATTAATTAAAATAGCAGAAAAATCCAAGAAATAATTCTAGTAAAATAGTTTGGACTTCAAAAATCCATTTTGCCCAGTAGAAGGCCTAGAAAATTATGAAAACAATTTTCATGGAACCCCTATGAGCAGACCTACCTATTTATCATACTTATTCACGTGATAAAATCTGTTTCTTTCTCTGTAAATCCATTATAGGTTAAAGCTTTAGGAAAGTATTGTGGCCAATTCCTTTTATCAGAAAATTATGAAATTTGTACCATAGTTCTGTTATGGACTTAGAAAGTTTCTATAAAAGTTTCAACCACAGTAAACTTTGTTTTCATGCAAAAGTTATTCTATTGTCACTTAATCACATGATTAGCATTATGATGCATTGGATTTTGATCATTTCGATAGAAGGACTTATTGACTGGACTCCGTAGGCCACTGACTGTTATCATATTGACAGTAACATTAGTTGGGCCTAACAACAAAGCAAGCGCCGGTTTGCATTTAAGTATTAACAAGCTTCTCTTTTATAATATTTGTATTGCTTAGAATTGATTTGTGCATTAAGTCTATGGTTGTATGATACTCCACATGCATCACCAAAGAACCCCTGGAGTATGTTTAGTCTAATACTATATGTAACTGTTAATCTTATATTTATGATGGAAATGGGATTAATGTTACAACTCGAGTAGACAGACTCTACTCATGAACAGTAGTAAGTGGGATCAATTAAGAGGGAACTAGTGATAGGGCAGGAAAACTAGAAAGCTCAAGGATGTGGTCATGTGGTCATAGTAACTATCTGTGTCGATTAAGGCCCATTTTGTATGCGGACCTGCTAGACAAGTTTGAAATTGTACTGGACGCATACTAAATATATGGGATCCAAGAAAACGATGTAACTTGTTAACCTGAGTGTTGAGGTGATCCTCACTTTCCTAAGCCGGTAGCTGACAACGGATAGTAGTGACTAGTGCGGTGATTCCTTGCACACATTCGAGACGGTAGGACCGATTCGACATAGATGTCTTGTGAAAGGCTTTCACTTATGGCGTCGCGGAGGTGGACCGTAGTTCTCTTCTGGACGGGTATATATGATATGCAAGCCGAGTGTTTTTGATTCGAATCACTGTCGCTCACGGTAGTGATCATACTTGTTCTCAGAGTCGTAACATAGTAAGAATTGAGGCAAGAGCTAATGGAATATGCTTTATGATTAATCCTTCTATTGCAACTTGATCGGATTAGAAGTAGCATGAACTAGATTTATTTTTTCTGAACATTTAATATGCTGCTATAAAACTGAAGTAAGAATCTACTAATAGTGCACATGTACTTTATATGAGATTTACATTACCACCATTTCCACTTCAACATTTAAAGTTTTAGGATTAGGGAGATAGTTAAGTCTTGGTGAGTGTAAGCTCACGGTTTGTTGATCCATTGTTTTGTAGGTAACATTGCATACGACAACATTAATAAAGGGTAGTCCGAGTGAGTTATCACCCTAAGAGGCTTATAAAACTCACTGGGAGCCCTGCACGCTAGCGTGACCTTGAGTGTTGATAAAGTGGAGCTTCCGAAGGTCGGATGACTTCACACCTGCTTAGTATAGACTATAGGGCGTGAGTTATATCTTATCTTTTTGCTGCTTGTACTTATATACATTACTTTGTAAACTGAATTGTACTATGGAATAAATTCCCATTGTGTTATAAATGTGTTTTCTATGTGTTGTGCTGTTAGGTGTCGCATCGTACAGCACTATCCAATACGATTCCTGGAATGTCAGGACTGGGTTCCTCACAAACTGGTATCAGAGCCTCATTAGGAATAGCGCACCTGGAATGATATGTATTTTGAAAAACTTAAGTCTATGAATGAGGATTTGGTACTAGGCCCACATAGGGATTGCTATTAGCATATTTACTTATGGTGCCAAAGCTAACATATCTGTTATTATATTCAGTTACGACGCTCCTACGTCAGGTAAGAGGCAAGGTACACCGCCACAAGCGGATCCATTACGGTAAGCTCCCCCGTACAAGAGATAGTACGATGATTGTCCTCTGTGGCTTGGCACAAGAGTTAATATGAGTATCTGAACCTTCTCATAGTCCTGGGAACATATGAAAATATTGCTCTCCAGTGTGCTTCAAACAAAAGCGTGGATACCCCATCGTGTGGTCAAAAACGCGATAGTATGCAACTCTTGAAAGATCAATGTTTAAAGGGACATACACATCGCTGATTCCTAGCGCTTCAGACAAATTAAGTTGCCACCTATCGCGCGGTCGAAACACACATAGTGTGTTTCTGAGAAAACATGAAAGCATGGGATGCCGAGGGCGACGAGTGATGCTCAGGTGGTGTGTGTTGAAGTGAGGAGTGAGGGGTCCTATTTATACAAAAAGTTCAGTCGGTTCCTGTCATCTTTTGCTCAAGAAGCAGTTAGAGCCGCCATAAGGGAGTCACAGAGAGTCAACATGTGGAAGAAGACCGAGTTTGCTACTAGGAACCAGTCATCCAAGCCAGGGGGTCGTTCGACCTGATCCTGCCCCCCCCCCCCTCGGCTGTGCTTTCTTCGAATGACTGACTTGTGGGCTCTGGTTACCATCTCACATGAATTAACGTTGGATTCCCTCGGATACGCCTTGGAATGGGTCCATGGATCCATGTGATGCACATGTTGTCGCTTGAGTGACCGGATGCCATTTTTTTAGGATTGTTCCTCACATTTCCCCTCATTCTTGCATGCACTATTTCTTCAAGTACAAGTGGAATTATGCCAAATGTTAGAGTGATGTGTGTTTGAAATATTTATTCCTTCACATAATTGAGTTACATTGACGGTTGAAATTGGTATATAACGACCATCAACACTCGCTCCCTTCTGTGTCAACATCAGAGCCAAAGTCGAAGCCGGCGTCACCCTACAGGACGTGGTGAAGGGACGACGATGCGTAGTCGACCGTCCCCATGAGGTACGGTGTCAGAACGCCGTCGGTGAAGCCCGTGTCGATGTCATCGGCCGTGTTGCCTATCGGAGGCTGAACAACGGATCTCCCATTGGAGACTCAGCGAGTGCTAGCATTACTAACGAAGAAGTACATGCTTGGTAATGGGGTAAGATGGAGCTGGCTTCAAGATCGCTGCCACAAGTGGCAGTGAACTAGAAGTCACCGAAGTGGACCTTCGTGTTGGGCATGAAGGATGAACGTGGTGAAGCCATCGAAGAAGTGAAGTGGAACACACAGAAGTCCCTGTACCTGGCGCACAGTCTATTACTGTTCATATTATCGATGAGTATTGATTTCGTCTAGCTTGTTAGAGACAAAGGTTTATACCAGTTTGTGCAGGTGCGTCTAGTGTTGGTCTTCTACACTTTGTTGATCAAAATATGGAAATGGATTACAAGGCTCGCAAAAGTTCAGTTCTTGCATACTAAGTTGTGTGTGTGTGTAACCCCATATTGGGGTGGCCTTCAGGCCCTTTTATAGGCAGCTCGGCGCCTGGCCTATCTAAACGCTCTATCTATCCCCGATCTCCTCATAAATGTGACGGGGGTTACAAGGATTCTTATCTCTAAAGCATAAGCTCCGGCGCGCCTAGGAGCAAGGTCTGATCATGGAAGTCGTTGTCATACCTGCTCTAGTCTTGCTGTCTGCTAGTGCCTTATTGCACCGCACACCAACCATTACGCCGAATGGGACAGGGCATGGAGAGTTTTAGCAGGGCCTGCAACCTTCACCAAGAGAACGCTGGAGTGCGGTTGTACTATCGTTAATGAAGGTGTTTGCTCCACCCATGCCATATTAAATGCCACTGCCAACCCTGCTCCCGAGTTTGGGCCAGGGCGGCTTCGATGCCAACCTTGGTGGTTGGGGATAGGCCACGTTCATTGCCGACCTCGGTGGTCGGGTACGGATGTCTGGTGTCGACTGAGCTTGTAGTCGGACATGTCCGTGCACCGTATCCTGTCAGAGCTCAGTCGGTGATCCACACCTTTTGGTAGCCGAAGTACGGAACCCCATCACAACCCTCTTGAGAATATGGTACTAATGTTAAAAAAACATTCACCATTGCACTTCTTCTCGATATGCAGCACTTCTTGAATTTTGTCCCAGCAAAGCCTATATTCCACCTCAAAACAGTGATTGGCCCATGTTATATACCTACTGTACAATAACAATGGTTTTCAGTGACAAAACAACAAACCACTACAGCTCATGGGCCAAAAATGGTCATTAAAAATATCATATAGTGGGTCCCACATAAAACCGCGCAGTGGAGCTAAAAAAGGTAGCGGCAGATGCTTATGAAACATGCCACATGAAAAGGAGTTTAGGGATAGTGGTGGGCCTCTTAAGCGCTCACCGCTACGACAAAGCAAGATTTATAGTCATGGATCACTTAAATGTTTGCCACTGAAAATTCAGTGGCAGCCCAGTTAAACTATAGTGGCAGTGTAGGATCAATCTTGTCTCAACAGTAAAAAAATAGATAAACCCTGGCCCATGTCCTTTTCCACACATCACAATCCTCATTTCTTTATATGTGTTGTCTCTTCACCGAAACCTTAGTTCAACTGGAGGCTCCATCCACAAAGCGTGGCTGCATAGGGCAAGCACCTTGACCCCCCTGCAGCTCAAGGTTTAATCCAAAGCATGTGGTCCCTAATCGGCGGTACCTGATACGGGAACGACGGTGGGGATCTCAAAGGCCATGTTAGTGTGGTGTCACATTGATGAGAGGATTTGATTTGATCTTCTGATAGGTAAGTTGATAGAAGTTGACAACTCGATGTTGATGATCCGAAGCTCTGAGCTGAACTCGAATAATCTCTGCAATCACTACATATCACTTGTTGGTTATCAATCATACTTCACATGATTGACCTCACCACAAATCTAATCCCTTCAAGTGCAACCGGGAATACAAGGAAGAATGAAGAAGCAATCTGAAATTGCAAAGTTTGAGTCTCTCGTAAACTGTAGGATGGTGAAACTGTTTATAACATATTAATCTAAGCAAAAAATTAGTGTTTGTGACGGTGGCTGAAGGTATAAACAGAAGGTAGGAACACCACAAGGATGCTAGAGTCGTGCTCCAATCCTAAAACACATGCATAATGGACTTGGACCCAATACAAGGCCTAATGGCTCAATTAGGTGATGTAACATATTGACAAATTGTGGACTCAGTTTTGTTCCATTGATTCCCATCGACTCAGAATGAATTTTGATGTGGGACCATATCCTTTATAAAGGTTATCCTATCAGCTTTCATTCCGTATGTAGAACACCCAAAATGGAGTCTGTATGCGTCCTGAATGTCTGTTTTAATGCAAAGTGCTCCTGAGCTCCGAGTTGGACTCACGTTCGAGTGGGGCTCCACCTCCAATTTTATGTGAACATATTTTATTGTCCCTCACACTCCCAAGACTTTCTATAAGTACTCCTTGGCTCTCTTCATGCACCCTATCATAATTAAATCATTAGATAGCAATCAATTCTCAAAATCATATAAGGAAATATATAGTAACGAGATCACCTCTATATTCAATTATTGTGTGAGTACTATGGTTATTGCACTATGTATATTTTGTGAAGTGATGTGTGTATCCATAGGAGTGATGTCATTATCATCCTCTCTCTCATGAATTGGAGTCGTCTCGACTCAAGCTCATCTCCACTCAAATATGGTTCAAAACTTGAATAATGCACTATGGGTTGAATAGCAAGTTTTATGCGAACCGCTTTCAATTAAAGATAGTAACTATTATCTAGCTACCAGTGATCTAGCGTAAAGGTGGAGCATATGTGTCATACTTTCTGGCCTCTCCACGAGCTTACTAGATATAACTCAATGCTCACACATTGTGATGTTGAACAATCAAGGCTCATATAGGTCTTTTTATCAAGAATATTCTATAGCACAACATCTCTGCTACAAGACCAATAGAAACACATTAAATCATGTCACATATATCTCTTAGAGTTTTGGAGAGTAGAGTTATTCATCTTCAAATAGAGAGGGTATCATAATATAATACTTTCATGTGTGAACCAATAGTTTTTTCTCATATTCTAATTAACAATATCTCTTATGATAAAGGTGGATCTCATACACATCTTACTCGATACACTTTCTATCACACTCATTGATAGTCCCTTCATAAAGAGATCCGCTAGGTTTGTTTGCTTTTATATACGACACAACTATTACTCTAGAGTATTTTCATTTTTAATAGAGACTTTAAATATTTGTTCGTGTGTCTTGATGACTTTGTATTATCCATAATTGTTAACTCCGGCAATACTCGTTTGATTGTCACAATTTATAAGAATCACCACTAATGTTTTTTAACCATAAGCAAGGCTATCAAGAGCTCTCTTAGTCACTCTGTCTCTGCAGTTGTTGTCTCAAAGGAGTAAGTTCTGCTTCTATGATTGACATCATTAATATAGTTTGTTTCCATAACCTATGTGGCACCAGACCACCACCAAGGATAAACGTATATCCATTTGTGGTGTAGAGTTCATCAATATCTAAGATCTAAATCAAGTCAATTTGAGTCCAAAATATCTTAGAGGTGACAGCCCGACTCTAACTCCATGTCAAGTTGGCTACCGACTCTGAGCCCATTCAAGAGTGATCCGAACCAACTCGAACTCAATTTCCCGATTAGCAAAAAAATACTGACTCACCTCGATTCACAGATGCAGGGTGTGGGAGCGAGGAGGACCGCTTGTGACAGTCCTATACTCACTCAGGAAGTTGTTAGAACACTTTCGCTTATACCTGAGTTTCACTCTTCTCCTACTCTCCATATGGTAATAAAGTAATTAACAACCAGATCGTACCATACATAGATCATTGAGATATATTAGAAAATTTGTTTCCTTAAATATTTGGACCAAAATTTCAAGACCCATGTTATACAGCCTCTAGGAAGCCTTCAGAGTTCCGATTCTCTGAAGAGTGTTATGTGTAGAAATAGCTCCCTATTATGGTAGGATAATATATTGTCTATTCCTTGCCATTGTGCCTGTAATCTGTGCATTCATGGTGCATAATTGTTGTATCAATTACGGGTATTACATGCTATATACAGGTGCTAATTACTAGTGATATCCTGCCATGTATAGGTGTCAATCACAGATGCAATCTTCCTTGTATAACTTGCCACCATTGCTATATAAAGGGACGCCAGCCCTGGTCATGGCTTATGGCATTTTGGCATAACTTAACATGGTATTAGAGCCAAGGCAAAATCATCCGCCATCAAGTTGCCTTTTCCCTCCTCCTCCCCCGCCATCCTGCCATGACTTTGACACCTGCTTCTGTTCCCATACACCATGCCGTCACGATCAAGCTCACAAAAAAGAACTACCTCCTCTGGTGTGCACAGCTCCTGCCCTATCTTAGAAGCACCAATCTCCTAGGCTACCTTGATGGCTCCATTCTTGCGCCGCCCAAAGAAGTGGCTACCTCCACCTCTGCTGGTGCTGAGCAAGTCTCAAATCCGGCCTACATGATATGATAAAGCCAAGATCAGCAGCTTCTCGGTGGGCTTCTTTCCTCCATGGCTGAGGATGTGCTGCGCGATGCATGAGGCACCCTCAAAAGGATGTTCTTTGCCACCAATCGAGCACGCACAGTTAAGATCCGTGTCAAACTTACTACAACAAATAAACTTGATTTATCAGTGGCAAACTATTTTGCCAAGATAAAAAATCTTGCTGCTGAGATGGTGGCTACAAAGGTGCCACTTTTTGATGACGAGATTATTTCGTATCTTCTTGCTGGTCTTCCATCTGATTATGATTCGTTTGTTACTTCAATAACCACAAAAGCGAGCCTTTATCTCTTGTTGATGTTTATGCACACTTGATGACATATGAAGCTCGCCAACTACAACACCAAGTTGAGCTGCAGGTGGGTCATGGCTCCTCCATCAACTATGCTGCCCGTGGTGGTGGTTCCCGTGGTCATGGTCGTAGTAATTGTGGCAGCGGAAGCTCCTACTTCGGGGCGGGGGGGGGGGGGGGGGGGGGGGGGGGGGAGGGGGTGCTCTTCTTCACGTCCCACTGACCACCGCAATCCTCGCTCCAACAACACTCGCCCTACATGCCATATATGTGGTCGAGTAGGCCACACGGCTCTACGGTGCTGGTACCGCATGGATGAGTCGTATCAGGAGGCCCCACCATCCGCATCATTTGCTGCTACCTCGTACAAGGTTGATCCAAGCTGGTATTTTGATACTGGTGCTACTGATCATATTACTAGTGATCTTGATCACTTAGCAGTCTGTGAGCAGTATACTGGTGGCGAATAAATTCAAGTTGACAACGGTGCAGGTTTGCAGATTATGCACATTGGTCAATCTTCAATTAATTTTGCTGCTCGTCCACTTGTATTGTGTGATATTTTACATGCCCCTCAAATTGCCAAACATCTACTCTCTGTCCATAAGTTTTCACTTGACAATGACGTATTTTTTGAATTTCATCCTTGGCATTTTTCTATAAAGGATCGATGGTCGAGGAAAAGCCTTCTGGACGGGCGGTGTAAGTTAGGTCTCTATCCTATAGCACCTTCAGATGTTGAAGTCATCAAGCATGCACTAATAACCAGGGGTCCGAGTCACGATCAGTGGCATGCATGGCTTGGCCACCCCTCCTCTCAAGTTGTCTCGTCAATTTTCCGCCTGAATAATGTTAGGTGTTCTAGTGCATCAAAGTCCTCAGTTTGTAATGCATGTCAAATAGCCAAAAGTCACCAACTCCCTTACTCTAGTTCTCTGCATCATTCGCCATCTCCTCTCGAGATGATTTTTTCAGATGTATGGGGACCTGCACCATTATCTGTTGGTGGATTTATATATTACATTAGTTTTATCGATAATTTTAGCAAATTTTCTTGGATCTACTTGATGCATGATCGTACTGAGGAGCCTTTTTGCAGTTTCAGGCACATGTTGAAAGACTCCTAAACACCAAAATAAAATGTGTCCGATCTGATTGGGGTGGTGAATACCAAAAAATCCACAACAATTTTTTCCATTCTATGAGTATTTCTCATTGTGTTTCCTGCCCACACACACACACCAACGGAATGGCCCTGCCGAACGCAAACACCGCCACATAGTTGAAATGGAGTTGGCTCTTCTAGCTCATGCATTTATGCCAATAAAATTATGGGATGAAGCCTTTCTAACGGCCACCTACCTCATTAACCGTCTACCCACACGTGTCATTGACAACAAGTGTCCTCTTGAACGCCTCCTCAATAGTTCTCCTAATTACTCCATGTTACGTGTCTTTGACTGTTCTTGTTGGCCTAATCTTTGTCCCTATAATAAAACAAAATTGTGTTTTCGTTCTAAGGAATGTGTCTTCATTGGTTACAGTTCTCTTCATAAGGGTTATAAGTGTCTAGATTATGACTCCGGTCGTGTATATATTTCTCGTGATGTAATCTTTGATGAAAATGTTTTTCCCTTCCCAAAGCTACATCCTAACGCCACTTCACCAGAAACATCTTCACCCCCTCCTATTATTTCTGCATTACAGTTCCCTAGCAACAGTATTAATTTGAATAATGACCATATGCATATTTATGTTCCTGCTAACTCGTTGTGTGCAGAAAATCCAGCATCCAATGACGAATCAGCCTTGGGATCGCAGTATCTGACGGCACCTACGTCTGCCCTGAGCACTGTACCTGTCATGCTGCTCTGGGAATCCGCGGCGGGCATGGGGTCTGCTTCGCTTCCATGCAATACCGCGCTGCTGCGCCGTCTGGTGAGGTCCCGCTATCTCTTGATTGTGATATGCCTTTGGACACAACACCGGTGGGACCATATTCCATGCAACCTATTCCATCACCAAATGTTGCGTCCGCTATTCAGCATAATTCTACAGTCCAACCCACCTCAATGCAGCATGTCACGACCGATGATTCTTGTGCGGCCGGACATTCATATGGCACTCGTCTTCGCAATAATATTCACAAGCCCAAGCAGCGGACTGATGGCACTGTGACTATGACTTATTCAGTGGCTCGTGCCTCAAGCTTTGAACCAAACTCTCACATTGAAGCACTAAAAAATCCTCTTTGGTGGCAGGCCATGGCTGATGAATTTCATGCTCTTATTCAAAACAAGACTTGGCATCTTATATCTCCGTCTCCTGGTCTCAATATTATTGACTACAAGTGGGTTTTCGTCTCAAACAAAAGCCAGATGATTCTATTGACCAATACAAAGCTCGACTAGTTGCAAAAGGCTTCAAACAACAATACAGTGTTGATTATGTTGATACATTTACTCCAGTGGTTAAGCCTACTACCATCAGAGTATTACTATCACTTGCGGTCACTTGTGGCTGGGGTCTGTGCCAAATCGATATTCAGAATGCTTTTCTTCATGGATTTCTTGATGAAGATGTTTATATGTTCCAACCCCCAGGCTTTGAAGACCCTAAATTTCCCATTTATATTTGTAAACTTGACAAGGTGCTCTATGATTTAAAACAAGCACCATGTGCATGATTTTCTCGCCTCAGCACCAAAGTGCTCCAACTTGGGTTTACGGCGTCTAAAGCTGATGTTTCTTTGTTCATCTTCAATAACAAAGGCATCCAGATGTACATGCTTATATATGTTGACGATATCATAATTATCAGTTCCTCCTCTACAGCTACGGAGAAGCTGCTTCATCAACTACACATGGATTTTGTCGTCAAAGATCTTGGTGCTCTCAACTACTTTCTCGGGATCGAGGTGCTGCATACTGATATTGGGTTATGTCTAACGCAGCAAAAATACATTAGTGATATGTTAACACGAACTAATATGACTACCTTCAATGGGGTATACACGCCTATGTCTCCTTCTGACAGGTTGGCTGCATCTCAGGGAACTTCGTTATCACCTGAAGACTCTACTCGGAATCGTAGTTTTTTCGGTGCCCTTCAATATTTATCTCTGACACACCCAGATATCTCTTATGTTGTCAACCGAGTATGCCAATTCATGTCTCAGCCTACAACAAGTCACTGGTCGGCTGTCAAATGCATTCTTCGGTATCTCAAGCAAATCCTCCTCTTTATTACTAAGTGCTTTCTCCAATGCAGATCGGGCTGGCAATACAGATGATTGCCGTAGCACTGGAGGATATGCAATTTTTCTTGGTGGCAATCTAGTCTCATGGAGTGCTAGAAAGCAATGAACGATATCTCGATCAAGCACTGAGGCAGAATACAAGGTGGTCGCCGATGCTACTGCTGAATTAATCTGGCTTCCTGTCTTGTTACAGGAATTGGGTGTTGCTCTGTCATGCCCGCCAAGCTTGTGGTGTGATAATATTGGCACCACTTATCTATGTGCCAATTCTATTTTCTATCGGTGTATGAAGCATGTGGAAGTTGATTACCACTTCGTCTGTGAATAGAAATCTCAGCGTCAACTCAAAGTACGGCCAATCTCCTCTAAAGACCAGATGGCTGACATCATGACCAAGCCTCTGCCATTGCCGTTGTTCAACAAATTTTGTGGCAATCTGAACATAATTTCCCTTAGTCCAGATTGAGGGGGGGGGGGGGGGTTAAGTATAGAAATAGCTCCCTATTATGATAGGATAATATCTTGTCTATTCTTGCCATTGTGCCCGTAATATGTGCATTCATGGTGCATAATTGATGTATCAATTACGGATATTACATGCTATATATAGGTGCTAATTACTAGTGATATCTTGCCATGTATAGGTGTCAATCACAGATGCAATCTTCCTTGTATAACTTGCCACCATTGCTATATAAAGAGACACCAGCCCTGGTCATGGGTTATGTCATTTTGGCACAACTTAACAAAGAGCATCTTGTTTGCGTGTTCAAGTGGCAAAAAAAGCTAGGGAAGGTCACTTTTCGGACCGAAGGTACAAAGAGAGAGTGGAGAGATGTGGTTCTGGAAAAAATCGGAACAACAAGCTGAAAATGGTGCATGGGTATTTGCTTCTGGTCGTCCTGAATAAGCATTAACATTACATACAAAATTTTAGGCGAAGTGGTTATATCTACATATTCGAACATTCATTTGCATGGCCATGAACAAAATAGAGGGAATGCACAATGATGAAGAAGAAGTTTATTGAGTTTGCATCGATCAGATTATTTGTAGCATATGCATTACACTGCTTATAGATGTGGGCAGCAACAGTTATAACCCAGACCAGGTCTGTCTTGGCAGTAGGCATAGTCAGGCTGGAAGCCGTGCTCTATGCATTCACGGCGGCACTTTTTATGAATACATCTGATAAATTGGATGCTCTGAAAGCACCTTGCGCTATCCGGTGGCGGTGGCGAGCGACCCGGTCGGCTTATTACTGCACATATTGTGTCGTCGTATTGGTAAAAGAAGTTAATTAACTAATATTAAAGTCTTGTGATATATAATTCTGCATAAGAAGTGTTTACGAATGCCTACCATTCCCAGCACGGCATGATGGCGAGGTGGAGGACACAATCACAAGAACCAACAACAAAGCGGTCGTCAGGTATGCCTTCCTTGTCATATTGTTTGCTAGGAGAGTAAGAATTTTGTCCTTTATTTTCTTTTGCAACGAGGCGAGGAGGAGGAGAGAGCTACTTATCTAGGACAATGCATAAGCATACATTTATACAAAAACCTGTAGTCTCATAAATTATGCCATATCCTAGATAACTGAAATTATATCTAAGGATTGGGGTTTCAATACTTGTCGCACACAGAAAGTAAAGGGAGGATATCTAATGTAAATCCTGTTTGTGATATTTACATATTAAAAACCATATCTAACCATCAGATCCATTATGAGAGACCACAATTATAGGTGTTGGAATACCCACATATAATTTAATGGAAGGTCATCTGATGAGGACATCACTACTATAGATATACACATTCTTTATATTGAAATATAAGAATCTATCACATGTGAATTAGAGAATCGGTTGCTACTTAATGATGTATATATTATTACTAACCATGAGTAGGATCATGAAGGACTTAGAGATCAGCAAAAAAGTGGACGAGGGGAGAAGGAATGTACACATCAAGTTGGAGGCCAAGCCCAACTTGACTTTCAGTCCAACTCAGGTCTCAGTAGCTATTCACATTCGAATTGGTGCGCAAGATACATACAAACTCTCTTTTCAATGTTCTACCTATGGAAGGAAAGTTAAGGGGATAAACTTTCTAACGCCACCAGTCCCATGTCTGATTCGACTAGAGTCAATGAAAAAAATTGACTCACCTCGATTCACGGATGCAGGGTGTGGGAGCGAGGAGGGCCGCTTGTGGACAGTCCTCTACTCACTCAGGAAGTTGTTAGAACACTTTCGCTTATACGTGAGTTTCACTCTTCTCTACTCTCCATATGGTACTGAAGTAATTAACAACGACATCCTACCATACATAGATAATTGGGATATAATAGAAATTTTGTTTCCTTAAATATTTGGACCAAAATTTCAAGACCCATGTTCCCACTGCCTCTAGGAAGCCATCGGAGTTCAGGTTCTCTGAAGAGCATCTTGTTTGTGTGTTGAAGTGGCAAAAAAAGCTAGGGAAGGGTACTCTTTTGACCGAAGGTACAAAGAGAGAGTGGAGCGATGTGGTTCTGGAAAAAAATCAGAACAACGAGCTGAGAATGGTGCATGGGTATTTGCTTCTGGTCGTCCTGAACAAGCATTAACATTACATACAAAAATTTGGGTGAACCGGTTATCTCTACATATTCGAACAATCATTTGCATGGCCATGAACAAAATACAGGGAATGCACAATGATGAAAAAAAGTTTATTGAGTTTGCATCGATCAGATTATTTGTAGCATATGCATTACACTTCTTATAGATGTGGGCAGCAACAGTCATAACGTAGACCACGTCTTTGGCAGTAGGCATTGTCAGGCTTGAAGCCGTGCTCTATGCATTCAGGGCGGCACTTTTTATCCTTACATATGAGGGTTTGGCGGCTCGGAGAGCACCTTGCGCTGCCCGGTGGCGGTGGCGAGCGACCCGGTCGGCTTATTACTGCACATGTTGTGTCGTCGTATTTGTAAAAGAAGTTAATTAACTAATCTTAAAGTCTTGTGATATATAATTCTGCGTAATAAGTGTTTACGAATGCCTACCATTCCCAGCACGGCATGATGGCGAGGTGGAGGACACAATCACAAGAACCAACAACAAAGCGGTCGTCAGGTATGCCTTCCTTGTCATATTGTTTGCTAGGAGAGTAAGAAATTTGTCCTTTATTTTTCTTTTCCAATGAGGCAAGGAGGAGGAGAGAGCTACTTATCTAGGACAATGCATAAGCATATATTTATACACAAACGTGTAGTTTCATGAATTATGCCATATCCTAGATAATTGGAATTATATCTAAGGATTGGGATTCATACCTTGTTGCACATGTTGGAGTTGATCTCCATTAGAATCGGTCCTATTGACCGGTTCCTCCCGCAGTAGCGCCCTGATCAGGGGCGTCCAGCCACGTACTGGATGTGGGCCCCCTCTCACACCGTGTTGTATAAAAGAGTATTAAGGGATTAATAAACGAGATTAATCCTATCCACCTAAGAATCCGATCGGTTGAGGCACGGGAGTGAGGGAAAGGCTCCACGGTGACCCCACGGCGCCGTCACTCCACCGTCGACCACGTCTCCGTCGAGGATCTACCCCGAGCCGCTGCCTCCTCTCAATGGATCCTCTACTGCACAGGTGCGTTTAATCTAAGGTATGTCTAATCTCTCTCTTGCTCCTTCCCTAAGATCTATCATCCATCACGTTTTGTCTTGCTTTTGCTATGAATCCCAGTAGATCAATCCGCTAGGGATCGATTAGCATTTACAACATTGGTATCAAGAGCCATCCTATGCGGTTCCTACCGTGTATTAGAACTTCATAGCATTTAGAAGGAGGGGAATTGAATCTCTAACAACAAAATCCCCAAATCCCGAGTCCAAATCCCACAACCCCGGAACCCTAACCTTAGAAACAGTAAGAAGGGGTGACTAGAACTCACCCAACGGTGATCCTCGTCGTCGTCGCAACCGGAGATTCGCCGGCTTCCTCGACGGGCTTCGGGTAGACGAGCAGCGTCTCTGTTCACCGTGCACGCGAGCTCGAGTTTTCGGGCACCATTGCGAAGCCGCTTGATAGCGGCGCACCCACCCACGGGTGGAGGCATGCGCCGGTGAGGGGGGCCGCAGCAGCACCGCTCTCATCGCCGGTAAGCACTCTCTCTCTCTCTTTCTCCATCCTGGTCCATGGCCTACGGCGCTGGGAAAGAAGGGGCAAAGAGAATGAGGGCTAGGGTTTCTGGGAGGCTGTAACACCCATATTTTATGAATAAAAATTTGCTTAAACCCTTGATCATTGTAGCCTGCATTTTTGTGTGAAATTTTGAAGTTTAAACGTGTAGCAAACGATTTAAATTTGAATTTGAATTCAAATCAAAAGGAAAGAAAAAGAAAAAGTTAAAACCCTCCCTGGGCCGACTTTTCCCCTCTGGCCCAATTACCTTTCCCTCCCCCGCCGGCCCAGCCAAACCTCCCCTCCCTTTTCTCTCTGCACCGCGGACCCCACCTGTCAGCGCCTTCCTCTTCCCTCTCTTCTTCTCCCGCGCGCAACCGTCGCCCATGCAACCGCCGAACACCCCGCGCCCACGTCGTTCCACCCCCGAATCCACTCCTCCCCAGCAGTTTTCGTGCGCCCATCAAAACCGCACACCCCCTCTGCGCTTAAGAGGAGCCGGCGACCCCATTTTCCCCCTTCCCCGAGCTCTCTCTCTAACCCTAGCCCTTCACCGTCGGTAAGCTCTCGGCACTCGCGTTCCCGTCGCTGCAGCCCCCCTGCTCTCCACTTTCTTGGCCTCACGTGCTCACCGCTCCACCAGGAACACGCCGGGCAAGAGATCGAGGGGAGATCACCGAGGTTCACCGAGCTCGACGTGCACCGACGTCAACCGCCGCCGTTCCTCGTCGCCGACCCCTCTCCGGCCGAATTCAAGCCTAGCTACTCCCCTAGTTGAGTTCTCTGTTCCCCCCTCTTCCGTTCCATGTCCTCAGCACCTTGTTTGGGCGTCTGTATTGCCGTTTTGGCCGCCTCCGGCGAGCTCGCCGCCGCGGGCGTCTAGCGCCGCCGCGCCGGGCGCCGCCGACGTCACCAGAGGCGACGTGGCTCAACCGGAACCGTCCATTCGCGGCCAACGGCTGCGATTAGATCGCAGCGTACCGGTTCGTTTATTAAATCCCAGCCATCCATTTAAGATCCAACGGCCTGCATTCAAAGCACCTTTTCCCGCCGCCAGCTTTACGCCCAGGCCCATGCAAACTTAGTTGCTACCCCCTGTACTTCTCTGTAATTCGAACCTAGCCCCCAGAAATCATAGACTAGCCCCTGGATCCCTAAAAATTGGTTTTAATCATTTAATTAAGCATTCTAACCCCTGTAATTTTGTAGAATAATGTATTTAGACCCTGTACAGTGTAGAAAACTATTTATTTAGCCCCTGGACTTTTATTTATTTGCTGAATAGGGTTTTTAATTGTATTTGAGGTGTAGAAATTAGATAAAAAATGGTAATTAAGTGTAGGAATGTTATGAAAAATTGTTATAATCTATTTTATGCTATGAATTAATTGTAGTGTTCTGGTAAAATATATTTGGTCCATGGAATATCTATTATAAATGTTTTAAAGTACATCTTTGCTATAGAAAATTCAATAAAAATGGTTTTAGGCTATAATAAAATCCCAAAATTGTAGGAAAAATATAAAATGCATACTTTGGCCATGTTAAGTGATAAATACCTCGTAGGGACGCATTAGTGTAGGATTTTGTGCTTATGTGTATGTGTGATGTATTGTTTTGCGTGCTTGTACTTATTTAGCTTTATTCTATTCTGCCATGCTTGGTATATATCTAGAGTCGTTATACGACCCTAACCATAACTTCCAAGACCAAGACTTCGTCAACTCTCAAGTCTTCAACGAAGGCAAGTGCCCTTGACCATCTTGTACCTATTTTAGGAATTTAGCTAGTTGCATGCTAATTAAATTGATGTCCTACTTCATGTTTACATGCTCTGTTCCTTACTATTCCTTGTTACCTGAAATGGGGTGGGAAGTAGATTGGCTTTATTTATGCTTAGCCATGCTTAGATGTTGGGATTGGGATTTCATACAATTGTTCTATGCTCAACTTTATGGTTACTTTAATTTGGTGATGAATATACATAATGTTAGTGGATAGGAATCTGGTGGTTGGTTAGTTTTGGTATGGTGCATTTTGCACGAGACCCGAGATTGGGGTTTGTTACCACCGGATTCTAAGGACCGGTTTATGGAGGAAGCCACTAAGCTTTATAGTACCACCACGAGACTGAGATGGGGCAGCATGGTCAATTAATTAGGTTTCTCCCGATGAAATGCTAGTGGTTGGATGGTGCGGGGAATGATGCGGGTGATCTGCTCTGGGATCCGCAAGGCTCAAGAGGGGGCTCTGGGGCGGAGGGTTACTCTGAGAATCCTCAGTGGTGGAAACCTTAGAGGGCTAGCACTAGTCGGGAGTACCTTTGTAAAGACCATGTAGTGATCTCCGGGCCACACACCTACGGAAGTGTGAAATGTGGTTGATCACCACGGGCTACATGGAGGTTTACTCAAGTCCACCTGGCAACAGGGGATGAAATCACTGCTTGTGGGGAAAAGGTACACTCTCTGCAGAGATTTGGTAAAACTGTCATGACAGCCGTGCTCACGGACAAGAGCGGCTTGGGGCCAGTTCATAATTAGTCTATGGTTGGGAAATGATGGTTCATTATGATTTAAGTACCTTCATTATCATTAATCATGTGTGGAATATTTATCGAATTATGTTATTGATAATTGGAAGCTAAGGATAGGTTCTAAGCATAGTGCTAAGCCATAATTGGCCTTCCCTTTGCTTTAGCCATTCATGTCATCTCTTCCCGCACTTGCTGAGTACTCTATGTACTCAAGCGTTTAATTCTCCTTTAGAATATGAAGAGGAAGAAGCGGCACCGGAAGACTTCCACGTCAATCCGGAGGACTTGGTCTAGGCTGGCGACCTCACGCGCAATGGCTGCCTGTGGAGTTGGAGCTGCTCTTACCTATTAGTCTTCTGCTGTAGTTTGAACTTTGTTAGCTTTGTAGTTGATGTAAATATTTGTGGTGTGTATTTGTAGACCTTCGGGTCATGCTGTAAGACTATTTATGTATTCGAACATGGCAATGTAATGATATTTCACTTTCGTCGATGCATGTACGATTCAACTGATCCTGGCGTACATGTGATTAGCGTCTGTTCATCTTTACGATGACCGGGCGTGACAAAGTGGTATCAGAGCCGTGTTGCCCGTAGGACGCAAGCCTAGTTAGAAATGGCCGAAAATTAAGGACTATACTATTTTCTTATGAAATAGTATTTCCAAAATTTTGTGCTCTCTATCTCAAACCTCGTGCTTCTTATCTTGCCATGCTATTTGCTTTATTCTAATTTAATTTATGGATTATTGATCTCACTCTCTTCTTTTCAAATGTTTGTAGATGGCGTGAACCAAGCAGACGGCTCGTAAGTCGACTGGGGGTCGTGTTCCACGCCACGCCCTAGCCAGTCGCTCCGCACCCTACACCCCCAGGAGGGAGACGACGCTGTTCTCCACTGGGAGTGCTGCTTCGAGGATGCGTGTCCGTCTTCGCTCTCTTCTTTGAGCTGCGGGGTACCGCGAGTACCATGTTCGCCTAGTCTACCACACCACTAGGGTCTTTGCACCCTACACTGGTGGACTAGAGTGGAGTTCTCAGCTGGCCGTCTACTACGACTCGGAGCTGCTACACTCTCACTTCTCTCCGGCCTGGAGGAGCTCCCAGCATGCGGCTGAGGAGAACGCCACGTGGGAGGCGACCACCTACTGGAGCCACGCCCACAGGTTCCTTCTTGGGTGCACGGAGCACGCGTACACCCCTTAGCGCCCTAGTGGCACGGCCGCCTTCACTGGACGTGACGTCGAGGGGCACTTGACTCACCCCCAGTGCGAGAGGCTGGTGGACGACGTTGTGGAGTTGTCTTCGCGACTCCAGCGTTGTCAGCAGGAGCTACAGGACAGCAGGGACCTGGTTGACCGCTACGAGCGACTTCGCCGACGCTACGCGAGGATCACTGCAGCTGATCCTAACTCTCCTCAGTACGCTTCGGACGTGGAGCCTTGGGACCCGAACTCTTCAGATCGTCGCATGAACTCCCCCGAGAACTCAAGAGAAGACTCAGAAGAAGAAGACCCGGAGATGGAGGTTGAGGAGGACTCCGACGAGTAGGAGTGGACTCGTTTCCCCGCTGAACGACTCAGGGCAGTTATCCTTAGTTTGTAGGAGCGTGTAGCTACGCCCTCCTTAGTCTTGAGTTGTGTCGTTTATGATGTTATGCTAGTAGTTTGCTTTATGTTGTGTGTGTGCGCGACATGAGTTGTGGAATGCTTCGGCATCCTGTCCACATCCATGTCATTTGTATATAGGCTTGTTAGTGTGTCGTGCGAGTTGTGGAATGCGTTAGCATCTTGTCCACATCCGCACTAGTTGGTTAATGAATTTGCTTGCTTTATATATATCTGTGTCTCCCTTGATGCATGTAGTTGGGACCGTTGCCATAGCGTACCCTTCTATATCTTATCTATTGTTCTAAAATTTCAATTCTTCCCTACACAGATGTCTGGAAGAGGTAGAGGTAGAGGTCGTGGAAGGGGTGTTGTGCCCCAAGATGAAGGACTTGGAGGTGTGCCTGGATGGAATGGTAGGGGTGCCCGAGGGGCCCCAGCCGCGCAACAAATGCAGCAGATGATGGCCATCCAAACCCAGCTACTTAACAATCTCACTCAGATTGTCACCAACCTGCAGCAAGCCCCACCCCCACCACCACCAAACTACAACCTTCCGCCACCACCACCTTTTCCACCTAGGTCCTTCCTTAGGGACTTCCTGAACACTCATCCACCCACTTTCGCCACCGTTACCGAACCCATGGATGCCGATGATTGGCTCCGTACCGTTGAAAGCAAGCTGAGGCTCATCCACTGTGAAGGAAGGGAGAAAGTGCTACTAGCCTCCCATCAACTCCAAGGACCGGCAGCCGACTGGTGGACTGCCTTTACTGAAGCTCGCCGGGACCCAGAAAACATTACCTGGGAAGAATTCAGGACCAACTTCCGCAATCACTTTGTGCCAGAAGGAGAAATACAAGCAAGACGTGAAGAGTTCTTGATGTTAAAGCAAGGCCGTATGACTGTGAGGGCCTATTTGAATGCATTCACCCAGTTGTCCCGCTATGCTCCAACCGATGTGGATACTGACTCCAAGAAACAATTTCGCTTCAAGAATGGGTTGGACAAGGAGTTAAAGTTCGTCATGTCTTCCAGCGACTACGGCGACTTTCAGAAGCTGGTTGACAAAGCTTTTGAAGTGGAGAGGACTAAGAAGGAACTGGATGATGAAGAAAGAAAAAGGAAGTTTACTATGGCACACGCCTCTAGCAGCAATGTGCGCCCCCGTCTTAACCCTCCGCCTGCAAACCAAATGACTCGTCCCATGAACTACTCGGGACAGAGGTTTCCAAACTCCAACTACAGGCCACCCACTCCCTACAACCACCAAATGCGCCAGCAGCAACAGCAGCAGCCACCACGCCAGCCAATGCAACCCCCACGTCAGCAGATGCAGCCACCCCGCCCTTCAGCTCCAGCTAACCGTCCAAGTGGCCAACCCCCAAGAAACCAATCAGGAGGCAGCAAGGGCCCAAATAATGCTGCAGGAGTACAATGTTACAAGTGCGGAGAATGGGGACACTATGCCAGCAGTTGTCCAAAGAAGCAACAAAACCTAACTGGTCGTGCCAACCATGTGACTCTGGAACAAGCACAGGAAGCGTCTGATGTGGTGATCGGTATGTTTTCTGTTAACTCCCACCCCGCCACCATATTGTTTGATTCGGGTGCTACACATTCATTTATATCCAAGGATTTCATAAAGAAGCATGACATGGTAGTTACATTCTTGAATGGACCATTATTGATAAACTCTCCTGGAGGAGAGATGGTGGCAAGGCATCTATGCCGAAAAGTGAGTATAAACATAAGGGGGGTAGTCTTTTGGGCCAACCTAATAGTGTTGGACTCACAAGGATTAGATATCATTCTGGGAATGGACTGGTTGACAAAGAATCAAGGAGTAATTCATTGTGCAACTAGAACAGTCTGCTTAACACACCCGGATGGCACTATAGTGGAGTTCAAGCCAGATCAGACACAAGAAACAGTAGTGCAACTCAACCATCTTGAGAGTACCAAAGACATCAGGGTTGTGAAAGAATTTCCGGATGTATTCCCAGATGACTTACCAGGTATGCCCCCTGATCGAGAGATTGAATTTATCATTGAACTAGTACCTGGAACGGCCCCAATATATAAGAGGCCATATAGAATGGATGCTAAACAATTAGCTGAACTAAAAGATCATATTGAGGAATTATTGGCAAAAGGATATATTCGTCCTAGCTCATCGCCTTGGGGAGCACCAGTCATATTTGTACCTAAGAAGGATGGAACTCAAAGGTTGTGTGTGGATTACCGCGCCTTAAATGAGGTAACAATCAAGAATAAATACCCACTACCAAGGATTGAAGATTTGTTTGATCAGTTGAGAGGAGCATGTGTGTTTTCCAAGATTGATCTTCGTTCGGGCTACCATCAACTGAAGATTAGACCGTCGGATATTCCCAAGACGGCATTTGTCTCTCGGTATGGATTATATGAGTATACAGTTATGTCGTTTGGATTGACCAATGCTCCGGCATATTTTATGTATCTTATGAACAAGGTATTCATGGAGTACTTGGACAAGTTCGTAGTGGTATTCATCGATGACATACTTATCTATTCCAAGACTGAAGAAGAGCATGAGGAGCACCTCAGGATGGCCCTGCAGAAGCTTCGCCAACATCAACTGTATGCCAAACTTAGTAAGTGTGAGTTTTGGCTAAAGGAGGTATCATTTTTGGGACATGTCATATCCGAAGGAGGTATAGCAGTGGATCCAGGCAAAGTGGCAGATGTTCTTAAGTGGGAAACACCCGAGAGTGTGCATGATATACGAAGATTCTTGGGTATGGCTGGTTACTATCGGCGATTCATTGAGGGATTTTCAAAGATCTCTCGACCACTAACCAAGTTGCTTGAGAAAGGAGTTGCTTTCAAGTGGACCCCCGAATGTGAAGTAAGCTTCGCAGAATTGAAGAAGAGGTTGACCAGTGCACCGGTATTGGTGATGCCTGATATGCAGAAGGAGTTTGTGGTCTATTGTGATGCATCTGGTCATGGTTTAGGATGTGTCTTAATGCAAGGAGGACATGTTGTGGCCTATGCTTCAAGACAGCTTCAGAAACATGAGAGGAACTATCCAACACATGATTTGGAATTGGCAGCTGTTGTCCATGCTTTGAAGATATGGAGACACTACTTGATGGGAAAAAGGACTGAGATATACACAGATCACAAGAGCTTGAAATACATATTCACACAGCCGGATCTTAATCTTAGGCAACATCGTTGGTTGGAGTTAATAAATGATTTTGATGTGGGAATCAACTACCATCCAGGCAAGGCTAATGTGGTCGCTGATGCTCTAAGCAGGAAGGGACAAAGCAATAACTTGTCAGTACAAGCTCTTCAACCCCAGTTATGTGAAGAGTTTGCAAGGTTAAACCTATGTCTAGTGTCTAGCACTGAAGTAGTTGCTATGGAAGTGGACACAACCCTTGAACGTGATATACGAGAAGGGCAAAAGAATGATGAGAAGGTCAAAGAGATCAAGCAATTGATGAAGAAAGGGAAAGCTCCGAACTTTAGAGAGGATGAACAAGGAACCTTATGGCTTGGAAAGAGGATTTGTGTTCCAGATGTCAAGGAGATTAAAGAGTTGATATTAAGAGAAGCTCATGACTCATCATACTCCATTCATCCTGGAAGCACAAAGATGTATCAAGACCTTAAAGATCGATATTGGTGGCATGGAATGAAACGGGATGTAGCAGAATATGTGGCCATATGTGATACATGTCAATTGATTAAGGCGGAACATCAAAGACCAGCAGGGTTATTGCAACCAATCAAAGTGCCAGAATGGAAATGGGAAGAAATTAGTATGGATTTCATTGTGGGACTACCAAGAACACAGTCTGGATATGATTCTATATGGGTTATTGTGGACCGTCTAACTAAGGTTGCTCACTTTATTCCTGTGAAAGAGACCTACAATGGTCCCAAGTTGGCGGAACTGTACATCTCCAGGATTGTATGCTTACATGAAGTTCCTAAGAAGATCATTTCAGACAGAGGCACCCAATTCACCTCAAGATTCTGGCAGAAGTTGCATGAATCAATGGATACCCGTCTGAATTTTAGTTCGGCGTATCATCCTCAAACTGATGGTCAAACTGAACGCACCAACCAAATATTGGAAGACATGTTAAGAGCGTGTGCTCTAAAGAATGGCAAAAGTTGGGACAAGAATCTGCCGTATGCCGAATTCTCTTACAACAACAGTTATCAAGCCAGTTTGAAGATGTCTCCTTTTGAAGCATTGTATGGGCGAAAATGTAGAACACCGTTGTTTTGGAATCAAACTGGGGAAAGTCAAGTCTTTGGGCCTGACGTATTACAAGAGGCTGAAAGACAAGTACAAGAAATTCGGAAGAATATAAAGGCAGCTCAAACAAGACAGAAGAGTTATGCGGATACTCGAAGACGTGATCTCACATTTGAAGTTGGTGATTATGTATACTTGAAGGTATCACCTATGAGAGGATTAATAAGATTTAAAGTAAGAGGCAAGTTGTCACCCCGCTACATTGGTCCATTCAAGATACTCGAAAGACGAGGTGAAGTGGCATATCAACTTGAGCTTCCGCCACACTTGTCAGATGTGCATAATGTGTTCCATGTGTCACAGCTTAAGAAGTGCTTAAGAGTGCCTAAAGAGCAATTGCCAATGGAAGCAGTGGATGTACAAGAAGATTTGTCTTATGTGGAGCAGCCTGTCAAGATACTTGAGACACTGGAAAAGATCACAAGAAACAAAGTCATTCGCATGTGTAAAGTGCAATGGAAGTATCATTCAGAGGCAGAAGCAACATGGGAAAGAGAAGAAACTCTCAAGGCGGATTTCCCTCATTTATTCTCTTAGAACGTCCGAATCTCGAGGGCGAGATTCCTTTTAAGGGGGGTAGAGTTGTAACACCCATATTTTATGAATAAAAATTTGCTTAAACCCTTGATCATTGTAGCCTGCATTTTTGTGTGAAATTTTGAAGTTTAAACGTGTAGCAAACGATTTAAATTTGAATCTGAATTCAAATCAAAAGGAAAGAAAAGGAAAAAGAAAAAGAAAAAGTTAAAACCCTCCCTGGGCCGACTTTTCCCCTCTGGCCCAATTCCCTTTCCCTCCCCCGCCGGTCCAGCCGAACCTCCCCTCCCTTTTCTCTCTGCACCGCGGACCCCACCTGTCAGCGCCTTCCTCTTCCCTCTCTTCTTCTCCCGCGCGCAACCGTCGCCCATGCAACCGCCGAACACCCCGCGCCCACGTCGTTCCACCCCCGAATCCACTCCTCCCCGGCAGTTTTCGTGCGCCCATCAAAACCGCACACCCCCTCTGCGCTTAAGAGGAGCCGGCGACCCCATTTTCCCCCTTCCCCGAGCTCTCTCTCTAACCCTAGCCCTTCACCGTCGGTAAGCTCTCGGCGCTCGCGTTCCCGTCGCTGCAGCCCCCCTGCTCTCCACTTTCTTCGCCTCACGTGCTCACCGCTCCACCAGGAACACGCCGGGCAAGAGATCGAGGGGAGATCACCGAGGTTCACCGAGCTCGACGTGCACCGACGTCAACCGCCGCCGTTCCTCGTCGCCGACCCCTCTCCGGCCGAATTCAAGCCTAGCTACTCCCCTAGGTGAGTTCTCTGTTCCCCACTCTTCCGTTCCATGTCCTCAACACCTTGTTTGGGCGTCTGTATTGCCGTTTTGGCCGCCTCCGGCGAGCTCGCCGCCGCGGGCGTCTAGCGCCGCCGACGTCGCCAGAGGCGACGTGGCTCAACCGGAGCCGTCCATTCGCGGCCAACGGCTGCGATTAGATCGCAGCGTACCGGTTCGTTTATTAAATCCCAGCCATCCATTTAAGATCCAACGGCCTGCATTCAAAGCACTTTTCCCGCCGCCAGCTTTACACCCAGGCCCCTGCAAACTTAGTTGCTACCCCCTGTACTTCTCTGTAATTCGAACCTAGCCCCCAGAAATCACAGACTAGCCCCTGGATCCTTAAAAATTGGTTTTAATCATTTAATTAAGCATTCTAACCCCTGTAATTTTGTAGAATAATGTATTTAGACCCTGTACAGTGTAGAAAACTATTTATTTAGCTCCTGGACTTTTATTTATTTGCTGAATAGGGTTTTTAATTGTATTTGAGGTGTACAAATTAGATAAAAATGGTAATTAAGTGTAGGAATGTTATGAAAAATTGTTATAATCTATTTTATGCTATGAATTAATTGTAGTGTTCTGGTAAAATATATTTGGTCCATGGAATATTTATTATAAATGTTTTAAAGTACATTTTTGCTATAGAAAATTCAATAAAAATGGTTTTAGGCTATAATAAAATCCCAAAATTGTAGGAAAAATATAAAATGCATTCTTTGGCCATGTTAAGTGATAAATACCTCGTAGGGACGCATTAGTGTAGGATTTTGTGCTTATGTGTATATGTGATGTATTGTTTTGCGTGCTTGTACTTATTTAGTTTTATTCTATTCTGCCATGCTTGGTATATATCTAGAGTCGTTCTACGACCCTAACCCTAACTTCCAAGACCAAGACTTCGTCAACTCTCAAGTCTTCAACGAAGGCAAGTGCCCTTGACCATCTTGTACCTATTTTAGGAATTTAGCTAGTTGCATGCTAATTAAATTGATGTCTTACTTCATGTTTACATGCCCTGTTCCTTACTATTCCTTGTTACCTGAAATGGGGTGGGAAGTAGATAGGCTTTATTTATGCTTAGCCATGCTTAGATGTTGGGATTGGGATTTCATACAATTGTTCTATGCTCAACTTTATGGTTACTTTAATTTGGTGATGAATATACATAATGTTAGTGGATAGGAATCTGGTGGTTGGTTAGTTTTGGTATGGTGCATTTTGCACGAGACCCGGGATTGGGGTTTGTTACCACCGGATTCTAAGGACCGGTTTATGGAGGAAGCCACTAAGCTTTATAGTGCCACCACGAGACTGAGATGGGGCAGCATGGTCAATTAATTAGGTTTCTCCCGATGAAATGCTAGTGGTTGGATGGTGCGGGGAATGATGCGGGTGATCTGCTCTGGGATCCGCAAGGCTCAAGAGGGGGCTCTGGGGCGGAGGGTTACTCCGAGAATCCTCAGTGGTGGAAACCTTAGAGGGCTAGCACTAGTCGGGAGTACCTTTGTAAAGACCATGTAGTGATCTCCGGGCCACACACCTACGGAAGTGTGAAATGTGGTTGATCACCACGGGCTACATGGAGGTTTACTCAAGTCCACCTGGCAACAGGGGATGAAATCACTGCTTGTGGGGAAACAGTACACTCTCTGCAGAGATTTGGTAAAATTGTCATGACAGCCGTGCTCACGGACAAGAGCGGCTTGGAGCCAGTTCATAATTAGTCTATGGTTGGGAAATGATGGTTCATTATGATTTAAGTACCTTCATTATCATTAATCATGTGTGGAATATTTATCGAATTTTGTTATTGATAATTGGAAGCTAAGGATAGGTTCTAAGCATAGTGCTAAGCCATAATTGGCCTTCTCTTTGCTTTAGCCATTCATGTCATCTCTTCCCGCACTTGTTGAGTACTCTATGTACTCAAGCGTTTAATTCTCCTTTAGAATATGAAGAGGAAGAAGCGGCACCGGAAGACTTCCACGTCAATCCGGAGGACTTGGTCTAGGCTGGCGACCTCACGCGCAACGGCTGCTTGTGAAGTTGGAGCTGCTCTTACCTATTAGTCTTCTGCTGTAGTTTGAACTTTGTTAGCTTTGTAGTTGATGTAAATATCTGTGGTGTGTATTTGTAGACCTTCGGATCATGCTGTAAGACTATTTATGTATTCGAACATGGCAATGTAATGATATTTCACTTTCGTCGACGTATGTACGATTCAACTGATCCTGGCGTACATGTAATTAGCGTTTGTTCATCTTTACGATGACCGGGCGTGACAGAGGCCGGCGTGACCCGTTTTGGCCTGCCGATATCCACATACGAACGTCGGATTCCATCCAATGGATGTGTACGTTGGGCATCACTTTGGGCCAGCACGGTTGTGTGCATAGGCACACATGTTGTGGGCCACTGGCCGCCTCAAGCGTAAGGAGGCTCAGTAGTAAGTGGTCGTAGGCGTACGTGCACATATGTTGGCTCTGTCCGTGCACTAGGCCGTGGCATTAAGCATGGGTAGGTAGCCACGGGCTCCACCGTGGACTAGGCCTGGTAAGCATGTACGTAGTTAAGAAAGCAGGTTTTGGGCCATGTCCCAGGTTCTGGTATTCTGTAGAGCCTGGTAGCTTTTTGGTGTCGACAAGGCGTACAAGCCATGTGCTCCACCGAGCTTTCGGTCTGGTACGCATGCTGATTAAGTTCAAAGTGGACAGGTCATCTTCATTAGGCTTCTCTATTTAGCCATTTCAGCATTTGGACTGAAATAAAATCAGACTGCGTAAAATGAATAAGATGTGAACTTTGGGTCTAGTAAGAATATTTGATACATTATTAAGAGAAATAAGATATGGGCTGCTGGGCCCATTTGTAACTACGGGCTCAGTTTATTTCTGTTTCAACAGAAATTATATTTACTGTAGCAAAGACTGTTTTGCACTAATTAGTAATAAAAGAATATAGTAAGATATTCAGAATATTTTGTTGCAAAACTAAGTATATTAGTAAGAGTAAGTATTAATTGCTGTGGAAATTTAAATATATCTAGATAACTTTTTCCAAATTCTTTTAATTTGGAAAATTTCTAATGAAATATAAGCTAAGTTCATTAATTTCACATAATGTTAAAATTGATGTGATATTCAGTATTCAAGTAGCTAAATTAAAAATTTTCCAGCTACATTTAAATAAGATTATTTTGGTATTATGGCTAGATAAATATTAGTTAAGTATATTAGCTTCTGTTGTTAAGTGTTAAGTTTATAACTTTCTAGTTAATTTTTTACCAACGTGAGAAATTTTTAATTAGAATATTTTGAGTAAGCTTTCACTGTGTTTAAATACTTAGTTATAAGTTTAAGTGCCCAATCTTGTTTCAAATAATTAGTAATTTATATAAGTTTTAGTATTTAGCTAATTAGTGTAAGTATAAGATAAGTAAGATTTAACGTTGTAATTTTAAGTGTTTAGCTATAAGTTTAAGTATTTAGTCATCATTTAAGTAGTTAGTCACTGTTTTAAGTTTTTAGTATTTCGGGAATTAGTGTTTAAGCATGAGGCAATTTTCTTAAGTTTAAGTAAGATTTCATGTTATGAAAAATTTGATTTAGATAGTGAATAAATATCTAGTCAGTATGGTAATTTTATATTGCGATCAACTTCGCTTATAGAATTCTACTATGATATTGTAGTAAGTTAATCTGAGGATTTTACGCTACTCCCTAAAAGTGATGTAAAATTAATGTTTAATCTTATTAAGTAATTATATTTGCCTCATACTAATTTTTAATAAGTAACATGATGATTCAATCATCGTATTAAGATTAGTAAGTTCTTATTAAGATTCAGATATATATGGTGTACATATACATATAAGTTTAATAAGTTCATCATTAAGCTTCTACTGTTCTTAGTTTAAGTATTCTTCTATTTAAATTGGATCTAACATGCAGATTTATTTAGAAGAATAGATTTATTAAGTCATCTCATTAATTAATTTAGTTCTAATGATTAAGCTTGTTAAGACTTAAGCTTTCGCTGTCATCTTTGGTGTGGTAAATTTATTGAGTAACCAACGTGAAAAATAAATTTATTGTGTGTTTAAGTTTATTAAGATCTTTTGTATTAGTGTATGAAAATTATGTTGAGTAACCAATGTGAAAGACAAAATTTTCATACTTTAATGTTGTATTTTGTCAAGTAACCTACAGGAAAGACAGAACATATCTTTTAAGTAACTTTTAGTTCGTAAAGAATTTTGTTGAGTAACCAACGTGAAAAATGAAATTTAGTACGTTTACAATGTCTTGTTTTGTCAAGTAACTAACGTGAAAGACAAAACACATATTTTTAGTTGTTTAAGTAATTTTTAGTTCATAACGAATTTCGTTGAGTAACCAACGCGAAAATCGAAATTTGTTATGTTATGAATTTAGTGTGTTTTGTCAAGTAACTATGTGAAAGACAAAACACAACTTTTGTAGTTCATGAAGATAATTAAGTTATTGTATATTTTGTTGAGTAACCAACGTGAAAAACAAAATATTATATGTTGATAATGTGAATTAAGTTATTGTATATTTTGTTGAGTAACCAACATGAATGACAAAATATTCTATGTTAATTAAGATGTATTGAGTATTGTATTTCGTCAAGTAACCAACGTGAAAGATATAATATAATATTCTATTTAGTCGTGTATGTTTCATTAAGACTATGATCTAAATGTTGCATACACTTGGCAAAAGGGACCAACTTCATTTAACTAATTAAGTTTAAGATTAATTCAGATTTATTTTTGAATATATATTGTCTCGGATATTAAAAGTATTTCTCATGCCTTACGTTTTATTTTAGTAATTAAGTCGCTTCCTCGGAAATTATCTCGCGTGATGAGCAAATGAGGTATGTCTTTTGCATGTCATTTTACATTTTAATAAGTCAATAAGATATTAAGTCAATTAGAAATTTTATGAGAGCATTCTCATTGTGTCATTAATACTAAAATAACTATTAAGAATTAAAGATTTTCAGTTAAATGCATCTTCAAATACATATTTTAGCACTTGTTAGAATTGTTGTTTTACGAGTTTTGTAAGTAGTCGTATATCATGATAGCATACTCTTAAAATGAGCAATACTGTTATTAAAATTAAGTTATTTGACATGTAATTAGAGAGTAAGAAAATTTTCACATTTTGATATCGTCAAATATGTTAAGCATATCGTTTAGAATCATTCAACCATTAGATGATGACATGGAGAAACTTTTATATTCTAGAAAGAGGTGATGTACTCCCCTTAGTATTAAATGATGCTATTAGGATATAAGTAAGTAATATAATTATCTCCGCATAATAAGTATTATAAATTATCTTTATATAGGCCATATTTCGAGGGGGAGGATTGTAGGTTTATTACTAAGATGATGAGTGAGATCATTAACCTCACACTTTTCAGTTTTTATATAATGTTTTGTGTGCATTATAATAAAAATGATCTATACAATAAGGGGGGGTACAATATATATTATCGTCTAATACCCCGAATTAGAAATGTACTGTTATTTTCTTACATTTTATTAAGTTTGCAAGAAAATATAACATAATTAGGAGAGTGATCTGGTAAGATAAAATTTTAGTATTTTCACTGTCTTTCCTTAATCAATTTTAGATTGATTAAGAGGATGCTTATAAACATCGTATAAGTTATATAATTAAAGTTACCCAAATAATTTTAAGTATGATATTAAGAAGATAAGATTATTATTAAGAAAATAAGTTGTGATTTTGTTGACCTTTTGATAAGATTTAAGATCCTCATTTTGAAACGAGGTATTATAGTCTTCTTAAACAATGACTAAATCGAGGGAGTTTGACATCTAAAGATACCGATGTTGAAAATAAGTGATTTGTGTAAGCACTTTATTTTTCAAGATTCATTCTTTATGATGTCTTACCGATATTGTGTTAACAACGCTAGACATTGTTTTCACAATACCTGCTATTAGTTTTTCATCATTAGTGGCCAATAATGATGAAGAGTGAAATCAACCTCATTTTAAGATCACAAATAGGCCAAAAAATGTGTTAAAAAATTCAAATGATGATGATCACACTTCATATGAATAAGGTGTGAGTGATTGTTACTCATTTGAGTGACTTAATAATTTTTAGTTTTCTGACAGAGTCAAATTAGTAGACTGTGATGAGTCTATAAAAGCTAATATGATTATAAAAGGAATAATAAATGCTTTTGATGTAAGTATCATTGTAATATATTCATAAATGAGACATTTCTCAATGACTTTATTTGAGAATATTTTAGACAATTCGAACCATGAGTTCTGTCATGTAAGTTAGTAAAGTGAGATATCTTAAAGTAGATCTATTCATGGATTGAAATAAGAGTATCTAAGTTAAGAATATCTCATGTTCAATAAATTTACAATAGAATTTGGGTACTATAAGATATTAAGAAGGACAATTCTATTTATCTCAAGTTTAAGACAAATTAAAGTTAAGCTTCTACCAGAGGATGATGTCCTACATTAAGAAATAATGTTGATCAACCATTAATGAGTAAATATGTATTGTTCTTATCATTATTAAGTTAAGAACTAAGACCTTAGTGATATCTCTTATTTGTTAGTATGTAAGATGAAATAAGGGGGTATTTAGACTATCAGATAATGCATATCTAATATAGTCATAAGAATACGCTGTATGCATAAATTAAGTTCACGTCTGCTCTTAAGGTCAAGGGTGATAAGTGTAGAAACGAATCAGAGATCAATCGAATAAAATCGATTCCATGTACTTCTATTGTCGGAAGTTTCGTTAAGTTTTCTCAACTAATGATACACCCTGACATAGTTTAAGTGACCGGGATATTTCGGCATAAGTAAATTCAATCTAGATATAGATCACTGGTTTAGAAATAAGAAAAGTTTTGAAGTTTTATAAGTGATTTAGGCCTCATATAAGATGAGTAAGAATTGACGTCATTTCAAATGAAGTTTTAGTAAGATTTAGTTTTACGAGATGTGTAGCAAAATCCACAATCAATTGCTAACACTCGTATTTTGGAGTTTTATTGTGGAAAAGCTCCAATTGAGCGGTCACTACATCATGAGTGATGTATACCGAATCTTCTTTAAGCATGAGGCCGTTGAGCAGACACTAGAATTATTTTATCTGGTTTTAAGAGTGGTCGACAACATCAAACCACTTAAGTTGTTTTTATATCAAGTGCAACAAGTCAAGTGTGCCGCCAAACACATTGATATTAGGTTGCATATGATAAAATCCAGGATCATACTATTGTTTTGAGCAAATCAATGACAAGTGATTGCTTGCGGTACCGTTTACAAAAGGTCTTCCACCCAAGTGTTCACTGAACACAAAGTCGACATGAGTTTAAGGAAGAACCTATGATCAACTGGATACTAAGGGACCATTAAGAGTAAGGTTACTTCTAAATGTGAGATGTATCGTGGTCGTTCGAGTCAGATAGAACGTAACTGGCTATTCTTGATGTGATGTGCCCTATATGTGTAGGATCGAATAGCACGTGAAAAGATACCAGAGGGGCGATGAATGGTAGATTTAAAAATCTTACACAGTGGAAACAATTAAATCCCAACCCCTTCGGCGGAAAAATGATTTGTTAAAGAAATCATGTTGTGAGACTAATCAAAAGGTGTTTCACCATGAACAAAGTGATATATATCAGAGAGAATCAAGTCACGAAGACAACACAACAAGAATCACTCAAATCCGTCGAGAGAAACTCAAGTTACGATCGAAAGATCGAACAAAGGTCAATCTGACCTACCCGAGAAAAATAGTTCTGGAACACTGCAAAGAACCTCGTGTAGATCAGAAACAACAAATCTAATGACCGTGAAATTTTGATAGATGATAGATAATCAAGTTTTGAAGACAACTCAAAAAGAATCACGTCAATTGGATCTGTAAAACTCGAGTTATGATAAAACCACCGACGAAAGGTAGTGTTGTCCAGAAACTCGACGAGTAAAACTTGTCTGGAACAAGTCGGACAAACAAGGAACCAAAGTTCCTTCAAACTACAAATTTTATTCAATATAACACAAGAGGAACAGCCCCAAAGTCGTCTACCACGAGCTCTGGGCTCCCTTGCTTATATAACCAACTCGAAAGCCAACTCAACTCAAATCAGGATCCTAATCCTACTCCGACCACGAATCGAAACTTTCCATAACTGCTTAGGACTCTTCTATACGCAGATAGAAGCAATATTAAGATTTCCAAACACCTTAGGAATGTATCCCACATTCCTAAAATAACTCAAATTCGTGACCCACACGAAATCCTATCATAACCTACTCAATACTTTCCATACCGAGCCATAACCGACTCTGCCACAGCCGAAGTCATCAACCGATACGATCCAATTCTTCCAACCAGATCTTTCCTTCCTTAGCACATCTTTGGAACCATGTTGCCATGTCATGCACCGCATGCATACGTGCGAACACCTTCCTTCAATGTCCAGTAACCTTCATATGCACTGCCCTTGATTCAATCATCCTGCGCGACATCCTGACCCGCTCAACCACAATTCCTCCTGAATTTGGTTGTTGGAACCTCATCTCCTCCCTGAGACTAGTACAAGGGATCCTGTCACCAGCCATGACTTGAACTCAAGCAACACCTGCACATGAATAAACAACCAATCCATACGAGCCCAAATCCGCGACTTGACTCACGTCAGTTCCGAACACAACATCTTACGTGAGCACCTCACATAAGCATGTTGAAAAACCACGGTAAGATGATATCATCCATATCAACCAAAACGCACAAAAAACTTAGCAAAAGAATACTAAGCAATCTTTCCAACAGAGTAAAGCAAGTTCGAAACTTTGCAAATGAAAAGCAGAAGCACTGCGGTCAAGTTCCGGACCTTGCCAGAGCAAACCGGACCTTGAGCCGGAGCTTTACCAAAGCTAGTGGAATCAAGCACCCGCCGGAGCATACCAAAACTAGCAGAACCTAGCGCCGGAGCTTACCAAAGACTAGCAGGAACTAGTCATCCCAAAACCGGAGCTAAGAAAAGCAACTCGGAGCTTAGCAAAGACATGTCGGAGCTATCAAAAACATGCCAGAGTTAAAAACAAAGCTTACCGGAGCTAACCAAAAGCTAGTCGGACCTTGCCAACAAGTCGGACCTAGCATCAAACGTAGCCGAAGCTACCCAAAACAAGCCGGACCTACTGTCGGACCTTGTTGTAGCTCGTAGCTAGAGTCAGACCTTGATAAAAAGATGTTTTGGTGAAATTCAAAACTTTTATCGTCAAAGCAAATGTATTTACTACAAGCCAATGTATTCAGCACATATAGGTCTTACGATATGTCAAACATAAAGAAGCTAACACTAAATTTAGAATTAAGTAAGTATAAGTTTTGAGATTAATTATTAAGTTAGTCTTGATCCGTGGAGATCAAGAGGGAGAATGTTGGAGTTGATCTCCGTTAGAATCGGTCCTCTTGACCGGTTCCTCCTGCAGTAGCGCCCTGATCGGGGGTATCCAACCACGTACTAGCTGTGGGCCCCCTCTCACACTGTGTTGTATAAAAGAGTATTAAGGGATTAATAAACGATATTAATCCTAACCACCTAAGAATCCGATCGGTTGAGGCACGGGAGTGAGGGAAAGGCTCCACGGTGACCCCCATGGCGCCGTCACTCCACCGTCGACCACGTCTCCGTCGAGGATCTACCCCGAGCCGCCGCCTCCTCTCAATGGATCCTCTACTGCACAGGTGCGTTTAATCTAAGGTATGTCTAATCTCTCTCTTGCTCCTTCCCTAAGATCTATCATCCATCATGTTTTGTCTTGCTTTTGCTATGCATCCCGGTAGATCAATCCGCTAGGGGTCGATTAGCATTTACAACAGCACACAAAAAGTAAAGGGGGGATATCTAATATAAATTATATTGTGATATTTACATATTAAAAACCATATCTAACCATTAGATCCATTATGAGATACCAGAATTATAGGTGTTGGAATACCCACATATAATTTAATGGAATGTCATCTGATGAGGACATCACTACTATGGATATACACATTCCTTATATCGAAATATAAGGATCTATCACATGTGAATTAGAGAATCGGTTGCTATTTAATGATGTATACATTATTATTAACCATGTGATGGATCATGAAGGACTTAGAGATCAGCAAAAAAGTGGGCGAGAGGAGAAGGAATGTGCACATCAAGTTGGATGCCGAGCCCAACTTGACTTTCAGTCCAACTCAGATCTCAGTAGCGATTCACATTCGAATTGGTGCCCAAGATACATACAAACTCTCTTTTTGATGTTCTACCTATGGAAGGAGAGTTAAGGGGATAAACTTTCTAACGCCACAAGTCCCATGCCTGATTCGACTAGAGTCAATGAAAATTGTCAAAACAATATTGAATCCAGAATATGTTTGGATGCTACGTTATCATCTTTTGGGTGCCAAGATTTCAACTCTCCTTCCACCAAGAACATCATCCCCTTCTTCAATGTGCTCAATCAAATTTTGAGGAAGACATTGACACTTACGAATGGTGGCGCTGCAAGCTTAATGCCTACATAGGAACATGATGCAGTGGAATAGTGAGAAAGACAGTTTCAATATCTTTGACTTCATCTACAATAAGAGCTTCAACATCTCACCTACACCAAATTAATCATGTTGGTATGCCCCCTACATCATGTGTATGATTGAGAAGGTGACAAAGCTAGAGTTTATGAAGGACATGAGGCACAAGAAGCTCCAGCGCCCTAGTTAGTGGCTCCGACACCTGCTTCCACTGTTGTATTGAGACAACACACATTGGGGTCCAGGTAGCACAATCTATCGCTGCTGCTGCTTCTGCTCCTCCTCCACATGCTTGAGGGTCCTCCGGCGGTTTTCGAAGACTCTCATTTTGATCTTCAACTTCTGCCGTAGGGTGATATACACATTCCTTATATCGAAATATAAGGATCTATCACATGTGAATTAGAGAATCGATTGCTATTTAATGATGTATATATTATTATTAACCATCAGATGGATCATGAAGGACTTAGAGATCAGAAAAAAAGTGGGCGAGGGGAGAAGGAATGTACACATCAAGTTGGATGCCGAGCCCAACTTGACTTTCAGTCCAACTCAGATCTCAGTAGCGATTCACATTCGAATTGGTGCCCAAGATACATACAAACTCTCTTTTCGATGTTCTACCTATGGAAGGAAATTTAAGGGGATAAACTTTCTAACGCCACGAGTCCCATGTCTGATTCGACTAGAGTCAATGAAAATTGTCAAAACAATATTGAATCCAGAATATGTTTGGATGCTACATTATCATCTTTTGGGTGCCAAGATTTCAACCCTCCTTCCACCAAGAACATCATCCCCTTCTTCAATGTGCTCAATCAAATTTTGAGGAAGACATTGACACTTACGAATGGTGGCGCTGCAAGCTTAATGCCTACATAGGAACATGATGCAGTGGAATAGTGAGAAAGACAGGTTCAATATCTTTGACTTCATCTACAATAAGATCTTCAACATCTCACCTACATCAAATTAATCATGTTGGTATGCCCCCTACATCATGTGTATGATTGAGAAGGTGACAAAGCTAGAGTTTATGAAGGACATGAGGCACAAGAAGCTCCAGCGCCCTAGTTAGTGGCTCCGACACCTGCTTCCACTGTTGTATTGAGACAACACACATTGGGGTCCAGGTAGCACGATCTATCGCTGCTGCTGCTTCTGCTCCTCCTCCACATGCTTGAGGGTCCTCCGGCGGTTTTTGAAGACCCTCATGTTGATCTTTACCTTCTGCCGTAAGGTAGAGGTGCGGTCTCACAAGGAACAAGCTGGCAGGAAGCGTTAGGTCTGATACATGAAGGAGAACATCCCTGCCGTTTGTGAGAAGCTAGAGATCCCAATAGGATCTCCATGCATCTCTAAGGACAGCGTGGAGGACCAAGCTTTTGGAGCTCACAGCTTACGAGATGGCCTTCTTTGACGAAGGCAGAGACTCCGAGCATCACTCCTCCCACCGGCAACGATGATGCTGACAATGAAAGGACCGGCAGCGAGTACGAGGGTGTGGACAATGACAATGAGGACTAGATATTTCTAGCAGGACTCATTCCCCTTCTTTTCGTTTTGGTTGTCTTGATGCCAAAGGGGGGAGAAAGTTAAAGGGTAGTATCTTATCATATTGTACTTTGCTTTATGTTGATCATGGACATGGCTGTGTATCAAGAATATGTACCTTATGGATTGCACTTTTATGCTATTATACTTCCTATTGGACCTTCATGCTCATTGTTGGATGCTCAATATAATTTATATTTGTGTGATGCTTAGTTTTATTATGCTAGTGATGAGTTGCTTGTGTCATTTGCACCATATTCTTATCATACTCATAAAGTCTTATTCACTTGTCACACAATTCATATAGGCATCCCACGATAAAACATGTGAATATGAAGAGCTCTCACGTTCATCTCTTAATGCGCTTGTTGTTCATGCCTTTCCATGTATGCATCTAATTAGGGGTACTTACGACGGCCCACTACTTACAATGGCCCGGTCAGAGGCTGTCGTAAATCAACGTCTTATTTACGATGGTGTTGGTAGCCATCGTAAATAACCATCTTATTTACAATGGCTTAGGTTGACCATAGTAAATAACCCACTTATTACAATGACCAATTATAAATGTCGTTAATAAAATTATCTATGATGACTTGTCCATTTTCCGTTGTAAATGTGTCATTTTCCTGTAGTCAATAATTTAAACATGTTGGCTGGACTGAGCTCTCCCTCTCTTCTCTCCTCTCTGTTCTCTCTTCGAAAGTGAATGGAACAGTGGGCAAAAGATGTGAGCTGCAGTGGTGCATCTGTTAACAGAGCCATAACCCTTTATTTATAGTGTTGTTACACAGCTAACTAGAGACCGAGTCTTTCCTAAATTACAGGATCAGACCCAACTACCTTGACTGTGGACTGATTCCCCTAAAGAATAGGTTCTAACAGTCTACTCTAACTGCCTTGACTGAAACTGGAGTTCTAATCTGCCTCTGTCGATAATGTCAGAGCTTTATTCAGTTCTAAATACTGAAAAAACACAAGGATTACTCACATTTCACCCCTAGTTAATACTTGTGTTCTTTCAGCTTGGACTTCAGTTGCACCATCCCAATCCTTGTTCTAAGATCCAGGAACTTCACTTTTCCAAGTGCATTGGTTCCAATATCTGCCAGCTAATCTGTAGTACTGATGAACTCAGCGATGATGCTTCCATCCTCAATGCACTGGCGCATATAGTGATAGCGCACCCCTATGTGCTTGCTCCTCTGACAAGAAATTGGATTCTTCATGAGTGCTAGGTGAAAGTACATCTAGGCATCCCCGTGGGTTTTAGATGATTGATGACGACAATTAAAAGGCTAATGAGCTAAGTTGATCTTAAGCACAGGTACACGGATTGAAATGAGATGAAAACCCTCAAAAAGGAAAAGGAGAGAACGGGCGTCAAAGACTCAAGCGTAGAAATTAGGTTTTCTATGGTATTGAGCTTATATGAGCCGTATCATGTGAGAGGGTGGTTGTATCATGTGCACTGAGATCATATCAAGGGGCTCAAAGTAGTGGTTTAGAGAAAAACCTAAGTGATAAGCCTAAAATGAGAAAAATCCTAGGAGGCCGGACTAGTCCGGGCCTCAGGGCTGGACTAGTCCGGCCATGGCAGACTAGTCCGTTTCGAGACGGACCAAATGTCTCTGGAGTGAACGTGAGTGAATTTGGAGCTAAGTTCGAGAAGTCCAGACTTATTCGCTTTGGGACGGATCAAAGCTCTCTGGAATAGTTCGGACTTGTCTGTTTTGGTATGTACTTGTCCGTTTGAGACTTAGTGTGACAGACCGAGAGAAACCCAAGGGGGGGCCGGACTAGTCCGCCCCTATGGACGGACTAGTCCGGGCCAACCCAGAAGAGTCCGTTTTGGAACAGACCAAGTGGTTCTGTTCCACTTTGGACTAGTCCGTTGTTGACTGGACTAGTCCGTTGTCTAGTGACCGTTTGAATTTGGTAATTTGGCGTGTAGCATGACGATCATTGCTCGGTGTGGCAGTTGTCGGGAACTGACCAGAGGTCAGTGGTCCCATAGGGCTGGACTAGTTTGGGCCCAGAGGCCGTACTAGTCCGCCCCTTTGCTGATGTAATCAAAAGGGGCTCGAGACCCCTATAAAAAGGGGAGCCCCGGGCTCATTTGAACAAGTCTTGAACCCTAGCACCGCCACAAGCATCCTAGAGCCTTCTAAAGCCTTTTACTTGTCCTACTAACCCTCTAAGAGCAAATCTTGAAGAGATTAGAGTTTGGCGAGGAGACTAAAGGAAGATCGTCGCGCTTTGGCTCTCGGTTTGATCTCTTGCACATTGTGTTGTGTTGTGTGGCTTGTGTGAGTTGAGCTTCGTGTGCTCCTCATTGTATTGACTTGTGGGAGCCTCTAGTTGTGAGCAGCCCCATCAAACTTGGTGATTACCCAATGATGTAGTGGAAACCAAGCCGGCCATCGTGGTGGCTTGGTGAGAGAAGGATCAAGTGAGACCCGGTCCTTGTGTGGACTTCTCAACGTGGAGGTAGGCTTCTTCGTGGAGCTGAACCACGGGATAAATCTCGTTTCACTTGTATTTTGCTCTTTGTGATCACTAGCATTGCTATTAGGGTTTATATTGCTCTTATTGCCTTACACTTTGATCATTATTGTAAACTTGCAATATAAGTGTTTAAACCTCACAGTCTGAGCTTCACAAGTCTACTACACATTGCTCATATCTTTGGTGAACTTTAATTCCACAAATAACTTGTAGAAATCAAGTTTTAGGGTTTCCTCCCTGTGCTGAGCGGACTAGTCTGGCCAGGTGCAGACTAGTCCGGCCACAGGAATTTAATCTTGTTTGATTAAGTGATTTCAGGTATTATTGCCTATTCACCCCCCCCTCTAGGCGACTTTCAATTGGTATCAGAGCCGGCTTCTCCCCAAGAGTCTAACAACTTAGAGAAGTAATGGCTGGAAGGGGTGACAATGAAGTTCCCGTGGTCGTCGATGACACCAAGACGAAGAACGTCGATGTTCTTCAAGATGATCTGAATGACGAAGAAGAAGTTCAAATGCTCAAGGCACGGCTTTGTGAGAAGCTCAACGTGCTGAAGAAGGATATCAAGCAAATTGCTCCGGTCAACATTGACAACGGGAGTAGTTCACAAGACTACTCCCGGTATCCTTACAATTATGAGCAACTTACCGCTAGCAACCATTATTTGTCTATTCCAATTGGCAAACCTCCTCAATTCGACGGAAATGATTATTCTACGTGGAAGCATAATATGAAGATGCACCTCATTTCCTTAAACCCTAGCTTGTGGCAAATTGTGATGACATGTGTTCATCTTCCGAAGAATGAGGAAGACATCACTTCGAAGCAAGCCGTTCTTCTACATCATAATGCTCAAGCCGTTGGAGTGATTACCTCCTCATTGACTCGTGAGGAGTTCAACCGCATTGAAGGGTTGGAGGTTGCCAAGGAGATTTGAGATACCCTCAAAACGGCGCACGAAGGCAACCGCGTCATTAGGGAGGCCAAGATTGAGTTGATCGAAGGAGAGCTTGGAAGATTCACCATCATGGACGGTGAATCTCCCCAAGATATGTATGACCGCCTCAAAACTCTCATCAACAAGAGTCGGTCATATAGACGCACCCGGCGGACCGACCACAAGGTGGTAAAGAGGATGATTCAAGCATTCATGCCTCGAAACGTCACTCTTTGCTCACTAATTCGTGAAAGTTCGGGCTTACACAAGATGACTCCCGAAGAAGTGTTAGGGAGAATCATCAACCATGATATGGTGGAACAAGAAGCGATGTTCTACAATGATCTACAAAAGCTTTCCTCCTCCAAGAAAAGGGATGTTGCATTCAAAGCAACGTTCTCAAGATCACAAGAAAAGGAAGAAAGTGATGAAGAGAGTCCCGACACCAATGAGGAAGAAGCTCTCTTCATCAACAACTTTAAGAGGAGTTTTGAAGGAGGAGGGGGAGATACCAAAATGAAAGAAGAAGCAAAGACAAGCCCAAGACAAGATCAAAAAGGGCTTGCTACAATTGTGGAGAATATGGCCACTTCATTGTGGATTGTCCACATGAAGAAAACAAGAAGAAGAAGGAGGGCAAGTCCCAAGAGAAGAAGTACTTCAAGAAGAAGAAGCAATCCGGACATGCCCATCTTGGAAAGGAGTGGGATTCAAATGAGGAATCCAAGCCCGATGAAGATGAGAAGGTATCAACTATTGCTATGAAGAAGACAACAACGGAGAACAAGCTCTTCCCCAACTTGGAGACTTCAAGGCCAACATGTCTCATGGCCAAGGAGGGAAGAAAGAAGGTTAAATCTAAATTTTCTTCTTCAATTTCTTCTCATGATGACTTTGATAGTAGTAGTGAAAATGAATATATGCTTAAAGACATGAGCAAAAGCACCTTGAAGAGATTAAGATTGTTAACGGAAGAGATATTTGAGAAGGAAGAACTCATCAACCGTCAAGAGAACATTCTCATCCAACAAAAGGAGAGATGTCAATAGGTTGAGGAGCTCTTGGAGCTTGAAAGAGAAAGAAGCAAGGCACTTGAGCGTGAACTCGCTTTGAGCAAGGAGACTTGCTCATACCTTGAGAAAACTACAATTGTGCTCAAGGATGAACTTGTTAGTTTGACACAAGCTAACAAGATCCTTGAGACGCAAGTGAAGTCTCTCAAGGTCAATGCACCTTCTTCCTCTACAAGCTCACCTTCCACAAATACTAAATCTGAAGCATCTCAACCTTGTAAATGCTCAAACTTAATCATAAAGCTTAAATATGAGCTAAAGTTGGCACAAATCAATCAAGCACCCAAGGGTGGCATCTTTGACAAGGAGAAGGTGGCATATGCACGTAGTGCATATACCAACACAAGACATCCCCTTGTCAAGGATGGTCTTGGTTATTCTTGGGGGATGAGGCAAAACGCCAAAACTCCCAAGAATGGCAAAGACTTGATTGTTTTTGTCAAAGGAGGCTCATACAACAATAAAGGAAAGAACATTGCTACTACACCTAAAATGTCTAAGAAAGAGCCTCATCCATTGTTCCATGATTTTGATGCTTCATATGTTTTATTGAGGAACAAGTTTGGAAAGGCATATGCTAGGTACATTGGGCCACACCACAAGAGTCCCAAACCTTGTGTGTGGGTGCCCAAGTGCCTATTGACTAACATCAAAGGACCCAACACCGCTTTGGTACCTAAATCCAAGGCTTAAATCTTTCTTGCAGACATACTCCTCCGGTGGAACCAAGTAGGTTCTTGATAGTGGATGCACAAATCATATGACCGAAGAGAGGAAGATGTTTGTGGAGTATGAGCTAAATGAAGATCCAAGTGAAGGAATCTATTTTAGAGACAATAGCCAAAGAATAATCCTTGGCACCAGTAAAATTGCTATATCCCCTAATCATACTCTTTCAAATGTTTTGCATGTTGATTCACTTGACTATAACCTCTTGCCCATATCACAACTATGTGACAAAGGTTATAATTGTTTATTTACTAATGAGGGTGTGACCGTCACAAGGAGAAGCAATGGCTCAATTGCCTTTAAGGGTGTACTCAAGGGAAAGCTCTATCTTGTGGATTTCTTCGTGGATAAAGCCCAACTTGATACATGCTTAATTGCAAAAACTAACATGGGATGGCTTTGGTATAAAGCCCAAATTTACAAGGCTAGCCCATGTTGGGATGAGGAATTTGCAAAAACTCCTTAAGGGCGAGCACATATGTGGTTTAAAGAATGTTGTGTTTGAAAAGGATAGGCCATGTAGCGCATGTCAAGCCGAAAAGCAAGTTGGAGCACCACATCCATTCAAGAACATTATGACAACATCAAGACCATTGGAGCTTCTACACATGGATCTCTTCGGTCCAATCGCCTACATTAGTATTGGTGGTAACAAATATGGTCTTTTTATTGTTGATGACTTTTCACGTTTCATGTGGGTATTCTTTCTGCATGACAAGAGCGAAACTCAAGGTGTTCTCAAGAGATACTTGAAGAGAGCTCAAAATGAGTTCTCCTTGAGTATCAAGACCATAAGGAATGACAATGGCATCGAATTCAAGAATACTCAAGTTGAAGAATTTTTGGATGAAGAGGGCGTCAAGCATGAGTTCTCGCCCCCTACTCCCCTCAACAAAATGGGGTGGCCGAGAGGAAGAATAGGACTTTAATTGAGATGTCAAGAACCATGCTTGATGAGTACAAGACGTCGGTCCGATTTTGGGCAGAAGCGGTTAACACTGCTTTCCATGCCATAAACCGGTTGTATCTTCACCGCATACTTAAGAAGACGTCATACGAGCTCTTAACCGGTAACAAGCCCAACATCTCTTACTTTCGTGTTTTTGGGAGCAAATGCTACATTCTTAACAAGAAGCCTAGGACTTCGAAGTTTGCTTCTAAGTCCGATGAGAGTTTCTTGCTTGGCTATGACTCAAACACTTACGCCTATCGTGTCTTTAACAAATCCTCCAGGATTGTTGAAGTAGCACGTGACGTAGTGTTTGATGAGACTAATGGCTCCCAAGTGGAGCAAGTTGATCGTCATGTGATAGATCAAGAAGAAGCTCCACAAGTGGTGATAGGAAGGATGGCACTTGGAGATATACAACCACAAGAACAACCTCAAGATGCAAGTGACCATCCTACACATCAAGCAAGCTCTTCCTCAAATGATCAAGATCAAGTTCCCCAAGATGCGCTCCAAGAAGATGAAAATGGAGGCATCAATCAAGGGGGAGACAATGAGGATGAGGAAGACCAAGATGATGAATCAATACCTCAAGCGCCACACCCAAGAGTTCATCAAAGCGCCCAACGGGATCATCCCGTTGACAATATACTTGGAGACATCTCCAAGGGGGTAACTACTCGACCTCGTGTTGCAAAATTTTGTGAACATTACTCTGTTGTTTCTTTCTTGGAGCCCCACAAGGTTGAAGAAGCACTACGAGATCCGGATTGGGTGATGGACATGCAAGAAGAGCTCAACAACTTTGAGAGAAATCAAGTATGGGAGCTTGTGAAGAGGCCCAATGCAAATGTTGTAGGCACCAAATGGGTGTTCCACAACAAACAAGATGAACATGGGGTGGTGACAAGGAACAAGGCACGACTTGTGGCAAAAGGGTATTCACAAGTCGAAGGTTTGGATTTCGAAGAAACCTTTGCTCCCGTAGCTAGGCTTGAATCAATTCATATATTACTTGCCTTTGCTACTCACCATGATTTTAAGCTATATCAAATGGACGTCAAGAGCGCATTACTCAATTGTCCAATAAAGGAAGAGGTGTATGTGGAGCAACCCCCCGGATTTGAAGATGAAGAATTCTCAAACCATGTGTACAAACTGCGTAAGGCTCTCTATGGACTCAAACAAGCTCCTAGAGCTTGGTATGAGTGCCTTAGAGACTTTCTAACTCAAAATGATTTCAAAATTGGGAAGGCGGACTATACTCTATTCACTAAGCACTTCAATGATGATTTGTTTGTTTACCAAATATATGCCGATGATATTATATTTGGTTCTACTAACAAAGCTTTTTGTGATGAGTTTTCCAAGATAATGACGGAAAGATTTGAGATGTCCATGATGGGGGAGTTGAAGTTCTTTCTAGGTTTTCAAGTGAAGCAACTCAAGGAAGGCACGTTCATTAGTCAAACCAAGTACACACAAGATATACTCAAGAAGTTTGACATGGACAAGGCCAAACCCATCAAGACTCCTATGGCAACCAATGGGCATCTCGATCTCAATGAAGATGGTCCAAGTGTGGACCAAAAGGTATATCGTTCCATGATAGGCTCATTGCTATACTTATGTGCATCTAGGCCCGATATCATGTTTAGTGTGTGTATGTGTGCTAGATTTCAAGCCGCTCTTAAGTTGTGTCATTTGATCGCCGTTAAGAGAATTCTTAGATATTTGGTTCACACACCAAGCCTAGGACTTTGGTACCCCAAAGGCTCTAAGTTTAAACTCATTGGATATTCCGATGTGGACTATGCGAGGTGCAAAGTTGATAGGAAGAGTACATCAGGAACTTGCCAATTCCTTGGTAGATCTTTAGTGTCTTGGTCCTTAAAGAAACAAAACTCAATTGCACTTTCCACAGCCGAAGCGGAGTATGTCGCCGCCGGAAGTTGTTGTGCACAACTTCTTTGGATGCGACAAACTCTTAGGGACTATGGCATAAACTTGTGTCATATCCCTCTCCTATGTGACAATGAGAGTGCCATTGAAATAGCCCACAATCCAGTTGAACACTCAAGGACCAGGCACATCGATATTCACCACCATTTCTTGAGAGATCACTCTATCAAAAGGGACATTGCAATTTCCCATGTGAGAACCGATAAACAATTGGCCGATATCTTTACCTAGCCCCTAGATGAGAAAAGGTTTTGTGAACTTAGGAGAGAGCTAAATATCCTAGATTCTCGAAATGTGGCTTAAGTCTTGCACATCTGATTGTCATAGTCAAAATTCACACATGCTTGCGAAAAACTCATCCTCCTCAATTTTTCTACAAAATATTTTTGAAAATATTGAATCGTTGTGAATCATGGTCATAGTTTGATTGTTGATTGCTTACTGACCATATTTATAAAGATCTTTTGTGAAATATAGTCCAAAAGGATCAAATCTCCACTTAAAACTCAATATATATAGGAGTTTTAGGTCTTAGGACCGGACTAGTCCGCTCCAGTGTACCGGACTAGTCCGGTGGTCCAGGTTGTCCGGACCCAGTCCGAAGGCCGGACAAGTCCGGATCCCAGATCGGACTAGTCCGGCCCTGGGGACTTAACCTCCCCAGGGAGCCCTCAACCTCTCCACTTCCATTCAAAAACTCTCTCTCCAAAAACGCTTGAAAACCGTCTCCCAAACGGCGATTTTTGATTCCCTCCACAAAATTTTGATTCCAATCAGTGGATTGAAGCCCTAAGGTGCTTAGGAACCTTTCCCCAAGCATCAGAGGCCGATTCCTCACTCACATTTCATCGAATCAAAGATTTGAAGAGGTATTCTGGACCTAACTCCAAAATCCTTGAAATTCAATTATTTTGGATCCATTGATAGAAACTTCTTCACAAATGTTGTTGTACACATCAATGTGATCATGTAGCTCCATTTTTGTGGTAGGATCTATAGTTTTTGCAAAATTTCCCTAGATTAGGGTTCTTGCTGTGTGAACCGGACTAGTCCGGCCACAGGGCGGGCAAGTCCGACCTAGTGCGGACTAGTCTAGCCCCTGGGCGGACAAGTCCGGGTTACACAGTGAAAAACCTAACCTAGGCTGATTTTGCGAATTCTACAAGTTTATCTTGACTCCTTGGACTCATACACATTCCTTTGCTTCTCTTGTCAGCAACCATGTCGGACAATGAATATGTTCCACCTTCCGACTCCGAGACCGAAGCAGAGAAGCAAACTCTCTTTCGCCGGAAGCAAAGAGAGGATCAAGAGATGGCAGCTGCATACTTTGCCTCCCAAAGGGCAAAGAAGATGCAGCGTGAGGAGCACAACTCTACAGCCGCTGAGGCAGCCCTGAAACGGAAGCGACTTGTGACCTTGGGTGAGCAAGGCAAGTCGCAGGGGGCGAGGACCTCCAAAGATAAAGGCAAAGCCCCAGTTGATGCTGCACCCAAGAAGAGGGTGATTGTGGCCAAGAAGGCTGCAAGCAAAGTCAAGAAGGGTGCCCCTCAACCCATTGTCCCCTTGAGGATGTCTTCTCCTGCATGGAACCCAAACCCTGCAGCTGCATTCGACGCCAACATCTTCAAGGGCAAGGGGGATGAGATGGCACGCAAGTTGAGAAAGATCAATGTTTATCAGCTTGACAAGAGCACAGTGGATCCCCGCTTCTGGTGTGACTTTCACTGTGACTACTACAGGACGGTCTATATGACCAAGCAGACCCCTGTCACAGATGCTCAGTGGATAGATTAGAACTATATGGCCCAGAAAGATTATCAAGCCTTCAATGCTGTGATCGAAGCCGTCGAGAGGCACGACTTGAAGAAGTTCATGGCCTTCCAGTACGACTGGAATGTGGAAGTCATAACTCAGTTCTATTCCACTTTATACTTCCACACCGATGGGGACAAAAAGTTACCTGGATGACCCATGGTGAGCAGTACTCTACCACCTACTGGGAGTTTGCTCAGTTGCTTGACTTGGAGGATCAACTGGATAATGAAATCATCATTTCAAATCTGAAGCCAGTTGATCGGGACACCTTGGAGTATATGTATCCAAGTCATGCACAGTATGAGGTCGGGCACATCAGAAACATCAAGCCCTTCTATAGTGTGCTCAACCGGGTCCTCAGAAAGACCATTGTCCCCAGGGATGGAGATGCGGGGATCATACAAGGCAACTTGAGGCACTTGACGGTTCTAACCGATGGAGATATCCGCTTCAATGTGGTGGACTATATCTTTGATGACATCTTCAACATCTCTCACACCCCCAACCGATCATGTGGATATGCTCCGTACATTATGTGCATGATCGAGAAAATCTCTGTGCTCACATTCAATAAAGATATCATTCACTGGAGGCTTCGCCCACAACTCCCTCCTCCGGAGACGGCTGCTCCTAGGAGGAAGAATGCGGATCCTCCCGCTTCTTCCTCTCGCTTTATGCCATCTCCTCCACCACCTCCGCCTTCAACTCAATGCGGGAGTGGATTCTTCAAAATCTTCAAGGCTCTTTTCTCCTCTTGCCGGAAGACGGAAATTCGACAACGTCGCATGGAGCGTCGCAATGAGAGGTATCTCAAGGCGATGAGTGACAAGCTGGACATTCCAATGCCCCATGCCGGAGAGAGCGATGGTGAGCTCACATCCTTTCCGGGGTTCACTGCAGAGGAGCTCGCTCAGTTTGGAGAAGCTGACACTTCCACCGCGGCCCTGACTGATGATGATGAGGCACATCTTGACCCGTAGGCCACGGAGAGCGACAGCGAGCACCAAGGCGGCAATGATGACTCCAACTCCGACACTGAGTAGGCCTAAGGGTCCTTCCTTGCTTCTTTTCCTTTTTGGTGTCTTGATGCCAAAGGGGGGGAGATAACTTGGAGATAGCTTGGATGGGCTCTTAGATCTAGGGAGAGAGATATAGGGAGTGAGATGAAGGGGGAGAGATAAGATAGATTGATGTGTGAGAGTATTAATCCTATGAAGGACTTATATTTTAAAACTCATTTCAAGTTGTATTGTAAGACTTAATCTATGTATTCATGTATCTTGCCTATATTTGCGATGTGTTGCCTTATTTACATGTCTATCTTGCATAATCATTGACTTATCACACTTTATGAACACATCACTTAGGCACCCCACCATAACATGTATATGTGTGAGAACTCTCTCAATTTCTCTTACTCATGATGCATACATTGAGGGGGAGTCACTCATACAAATACATGTTATGAAAACAACTTATGATCTTTGTTGCTGAAGTCTTAATGTGTTGTCGTCAATTCACCAAAAAGGGGGAGATTGAAAGTGCATCTAGGCATCTCCGTGGGTTTTGGATGATTGATGACGACAATTAAGAGGCTAATGAGCTAAGTTGATCTTAAGCACAGGTAAAAGGATTGAAATGAGATGAAAACCCTCAAAAAGGAAAAGGAGAAAACATGCGTCAAAGACTCAAGCGTAGAAATTAGGGTTTTTATGGTATTGAGCTTATATGAGACGTATCATGTGAGAGGGTGGTTGTATCATGTGCACTGAGATCATACCAAGGGGCTCAAAGTGGTGGTTTAGAGAAAAACCTAAGTGAGAAGCCTAAAATGAGAAAAACCCTAGGAGGCGCCGGACTAGTCCGGCCATGGCAGACTAGTCCATTTTGAGACGGACCAAACGTCTCTGGAGTGAACCTGAGTGAATTTGGAGCTAAGTCTGAGAAGTCCAGACTTGTCCGCTTTTGGACAGACCAAAGCTCTCTGGAATAGTTCAGACTTGTCTATTTGGGTTCGGACTTGTCCGTTTGAGACTTAGTATGACAGACCGAGAGAAACCCTAGGGGGTCAGACTAGTCCACCCCTGTGGTCGGACTAGTCCGGGCCAACCCAGAAGAGTCCGTTTTGGAATGGACCAAGTGGTTCGGTTCCAATTTGGACTAGTCTGTTGTTGATCGGACTAGTCCGTTGTCTAGTGATCGTTTGAATTTGGAAATTTGGCAGGTAGCGTGACGATTGTTGCTCAGTGTGGCAGTTGTCGGGAACTGACCAGAGGTCAGTGGTCCCATAGGGCCGGACTAGTCTGGGCCCAGAGGAAGGACTAGTCCACCCCTTTGCTGATGTAAGCAAAAGGGGCTCGGGACCCCTATAAAAAGGGGAGCCCCGTGCTCATTTGAACAAGTCTTGAACCCTAGCACCGTCACAAGCATCCTAGAGCCTTCCAAAGCCTCCTACTCGTCCTACTAACCCTCTAAGAGCAAATCTTGAAGAGATTAGGGTTTGGGGAGGAGAGTAAAGGAAGATCATCACGCTTTGGCTCTCAGTTTGATCTCTTGCACATTGTGTTGTGTTGTGTGGTTTGTGTGAGTTGAGTTTTGTGTGCTCCTCATTGTATTGATTTGTGGGAGCCTCAAGTTGTGAGCAGCCCCATCAAACTTGGTGATTACCTATTGATATAGTGGAAACCAAGCCGGTCATCGTGGTGGCTTGGTGAGAGAAGGTTCAAGTGAGACCTGGTCCTTGTGTGGACTTCTCAACGTGGAGGTAGGCTTCTTCGTGGAGCTAAACCACGGGATAAATCTCGTTTCAATTGTCTTTTGCTCTTTGTGATCACTAGCATTTCTATTAGGGTTTATATTGCTCTATTGCCTTACACTTTGATCATTATTGTAAACTTGCAATCTAAGTGTTTAAACCTCACAGTCTAAGCTTCACAAGTCTACTACACATTGCTCATATCTTTGGTGAAATTTAATTCCGCAAATAACTTGTAGAAATCAAGTTTTAGGGTTTCCTCCCTGTGCTGAGCGGACTAGTCTGGCCAGGTGCAGACTAGTCCAGCCACAGGAATTTAATCTTGTTTGATTAAGTGATTTCAGGTATTATTACCATCTCACTTCAAGTCAGCTAGCAACCATCTCAACCAAACTCTCTGAGTTGCAGCAGAGGTGGCGGTGTTGTACACCGCCTCACAGGAAGACATGGACACCACCCTCTGTTTAAATGAATGCCAGCTGATGAGGTTCCTGCCAAGGAAGAATAGTACACCGAAGGTGATGTAGCTGTTGTCGACGTCGCCGGCGTCATCACTGTCGAAGTAGCCCACAAATTTTGCTCCGCCAGAACCTCGTCGGTAGAAGCAGCCCAGATTCAGACTAGTCCCTGCAATGTACTGGAGGATGCGTTTGAGCGCCACCATGTGTTCCGCCATTGGCCGCTGCATGAAGCAACTCAAGTAGCTGACGGCGAACACAAGATCGGGACGAGGGTGCACCAGATACCGCAGACTTCCGATCAAGCTTCGGTATATGGTAGCGTCTTCTTCCTCTGCTTCACTGTCACGGCTCAATTTGAGCCTTTGCTCCATCGTTGTAACCGTGGAGTTGCAGCCAGCAATGCCTCTCGCCTCCACAATCTTTGCCGCATAGTGAGCTTGCCCCAATTTGATTCCGGCGGAACTTTGCTCCACCTCAAATACAAGGTAGAACATGAGCAATCCAAGGTCCACCATCTTGAATTGCGACCGCATTTACTCTTTGAACCTTGAAATCTTGACCGGTGACATTTCTAGATCATCCACATAGACTCCAACAATGAGCCAAGCTTGATTTCTGCCTCTACTATACACAGCGGGATCGTGATTGCTTTGGCGAAAACCGAGCTTGTGCAATGTTCCATCGAGCTTGGCATACCATGCTCTTAGATCTTGCCGTAGGCCGTAGAGAGCTCGCCAGAGACACAAGACCTTGTCTTCTTCTCCGGTGATGATGAACCCTTCTGGCTGGCACATGTACACTCCTTCCGAGAGCTTGCCGTTGAGAAATGCAGTCTTCACATCCATGTGATGGACCTCCCACCCTTCATCCGCGGCGAGTGCAAGAACCAGCAGAATGGACTCCATACGCGCCATCGGCACGAATACTTCTTCAAAGTCAATTCCGTCTTGCTGCACATATCCCTTCACGACGAGCCCCGCCTTGTGCTTGATTGCAGTGCCTGATTCATCCCTCTTGATCTTGAAGATCCATTTCACCCCGATTGCTCGATGTCCAGGTGGCAAATTGACCAATTCCCATGTCTGATTCTTCTCAATTGAGTTAATTTCTTCCCTCATTGCTGCTCGCGAGGTCATTTCAGCCCCCGCTTTGGCGAACATCGCCGGTTCTGCCCCTTCGGCGACCAATTGAAGCTGTTATTGGATCCGCCTTGGCCTTCCTCGTCTCGGAAATTTCTCTGTGCCTGTACCGGAGCTAGACAATCATATCTGATGATGTTGTCCATCTTCCGATACCAAATTTGCATCTCATCATGGTAGGCATCAAGTCGATCCTCGTCGCTGGTGATCAGGGTCACAAAATTAGGACCAACGTGACCCTCTGGCGGTGTTGGGGTTGCCGGATCAGGCAGTGGGAGCTTCTGTGCCACCAGCGATCCAGCCACACCCCCTTGATCTGCTCTCGCCTCTAGTTCTTCTCATCCAACACCAAGCGGTGGACAAACAGTGTAGTATTGCATCGTGAATTATTGCCTGTAGCTTGAATTCCCAGCGCAAACACTCCACCTCCATCCTCTGCTCTCATCAAAGATAATATCATGGGACACGATCACCTTCTCTGTTTGTGGATCGAGCATCTTGAATGCCTTGGAACCTTCTGCATAACCGATGAAGATCATCAGCGTGTTGCGATCATCAAGCTTCTTCAGTCTCGATTGTTTGTCCTTGACAAATCCGAGACAACCTAATACCTTCAGGAATCCGACGACCGACTTCCGTCCATGGTAGGCCTCGTAGGGGGTTTGCCGTTTAGCGCCTTCGTCTGCGCGTGATTGAGTAAGAAGACAGCCGTAGTGACTGCTTCTCCTCGGTAGCACGCCAGAATTCTCCTCTCCTTCAGTAGAGCGTACACCATGGCTAGTATTGACTGGTTTTGGCATTCCACAACGTTGTTCTACTGAGGGGTATATGGCGCAGAGGACTGCCATTGAACTCCTTCACCGACGCAGTAATTGGCGAATTCCTTTGCTGTGAACTCGCCGCTGTTGTCCATCTGCAACATCCGCAGAGGACGTCCCACCTCCAGGTCAGCCGTCACCTTGATCTTCTTGATCTCCAATCTTGTGTCGCCCTTGGCCACGATCAGCTTGATCCACATGTAGCGCGTGGCATCATCGATGAGCAGCAAGAAGAAATGGTGACCCCTGGTGCCGACGGAGCGATCGGTCCGCACAGATCACCGTGGACCAATGCTAGAGGATTTGTCGCCGTGTGGCTCGTTCCTGCTTGGAATGGCGCACGTCACTGCTTGGTGATTACACACACGTTGCAGACTCCCTTCTTCTCTATCTTTGGGAGGCCGACAACCATCTCTCCCTTGCTAAGTTGCCGCAGCGCGTCATAGCCCATGTGGTCGTATCGCGCATGCCAGAGCTCTCCATCCTCTTGGTGTCATGCAACCAGGCTCATATTCTAGGCCACGTTGGCGTGAAGAACATATAGCCTGTTCACCCCCCGCTCAATCTTGGCAAGGAGCCGATAGCGTCGATCCAATATCTGAAGAATGTTGTTCTTGATCAACACCTTACTCCCATTTTGATCCAATTGACCAAGGTAGATGATGTTGTTCTTGAGATTGGGGATGTACAGGATGTCGCCGAGTTTGATCTTCTCCTTTGATTTGCTGACGAAGGTGACGACGCCCCGGCCGCAAATTCAGACAAGCAACCCATCGCCGAAGCGCACGGTCCCTTGCACCCAATGATCGAGCTCAGTGAATGCCTCTGATATCCCGATCATGTGGTTGGTAGCTCCAGTGTCGAGGTACTACCCTTCCAGTCGGTTGTCATTGTCGTCGGAGTCGAGAAATGCATGAGTGTCGGGCTCATATAGATGCAGTCCTTCCTGTGCATCCACCGGTGAGGAGTTGATATTGAATTCGACAAGTTGAGCCATCAACAAGGTTTCTTCTTCGTCCTTCTTGGCGAGATTGGCCTGCTCCTTCCTCGGAGCACAACAATCACGGGCTCAGTGCCCTTTCTTCTCACAATGTGGTAGATTTCGTCGGCGGACTTCTTCTTATTCGACCCAAACTTCCGGTTCTTCGCTCCGGATTTCCTAGATCCAGATTTGGGGCCACCTTGCCCCTTTTTCTCCTTCATTCTTGCCTGCAACTGCTCTTCGGTGAGCAATAGCTTGCTGCTGGGGGTCGTCTCTTCCTCCTCATCACTGCGGCCTTCGATTGATCAGAGGCGGCCCGTGATTTCTTCAATTTACATCGCAGAGATGTCAAGCACAAACTCGATTGCGACGGTGACCTGGGAGTACTTCTTCGGGACCACTCTCAGGTACTTGGCGGCGACTTTCTTCGGATCCTCCCGTTCACCGAGGATCTCTAGATCCCGCACCATCTTCTCGAGACACAAGGCGAAGTCATCCAGTGACTCACCTTCGAGGAACGCAGCGTTTTTGTACTGCCGCCGTACACGCTGCACCACCGCTGTCCTCGGATGATCCGAGCCAAGCTGCGAGGTCTCCAGGTGATCCCATGCGGCTTTGGTGGACGGCTTCGCCGCCAACGTGGACGCCATCTCCAATAGAATTCCCCGCATTAGTGCTTCCATCGCCATTTGGTCCTCCATCTTGTCGTCGGTGTCGATGTTGACGGCAGCCCAGAGTCCACGCGCGCGCAGGATCACTCACATCATCGACGACCAATCAGTATAACTGGTCTTCGTGAGCAGTGGAAACTGACTGCTTACCTCCCGCACCATCCTCGTCGGAGCTGGGCTCTTCGGGCGGTGGCAGCTCGCACGGCGGCGGATGGGGGATGACGATTGCGGGTGGCAGCACATAGGGGATGGCGATCGGGGTTAGGGATGGCAATTGTACCCGTAGGTTTGGGTACCCAGCAGGTATTGCACCCGACGAGTGCGGGTACGGATAGGAATTTCTACTGCGGGTATGACTCGTACCTGACCCGATGATTTGTGGGTATAGGTTCGGATTTTATTTCCTACCCGCGAGTACCCGACGGGTTACCCAAAACTCGAAATTTAATCCACAACTAGTAGATCTTCTCAGCCCAACCCAGGACAGGCTAACGTTACGAGGACCACCAAATGAAGATAGCTCATCTCCTCAGTAATGTAACTCTAATACCCGAACGACATCTGGTACCACAGAGCCCCTGACTCCGCCTCTGTCTTTCCCAAGTTCCGCCCCTCTGCCGATTTGGATTCATCACCTGCCTATGTCGCATCGACGATGGACCACGGGAGAATCGTGAGCGCTGCAGGATGGGTCAGAGGCGGCGGGACGCTGCAGGACGTGGGGTGGAGGCACGTTGGACGGATGTAGGGCGCGTGGCGAGGCTCCATGTGTCCTTAGACTAACCGCAGTGGGCACGCTATACGCGCCCCTATGTGCGTATAGCGGCCTTGCGGAGCCGCAGCAGTCACGGTAAAGAGGTCCCTATTTCCCAGATTTGAACAGTATCACGTCAAATGTAGGGGCACTTCTATGCGGAGAGAGAAGGAAGGGAAGAGAAAGAAAGGAGGAAAAAAGAAATAAAGGGGAAGAAAGGAATAAAATAGGTGGAAAATAGTATAGAGGTCTGATTTAGATGTGAACGAGTGAGGAAAACGAAACTGTAAAGAAAATCTTTTTAGAGATGGAATATAGAGTTGAACGAGTGCGAGTATTCTTAGGCGCGGGCAGCGCGGCGCATCGGGAAGAGCCAAGGAGGCGCTGGCTGCGGCTGGCAGGGCGCATCCGGGAGGGCGCTGGACGTGGGCGTATCGGGGTAGTGGGCCAGGAGGGCGCTAGGCGCATCGGAAGGTAGTGGGCCAGTGGGCTGATAAATCTTGGGGTTTGTTTATTTAGGCTGCGAGAACAGAGAGCACGAGACTGATGGGTATTTAGTCCCACCTTGCGAAGGCAAACACAGCGGCTAGCTTGACCCAGAATAAAATAAGGTTGGGTGTCCTGCTTCACCTCACACTTGTTGAATGCTAACGGGTACCAAAACATGGCTTAAACCTGTCGGGTACGGGTCCGGGTATCATTTTTTATCCGCGGGTACGGGTATGAAAATTTACCCATGCACTATTTCAAGTCGGGTCGGATTTTCGCTCTATCCGACCCGTACCCGATCAGTTCTCATCCCTAATCGGGGTCCTTGTTGCGACATTGCCATTGATCACGAACCTGGCTCTGATACCAATTGTTGGCTGGACTGAGCTCTCCCTCTCTTCTCTCCTCTTTCGGTTCTCTCTTCGAAACTGAATGGAACAGTGGGCAAAAGATGTGAGCTGCAGTGGTGCAGCTGTTAACAGAGCCATAAGCCTTTATTTATAGTGTTGTTACACAGCTAACTAGAGACTGAGTCTCTCCTAAATTACAGAATCAGACTCAACTACCTTGATTGTGGACTGATTCCTCTAAAGAATAGATCCTAACAGTCTACTCTAACTGCCTTGACTAAACTGAACTTCTAATCTGCCTCTATCGACAATGACAGAGCTTTATTGAGTTCTAAATACTGAAAAAACACAAGGATTACTCACAAAACATTGTTAAGACAATATAAGGCTGTATTGTCAAAAATATTAATATACAAAAATATGTTGATTAAAGTTGGATTGTCCAATATATTGCAACCAAAAACATAGATATATATGACTGTAACATAGATATAAATCCCATCATACAGCAAAAAAAAAGCCTACCCGTGCATATATTGCATGGGTTAATGGACTAGTACTTACTTTATTTATTGAATTGGAAAGTTCCGCTTCCATTTCATCTGAAACGGAGGACCAAACAGATAATTTTTTCCTTACAGACAGACAGAATTGCAATACATAAAGCAGATGGGAGGCTCAGCCTGATCAGGCTACTCTGTAAGTCAAACTAGTATATTCTCAAATATATGACGTTTATGACACCTAAGTTAGTTTAAATTGAAATAAATTTCTTATCCTAAACGTCATATCTTAAAAAATGAAGAGAGTATCTAAAATAGTACTTACTTTAATTTTGATTCTTTAGAAGAATTGATGGTGTTTCTCCGGCCAATTCTTCATCCAAGTAGTATTTGTCACGGTCGGTCATCGTAAAGATGAACAGACGCTAACCACATGTACGCCAGGATCAGTTGAATCGTACATGCGTTGACGAAAAAGTGAAATACCATTACATAGCCATATTCGAATACATAAATAGTCTTACAATACGACTGAAGGTCTACAAATACACACCACAACCTATTTATAACATCTAAACAGTTCACCAAGATTAAACTGCAGTGGAAGGATAATTAGGTAAGAACAGCTCCATCTCCACAGGCAGTCGCGCGAAGGATCGCCAGCCTAGCCCAAGTCTTCCGGGTTGACGAAGAAGTCTTCTGGTGCTGCTTCTTCTTCATATTCTAATGGAAAAGTAAACGCTTGAGTACATAGAGTACTCAGCAAGTGCGGGAAGAGAATGACATGATTGGCTAAAGCAAGGGAAGGCCAATTATGGCTTAAGCACTATGCTTAGAACCTAACCTTAGCTTTCAAATATCAATATCATAATTTAAGAAGTAATTCAACACATAATTAAAGATGATGAATGTAACTTGAATCATAAATAACCACCATTTCCCAACCACAAGCTAATTATGAACTGGCCCCAAGCCGCTCTTACCCGTGAGCACGGCTGTCATGACAGTTTTACCAAATCTCTACAGAGAGTGTACCCTCTCCCCACAAGCAGTGATTTCATCCCCTGTTGCCAGGTGGACTAAGTGAACATCCCTGAATGCCCGTGGTAGCTAACCACATTTCACACTTCCTTTGGTGTGAGGCCAGGAGATCACAACATGGTCTTTGCAAAGGTACTCCCGACTAGTACTAGCCCTCTAAAGTTTCCACCACTGAGGCATTCCCGGAGTAACCCTCCACCTCAGAGCCCCCTCTTGGGCCTTGCGGTTCCCAGAGCAGTACCCCTGCATCATTCCCCGCACCATCCAACTACTAGCATTTCATCGGGAGAAACCTAATTAATTGACCAAGCTGCCCCATCTCAGTCTCGTGGTGGTACTATAAAGCTTAGTGGCTTCCTCCATAAATCGGTCCTTAGAATCCGGTGGTACCAAACCCAATCCCGGATCTCGTGCAGACTGCACCATACCAAATCTATCCAACCACCAGATTCCTATCCACTACTATTGTGTATCCACCACAATTAAAGTAATCATAAAGTTTAACATGTCACAATTGTATGAAAGTCCATTCCCAATGTCTAAGCATGGCTAAGCATAATTAATTACCTATCTACTATCCAACCCACATCAGGTGACAAGGGATTATATGGAACAAGGCATGAAACATGAAATAGGACATCAATTTAATTAGCATGCATCTAACTAAAATCCTAAAATTGGTACAAGATGGTCAAGGGCACTTGCCTTCGTCGAAGACTTGGTTGTTGGTGAAGTCTTGGTCTTGGAGATTGAAATTGGAGTCGTAGCACGACTCAAAATATATTACCCAAGCATGGCAAAGAGAAATAAATGCTAAAATAAGTAAAGAGCACACAACACATGGCATCAAACATACACATAGGCATAAAACTCTATACTAATGCGTCCCTATGAGGTATTTATTATTTTACATAGCCAAAATATGCATTTTATATTTATCTTACATTTTTAAGATTTATTTATGGCCTAAAATCATTTTTATTGAATTTTCTATGGCCAAAATGTATTTTAAGCATTTTTAATAAATTTTCCATGGTCAAAATATATTTTATTTGAAATCTACAATTTAATTACAGCATAAAAACATTTTATACAAATTTTCCTACTGTTTTTATGTTTATTCACCATTTTTATCTAATTTCTACACCTTAAATACACCTATAAACAATATTCAGCAATTAAATAAAAGTCCAGGGACTGATTAATAAGTTTCCTACACTGTAGAGGGGCTAAATCCATAATTCTACAATTTTCCAGGGGCTAGATTGACTAATTAACTGATTAAATACAATTCCAGAGAGTCCAGGGGCTAGATTGCTAAATCCAGGGGCTAGATCTGAATTCCAGCAAAGACCAGGGGGTAGCTGGTGAATTTCCAGGGGCTGCGGTGTAAAATGCGACGGCGGGAAATGAATTTTAAACGTGGACCGTTGGATCCTAGATGAACGCACGAGATTTAATTATACCGAACCGGTATGAAGACCTAATATCGGCCGTTCGGTTTGAACCGAAGGCCGAGATGCAACCATGTCGCCCCCGGCGACGCAGGCGGCACACGGCACGGCGGCGGCCGACTCCCGCGGCGGCGACCTCGCCGGAGTTGGCCAAACCGGCAAATTCTAAGCCCATTTAACGCGCTACTTGCATGAAACGAGAGAGGGGGAGAAGGGGAACGCACCTAGGGGAGTATCGGGGCGCGAAATCGGCCGGAAAGGGGTCGGCGATGAGAGGTGGCAGCGGTTGGCATCGGCACTCGTCGATCTTGGCGATTCACCGGCGATCTCCCCGCTAAACCTTGCTTGGCGTGCTCCTGGTGTCACGGCGAAGACGTTAGAGGGGGTAGAGGGGTGAGGCAATCGATGGTTAGCCGGGAACGAAGGTGACCAACCTTGGCGACGGTGAGACTGGGGTTTGCACGCGGGGAGGAGGAAAGAGAGGGGGAGAGGGGAATTCTATAGAGGGGATAAGTGCGGCGGTTGCTGGCGCGCGCGAAGGGGGTTTCCCCGGGGTGGATGCGTGCGTGGGGCGACGGTTGGAGGGGGGTGCGGCGTGGGCGCGGCACGGGAAAGAGAGCGACGGTTGCTCAGTGAAGGTGATGACAGGTGGGGTCCCGACGGCAGAGAGAGAGAAGAGGGGAGGGGCTGGCTGGGCTGCGGGTGAGGGAAGAGAGAATTGGGCCAGGGGGGAAAATTTGGCCCAACAGGGGTTTTATTTCTTTTTCTTTTTCCATTCCTTTCTTTTTGATTTGATTTCAAATTCAAATTTCAACATTTGCTACACATTTGAACTTCAAAATTCACACATAAATGCATACTAGAATGCGCAAGGGTTTGATCAAATTTTATTACATGAAATATGAGTGTTACAACTCTACCCCCCTTAAAAGGAATCTCGCCCTCGAGATTCGGACGTCCTAAGAGAAAAGGTGAGGGAAATCAGCCTTGAGATCTTCTTCTCTTTCCCATGTTGCTTCTGCCTCCGAGTGATGTTTACATTGCACCTTACACATGTGAATGACTTTGTTTCTGGTAACCCTTTCTAATGTCTCAAGTATCTTGACAGGTTGTTCCACATAAGAAATATCTTCTTGTACATCAACTGCTTCCATAGGCAATTGTTCCTCAGGCACTCTCAGACACTTCTTAAGTTGTGACACATGAAATACATTATGTACATCTGACAGGTGCGGTGGAAGCTCAAGCTGATAAGCCACTTCACCTCGTCGTTCGAGTATCTTGAACGGACCAATGTAGCGGGGTGACAACTTGCCTCTTACTTTAAATCTTCTCAACCCTCTCATAGGTGACACCTTCAAGTACACATAATCACCGATCTCAAAGGTTAGATCACGTCTTCGAGTATCCGCATAACTCTTCTGTCTTGTTTGGGCTGCCTTTAGGTTCTTCCGGATTTCTTGCACTTGTCTTTCAGCCTCTTTCAATACATCAGGACCAAAGACTTGGCTTTCCCCAGTTTGATTCCAAAACAACGGTGTCCTACATTTCTGCCCATACAATGCTTCAAAAGGAGACATCTTCAAACTGGCTTGATAACTATTGTTGTAAGAGAATTCGGCATATGGCAGATTTTTATCCCAACTTTGGCTATTCTTTAGAGCACACGCTCTCAACATGTCTTCTAATATCTGGTTGGTACGTTCTGTCTGACCATCAGTCTGAGGGTGATATGCCGAACTAAAATTTAAACGGGTATCCATTGATTCATGCAACTTCTGCCAGAATCTTGAGGTAAATTGAGTGCCTCTGTCTGAGATGATCTTCTTAGGAACTCCATGTAAGCATACAATCTTGGAGATATACAGTTCCGCCAACTTGGGACCATTGTATGTTTCTTTCATAGGAATAAAGTGGGCAACCTTAGTCAAACGATCCACTATGACCCATATAGAATCATATCCAGACTGTGTTCTTGGTAGTCCCACAATTAAATCCATACTAATTTCTTCCTATTTCCATTCTGGCACTTTGATTGGTTGCAACAATCCTGCTGGTCTTTGGTGTTTCGCCTTAATCAATTGACATGTATCATATATGGCCACATATTCTGCTGCATCCCTTTTCATTCCATGCCACCAATATCGATCTTTAAGGTCTTGATACATCTTTGTGCTTCCAGGATGAATGGAGTATGATGAGTTATGAGCTTCCCTTAGTATCAACTCTCTAATCTCCTTGATATCTGGAACACAAATCCTCTTTCCAAGCCATAGGGTTCCTTGTTCATCCTCCCTAAAGTTCGGAGCTTTTCCCTTCTTCATCAACTGCTTGATCTCCTTGACCTTCTCATCATTCTTTTGTCCTTCTCGTATATAACGTTCAAGGGTTGAGTCCACTTCCATAGCAAATGCTTCAGCACTAGATACTAGGCATAAGTTTAACCTTGCAAACTCTTCACATATCTGGGGTTGAAGAGCTTGTACTGACAAGTTATTACATTGTCCCTTCCTGCTTAGAGCATCAGCGACCACATTAGCCTTTCCTGGATGGTAGTTAATTTCCACATCGAAGTCATTTATTAACTCCAACCAACGATGTTGTCTGAGATTAAGATCTGGTTGTGTGAATATATACTTCAAGCTCTTGTGATCCGTGTATATCTCGGTTCTTTTTCCCATCAAATAGTGTCTTCATATCTTCAAAGCATGGACAACAGCTGCCAATTCTAAATCATGGGTTGGATAATTCCTCTCATGTTTCCGAAGTTGTCTCGAAGCGTAGGCTACAACATGTCCTCCTTGCATTAAGACACATCCTAAACCATGACCAGATGCATCACAATAAACCACAAACTCCTTCTGCATATCAGGCATCACTAATACTGGTGCACTGGTTAACCTCTTCTTCAATTCGGCAAAGCTCACTTCACATTCGGGGGTCCACTTGAAAGCAACTCCTTTCTCAAGCAACTTGGTTAGTGGTCGATAGATCTTTGAAAATCCCTTGATGAATCGATGGTAATAACCATCCATGCCTAAGAATCTTCGTATATCATGTACACTCGCAGGTGTTTCCCATTTAAGGACATCGGTCACTTTGCCTGGATCCACTGCTATACCTCCTTCAGATATGACATGACCCAAAAATGACACTTTCTTTAGCCAAAACTCACACTTACTAAGTTTGGCATATAATTGGTGTTGGCGAAGCTTCTGTAGAGCCATCCTGATGTGCTCCTCATGCTCTTCTTCAGTCTTGGAGTAGATAAGTATGTCGTCGATGAACACCACTACAAACTTGTCCAAGTACTCCATGAATACCTTGTTCATTAGATATATAAAATATGCTGGAGTATTGGTCAATCCAAACGACATAACTGTATACTCATATAGTCCATACCGAGAGACAAATGCAGTCTTGGGAATGTCTGAGGGTCTAATCTTCAGTTGATGATAACACGAGCGAAGATCAATCTTAGAGAACACACATGCTCCTCTCAACTGATCAAATAAACCTTCAATTCTTGGCATGGGTACTTATTCTTGATTGTTACCGCATTTAAGACACGGTAATCAACACACAACCTTTGAGTATCATCCTTCTTAGGTACAAATACGACTGATGCTCCCCAGGGCGATGAGCTAGGACGAATATATCCTTTCCACAATAACTCCTCAATATGATCCTTTAGTTCAGCTAGTTTTTTAGCATCCATTCTATACGGCCGCTTATATATTGGGGCCGTTCCAGGTACTAAATCAATGATAAACTCAATGTCTCAATCAGGGGGCATACCTGGTAAGTTATCTGGGAATACATCCGGAAACTCACTCACAACCCTGATGCCTTATGTACTCTCAAGATGGTTGAGTTGTACAAATGCCTCTTGTGTCTGATCTGGCTTGAACTCCACCGTAGTGCCATCTGGGTGTGTTAAGCAAACTGTCCTAGTTGCACAATGAATTACTCCTTGATTCTTTGTCAGCCAGTCCATTCCCAGAATGATGTCTAATCCTTGTGAGTCCAACACTATTAGGTTGGCCCAAAAGACTACCCCCCTTATGTTTATACTCACTTTACAGCATAGATGTCTTGCCACCATCTCTCCTCCCGGAGAGTTTATCAACAATGGCCGGTTCAAGAATGCAACTACCATGTCATGCTTCTTTATGAAATCTTTGGATATAAATGAATGTGTAGCACCCGAATCAAACAATACTGTGGCGGGGTGGGAATTAGCAGAAAACATACCGATCACCACATCAGGTGCTTCCTGTGCTTGCTCCAAAGTCACATGATTGACACGTCTAGGTGGGTCCTGCTGCTTCTTTGGACAATTGTTGGAGTAGTGTCCCCATTCTCTACACTTGTAGCATTGAACTCCCGCGGCATTGTTCTGGCCCTTGTTACCTCCTGATTGATTTCTTGGGGGTTGACCATTGGGACGGTTAGCTGGAGCTGAAGGGCGAGGGGGTTGCATTTGCTGGCGAGGGGGTTGCATTGGCTGGCGTGGAGGCTGTTGCTGCTGGCGCATTTGCTGATTGTAGGGAGTGGGTGGCCTGTAGTTGGAGCTTGGAAATCTCTGTCCCGAGTAGTTCATAGGACGAGTCATCTGGTTTGCAGGCTGAGGGTTGAGACGAGGGCGTACATTGCTACTAGAGGCATGACTCAGAGCCAACTTCCTCTTCTTTTCATCATCATCCAGTTCTTTCTTAGTCCTCTCCACCTCAAAAGCTTTGTCAACCAACTTCTGAAAGTCGCTGTAGTCACTGGAAGACATGGCAAACTTCAATTCCTTGTCTAGTCCATTCTTGAAACGAAATTGTTTCTTGGAATCAGTATCCACATTTGTTGGGGCATAGCGGGATAACTGGGTGAATGCATTCAAGTAGGCTCTCACAGTCATACGGCCCTGCTTTAACATAAGGAACTCCTCACGTCTTGCTTGTATTTCTCCCTCAGGCACAAAGTGATTGCGAAAATTGGTCCTGAATTCTTCCCAAGTGATGTTCTTCGGATCCTGGTGGGCTCAGTGAAGGCAGTCCACCAGTCAGCTGCCGGTCCTTGGAGTTGATGAGAGGCTAATAATATCTTCTCTCTTCCTTCACAGTGTATGAGCCTCAACTTGTTTTCAACCGTTCGAAGCCAATCATCGGCATCCATTGGTTCAGTGACTGTGGCAAAGGTGGGTGGATGTGTGTTAAGGAAGTCCCTTAGAAAGGATCTAGGTGGAAAAGGTGGTGGTGGCGGAAGGTTGTATTATGGTGGTGGTGGTGGGGGGGGGGGGGGCATGCTGCAGGTTGGTAACAATTTGGGTGAGGTTGTTGAGCAGTTGGGTTTGAATGTCCATCATCTGCTCCATCTGTTGCGCTGTTGGGCCTCCTCGAGCACCCCTACCATTCCATCTTGGCACACCTCCAAGTCCTTCCTCTTGGGGCACAACACCCCTTCCACGACCTCTACCTCTACCTCTTCCAACCATCTATATAGGGAATAATTGAAACTTTAGGACAATAGATAAGATATAGAAGGGTACGATATGGCAAACGGTCCCAACTACATGCATCAAGGGAAACATATATATAAATCAAGCAAATTAATTAACCAACTAGTGCGGATGTGGACAGGATTCTAATGCATTCCACAACTCACACGACACACTAACAAGTCTATATACAAATGACGTGGATGTGGACAGGATGCCGAAGCATTCCACAACTCACGTCGCACACACACACACAACATAAAGCAAACTAATACAATACCAAAGATAATACAACTCAAGACTAGAGAGGGCGCAGCTACACGCTCCTACATACTAAGGATAGGTGTCTTGAGTCGTCCAACAGGGTAACAAGTTTGCCCCTACTCGTCGGAGTCCTCCTCGGGATGATCCTCCTCCGTGTCCTCCCCCGATATCACGGGTGAGTTCTCACGATGATCCGGAGAGTTTGGGTCCCACGGCTCAACGTCCGAAGCGTACTGAGGAGAGTTCGGGTCAGCTGCAGTGATCCTCGCGTAGCGTCGGCGAAGTCGCTCATAGTTGTCAACAAGGTCCCTGCTGTCCTGAAGCTCCTGCTGACAACGCTGGAGTCGTGAAGACAACTCCACAATGTCGTCCACAAGCCTCTCGCACTGAGCGTGGTGCAGAGGCCCCTCGACGTCACGTCTGGTGAAGTCGGCTGTGCCACTAGGGCGCTGAGGGGTGTAGGCGTACTCCGTGCACCCGAGGCGGAACCTGTGGGCGTGACTCCAGTAGGTAGTCGCCTCCCACGTAGCATCCTCCTCAGCCGCACGTTGGGAGCTCCTCCAAGCCGGAGAGAAGTGTGAGTGCAGCAGCTCCGAGTTGTAGTAGACGGACAACTGGGAAAACCACTCCAGTCCACCAGTAGAGGGTACAGAGACCCTAGTGGTGTGGTAGATGAAGCGAACACGGTACTCACGGTACCACGCAGCACGAAGAAGAGAACAAAGACGGGCACGCATCCTCGGGACAACACGTCCAGAAGAGATCAGCACTGTCTCCCTCCTGGGTGTGTGAGGTGCGATGCGGCTGGCTAGGGCGTGGTGAGGAACACGACCCCCAATCGACTTACGCGCCGTCTGCTTGGTGCGCGCCATCTACAAACATTTGAAAAGAAGAGAGTAAGATCAATAATCAATAATTTAAGTTAGAATTAAAACAATAAGCACAACAAGATAAGAAGCACAAGGGTTGAGATGGGAAGCACAAAGTTTTGGAAATACTATTTTATAAGAAAATAGTATAGTCCTTATTTTCGACCATTTCTAACTAGGCTTGCGTCCTACGGGCAACACGGCTCTGATACCACTTTGTCACGCCCGGTCATCGTAAAGATGAACAGATGCTAACCACATGTATGCCAGGATCAGTTGAATCGTACATGCGTTGACGAAAGTGAAATACCATTACATAGCCATGTTCGAATACATAAATAGTCTTACAATACGACCCGAAGGTCTACAAATACACACCACAACCTATTTACAACATCTAAACAGTTCACCAAGATTAAACTACAACGGAAGGCTAATTAGGTAAGAACAGCTCCATCTCCACAGGCAGTCGCGCGAAGGATCGCCAGCCTAGCCCAAGTCTTCCGGGTTGATGAAGAAGTCTTCTGGTGCTGCTTCTTCTTCATATTCTAATGTAAAAGTAAACGCTTGAGTACATAGAGTACTCAGCAAGTGCGGGAAGAGAATGACATGATTGGCTAAAGCAAGGGAATGCCAATTATGGCTTAAGCACTATGCTTAGAACCTAACCTTAGCTTTCAAATATCAATATCATAATTCAAGAAGTAATTCAACACATAATTAAAGATGATGAATGTAACTTGAATCATAAATAACCACCATTTCCCAACCATAATCTAATTATGAACTGGTCCCAAGTCGCTCTTATCCGTGAGCACGACTGTCATGACAGTTTTACAAATCTCTGCAGAGAGTGTACCCTTTCCCCACAAGCAGTGATTTCATCCCCTGTTGCCAGGTGGACTAAGTGAACCTACCTGAATGCCCATGGTAGATAACCACATTTCACACTTCCTTTAGTGTGAGGCCAGGAGATCACAACATGGTCTTTACAAAGGTACTCCTGACTAGTGCTAGCCCTCTAAGGTTTCCACCACTGAGGCACTCCCGGAGTAACCCTCCGCCTCAGAGCCCCCTCTTGAGCCTTGCGATTCCCAGAGCAGTACCCCTGCATCATTCCCCGCACCATCCAACTACTAGCATTTCATCGGGAGAAACGTAATTAATTGACCAAGCTGCCCCATCTCAGTCTCGTGGTGGTACTATAAAGCTTAGTGGCTTCCTCCATAAACCGGTCCTTAGAATCCGGTGGTACCAAACCCAATCTCGAGTCTCGTGCAGACTGCACCATACCAAATCTATCCAACCACCAGATTCCTATCCACTACTATTGTGTATCCACCACAATTAAAGTAATCATAAAGTTTAACATGTCACAATTGTATGAAAGCCCATTCCCAATGTCTAAGCATGGCTAAGCATAATTAATTACCTATCTACTTCCCAACCCACATCAGGTGACAAGGGATTATATGGAACAAGGCATGAAACATGAAATAGGACATCAATTTAATTATCATGCATCTAACTAAAATCCTAAAATTGGTACAAGATGGTCAAGGGCACTTGCCTTCGTCGAAGACTTGGTTGTTGGTGAAGTCTTGGTCTTGGAGATTGAAATTGGGGTCGTAGCACGACTCTAAATATATTACCCAAGCATGGCAAAGAGAAATAAAGGCTAAAATAAGTAAAGAGCACACAACACATGGCATCAAACATACACATAGGCATAAAACTCTATACTAATGTGTCCCTACCAGGTATTTATTATTTTACATAGCCAAAATATGCATTTTATATTTATCTTACATTTTTAAGATTTATTTATGGCCTAAAATCATTTTTATTGAATTTTCTATGGCCAAAATGTATTTTAAGCATTTTTAATAAATTTTCCATGGTCAAAATATATTTTATTTGAACTCTACAATTTAATTACAGCATAAAAACATTTTAAACAAAATTTCCTACTGTTTTTATGTTTATTCACCATTTCTATCTAATTTCTACACCTTAAATACACCTATAAACAATATTCAGCAATTAAATAAAAGTCCTGGAACTGATTAATAAGTTTCCTACACTGTACAGGGGCTAAATCCATAATTCTACAATTTTCCAGGGGCTAGATTGACTAATTAATTGATTAAATACAATTCCAGAGAGTCCAGGGGCTAGATTGCTAAATCCAGGGGCTAGATCTGAATTCCAGCAAAGGCAAGGGGGTAGCTGGTGAATTTCCAGGGGCTGCGGTGTAAAATGCGACGGCGGGAAATGAATTTTAAACGTGGATCGTTGGATCCTAGATGAACGCACGAGATTTAATTATACCGAACCAGTATGAAGACCTAATCTCGGCCGTTCGGTTTGAACCGAAGGCCGAGATGCAGCCACGTCGCCCCCGACGACGCAGGCGGCGCACGGCGCGGCGGCGGTCGACTCCCACAGCAGCGACCTCGCCGGAGTTGGCCAAACCAGCAAATTCTAAGCCCATTTAACGCGCTACTTGCATGAAACGAGAGAGAGGGAGAAGGGGAACGCACCTAGGGGAGTATCGGGGCGCGAAATCGGCCGGAGAGGGGTCGGCGACGAGAGGTGGCGGCGGTTGGCGTCGGAACTCGTCGATCTTGGCGATTCCCCGGCGATCTCCCCGCTAAACCTTGCTTGGCGTGCTCCTGGTGTCACGGCGAAGACGTTAGAGGGGATAGAGGGGTGAGGCAATCGACGGTTAGCCGGGAACGAAGGTGACCAACCTTGGCGACGGTGAGGCTGGGGTTTGCACGCGGGGAGGAGGAAAGAGAGGGGGAGAGGGGAACTTTATAGAGGGGATAAGTGCGGCGGTTGCTGGCGCGCGCGAAGGGGGTTTCCCCGGGGTGGATGCGTGCGTGGGGCGACGGTTGGAGGGGGGTGCAGCGTGGGCGCGGCGCGGGAAAGAGAGCGACGGTTGCTCAGTGAAGGTGATGACAGGTGGGGTCCCGGCGGCAGAGAGAGAGAAGAGGGGAGGGGCTGGCTGGGCCGCGGGTGAGGGGAGAGAGAATTGGGCCAAGGGGAAAAATTTGGCCCAACAGGGGTTTTATTTGTTTTTCTTTTTCTTTTTCCATTCCTTTCTTTTTGTTTTGATTTCAAATTCAAATTTCAACGTTTGCTACACATTTAAACTTCAAAATTCACACATAAATGCATACTAGAATGCGCAAGGGTTTGATCAAATTTTATTACATGAAATATGGGTGTTACAGTATTATATCCAAAATTAAATAATTTAATTTTATGGATCATGACCTGTGTCCTCCCGTTGATTTTTGAAGCTTTTAGACTCATGGTGCTAGATTATGGACTGCAATGAAAATTTGTTTAACTGACAACTGGAATAGTAAACAGAGAATGATCTTCAAAATTTGCCGGCAAAGATCAAGTTCCACACACATGATCAGTGAGAATGCCCAGGATACGGGGCAATTATTGTGTTTTGGTAATATGTACCGTAGATGTTTCTCTTTATGCTCTGTGCTTCAGTTTGAAACTATATGATAGTAAGAAACTATATTCTTTCATATTATTTATGATTCTATTACACGTGGGGAGTTTACTATCAGAGTGTAAATACTTCCAATTATACAGGTACACATTGTGGTTCCTTCTTTCCTGGTGGCTTATGCTAGATCCAAGATCTATTGGACTGAGCATTCTGAAGTGTGAACCAGAACTTTGGAACTATCATTTATTATCTACTTGATCTTCGTCATCATTGAGATGCTCCTTGAGGCTCTGAATTTGAGGTTGGCAATTGACATTCTCCCAGATTGAATCAGTGTTTGGCAACTCATATCCTTCTGGTCTCAGTGACAGCGCAAACTCCGGTAGATCAGGTATTGATTGAAGTACGCTGCACAACAGAAGTAGCAAAATCATAACTAGAGCGAAACTAAATGTGAACATTTATAGTTTGTTCGTGCATATTTTTGAGACAAATCCAAGAAGACTCGTCTCAACATGTTCTGAACATGTCTGTCCCTTTTGTGCTGCAAAGGCATTTACCATCCATAAACTATCAGATGTGCAATTTATCACTAGATCTTTAGAGTTCCTCTTAAGATATGGGGATTACCAATTACCTATTTTTGTTCTGTTCAAATAGATGACCGTACATTTGAAACTTTTTGTATGCGACATCTGGAATTTTCCTGTGCATGTTCTTCATGACACCCCAAGGAGGAGGTACCCTGCATACAATTGATTAAATAATATATCTCTTCCAAATATACATTTTGATTCAAACTAAACTAATTGCTAATCGCTTGGACTGGTATCAGACCTTGTGACAGGATTTGCCAAGCAGAAACTTAAGCAAGCCCTCTTGCTCTCTGAAAGCAGGTCATCAGCTGCAGAGAGGCAACAGACTGCACTGATATGATTGGCTGCTTCGCCGCCCTTATCGAGCACGAGACCATGGTAATAATATGCTACTGCCTGATGGTAAGATTTAATATCATCATGTTAATATTAGAAATAAGGTATTTGACCTTGTGGAGGAATTGTGCTGTGTCATCAGGCAACCTTAGCCTCCATGCATTTCCACTTCAGGAACAGCAGAAGCTTCTTTCCATATGAATCGCTCGTGTCACATCCAGACAGGCAATAGTGAGCCTGCCACAAACGATGAGGATAAAAACTGATGACTTGAGGAATGCTTAAACGTGCTGGTGGAAATGTAGACTGAAAATTGGAGTACTGACGTGAGAAAAATAGCTGACTTGCTCACAGGCTAGCCTTCTTTTAACTGACAGTGTTGCCTTTTCACACTCCGAAGCCAAGCCTAGTTGTATTTCTACACACTGTATATTGAATAGCAACAGAACAAGGTGATTACCAATTGGGCTTCATAACATTTTGACTATCCAGGGATCAAGGGTATAATTACCTGAGCCAGTGCCTGAATTGAGATAGCTTCAAGCATATTCTCCTGCAAGTAACTAGGGAAGCTCTTCCTGTCATCGAAAACAGAGGGTGAAGTATTTGCTTAAAGGAATATTTGGAGGTTTAACTTCTCAATTCGATTTTAAATTTCATCAGGGTAATGGCATACTTGATTTGTGCAGGTATTTGAACAAGTATTCGGTGCACGGAATAGTCTAAGCATCCTGATGCCCTGAGCAACGAATCAACAACGTCCTTCTTTGCATCTGCAATAGGTTAATCATCCCAATTTGTAGCTGTAGTTACAATCATCACGGTACTATATTTTCTCCAATCAAAAGAAAGATACTATATTTGCCAGCGAGTAACCAAAACTATTTTCTGCCAGTGGCAACAATGAAAATTTGCCACAAATCACAACAGTACTGTAGTAACAAAAAGAAACATTTATGGACATCAACCGCAAAAAGGATGAACAGACCTTCAGATACCTTCCTTTCACCTCCAGCTTGGCCATTCTTTTGAACGAGTATCAGGTTGGCCTCAAACAATGCAAGCATCGCCATCATGTGCACGACCGACAGAACTTCATACCATGCGCTCGCCAAACAACACTCCTGAATGTACAGTATCCTCTTGCAGAGCAATCAGTAAAGGCAGCCAGATAACCGGAGTTAAAATCTTGGAAGCACTAAACTCTCACCTGGTCATCATCTAACGTCTTCCATCTAAACTGTACTGACGATTCAAGACGGCTCTCTGTTTAAAAGCAGGGAGAAGAAATCCGTTGTAAACCTTTAAATTACCAGGTGAATTACAGAAAAATGAAAAGGCACTGCAGAAAAGCCGAAACCTTTCATTGTTAGGCCAAGAACGACTGGCAAGTACTCCTCTAGTGCGTGTTGCAGTTCTGAAACAGCTGATACGTCCCCGTAATCTGAATACACACAACGTTATCAGTGTCAGCAAGCAAATCAGAACCACTTGGTCTAGCAAATCGTAGTCAACTGGTATGCACGCAGTCAGTAACAGAAAAAAAATCAGTGATTAGCGTACATATTTCTTCAGCCAGAGCGACGACATTGGCACGGAGCGCTGAGAGGCGATCGACGAGATCCTTGGAAACTAGACCCCTGAGCGGATGCAGCACATCGGAGGCCACCGGGATGCGGACAGTGGGTACGAACACGGCAAACTCCTGTATGATGCTACGTCGCTTTCGCCCCTTGCCGCCTATGCCGTGCTTCTTGGGGATCGACGGGCCGCACCCCATGCCTTTAGATCCTGTGTCGCAGTAAAATGCAGAGGAGTTCAGCCCCCACTGTCTGAGTCTGAGATGCAGCAACTCAACTTGACCAAAAGCAGATAGATCTGCATCCAAGATCAATGAATTAAGAGAAGATTAATCATGCATTTCTCCCCAGACTTACAATGTCGGCCGGCCAAGATGGTTGTTCCTTCCAGCCAAGGGGCCAGCGCGCTGAAGAAGTTGACCCTGCACATGCATCGATACAAAAAGGTGATCCGTCACAGGACGCCGGCTTTATACTAGTACTAGTTGCCATCGGAAGGGTAGTAGTAAAAGTGAGAGGTGGGTTACGAGGAGGAGACGCAAGCGGAAGCAATGGCCCGGCTCTGTTCAGGTGACCAGATCAGAGATAGAGAGATTTGCATAATGGGGTGCAGATTCCGAGGCGGAGGGGAGCACATGGCGAGGCGCCGATGCCACAGGAGGAGCATCCGCCTCCTCGTCCTCGCCCAAGTGGAAGAAGATGTATTGATGCCAGTAAACTATTGTAACACCCACTATTTTAAAGAGGAAAAAAATTGTAAAATGAATTTTTCAAGAAGTAAAATCATTTTCTTAGGAATAAAATTCATATAAGACAAGATGCATCATATTTGAATGATTGTGTGAATTTTTGAAAATTCAAATTCGCTAGAAATTTGGTTTACAAATTCAAAACATAAAACAAAAGAAAAAGAACACAGAAAAGAAAAAGAAAAAGGAAAAACATCCCTGGGCCGAATTCCCCAATCCGGCCCAACTTTCCCCGCTCTCCCGCACTGGCCCGCGCCTCCTCTCCCCTCCCTCTCTCTCTGTCAGCCGGGCTCCGCGCGCCAGCCTCTCCCCGCACCACACCCTCTCTCCCCCTCGCTGCTAGCCGGCCCTGCCTGTCAGACCCGTCACCCACCTCCCGTCGCGCCCGCGCCGTAACGCCTGCATGCGATAACACCGCGCCGCCCATTTATTTTCCCCCTCTTCATTCCCGGCCATTTCACCCTAATCAAGTGTCGCGTCGTGCCCATGATGGCCGTCGACCGTTTCTACTCCGAATCCCCTATAAAAACCCGACCATTCCCCTCAATTTCCTTACCCGGCGATCAAAACCTTAGCTTCGACAAGCTCGGTAATGGCGCCACTGTTCCCGACTTTCCACCCACTTCTACTCCTCGGGAGTTTGCCTAACACCTTTCCCGTGTTTAGGAGTCCGCCGGACATCACCGTAGGGGTGGAACGTCGCCGCGTCACCGATTCCATCGTCGCCGACCACCCTCCGTCCAATATCCGGCCGTGCGACAACCTCTGGTGAGACCCCGTGCCCTCTTCATCGTTTTGCGCTAGTCAGATGTGCCCCAAAGCATCTGTAGCGTATTTTCGTTCAACTCCGGCGAGGTCGCCGCTGCACTCGCGTCGCCGCCGCCGCGCGCCGCCCCTGTGCCGTCGCTCCCGCCTCTCGGGGTGACGTGGCCCCCTCTCGGCCGTTCATTTTGAACGGGCGGCCGAGATTAAAACCGAGCGTACCGCTTCGGTTAATAAAATCTGAGCTATCCAATTTAAAATCAACGGCCCACGTTCAAATTAGTTTTCTCGCCGTCTGAATTTCACTCAGCCCCTGGAAACTTGCGGGCCACCCCTGAGTTATTCTAAAATTCAAGTCTAAACCCTGTAAATGTTGAACTAGCCCCTAGACTTTTTAGAAATTAGGAAAATACTGGTAAATTGAATAAAAAGTGTTTTTAAGCCCCTGAAAAATTATAAAATGGCAAATAAAATCTGGAAAAATTGTAGAATAATCCCTGGACTTAATAAAAATTATTTTTAACCTCTGGAATAGTTCTGTATTTGTAGAAAAGCCCCTGTTAGTTCTAAAAATTAAATAAAAGTCCTTACTTTGTATAAAATAAATATAAAAATAGATTTAAATATGTTTTATTTATTTTCCTTTCTGTATTATTTTTATTAATTCATTTAAATTGCTGAAATGGTCATAAAAATACTTTTAAGTATATTTAGTTCATAAAAATTGTTTTGCACATAGAAATAATTAGAAAAAAATAATGTAAAAATTGTAAAAATTATATTATTGATTATAAATCTGTTTTAAGCTTATTTTGAAGGATAAAATTTCTAGAAAATAATTTTAGGGTTCTAATAAGTATAAAATTGTATAAAAATCTATAAAAATATGTTTTACTCACTAAATTTTCATTTAACTTTAAATTTTCATCAACAAATGTATGTCTATAATAAAAATTAACCCTAAAATCACTTTTGCGTAGGAATTTGCGTTTATTTGAATATTGTGCATTTTTCTATGTTCTTATTGTATGTTATTTTTTCGTGCAACAACGTAATTTAGAGTCGGGGCCAGAACCCACCCTTAACCTTCAAGAGCAGCAGTTTCCCGACGACCCCGAGACACAGTTTGGAGGCAAGTTCCTTGACCATCTTGTACCCTTTTTGTTAAGTTTTAGTTAGTTACATGCTAATTAAAATATGAAACCTATGTTATGTTTTCCTAGATTTTTTCCACAATATTCCTTGTCAACATGGTTTGGGTGTTTTATTATTATTTAGTTACGCTTAGCCATGCTTAATTGGAATATGATCTATATATTTACAAGTTTACATTTGAAGTACTTTGATTCATGAATTGATGGCTATAGTGGAAATTAGTAGATAGGAATCTGATAGGGGTTTTTTTATGGATTGGTGCATGCGTGCACAAGACCTTGGTTTGGGGCTTGACACCTATCGGATTCTAAGGACCGGTTTATGGAAAAAGTTGCTAAGCCATTTAGTATCACCACAGAATTGTATATGGGACAACTTGGTTTAGTAATTTGGTTTCTCTCGATGTAGCATGGGTAATTGATCGGGCGGGGAATGGGATTTGCCTTGGGATCCGCATGGCTCAGAGGGGGCTTCTCCTGGCGGAGGGAAAATAGACTCTAGGTGCCGGAGCGGTGAAACCTTAGAGTACCCATTGCAAGTTGGGAGAACCATTGGAAACACCTCGTAGTGATCTCCTGGCCACACACCTACGGAAGTGTGTATTGTGGTTAGCTACCACGGGCATCAGGGAGGTTTACTTTAGTCCACCTGGCAACAAGGGACGAAATCACGAACTGTGGGTAAAGGATACACACTCTGCAGAGTTTTGTCAAACTGTCTAGACAGCCGTGCTCACGGACACGAGCGGCTTGGAAACCATATTCATAATTAGCACTTGGTTACTAAATGGATGGTTTGGGATTGGTCTTACCTGGATTAATTTTGGGATGTTGGTTGGGATTTCACCTAGTTGTAGGTGCTTAATAAACAATTAAGAGTAGGTTGTTACTGCAATAGAGCTTAACATTTTATTTGCCTTCCTTGTTGTGAACCACACATGACATAACTTCCCAACTTGCGAGTACCGTTGGTACTCAAACTTGTTAGTTGCATATACCCCCCCCCCCCCAGTCTACGAAGACGCGGAGGTGGAGAAACAGGACTTCTACAGAGACCCCGAAGAGATGTTCTAGTCTGGCGCTCCCCCGTGCAATGCCTGTGTTTGGAGCCCTTGATTATGTTTTTCCGCTGCTTGTGTACTTTTATTTTAGACCTGGATGGTCATTTAGGTAATAAGGTGATGTAATCGAACATGGTATTATATTTGGTATTTCACTTTCGTCTACACATGTATGAGTTGAACTGATCCTGGCATACATGTGGAAAGCATCTGGTTGTCTTCTTATTACCAGGTGTGACAAAGTGGTATCAGAGCCGTGTTGCCCGTAGGACGCAAGCCTAGACAGAATAGGACGATTTAAGGACTTTACTATTTTCAAATATTATTAATTGTAAAATTTCTTTGTATTCTTTACCTTGCACTTATTTCACTTACTCTTTAATTTGTTTTATTATTGACACTCTCCTGTTTCAAAATCATAGATGGCCAACGTCAGGAGAACCGCTCGCATGTCAACTGGAGGCTATGTTCCCAACCGAAGGATTGCTGCCCGCCGTACCCCACTCAATGATCCTCGACGTGCAGTGGTGATTCGTACTGATGGAAGAGCTGCAGGACGACTTCGACGTCGACTTCAAGCCATACTGATCGACGCCGGCTACAGACACGAGAGACTGGCACTCACCTACCACTCTATTGGGATGCAGCGTCCCTGCTGGATCGAGTGGTCATGCAAGCTATTTGTCTACTATGGGGATGAACTACTCAAGGTGCACCGTACCCCTGCTGCAAGGAGCTACTGACGACATGCTGAGCAGGATGTCAGCTGGGAAGCCATCACCTATTGGAGCCACACTTACCGCTATCAGCTGTGGAACTCGGTGCACGCTTACACTCCCGAGCGTCCCAGCGGCACTGGCAACTTCGTCACCAGGTACGTGGAGGGGCCCCTGACCCTTCCATAGACTCAACAAACAATTGATGACGTGGAGCGCCTCAGCATTCGCCTCCACAAGGCTCAGCAAGAAATTCAGGATGTTCGTGACCTGGCAGCACATTATGAAAGGCAAGTGAGGAGGTACCGTCGGATCACCGACGAGGACCCAGATGGGTATGCTTCAGACACCTCCACTTGGATCCCGGACTCTTCTGACCGCCGTGTTGGTCGTGGCGACACCGACTCGATGGACTATTCTTCAGACGAGGAGCCAGGCTCAGGGGAGCCTTCTGTGCCGCAACAACCAGCCAACTCTCCTCCGCATGGCAACGAGTCTCGTGGCAGCAACTCGGGGTATGATGGAGATGACGATGAAGACCCAGACGAGGAGGAGGACCCCGAGGAGCGAGAGTAGACTCTGGCCTGCCCTACAACTCAAGATTAAGACACTTACCCATGAGTTGTAATAAGAGCGATGTAGTAACGATTTGTGTAATCTTGAGTTGTATGATTTTTGTTTTGAGAACTTGATTATCCATGTTTGCGTTTATTTAATGAAAGTGATCTTTATTTCTTTATCTCCTTATTGATGCATATAGTGGGAAAGACGTATAGAATAGTGTCTCTCTTATCTTTTTATTCTAAGGCAACACCCCAATCTCAGATGGCGGGTAGAGGAAGAGGACGTGGACGTGGTGTGCCACCCAATCAGGATAATGAAGTCCCACTACCTCAATGGAATGGAAGAGGTGCTCGTGGGGCACCAGCTGCAAACCAAATGCAGCATATGATGGCTATGCAACTTCAAATGATGCAAAACTTGACACAAATTGTGAACAATATGCAATAGGCTCATCAAGCACCACCACCCCCTCCACCACCACCACCCCCACCTCCAAGATTTTGCTTAAGAGACTTCATGAACACTCAACCCCCACGCTTCTCCAACGCCACAGAACCCATGGATGCAGATGATTGGATCAATACTATTGAAAGTAAACTAAGGATTGTACAATGTGAAGGAAGGGAAAGGGTGTTATTGGCATCACACCAACTCCATGGACCTGCGGCTGATTGGTGGACCGCTTTTACTGCGGCTCATGGAAACCAAGACAACATTACCTGGGAAGAGTTTAGAGAAAACTTCCGTAATCATCATGTACCTGCAGGAGAAATTCAAGCCAAGCATATGGAATTTCTAGCACTGAAGCAGAGGAACATGAACATAAGGGGGTATTTGAACAAGTTTACACAATTATCTCGGTACGCCCCTGGAGATGTTGACACTGATGCCAAGAAACAATTCTGTTTCAAAGAGGGACTGGACAAAGAGATACAGTTGATGATGTCTTCCAGTGACTATGCTAGTTTCCAACATCTGGTGGATAAAGCTTTCACGGTAGAAAGAAAGAAGAAGGAGTGTGAAGGAGAAGACCGCAAAAGGAAGATGATGATGGGGCAGTCTTCAAGTAGCAATCGTCCTCGCTTTAACCCACAGCAATCGGGACACCTGAGTCATCCCATGGGCAATAATCAAGGTCAGCGGTACACTAACAACTCTTCATTCAGACCTCAATCTCAGTATGCACGCCCACAGTACCAGCAGATGCCACCACAACGCCCTCAAATGTATCAACAACGTCCTATGACTTCAAACCCTCGGCCAACTGGGCAACCACAGCAAAATCAACAAAGAAACAAGGCTCAAGACACCAGTACTCGGGGAGCTTGCTATATATGTGGTGACAAGGGACACTACTCCAACAACTGCCCGAAAAAGCATTCGTAGCAGAACCAGTCCAGAGGAAGGATCAATCATGTTGTTCTGGAGGAAGCTCAAGACGCATAAGATGTGGTGATCGGTACGTTCCCTGCTGATTCCCATCCTTCTACAGTATTGTTTGATTCTGGTGCAACACATTCGTTCATAGCAAAAGAATTCATAAGGAGACATGGAATGAATGTTACATTAATGAATCAAGTATTAGTAGTCAACTCTCCTGGAGGAGAGATGCTGACAAGGCAAGTATGCCCTAATGTAAGCATAAGCATTAGGGGGGTAGCATTCTTAGCAAACCTTATAGTGCTGGAGTCACAAGGAATAGACATTATTCTCGGAATGGATTGGTTAACCAAGTACAAAGGAGTGATCCACTGTGCCACAAGAACAGTATGTCTGACTTATACGGATGGCACAAATGTGGAGTTTCGTCCTGATCAAGCACCAGTTCAGAAATTACAACTCAACCAGGTTGAAGGAGTACAAGAGATCAAAGTTGTTGGTGATTTTCCGGATGTGTTTCCTGATGAACTATCGGATATGCCCCATGACAGAGAAATTGAATTCATCATTGAATTAGTACCTGGTACAACACCAATTTACAAGCGACCATACAGGATGGATGCTAAACAATTGGCAGAATTGAAGGATCATATCAATGAGTTGTTAGCAAAAGGATACATTCATCCTAGTTCCTCACCTTGGGGAGCTCCAGTGATATTTATGCCCAAGAAAGATGGCACACAGAGATTATGTGTGGATTATCGTGCACTCAATGCAGTAACTATCAATAACAATATCCTTTACCAAGGATTGAGGATTTGTTTGACCAATTGAGAGGTGCATGTGTGTTCTCGAAGATTGATCTGCGATCAGGGTATCACCAATTGAAGATACGACCCTCGGACATACCAAAGACGGCATTTTTTCAAGATATGGATTATATGAGTATACAGTCATGTCTTTTGGTTTAACTAATGCCCCGGCTTATTTCATGTACCTTATGAATAAGGTATTTATGGAGTATCTGGATAAGTTTGTCGTGGTGTTTATTGACGACATTTTGATATTCTCCAAAAGCGAAGAGGAACATGAGGAGCACCTAAGATTGGCTTTACAGAAACTTCGGGAACATCAGTTGTATGCAAAGCTAAGTAAATGTGAGTTCTGGTTAAAGGAAGTGTCATTTCTGGGACATGTTATATCACAGGGAGGAATAGCAGTAGACCCCAGTAAAGTGAAAAATGTTCTGAATTGGAAAACACCCGAAAATGTTGGGGAAATCAGGAGTTTCTTGGGCATGGCTGGCTATTATCGCCGGTTTATCGAAGGATTCTCAAAAATATCTCGTCCGTTAACCAAGTTACTTGAGAAGGGAGTTGCGTACAAATGGACACCAGAGTGTGAATCTAGTTTTACAGAGCTAAAGAAAAGGTTGACTACTGCTCCAGTGTTGATTATGCCGGATATGCAGAAAGAATTTGCAGTTTACTGTGATGCATCCGGACAAGGACTGGGATGTGTATTAATGCAACAGGGACATGTAGTGGCTTATGCTTCACGTCAACTCAGAAAGCATGAAAGAAATTACCCTACTCATGACTTGGAGTTAGCAGCAGTGGTTCATGCATTGAAGTTATGGAGACATTATCTTATAGGAAAAAGAACTGAAATTTATATGGACCACAAGAGTTTGAAGTATATCTTCACTCAACCAGATCTAAATCTCAGACAACGCAGATGGTTGGAACTTATCAATGATTTTGATGTCGGAATCAACTATCATCCTGGGAAAGCTAATGTGGTCGCAGATGCATTAAGTAGATCAGCTCAATACAATAGCTTGGCACTGCAAGGTCAACAACCGCAGTTATGTGAGGAATTAGCAAGGCTAAACCTTAGTATCGTAACTAATACGGAGGTAGTGTCTATGGAAGTAGATTCTACTTTGGAAAGGGATATTCGTGAAGGGCAAAAGAATGATAAGTGGATCCAGAAGACTAAGCAACTAATGAAAGAAGGAAAAGCACCGGACTTTAGAGAAGATGAACAGAGAACTCTATGGCTAGGGAAGAAAATATGTGTACCTAATATCAAGGAGATTCGAGAGCTGATACTGAGAGAAGCCCATGATTCGTCATACTCTATTCATCCGGGGAGCACAGAGATGTATCAGGATCTAAAGGATCGATATTGGTGGCATGGAATGAAATGAGATGTGGCGGAGTATGTAGCTCTGTGTGACACGTGTCAGAAGGTTAAAGCAGAACATCAAAGACCCGCAGGGTTACTTCAACCCATTAAAATTCCTGAATGGAAATGGGAAGAAATAAGTATGGACTTTATTGTGGGATTGCTGAGAACTCAGTCAGGATACAACTCTATATGGGTCATAGTGGATCGTTTGACCAAAGTGGCTCACTTTATTCCAGTAAAAGAAAGCTATTCTGGTTCAAGGTTGGCAGAACTATATATGGCAAGAATTGTATGCCTGCATGGAGTGCCGAAGAAGATAATATCAGATAGAGGTACTCAGTTCACTTCCAGATTTTGGCAAAAGTTGCATGAGTCTATGGATACCCGACTCAATTTCAGCTCGGCATATCATCCGCAAACTGACGGTCAAACAGAGCGTACTAACCAAATTCTTGAAGACATGTTGAGAGCATGTGCTTTGAAAAACAGTAGGAGTTGGGATAAGAACCTACCATATGATGAGTTCTCCTATAACAATAGTTATCAAGCCAGTTTGAAGATGTCTCCGTTTGAAGCTTTGTATGGACGGAAGTGCAAAAGACCATTGTTTTGGAATCAAACTGGGGAAAGCCAAGTATTTGGGCGTGAAGTGTTAAGAGAAGCTGAGAGACAAGTACAAGAAATCCGGAAGAATTTGAAGACGGCTCAGTCAAGGCAAAAGAGTTATGCTGATACTCGACGTCGTGATCTAACCTTTGAGATTGGTGATTTTGTGTATCTCAAGGTGTCACCCGTGAGAGGGTTAAGACGATTCAAGGTGAAGGGCAAGTTATCACCCCGATATATTGGTCCCTTCAAAATACTGGAGAAAAGAGGATAAGTAGCCTATCGGCTCGAGCTACCATCTCATTTATCAGATGTGCACGATGTATTCCACGTGTCACAATTAAAGAAATGCTTAAGAGTACCAGAAGAACAATTGCCATTGGAAGCAGTAGACGTGCAAGAGGACTTGACCTATACAGAACAACCTGTTAAGATTCTCGAGACATCAGAACGAGTTACGAGGAATAAAGTTACTCGGATGTGCAAAGTCCAATGGAGACATCACTCAGAAGAAGAGGCAACATGGGAAAGAGAGGAAGACCTCAAGGCGGAGTTTCCCAGTCTATTCTCTTAGGCGTCCAAATCTCGAGGGCGAGATTTCTTTTTAGGGGGGGTAGAATTGTAACACCCACTATTTTAGAGAGGAAAAAAATTGTAAAATAAATTTTTCAAGAAGTAAAATCATTTTCTTGGGAATAAAATTCATATAAGGCAAGATGCATCATATTTGAATGATTGTGTGAATTTTTGAAAATTCAAATTCGCTAGAAATTTGGTTTACAAATTCAAAACATAAAACAAAAGAAAAAGAAAACAGAAAAGAAAAAGAAAAGGGAAAAGAGAAAGGAAAAACGTCCCTGGGCCGAATTCCCCAATCCGGCCCAACTTTCCCCGCTCTCCCGCGCGGGCCCGTGCCTCCTCTCCCCTCGCTCTCTCTCTGTCAGCCAGGCCCCGCGCGCCAGCCTCTCCCCGCACCGCACCCTCTCTTCCCCTCGCTGCTAGTCGGCCCCGCCTGTCAGACCCGTCGCCCACCTCCCGTCGCGCCCGCGCCGTAATGCCTGCATGCGATAACACCGCGCCGCCCACTCATTTTCCCCCTCTTCATTCCCGATCGTTTCACCCTAATCAAGTGTCGCGTTGTGCCCATGATGGCCGCCGACCGTTTCTACTCCGAATCCCCTATAAAAACCCGGCCATTCCCCTCAATTTCCTTACCCCGGCGATCAAAATCCTAGCTTCGACAAGCTCGGTAATGGCGCCACTGTTCCCGACTTTCCACCCACTTCTACTCCTCGGGAGTTTGCCTAACACCTTTCCCGTGTTGTTAGGAGTCTGCCGAACATCACCGTAGGGGTGGAACGTCGCCGCGTCACCGATTCCATCATCGCCGACGAGCTCCTCCGCCGTCCATCGTCGCCGACCACCCTCCGTCCAATTTCCGGCCGTGCGACAACCTCTGGTGAGACCCCCGTGCCCTCCTCATCGTTTTGCGCTAGTCAGATGTGCCCCAAAGCGTCTGTAGCGTATTTTCGTTCAACTCCGGCGAGGTCGCCGCCGCACTCGCAACGCCGCCGCCGCGCGCCGCCCCTGTGCCGTCGCTCCCGCCTCTCGGGGTGACGTGGCCCCCTCTCGGCCGTTCATTTTGAACGGGCGGCCGAGATTAAAACCGAGCATACCGCTTCGGTTAATAAAATCTGAGCCATCCAATTTAAAATCAACGGCCCACTTTCAAATTAATTTTCCCGCCGCCGGGAATTTCACTCAGGCCCCTGGAAACTTGCGGGCTACCCCTGAGTTATTCTAAAATTCAAGTCTAACCCCTATAAATGTTGAACTAGCCCCTAGACTTTTCAGAAATTAGGAAAATACTGGTAAATTGAATAAAAAGTGTTTTTAAGCCCCTGAAAAATTATAAAATGGCAAATAAAATCTGGAAAAATTGTAGAATAATCTCTGGACTTAATAAAAACTATTTTTAACCTCTGGAACAATTCTGTATTTGCAGGAAAGCCCTTGTTAGTTCTAAAAATTAAATAAAAGTCCTTACTTTGTATAAAATAAATATAAAAATAGATTTAAATATTTTTTATTTATTTTCCTTTCTGTATTATTTTTATTAATTCATTTAAATTGCTGAAATGGTCATAAAAATACTTTTAAGTATATTTAGTTCATAAAAATTGTTTTGCACATAGAAATAATTAGAAAAAAAATAATGTAAAAATTGTAAAAATTATATTATTGATTATAAATATGTTTTAAGCTTATTTTGAAGGATAAAATTTCTAGAAAATAATTTTAGGGTTCTAATAAGTATAAAAATGGTATAAAAATCTATAAAAATATGTTTTACTCACTAAAATTTCATTTAACTTTAAATTCTCATCAACAAATGTATGTCTATAATAAAAATCAACCCTAAAATCACTTTTGCGTAGGAATTTGCGTTTATTTGAATATTGTGCATTTTTCTATGTTCTTATTGTATGTTATTTTTTCGTGCAACGACGTAATTTAGAGTCGGGGCCAAAACCCACCCTTAACCTTCAAGAGTAACAGTTTCCCGACGACCCCGAGACACAGATTGGAGGCAAGTTCCTTGACCATCTTGCACCCTTTTTGTTAAGTTTTAGTTAGTTGCATGCTAATTAAAATATGAAACCTATGTTATGTTTTCCTAGATTTTTTCCACAATATTCTTTGTCAACATGGTTTGGGCGTTTTATTATTATTTAGTTACGCTTAGCCATGTTTAATTGAAATATGATCTATATATTTACAAGTTTACATTTGAAGTACTTTGATTTATGAATTGATGGCTATAATGGAAATTAGTATATAGGAATCTGATAGGGGGTTTTGTATGGATTGGTGCATGCGTGCACAAGACTTTGGTTTGGGGCTTGACACCTATCGGATTCTAAGGACCGGTTTATGGAAAAAATTGCTAAGCCATTTAGTATCACCACATAATTGTATATGGGACAACTTGGTTTAGTAATTTAGTTTCTCTCGATGTAGCATAGGTAATTGATCGGGCGGGGAATGGGCTTTTCCTTGGGATCCGCATGGCTCAAGAGGGGGCTTCTCCTGGCAGAGGGAAAATAGACTCCAGGTGCCGAAGCGGTGAAACCTTAGAGTACCCATTGCAAGTCGGGAGAACCATCGGAAACACCTCGTAGTGATCTCCTAGCCACACACCTACGGAAGTGTGTATTATGGTTAGCTACCACGGGCATCAGGGAGGTTTACTTTAGTCCACCTGGCAACAGGGGACGAAATCACGAACTGTGGGTAAAGGATACACACTCTGCAGAGTTTTGTCAAACTGTCTAGACAGCCGTGCTCACGGACACGAGCGGCTTGGAATTCATATTCATAATTATCACTTGGTTACTAAATGGATGGTTTGGGATTAGTCTTACCTGGATTAATTTTGGGATGTTGGTTGGGATTTCACCTAGTTGTAGGTGCTTATTAAACAATTAAGAGTAGGTTGTTACTGCAATAGAGCTTAACCTTTTAATTGCCTTCCTTGTTGTGAACCACACATGACATAACTTCCCAACTTGCGAGTACCGTTGGTACTCAAACTTGTTAGTTGCATATTCCCCCCCCCAGTCTACGAAGACGCAGAGGTGGAGAACCAGGACTTCTACTGTGGGGACCGGGGTCCACACATCCGAGGATCTCATTGGGTGGTGCCGTGCGATGCGGCACCTAACAGCACACACAAAAAAGATACCAAAACATATAAAGTTTTCATTTTATAATAAGAAGAGTTTACAAAAGAGTGTACAATAGAAGTACACACGCAGCGGAAAATACATACTCATAATCTCACCTAACTAAGCAGGAGAGAAGGCGTCCATGCCCTAGGACAATTCTCACTAGCAACACGAAGAACATACAACAGCGGCGTGGCTCACATGAGATTTATCTCGACACCTCGAGTCTAATGTACAACCTGAATAGCAGAAATAAAACTAATACCTGCAAAAAATCGTTAAAGCGCAAACGTGAGCATAAGGCTCAGCAAGACTTAACCGTCTCACTAGACATATGCAAGGGGACACTAAACATAGGTAAGGTGAAGCATAAATGACTCGCCTACAAGTGGATCCTTATAATCAGATTTTATGTAGCAAATGACATTCTCCAAGCACGGCACATCATAGGCTCCACAATCAAACAAGAAACGCTTTACCGATGATATGACATGCTTAGAGCACATAATGCTATTACAGCTAAAGTATGGGGAAACTGTAAACTTTTAATTATACTATCCCTAAATCATACAAGGTTGCAAAGTAATTATAATTCAATACAACATGATTTTCTGGCTTCTTTAGTATTTACTACGTCACGACACAGTGAACAAGTGGTACTCTATTACTGCGAGGGACAGTGATTGCAATCAGGACACACCCGGACAACACGACACATACGTCGTTCGGAAGTGTCAGCGAGCACACCCGTACCTACATAACACTTCAGTACTAGGCGTATATGGCAACCTTTCACGAGACACTCAAATGTCGAACCGGTCGATCTGTCTCGAGCAGGAGGTCCCTGCGTGGGGCGTACTCTGACGTGCCCACCAGCGGATTTACACCTTGCTGCCCTCAACCCACACCTATAAAACGAAACGGTATGCCTCGACACCCAAGTGACCAAGCTACGTCAGTTTATTGGATTTCATATGTCCATTATGTTGCTGGTACAAGTCAAGCTTGTTCAGCGGGGCCGCATACAGACGGGCCTTAATCGACACAGGCAGGGATATGCGACCGAGACTCAATTCTCGCCACTTCCTATCCATTCCCTGCCCGGTTTCAGTTTCATTACATTATGTCATTTTCTATCCAACCAATCCTGTGAGATATGTCCTACATCTCTCGCGAGTAGATTCCAACTACTCGACTTCTACCGAATTTCCTATGCATTAGCAAACCAGCTACTACAGGTCAAACTGTAACTCGTTCCAACCATCCCTGGGATTTTTGGCCATGCAAGTGGAGTATCAAACACCTTATACGTAATGCACATATCAAACTTATGACGTAAGGTGATAAAGATTGTAAAAACTCTGTAAAGCTTTTAAATGCAAACCGGGGCTTGCCTTAGTTTGCGACTCGAATAAATGTTAATTGTTAGTGGTCCTTCTGTGCAGACTCCGCCAAGGACTTCAAGTGGACACCCTGGCCTTCTCCTCCAAGCGAAGCTCCTCGTCAATCACCTACCATCACGTTTCCTATCGACATGATATGCATATAAGTAAGTAATATAAGGAAACACTAGAGTTAAGAAGATTGTGTACTTTTTAGGGACGACGAGATTGACTAAGAGGAACAGACATGCCTCTGTTGTGTGGATAAACAAAGGATGACTCAAGGTGGCATAGTAGTGTCGAGAGAAGCACTGAAAGGTGCAATGTAAGACACATCGCGATTTAGCACTTGACACTTGGAGCTATGCCGCTCAAAGAGTGATAAGGTAGAATGGTGAAGAAGCATTACTGGACTGTGTGATGTAAGGAATACTAAGCGATCAAGATGGAGCATTGAAAGCTTAAGGCATGAGTGAACTGTGCAACAAGAGGTTGTGACTTAGAATTCGACCAATGAAGTTACACAAACTCATTAAGGAGTAAACCTAATTACGTGACAAGTGTGGTCGCAGGGTTCTGATAAGGATGAACCAGGGTGAAACCCTAGCGACACTTGGGAGTGAAGTGAGGTCAACATTCTTTGGACTTAAGACGTCATAACGAGCCTTGTTAACCTGACGTGAGTACCGAGACAACGTTCAAAGGACCTTTAGGTAAATCAGTTGCTACGACTATCTTCACAAGCATCGTCCAAGTTCTTACATGACACTATTGCAGTGCCCTTTGCAAGATTGTCCAGATGAGCTCGGTGAACTCTTGGAACTCGAATATGATGCGAGACCTTGTCGTGACGGTCATGCTTTGCCATCACGAGAAGATCGGATTAACGAGGTCCACATCGACCCGGACTCGTCAATGGGGTGAGCGGAATCCCGAACACCACCTTGTGAGTCTTAAGGCTAGTGATGTCGACTCGGTTGTTGATAAGCGACTCGACGAACCTGTCGTCGATGAAGTGGTACACCAAGTTAACCAATCCTGTGATCGGTTAGAGAACATCCTAGACACAACCAAGGAACTCTTATCCAAGGTTACCCCTGGTCTAGTTCTCCTTGTTGGTCGCGACGTTCTCGCATTCCTCTACCACAGGTCATCGGTGATCATCGACCCACTTGGTTTGACCTAGAAGGCATTTCATCTAGCATCTAGATTACAACTAGGACTCGATCACTCTGGCATCGACTTAACTTAATTGGGCCCGATGACCATCGTTGGAAATGTCATGAGGAAACAACTATAGGGTTCCTAGTATCTATATAAGGCAGGAGATGATTAAACTTCTTGATATCCAAAAGATGAGCAAGAAGATTAATACTTCTACCTGCAAGAGATGGATCCCTAGACAAGAGGCTCAGGAAGAGTGGAAAGATATGACAAGCTAAAGGTACCCATAAGGACGAATCACCACTTAGTGACTACCCTCAAATATCTATGTTGTGATACTCTCTAAACAATACAAGTACATGACGATCAGTGTATCCTGGACATGCACCTGACTTTAGACTAGCGCGGATGGTCAAGCCATGGCAACTACTATACTCTGCATCACCTTTAATCGTGTGCATGCAGCAACCACACTAACCATCAAGCCTCATCCATGGATCAACCATTCATACGCATAATTGTCCAAAGTCCTCATGCTCCCAACAACAGGCATGTCTGCTCGAGCAAGACATCCTGGTGGTTCAAGTGAACATGTCTCGATGTCTTCCCTTGGCCTAAATGATGTCGCCGAGATGTCATCCACATGTTCCTGCACCTTGTGCATCTCATGACATATTCGCATCGCTGGTTGGATGCAATCACAAAGGGGAACATCGCGACCAACACAGCGCTGCTGTGGCATGGAAGGGGGTGGGGACTATGGCGCAGGAAACAGGTTCACGCGGCCGACAAGCGACGTGTGGTGCTGGAACTATATGTTGAGTGCCGGACAATGGCAAGAGGGGTGCTGACGGCTTGTGGACGATGGATGCACACTGGTGACCATGCCCGCGGCGTGCTGGTGACCAGGACGGTGAGCAGTGGCGCTGAGTACCGTTGGATGGCGCAACAGCTTGACGGGAGCACTGTAGAGGCTTCATGGCGACCAGTCTCGCGCGAGGAAGTGGACAGTGACGGCGGAAGACGGAGGAGGCGCGAACGGGGTGGATCGCATGGTGCGTGGGCAGCAAGGTCGCGCGTGGCGCGGCGACCAGGGAGGCGCTCGGGGTCGAGCGTTGCAACACGTGAGCAGGACTCCCATCGGCAAGAAACCTAGATGGGAAGTGGAGAGGTAGAGGGAGGAGCATGAGGTGAAGAACTCACCCGGAGGACGAGCGACGGCCGTCGTCGAGGTTGGCGCACGGCGGCGGACTGAGCAGGGCGGTCGCCGAGCGGGCCAGCGGTGAGGGGGCGCTAGTGGGGCGCGGACCTGTGGCCGGAGGCGGCCGGCGGGGCGGTCTGAGCGCGCGGCGCGGGGAGGTGGAGCGCCGGCGTCGGCGGCGGCGCAGGCGGCGAAGGGAGGTGGCGCGCGGGCCTGGCGGGAGTGGCGCTGTGGGCGGGCGCCGGAGCGGGGAGGCGAAGCGCCGGCGGTGCGATGCGGGGCAGGCGGCGTGACGGCCAGGGCGAGCGGCATACGGCGGCGCCGGTGAGGAGCAGAGGCAGCGCGACGCGGGAACAACACCGGAGGCGGGCGGACGGCGGCTGTGGAGGTGGGGGCACGACGGGAGCGGCGCGACAGGAGGGAGTAGCGCCGGCCGGGACTGCTTGTGCGGCGCGGCCGGTGGCCGGGAGAGGAGTGCCGGGGGCGAGCGGCGGTGCGGCCTGGGAGAGGAAGCGGAGCGGGAGGAAGAAGATAAGGAAGGAGGGCGCGCGTGGTAAGGACAGAGAGGGATCGCGGTGGCACTGCATGCAGTCGCGTGGAGGCAGGGGAGGAGAGAGGAAGCCGGTGCCAACCTGCCAGGTGGGGACCACTTTTTCCTAGTACTGAGGATAAGTATGACATGTGGGCCCCACTCTCTTCTCCCTTCTCTTTTCAAAATTCAAAAGGAGCTAGCAGACATGCTTTAAAAATAGTCACCTTTGGCCCAGTGACTAAATAAAATGTGGAGAATTTTATGGTGCAATCAGATTTCAAAACTGAGCAAGTTGAATTTGAACTCAGATTTGAATTTGAATTCAAGTGGTGATACTTGACTCAAGGAAATAAATAGTAGATTAGGTTCAAAAATCCTGAAACTTTGGAGTTAACCTTTTTGAACCATAAGGGACCTCAGGAAAAATTTGGAGTTGATTTGGACAAGGTTGAGCGCAAAGTTTAAATTTGAAGTCGACGTTGATTAAACTCTCAGTATGTGTCCAATAAATGGGAAACATGCTTCAAAAATCTTGAAACTTTACCGAGAGTCTAGTTGGAATATTAGAAGGTCATGGAAAATTTTACGGCATGAGATTTGAATATTTTTGGATGTCCTATTTTAGGGTTGGAATAATTCCTTTTTCTTTCTCTCTATTTTGTTTTCTTTTCTCCTTTATTTTTTTCATTGAAAATGTGAATACTTGGAAATTAAGGATTTTACCCCTTAAGTTCCAAATATAGTAGCAATCATATTCTATATGTAAAATTTTAACAAGTTCCTATTTTTAGTGAACATTGGTTAACTCATATGGTTCATGTGAGTTTGAAGTCCAAAATCCACTTTCAAAAATTTTTAAGTTCGCATTTTTGTGTTCTGGCTTTACTCAAATGCGGGCTTTTACAATCCTTCCCCCTTAAAGGAATCTCGTCCCGAGATTCTAAGGAAGAGAGAAAGTTAGGCTGAATTGTTGATGAGACAAACATCTCCTGTCATGTGATTGGAGAAAGAGACTCTTCGTCTTCTTATTGCATCTATGATTTGGATGCTCGGCGTGACTGGGATCACACCGTAAGGTTTGTAGCTTAGAAAGCTATGTTGATATATTGGGGTCTTCTTCTTTTCGTCAAAAAGAAGTAAGCTTCTGCATCGGAGGACCTTAGACTCTAAGATAGTTAGGTGTCCTTAACTCTGGGTGTTTCTCTTACGAATACTTTTCTGCCCTGGTTTTGTGGCCAAAGTAATGTCACCATCCATGACGAGTCAAGGAGTTCCAAGACTTGATAATTAACTGATAACCTCGCGAAAAGAAAGATGTAGGGTTTTAGCGAGGTTGATAAGTTCATAGGAAGCTCCTCGCAACTAGAAACAATCAGTTTCCAGGACTCAAGTTGATTTGAGTTTCAACGGGTCAAGGACAAAGGCTCAACTGTGTTTTGGTCACAAGGTGTTAAGTGGTTTCCCTTGTGCCACTCAAGATAACGAAACAAGTCGAGGGCGTTGCGAATGATAAAGTTGATCACAACTCAAAATTGTGAGACACAACGTAGGTATTTGAATGGGGTCATATATTCTTGCTCAAAACTCATTAGTAATTACGTTTCATGATGCATCACAAGTGGAATAATGTTATGCATTAATGATGCAATGCTGGCCAGCTAGAAATGTAGACGGTATGATGCATTCATTATTATGCTTTGAGCAAAAATAGGTAAGACAATCCAAACACAGTCAGAAGTATCCCAAATACAGGAGGATTGAGTAAACTTGGTCATGAAAGGCGCTAGACAAGACTTGCTACTTTCATATCTCGACCAAGTTCGATGGTTTCAAGGTAAAAGTATTAGCAAGGAATGGTGAGGTGCATCTCAAGGCAACGGAGTGTACAAAATGGAACAAGGTGATTGAACTTCTTGTTGATGTGAAGTTCCCTGAAGCTTGCTAATCACAGCTTACAGGTAGTTGTGATTCCTTAACAAAGGGTCAGGTTTTCATCACGTAGGATTCCTAAGGTAGTATGTCTAACCTTTAAAAGGTGTGGTAGGGTTGCCTTCAGAAGTTGCAAAGAGAGTAACCTTTGAAGAGTAAGGTTCTCATCACTTCCGTAGGTTACACGAAGTGTTTGACAAGATACTGTGCTAGGCACGACCTTGGTTAGCGATCCAGGTTCTTGCTAAAGAATTTCCAGCTCATACTACTCACCTATGGCTTCTCGTCTCAGAGACTGAAGCAAGGGAGTGGTTTAGCGTGAAGAATCAACTGACTTCTTTAACTCGTTGATCGAGTTCCACAAGAAACGGGGTTCGAGGTGATCCGTTACTTAAGCTTCTCATTGACTTAATGAGTCAATGTTGTACTCGGTCCTACTTACTTGAGCATTGCTCCCAGCACGTTGGTTCGGTGTCGATGTACCTTGGTATGACACCTAGGTGAACGTAACACTTCAATTACTAGATGAACTCCTTCCCCCTTAAGATTCAAGCTAGGTGAGCAAGAAACTTACTCCAAGCAATCTTTATGGGGAGGGTCGTCCAACTAAGGGAAGTGTCATACATGCTAAATGCATAAATAAAGTGTGAGGTGCAAGGTTGCATAGTTAAAACACTAGCAGGTACATCCGAGCAAAAAAGATTTGCCTTAGTGTAATACTCAACTCTAATGGTAAATATTGTTGGGTCGCAACACCTGGGATTTTATGAAACTCCTCGAGTTGAACTCGAGAACCGAATCCATAAACACCCTAAAGGGTCATCATCCGATTAAATCCTGGTGGAGGATGAACAGCTTGGACGCAACTTCGATTTTGGCCAAGTAAATGGCAGAATCAGATCTTGAGGTGAACAAAAAAGTTAAATACACTTCAATAACTTTCTAAAAAGTATTGGTTTGCCTCTAGATCATCTCTGGTTTGCAAGTTATGCTATTTTAAAGTCAGCAGAATTTTTCTGCACTTTCAGCAGAACCTGCTTAAAAAGTAACAGTTTTGATCTAAAGTTTTCAGGCTGTTCTGATGGAAATCTGGAAATATTCTTATTTACAAAGTTGTAGCCAATGTAATAAGATTTCCAGAATGTACTTACTTGTCGTCATATCAGTTCTTATTCAAAAGATATGAAATTTTTAAATTGGGTAAAATTTCAGTATTCAGAATTGAATTCAGTTCCGATTGACCATTCTGTATTCAAACTCGATTTGGAGTAGGTAGATGACCGATTCAGGTCTGGAGCCAATTGCAAAAATTGTAGCTGACTCTCTAACTTTTCCAACGGTTACTCGCGCGTCATCAGTGGATCAAGGGTCTGCGAGTTATGGATTAAATTCAGAGGTGTACAGATTGCTGTCCAGTTTGGGTATGCCTGGACAGTCTCTGTGATTATCCAAATTTCACCCACATAGAAAAGGATTCTGGTCTGGTGTTGAACAGAAAACATGTAGAGGACTTCCAAATCTCTCTAAAGAGTATTTACTTGCCCTTGTAGCATTTCCGGTTGAGAAGATACGGCATTTTGCAAGTTGACAGTTTTTTCTGAAAATTTGGACAGCATCTCCTTTGTTTAAGGCTGATTTTGTCCACAATTTTCAGATATACAAACATCAATATTTGCAAAAGTAATACAAATCACACTTGTTGCATACTTTATCAAGATTTCAGAAATGTAAAATACGAAGCCATTCGATAAGTCTACTAGGAATTATAATCGAAACAGTAACTGAATAGGTAACGGTCCATATTCTGATCTGTTTCGACACCTTAAACGATACTTCAATTTAGACCATGTTATTGCGAGTTTTAGCCCTCGTGTTGAATAGGAAGTTGGTAGAGGACTCTTTAAGCTTTCCAGGCATGTATAAACATGCATAGTTTGCATTTCTAGTTTAAGAGTTATGTCCGTTCAAAGCTCAGAATTTTTCTGACTGTTTCAGATAGCACCTATATACATGTATTATCTTCAACTCTGTTTACTAAGTAGTTATAAGCTGAATTTGAGGTATCACTGAATAACAAAGTTGTATAATATCTCTTCCCCTTTCCAGAAATGTATCATAATGGAATAGAAGAGCTTTCTTCAAGGAAATATGACAAAAGTTCAGATGCTGGTCCGTGTAGTTTCAGAACAGCAGCTGCTGTGTTAACGGTGCATTTTCGTCACCATAAAAGTGTCTTTTGGCTTGGAGGCAAATAGAAAACTTATAGAAGACTTCAAAATCTTTTCAAAAAGTATTCACTTGACTCCAAAGCCCACCAGGTTGAAGAGATACAAATTTTTGAAGTGGAGCAATCGGTTCAGATTTCAGAATTTAGTTTGATAGATCATGGTTGTTTGAAGCTGATTTCGCCACTGATTTTCAGATGGATATCCTCACAATTTGACAGCAAGTCCTATTACAAACTTGTTGTACAAGTCGCAAGGTTTTCGGAAATGTACTATACGAAGTTATTCGACGACTCTACAAAGATTTATGGTTGAAATCGTAACTGTACACAGATCTGTCCCCAGCTGGTCCAGATTGGTGAAGAATAGGTAACTTCGAATTTTTCATCGAGTTACGTGAAGATTCAGACTTGGAGTTCAAATGAAAAGTTGTCTATGACTTTCTGCACTTTCCCACCATATAGAATAGGCCTGTAGAGATGAATTCTACAAGGAGTTATGATCAAAATGGATAAGGGCTCATTAGATCAATGAGGTGAATAATTGTTGGTTTTCAAGGATTTGGACTGGTTCAAATTGCTTTCCGATCCAAATTGTCAAAGAATATGTCATAGAGGACTTGAAGACCTTCTCCATTCATGTGGCATACTATTAGGTTCTATGAAGTTTAACTAGAAGCACCTCTTGACACAATCGAGCTAGATTCCGTCAAGAGTACACAAAAGCCTTAATCTTCATCCTTCTTCGTATTGCACTATCCATGTCGAAACTTTGACCCAAAACTTACCAGCAACTGGTAGTTGGATCTTACAAGATGATGATGAAGCCATTCTTTCGTGGGGGATGGTCAAGTATCATATGTGATACTGACGGTACTACGTTCCTTACCCAAGAAAAGTCTAACCCGGTATATCCGGATACGTCTATAGGTGGTCCTAATATCGATCACTCGCAAACGTATTCTACACGGGTCGCTACCGGAGTTAGTGTACCTGCAGAAGACAGACAATCCCCATTCACACCTTCACACCTCAAGGGCGGCATGGGGAAACACGACAGGCAATCACAATAAGATATAATCAAAAGTAAATGCATACGACTCGGGTGTGAGGCGCCCTCGAGCGAGGTCATGTCTCGAGGTACATGGCTGTAAATACGTCTGTACAGCAAAGACTCCCGTACGAACCGGCTTATACACGCTCGGGCATACGTGTTTCGCATGATCCCATAGAACATGAATAGTTCTAGAGATGCATACTATCGGGTTATACACCACCCGACGGGGGCTCCCACTAATTTTGTGTCACGCTGGGGTACCGCGTGTCATAGGTTCTCAGAAACATTGAGAGTTTTAGAGACTCCTATTAACTTCTCGTGCCAAGCCACGAAAATTTCACATACCACTCCTCGTATACTGAGCTTACCGAGATTGATCCGCTCTCAGTGGCGTACCTTACCTCTTACCTGACGTCGGGGCGTCGTTACAGAATATAATAACACATAGTTCACCACCTTTATTACTTATACTATAAATAGTCCTTAATGGGCATATAGCTAATCCTCACTCGACTACTTCGGAGTTTTCGAAAATAGGCTCTTTTCGAGCGTGCTATTCCCAATGAAGCTCTGATACCATGTCTGTGGGGACCGAGGTCCACACATCCGAGGATCTCATTGGGTGGTGCCGTGTGATGCGGCACCTAACAACACACACAAAAAGGATACCAAAACATATAAAGTTTTCATTTTATAATAAGAATAGTTTACAAAAGAGTGTACAATAGAAGTACACACGCAGCGGAAAATACATACTTATAATCTCACCTAACTAAGCAGGAGAGAAGGCGTCCATGCCCTAGGACGATTCTCACTAGCAACACGAAGAACATACAGCAGCGGCGTGGCTCACATGAGATTTATCTCGACACCTCGAGTCTCATGTACAACCTGAACAGCAGAAATAAAACTAATACCCGCAAAAAATCATTAAAGCGCAAACGTGAGCATAAGGCTCAGCAAGACTTAACCGTCTCACTAGACATATGCAAGGGGACACTAAACATAGGTAAGGTGAAGCATAAATGACTCGCCTACAAGTGGATCCTTATAATCAGATTTTATGTAGCAAATGACATTCTCCAAGCACGGCACATCATAGGCTCCACAATCAAACAAGAAACGCTTTACCGATGATATGACATGCTCAGAGCACATAATGCTATTACAGCTAAAGTATGGGGAAACTGTAAACTTTTAATTATACTACCCCTAAATCATACAAGGTTGCAAAGTAATTATAATTCAATACAACATGATTTTCTGGCTTCTTTAGTATTTACTACGTCACGACACAGTGAACAAGTGGTACTCTATTACTGCGAGGGACAGTGATTGCAATCAGGACACACCCGGACAACACGACACATACGTCGTTCGGAAGTGTCAGCGAGCACACCTATACCTACATAATACTTTAGTACTAGGCATATATGGCAACCTTTCACGAGACACTCAAATGTCGAACCGGTCGATCCGTCACGAGCAGGAGGTCCCTGCGTGGGGCGTACTCTGACGTGCCCACCAGCGGATTTACACCTTGCTGCCCTCAACCCACACCTATAAAACGGAACGGTATGCCTCGACACCCAAGTGACCAAGCTACGTCAGTTTATTGGATTCCATATGTCCATTATGTTGCCGGTACAAGTCAAGCTTGTTCAGCGGGGCCGCATACAGACGGGCCTTAATCGACACAGGCAGGGCTATGCGACCGAGACTCAATTCTCGCCACTTCCTATCCATTCCCTGCCCGGTCTCAGTTTCATTACATTATGTCATTTTCTATCCAACCAATCCTGTGAGATATGTCTTACATCTCTCGCGAGTAGATTCCAACTACTCGACTTCTACCGGGTTTCCTATGCATTAGCAAAGCAGCTACTACAGGTCAAACTGTAACTCGTTCCAACCATCCCTGGGATTTTTGGCCATGCAAGTGGAGTATCAAACACCTTATACGTAATGCACATATCAAACTTATGACGTAAGGTGATAAAGACTGTAAAAACTCTGTAAAGCTTTTAAATTCAAACTGGGGCTTGCCTTAGTTTGCGACTCGAATAAATGTCAATTGTTAGTGGTCCTTCTGTGCAAACTCCGCCAAGGACTTCAAGTGGACACCCTGGCCTTCTCCTCCAAGCGAATCTCCTCGTCGATCACCTACCATCACGTTTCCTATCGACATGATATGCATATAAGTAAGTAATATAAGGAAACACTAGAGTTAAGAAGTTTGTGTACTTTTTAGGGACGACGAGATTGACTAAGAGGAACATACATGCCTCTGTTGTGTGGATAAACAAAGGATGACTCAAGGTGGCATAGTAGTGTTGAGAGAAGCACTAAAAGGTGCAATGTAATGACACATCGCGATTTAGCACTTGACACTTGGAGCTATGCCGCTCAAAGAGTGATAAGGTAGAATGGTGAAGAAGCATTACTGGACTGTGTGATGTAAGGAAGACTAAGCGATCAAGATGGAGCATTGAAAGCTTAAGGCATGAGTGAAATGTGCAACAAGAGGTTGTGACTTAGAATTCGACCAATGAAGTTACACAAACTCATTAAGGAGTAAACCTAATTATGTTACAAGTGTGATCGCAAGGTTCTGATAAGGATGAACCAGGGTGAAACCCTAGCGACACTTGGGAGTGAAGTGAGGTCAACATTCTTTGGACTTAAGACGTCATAACGAGCCTTGTTAACCTGACGTGAGTACCGAGACAACGTTCAAAGGACCTTTAGGTAAATCAGTCGCTACGACTATCTTCACAAGCATCATCCAAGTTCTTAAATGACACTATTGTAGTGCCCTTTGCAAGATTGTCCAGATGAGCTCGGTGAACTCTTGGAACTCGAATATGATGCGAGACCTTGTCGTGACGGTCATGCTTTGCCATCACGAGAAGATCGGATTAGCGAGGTCCACATCGACCCGGACTCGTCAATGGGGTGAGCGGAATCTCGAACACCACCTTGTGAGTCTTAAGGCTAGTGATGTCGACTCGATTGTTGATAAGCGACTCGACGAACCTGTCATCGATGAAGTGGTACACCAAGTTAACCAATCCTGTGATCAGTTAGGGAACATCCTCGACATAACCAAGGAACTCTTATCCAAGGTTACCCCTGGTCTAGTTCTCCTTGTTGGTCGCGACGTTCTCGCATTCCTCTACCACAGGTCATCGGTGATCACCGACCCACTTGGTTTGACCTAGAAGGCATTTCATCGAGCATCTAGATTACAACTAGGACTCGATCACTCTGGCATCGACTTAACTTAATTGGGACCGATGACCATCGTTGGAAATGTCATGAGGAAACAACTATAGGGTTCCTAGTATCCATATAAGACAGGAGATGATTAAACTTCTTGATATCCAAAAGATGAGCAAGAAGACTAATACTTCTACCTGCACGAGATGGATCCCTAGACAAGAGGCTCAGGAAGAGTGGAAAGATATGACAAGCTAAAGGTACCCATAAGGACGAATCACCACTTAGTGACTACCCTCAAATATCTATGTTGTGATACTCTCTAAACAATACAAGTACATGACGATCGGTGTATCCTGGACATGCACCTGACTTTAGACTAGCGTGGATGGTCAAGCCATGGCAACTACTATACTCTGCATCACCTTTAATCGTGTGCATGCAGCAACCACACTAACGATCAAGCCTCATCCATGGATCAACTATTCATACGCATAATTGTCCAAAGTCCTCATGCTTCCAACAACAGGCATGTCTGCTCGAGCAAGACATCCTGGTGGTTCAAGTGAACATGTCCCGATGTCTTCCCTTGGCCTAAATGATGTCGCCGAGATGTCATCCACATGTTCCTGCACCTTGTGCATCTCACGACATATTCGCATTGCTGGTTGGATGCAATCACGAAGGGGAACATCGCGACCAACACAGCGCTGTTGTGGCATGGAAGGGGATGGGGACTATGGCACAGGAAACAGGTTCACGCGGCCGACAAGCGACGTGTGGTGCTGGAACTATATGTTGAGTGCCGGACAATGGCAAGAGGGGTGCTGACAGCTTGTGGACGATGGATGCACACTGGTGACCATGCCCGCGGCGTGCTGGTGACCAGGACGGTGAGCAGTGGTGCTGAGTACCGTTGGATGGCGCAACAGCTTGACGGGAGCACTGCAGTGGCTTCATGGCGACCAGTCTCGCGCGGGGAAGTGGACAGTGATGGCGGAAGACGGAGGAGGCGCGAACGGGGTGGATCGCATGGTGCGTGGGCAGCAAGGTCGCGCGTGGCGCGGTGAACAGGGAGGCGCTCGGGGTCGAGCGTTGCAGCACGTGAGCAGGACTCCTGTCGGCAAGAAACCTAGATGGGAAGTGGAGAGGTAGAGGGAGGAGCATGAGGTGAAGAACTCACCCGGAGGACGAGCGACGACCGTCGTCGAGGTTGGCACACGGCGGCGGACTGAGCAGGGCGGTCGCCGAGCAGGCCACTGGTGAGGGGGCGCTAGTGGGGCACGGACCTGTGGCCGGAGGCGAGGAGGCGGCCGACGGGGCGGTCTGAGCGCGCGGCGCGGGGAGGTGGAGCGCCGGCGTCGGCGGCGGCGCAGGCGGCGAAGGGAGGTGGTGCGCGGGCCTGGCGGGAGTGGCGCCGTGGGCGGGCGCCGAAGCGGGGAGGCAAAGTGCCGGCGGTGCGATGCGGGGCAGGCGGCGCGACGGCCAGGGCGAGCGGCATACGGCGGCGCCGGTGAGGAGCAGAGGCAGCGCGGCGCAGGAACGGCACCGGAGGCGGGCGGACGGCGGCCGTGGAGGTGGGGGCACGACGGGAGCGGCGCGACAGGAGGGAGTAGCGCCGGCCGAGACTGCTTGTGCAGTGTGGCCGGTGGCCGGGAGAGGAGTGTCGGGGGCGAGCGGCGGCGTGGCCTGGGAGAGGAAGCGGAGCGGGAGGAAGAAGATAAGGAAGGAGGGCGCGCGTGGTAAGGACAGAGAGGGATCGCGGTGGCGCTGCATGCAGTCGCGTGGAGGCAGGGGAGGAGAGAGGAAGCCGGTGCCGACCTGCCAGGTGGGGACCACTTTTTCCTAGTACTGAGGATAAGTATGACATGTGGGCCCCACTCTCTTCTCCCTTCTCTTTTCAAAATTCAAAAGGAGCTAGCAGACATGCTTTAAAAATAGTCAACTTTGGCCCAGTGACTAAATAAAATGTGGAGAATTTTATGGTGCAATCAGATTTCAAAACTGAGCAACTTGAATTTGAACTCAGATTTGAATTTGAATTCAAGTGGTGATACTTGACTCAAGGAAATAAATAGTAGATTAGGTTCAAAAATCCTGAAACTTTGAAGTTAACCTTTTTGAACCATAAGGGACCCCAGGAAAAATTTGGAGTTGATTTGGATAAGGTTGAGCACAAAGTTTAAATTTGAAGTCGAAGTTGATTAAACTCTCAGTACGTGTCCAATAAATGGGAAACGTGCTTCAAAAATCTTGAAACTTTACCGAGAGTCTAGTTGGAATATTAGAAGGTCATGGAAAATTTTACGGCATGAGATTTGAATATTTTTGGATGTCCCATTTTAGGGTTGGAATAATTCCTTTTTCTTTCTCTCTATTTTATTTTCTTTTCTCCTTTAATTTTTTCATTGAAAATGTGAATACTTGGAAATTAAGGATTTTACCCCTTAAGTTCCAAATACAGTAGCAATCATGTTCTATATGAACATTGGTTAACTCATATGGTTCATGTGAGTTTGAAGTCCAAAATCCACTTTCAAAAATTTTTAAGTTCGCATTTTTGTGTTCTGGCTTTACTCAAATGCGTGCTTTTACATCTAAGGAGACCCCGAAGAGATGTTATAGGCTGGCGCTCCCCCGTGCGACGCCTGTGTTTGGAGCCCTTGATTATGTTTTTCCGCTGCTTGTGTACTTTTATTTTAGACCTGAATGGTCATTTAGGTAATAAGGTGATGTAATCGAACATGGTATTATATTTGGTATTTCACCTTCGTCTACACATGTATGAGTTGAACTGATCCTGGCATACATGTGGAAAGCATCTGGTTGTCTTCTTATTACCAGGTGTGACAACTATGCTCACTGTCGTGGGAGGGCGTGCTACTACGAAATTGAGAGACCGTTTGACTGGGAACTGCCAAATATTAGAAGTGGGCGTTATTTAGTTTTCGGGTATTTCCATTTTTTTTAAATTTTTGTTTCTTAAAATCACTACTCGAAATACTACAACAATATTACCCGATTTGTAAATTGTACTCATGTCATGCTCACATAAATCTGATGCCTTTGATGAATTTAATCTCACGAGCCTTATAAATATAGCAAATGACAGATCACGAATAAACGATTAAACCTAATGATTTCACACATCGCAACTCACAAATAAAAATTAAAATATGAGTTTTTTGATAGTTTATAGACTATAATTTAACTTGATATTTGATAAACCAACTATTTGATTATTTTCGGCACACGAGGGTGGTAGCCGAACCCACAATTTACTTGTGGGTTATCTAGATTCATTACGCGAACATTCGGTCTTTTCGGTCCCGATCTCGATTTCTTGCTTTCGATTTTCCGGTCCTGGTTTTATGCCCACTCCTACCAAATATCACTAAAATGTCAGATAGTGGTGTCGGTGTTTGGATCCGGCAGATCTCCCGACACTACCTTTGGTAGTTCAAGGAGTTGTAGTTCGGTAATGGGCGTGCAGAGATTCAAGAAGGTGAAAGACAGGTGTACACAGGGATTAACGTGGTTCGGGCTGCCTGAGCGTAATACCCTACTCCACGGGGTGTGATGGTGATGTATTAAGCGTCTGATGGAAGAACCTCCAGAAGAAGAAGCTTGTGTAGATCAGGGAGTTCCGTCGTGGTCTGGAACCGTCCTTTGTGTATCGTTGGTCAGTCCTTTTATAGTATAAGGACTGGCCGTTACATCGTTAGCCTGGCCCAACAAGTGGCCCCGGCGGTTACACATGCTTGATACACGATAAATGGGGTTAATTACCCTTAATAGCCTGGTAACGGGTCTTAACAGTGTCGTTACCAGTATTAAGGGTCATTCGATCGTGTGTCATTAATATGGTATTAATGACACTTAATCGGGTCTTGAAGTTTTTGATTGCTCCTTAAAGGTCCGGAGCTGTTGGGGGGTCCACCAGCCTGATTTTTGAAGCTGAAGGTCCGGAGATTGCCACATGGCAGCTCTGGAGCTTACCGTCGTGGACGGGTAGTTCCGGTGCTGTCGGACACGTGTCAGTACCGGAGCTTTCCTCTGTCTGGGGTTAGGTCTGGAGGTGCCATACTGGTATTCCGACCGGAGCTTCCCAGGTATGGGTTGATAGCTCCGGTCTTATGATACACGTGGCGGCCCTGGGACTAACCATGTCGGGGAAGCAGGTCCGATTACGCCTGACATGTGGGGCCTTCGGAGGTCTTCAAATCTGGTAGATGGAGTTTCCTTGTGATCTTTGCAATCCCAAGGGGTATCCGGTACGAAGGGTACCGACAGTGGCCCCCTGGGCCCACCTCCGGGAGAGACCTTTTGGATGAAGTCATTCCGCCGGAGGTGAGTCCATTCTTCGGTTTTTGAGTCGTGTTTTCAAAGGGCTCTGGACGTGCCGTTGGCGATAGTTCGCAGTTAAACTTCCGCCGCATGGCATATCCAGGGGGCGGCAGGTGAGATCTTAGCGTGCGGATCTCACGCAATTGAAGGTCGCCGGTTCCCGATACAAAAATCGTATCGGTTCCGCGCGCCCTGTCAGGCCGCCGCCTTCGGGTTTCCCGCCTTTCATGATGACAACCGTTCGCCTGGGGTCAGAACCTCGACTTGATCGTCGGGGTGGCCCCGGGCCCCCTTGTCATTGGTGGGGTGAAATTTTTGACTGGTATCATCGGCTCCTCTGCGGTTTCCATCCAGGCATTGCGGGGGCTTACTTAAGAAGGAAAGCACACACCATTTGGGGTTCTTTACGCCTTCCATTCGATCTTGCGCTCAAACCTTCCAAACTTTCGCTTGCCTTTCCTCTCTTGCCTCGCTGTGTCACGATGGAGTTAGGTCTCCGCCAGAGCCGACTGAAGATCGATGATGATTTGAAGAAGGTCCGGGCTCTCATGGGATGGTCCCCTGACTTCTTCAATCACTTGGTCCGCGCCGGCAAGCTCCTGTTCGAGAAGGAACACGCTGGCGACATGGTGTACTTCTCCGCGTACGCCATGGTGGGACTGATCCCACCTTTCTCTTCTTTTTTCTTGATGCTGCTAGACTTCTATGGTCTGCAGCTGTACCACTTTGGCCCCCACTCCATTCTGCTGGTGTCCATCTTTGTCCACTTCTACGAGATGTGGGTGGGCATTCCCCCCTGCATTGAGCTTTTTCGCACCTTCTTCACTGTCCAAACCACAGGCAGGAGTGACGAGTACCTTGGCTTCTACTATTTTGTGAAGCGCAAGAAGTGCATGTACAAGTACTTGCGGTCGTTCCCTTCTGGGAAGTGGGATGACTGGAAGAAGGATTGGATTGTCATCAGGGTGGAGGAGCACGAGAAGCTGGAGCTGCCGGAAGGCCTCCCCAACATCGACACTGCAGTTTGGAGTGAAGCTCTGGTGCTGTCGGATGCCTTCAACCCTGCTCTGACCAGGATCCGCCTGTGCGTGGAAGGAGGAGTGACTCCTCAGGCGGTGTTTTGCAACTTCCTGACCAACAGGTGGGCTCCGCTGAAGAGGAGGGAGAAGTTGGCTTGGGCCCTCAATAGTATGCTGGACGACGACCAGATCGAGACCGGTTTGAAGTCCAACATGGAGGGTGCAACTTTGGATCTCCACATCAAGAAGTTCCAGCATGGCATCGACGTCGAGGGTGACGACTTAGCTCCGCTGACAGCTTTCCTCCCTCTGAACATGGAGGCATAGTTCAGCAGGGAGCTCCAGCGGACGATGTCGGTGCTTGACGACCTCGGTATCGTTGAGAGGCGTTCGATCACCGGAGTGGCGATCTCTGAATCTCCTAAAGGCGGCTTTGTCCCTGCCCTGAAGCCAAGAAATGAAGTCGTTGGCAAGGGCAAGGAATTGGCCGAGCCCTCGAGCCGTAAGAGGAAGCATGCCGACAGAAGGTCCGCCAGGCATACTTCTTTCGCGGCGTCTCCTTCTCCCCGGAGGGGGAGGTCTACAATGGCGGCATCTACTCCAGTAGCGACATCTTCCCGGGGTGCTAGCTCCGACCACGTGACTCCGGTTCCAGGGCCAGCTAAGGGCTCCGGGTCTGGAGGTCCTTCCCGGTCGAGGGGGGCCTTGACCAGAGCAACGCCGATAGCAGCATCAAGTTCTGGGGGACCCTCCGGGACTACCACGCCAGCATCGGTTGGGGCCAGTATGGAGCATCCGGAGAAGAGGTTCCGTGGTAACTAGTGCGAAAGCCTTCCGAGGTAATTTTTGATCTTTTACCTCAGTTGGTTGTTTTATTGTTAACTGTATTTTGAGTTTCTTCGTTCTTCATCCTCAGCGTGCCCAAGAAAAGGGCTGAAGCTCCGGTCCCTGCAGCAGCAGTTGAGGCTGTGCAGGCTGAAGCTCTGGTTCCGATTCCAGCGCCGCCCCAAGAGGTGGCTGAGGCTGCAGCAGCCCCGACGCTGGCTGTCGTGGTTTTGGACGACTCATCCCCAGAAGCTCCTGTGGTAGCGCCGGACCACGGGAATGAAGATGTACCAGCGGCGCCAGCCTCGGAGGTTGAAGCTCCGGGCTTGGATGCTAAGATGTTGGACGCTCCGGCCGCAGAGCCGGAGGTAGCTGCGATTCCGGCTCTGGAGCCGGATGTTGTTGAAGCCCCAACAATCGAGTCGGTGGTTGATGAGGTCCCGATCGTGGAGCCGAGTGTTGATGAAGCTCCAGCACTTGAGCCGGTTGTCGAGGAAGCTCCGGCAGTAGAGCCGGTTGCTGCAGAAGTTCCGGCTGTGGAGCCGGCCGTTGAAGAGGTTCCGGCGTCCGAGCCAGTTGCTGCGGAGGTGTCGGCGCCTGAGCCCTTGGTTATCGAAGCGCCAGCGCCCGAGCCCATGATGGTCGAAGCGCCAGCACCCGAGCCAGAGGTGGAAGAAGCGCCTGCGTTGGAGCCAGAAGTGGCTTCTGCTTCAACCGTACCTTCAACACCCGCTCCGGAAGTGGTGATCCTAGAGGTGCCCTCTGCTGAGCCAGGGTGCCATGATGAAGCTATTGGCCCCCCGCCAGATGGGCCAGTTGTTGATGGCCTGGCGGCTGGGCCTTCGGCTGCAAGTACTTCCTCGACGACGGCCGAGGCTATCCCGGAGGATGGCCCTAGTGCCGTGGAAGCTCAGGGGACCGCTCTTGTAGAGTGGGACCCAATTTTTGTTGCTGAAGATCCGTTGGAGCCAGCGGAGAGGACCCCAGCAGGTTCGGACCCGATCCCCCTATCGTTGTCTATCGACAACGCCTGTTGCAGTCTTCGCCAAGTCCAGCTGGCCTTCTACCACGACAGCAAGGCCCTCGAGGAGGAGTGCTAAACCCTTAGGAGGTGGCGCAACCGACTCCATTTTGAGACCAAGCTGGCGCAGTCGAGGCTGGTTGACGACAAGGAGTGGTGAAAAGGGAGAAAGTCCACCTCGAGTACTGGGGTAAGTTGTTGGATGAGAGGGAAAGCATGATGCGGACCCTCGACAACCAGTCCTGGGCCATCTATGAGCAGGCCAAGGCTACAAATAGCACAGTGGATGATCGCCAGGAAAGGCTCACCGCCATCCACGATAGTCTCGTCAAGCGCCAGGAGGCTCTTGAAGCGCGGGAGAGACGACTCGAAGATGAAGAGCATAAATTCCTGGAGCTGCGGGACGACCTCGTGAAGAGGGAGGAAGAGCTTGTCCGAAAGACAGCTCTGGCTGACAAGAGCCTCAAAGAACGCACCAAGAAATTGGAGGAGCGTTGCAAGGAGGAGGAGGAGAAGGCTTGGGAGCGAGGGCAAGATCTCTACAAGCAGGAGAATGCCATCGCCGCTAGAAAGAAGAGAGTACAGGGCCGAGAGAAGGATCTGGTCAACCGCCGGAATGAGATCCACCTCCGGGAGGAAGAGCTCAGCAAACTCGAAAGGCAGGATGCTGAAACAATTCAGCAGAATGCCAAAGAGGTGGAGCGTCTTGCTCAGGAGAGCTCAGAGCTGGCAACGGACAAAAGATCCTTGGCGGAGATGCGTGGTGCAAGGGTTGCGGAGTCCCAACAAGTTTGGGACTTCCTGGGCAAGGCCAACGACGCGCTAACGCCAATGGGCTTCAGTCCCATGCGTCCGGATGATCCGGAGCCGGAGCTGGACCAGGCGTTGGAGGCGCTGAGTTCAGCGGGCAACAAGCTCTCCAAGATGGGCGATGTCATTGCGGACCAACTGGAAACGGAGGGTCAGTCCCTGGCAAAGAACGTCGCAGAGTTTGTGCTGACGTGCTACACCAGTCAGGACCCTCAATTCCCTCTGGACCCGGTGCTTGAAGGCCCCATCGAAGGAGAGGGTGAAGCCGCCCGATCCAGCGTGTTGGAGGTGGCCTAGAAGGTCGCCCAGTTCTTCCATAGGGTCTAGGACCATCTCTCTGTAGCCCCCGCTTGTATTCTCTCTTCTTCTTCTTCTCAAATTTTGTAATCTCTTGTCTTCAGATGAATGAATCCAAATTTTTGTGAATTCGAATCTCATTGTTTGTCTTCAACACCTTTGTCTCGCTTGGCCCCTTGGTAGATTTACACAATTTTAGTGAACATGTACCAAGAGGATGTAACGGTTGTTGAAGACTTGCGTGTTTCAAACTTGTAGAATGTAGGTCCGAAGTCTTCGATAGTGTAGGCCCTCTCAGGCTTTTGGAGCTTAGTGGATCCAGCATTGACCATCGTCGGGGCTTAGTAGCTCCGGCAGTAGTCTCCATCAACGCGTAAAGCATCAACAGTTAGCCCTCTAAGGTGTCGGAGCTTGGTAGCTCCGGCAGTGATCTCTGTTAACACGTGTTGTGTCAACTTCAGACTTTACTTTAGAGTCTTTCCACCATCTTCACGTTGACGGCTTGCCCCTTAGCTTTACCGGAACTGAGTAGCTCCGGATATGCTTGATGTCAATGTTTAAACATCGACCACAAGCCGCCTGGGGAATGTCGGAGCCTTGATAGCTCCGGCTTCATTCACCATCGTCATGAAATATTTATTTTTCCTGCACATTGAAGTCAAAAAACAGTAAAATCCATTTCCTATCTATAAATTCATTGCGGCTTACTGTTCCCAAGAAAGTTTTAGGTCGAAAACAATCCTAAATACAATCAAGAGCGCTGTCTTGCTTCCTTCAGGTCCGATCATTTCTGGACTTGCCTTACTTCGGCCTGCCGGGGTGTATGTCTAGTGGCATACTTAGGGTGCATGACCAGGGTAAGTCGATAGCACACTCCGGCCCTAGATTGGCTTAGCGACATTCAGACAAGTAGGCCATCAACGATGCTTGAACCCGGAAGGACCGACAATGCAACTCGAATTGTACATGAACTGGTTGAGCTAAAGTTTCTTAAGAACTGCACAACTTTGTTATAGACAAGAAAGATAAAAATAAAAAATATTGAGCCTGTACAAAGTAAATGCATGTGGAGTCTGTTTTCAAACAATGATGTCTTTCATTATAGGTCCAGGGTACAGGGGAAACAAGTACGCTCTTAGGTTACGGAACCAGGCTAAGTGTGTTTCGCTTCTCGTTTGACCCAAGGTAGCTAGCTACACTTTTAGTTCTGAGACTGTGACAAGTGTTGCATGGACGTTGCGGACCTAGTAGGGTAGGTCCGACTGCCCTCCCGGAGGAGCTACCCGACTCTGTACAATGACTCTATAACATACACCACATGTAATTACAGACTCACCTCCGTGATATTAAGCGTAGAACTTACAGAGGTGCTCAATGTTCCAAGGATTTGGGAGAGGTGTCCCATCCTCGGTTGCCAAGCAAACACATCCAGGACGGGATACTTTGATCACTCTAAAGGGTCCCTCCCAGCTGGGGGAGAGTTTATTTAACCCTTCTTTGGATTGTATTCTCTGTAGCACCAGATCGCCTTCCTCGAGCTGTCGGCTGTGAACATGCCGTTGGTGATAGCGCCGAAGAGCTTGGCGGTATCGGGCATTTCGAACAGCTACTCGGCACCTTCCCTCTTCAAGGAGGTCAAGGTCTTCACGCCGGAGCTGGTCCTGCGTGGCTTCGTCGGAGGTCCGGACCCGGAGCGGCCCCAAGGTGATTTTCAGAGGAAGGACTGCTTCATATCCATACACCAGGAAGAAGGGTGTCTCTCCAGTTGACTGGTTTGAAGTTGTCCTGTTGGCCCATAGAGTGGGCGGAAGCTCTTCAATCCAGTTGGCTCCATGTTTTTTCAGGCGCTCATATGTGCGCGTCTTGAGTCCTTTCAGGATTTTTGCATTTGCCCTCTCGGCTTGGCCATTACTTGCCGGGTGAGCTACGGAGGCATAGCTGACTTGGATGTCGAGGTCTTCGCAGTATACTTGGAAAGCAGAGCTTGTGAATTGGGTCCCATTATCTGTTATGATTTTGTTCGGGACTCCAAATCTGCATACTATGGACTGCAAGAAGTTGATAGTTGATTGCTTGTTTATTGTCACAACTGGAGTTGCTTCTCGCCATTTGGTGAACTTGTCAATGGCAACATACATGAATTTGTAACCTCCGACGACTCTTGGGAAAGGTCCCAAGATGTCCATCCCCCACACAGCGAAAGGCCATGTAGAAGGTATCATTTGTAGAGGCTGAGCCGGTGTGTGAATTTGCTTTGCATGGAATTGACATGCTTTGCATTTCTTCACCAGCTCAGTTGCATCCTAGAGCGTTGTAGGCCAGTAGAAGCCATGCCGGAAGGCTTTACCGACCAGCGTGTGGGAAGACGCATGGTTCCCACACTCGCCTCCATGGATTTCTGCGAGGAGCTTGCATCCTTCTTCCCTTGCGCATTAGGACGCCGTTGGCACCGCGCCGGTAGAGATCCCCTTCTACCAGCGTGTATCTTTTAGCCAATCTGACTATCCGGTCAGCGGATACATCATCGTCAGGAAGGATATTGTCTTTCAAGTAGATCCAAATCTCCGAGATCCATGCATCGGAGCTTGCTTGAGCATTTGAGTCTTGCGTGTTGGGTTGCTCGGAGCTTCCGGCAGCACCTACGACCCTTGATGGCTGCCATGGTAATAGGGCCATCAGGACCGCCAGCTTCGGGATGCCGGTCTCGCCCCCTTCGCTCAGTTCGGCAGGCTGAGCTGTGGGTTTTGACAACCTCCGGACGAAGGTTCCGTCAGGAGCTGGAGCGCCGGTTGACGCTTTCGTCGAGAGTTCGTCAGCTTCAGCATTATGGACACGCTGGACATGGTGGAGATCCAGGACTTTGAAGTCCTTTCGAAGCCTTTGGACTTCAAGGAGATAAGCAGCTAGTTGGGGATTGTTACAAGAGCATTCACCCTTCACCTGTTTGATGATGAGCTGCGAATCTCCCTTGACCAACAACTGCTTGACACCGTATGATAGTGCCACCTTTAGTCCATAAATGAGTGCTTCATACTCTGCCATGTTGTTGGTCGCCTTGAAGTCAAGGTGGACCATGTATTCTACCTTCTCTCCGGTTCGAGCGAGGAGAAGGACTCCAGCTCCGGCCCCCTGCTTTTGCATGGAGCCGTCGAAGTAGAGGGTCCAGTGAGGCTCGGTGAAGAACGGAGCCTTGAGTTTCGGCTTCTGCTCACTAGGGCCCCCAGGGTTTGATGGAGAGGGGGTCCATTCTGCCACGAAATCTGCCAATGCTTGACTCTTGATCGCTTGTCTTGGGACGAATTCAAGATCGAATTCGGCCAATTCCGCTGCCCACTTTGCAATGTTCCCAGTAGAGTTGGGATTATGCAAGATCGCACGCAGTGGGTAAGAGGTCACCACTGAGATCTTGTGAGCTTGGAAGTAATGGTGAAGCTTCCTGGAGGCGATGAGAACTGCGTAGAGCAGCTTGTGCGCCTCCAAGTATTGAGTCTCGGCATCATGTAGTACTTCGTTGATGAAGTACACTGGGCGTTGGACTGTTCGGACCCTCTCGGAGGGGCCTAGAGCTTCCTCCACATCGACCCGGACCCTCCCGGAGGGGTCTGGACCTGCTTCGGGGACCTCCAGGTCCTTGATAGAGGAACCCAAAGCTTCTATTGGAGCGACCCGGACCCTCCCGGAGGTATCCGAATCTTCTGGAATAACTCCCTATAGATCCAAGTCTGGGGGCTGGGACCCTGACTCACCTTCAGGAACTTCAGGACCCTCCCGGAGGGGTCTAGATTCTCGAGCTTGGGATGGTTCTGGTCTCTCCGCAACCAGGACCATGCTGACAACCTCGTCGGTTGCTGAAATATAAAGCAGTAAGGGCTCACCAGGGTTCGGAGCTACCAAGGTTGGTAGAGTGGTGAGGAGCTGCTTTAGCTCCTGGAACGCCTTTTCTACTTCTTCAGACCATTGAAATGGTCCGGACTTCCTCAATAGCTTGAAGAACGGTAGTGCCCGTTCCGCCAATCTTGAGATGAACCGGCTGAGGGCGGCTAGACATCCAGTCAATTTCTGGACATCCTTAATGTGGGCTGACGGCCGCATCTCTTCTATGGCTTTAATCTTCGCCGAATTTTCCTCTATACCCCGGTGGTTTACCAGGAAACCGAGAAGCTTTCCGGAGCTAACCCCGAAGACGCACTTGTCTGGGTTCAGCTTCGTGCGGGTGACCCACAGCTTGTCAAGGACAGCTTGCAAGGTGGCAAGGAGTGATTCCTTGTCCTTGATCTTGACAACGATGCCATCAACATACACTTCCACTACATCTTTGATGAGCTCTCCAAAGGTTTTGTACATAGATCGTACAAATATTGAAGCTGCATTCTTGAGACCAAATGGCATGGCAGTATAACAGTACAATCCATCTACTGTGATAAAAGAAGTATGTTCTTCATCTTCCCTAGGCATTCTGATTTGATGGTACCCAGAATATGCATCTAGGAAACACAACAATTCACACCCGGAGGTGGAATCCACTATCTGATCTATTCTAGGTAGTGGGAATGGATCTTTTGGGCATGCCTTATTTAGTTTTGTGTAGTCGATACACATCCGAAGCTTCCCACCGGCCTTGGGTACAACGACTGGGTTTGCCAGCCATTTTGGATGGAAGAATTCTCGGATGAATCCAACTTCGAGCAACTTCTTCACTTCTTGTCGTATGAAGTTCTGTCGCTCTACGGATTGCTTTTGAGGCTTCTGATGTACGGGCCGAGCGTCAGGATAGATCTTCAGATTATGCTTGATCACTTCCCTAGGGATCCCAGGCATTTGTGACGGTTGCCAGGCAAACACGTCGACATTAGCCCGGAGGAAAGTGATGAGCGTGAGTTCCTATTTGTCATTCAGATCTCCCGATATACGGGTGGTCTGAGCAGCATCAGAACCGATTTGGACGACTTTGACGGGGATGTCGGTGTCGCCGCTTGGTTGCACGCGAGGTACGGAGGTTGAGCCTCATTGTCGAATGCTTGGGGGGTTTTGGAACTTGTTCCTGCCTGGATTCTTCCTCCTGTGGTGTAGCAAGTGCATGAAGTTCTTCCAGAGCAGTTACTCCGGCAGTACGGTCTCCGCAGATTCGGAGAACGCGAGCTGGTGTTGGCATCTTTAACACCAGGTAGCCATAATGAGCAGCAACCATGAATTTGTACAAGGCGGGCCTGCCCAGAATGGCGTTGAAAGGCAAGTTGATCTGAGCGACGTCAAAGATCAACTTCTCAGTGCGATAATTCTCCCGAGTCCCGAAGGTCACGGGGAGAGTAATGGCACCCAGTGGTGTAATGGCCCTCGGACCTACTCTGGAGAAAGGCCGGGAGGGGCGAAGGTCCGAAGGTCGGAGCTGAAGCTTGACAAAAGCTTTGAAGCTTATGAGGTTCAGCCCCAAACCTCCGTCCACTATTACATGGTGGAGTTGAATGTTATTGATGGTATGTGATACCATCAAAGGTAGCTGACCAGCTCCGATCATGTTCCGAGGGCAGTCCGAAGCATCAAAAGTGATGGTGGTGTCCATCCACTTTCGATGAGGCTCCGCCCTGGCTGTAGGAGCTACTGAGTCCATATCTCGCTGCATGGTCTTGAGGACTTGGCGGAAGGTGATGTCCCACGAACCACCAAAGATGGTGTTCATGGTCTTCCGACGCTCATTGTCGGAGACGTCGGAGTCGCCGTCGACGGAGGTGTAAACAGCTTTCAGGACCTTTTTAGGGTCCTGGAAGCCCAACACCTCTTCAGCCGGAGCTTCGTCGACTTTCTATTTTCCTTACCTCTGACGGAAAGGAACTTCTTCCCAACGCTTGTGGTAGCGCTCGGCAAGATTTTGGACCTCCCGGCAATCCTCCAAGTTGTGGCTATTCGACTTGTGGATAGGACACCACACTTTGGATTTGCCACTGTCTTCAGAGGACGACCGAGGTCGTTTCTCGGGGCGTGGCCTCCGGCCACCCGGAGCTGCTGCAGCTGCAGCGGTGGATGTGCCGGCCGACGGCTTCTTTTTGCCGTTGGACTTTTTCTTCTTTTTGCCACTCCCGGAGGTAGTGGCTTCACCTTTGGAGGATTTTTTACCATCCTCCGGAGGTGGTTTGGAGTGCATTTCACGGCCCTCCGCAGCTTTGGCACACTTGTCTGCCAAGCTAAAGAGCTCCGTGACGCCGGTGATCTTCTTGATCGCCAGCTTCTCCAACATCTTCTTATCTCGTACGCCCTATCTAAATGCCACTATAACAGAGGCGCTAGATATAGAAGGAATGATGTTTCGTACCTGGGAGAACCTCTGGATAAATGAGCGCAGGGACCCTTCTGCACAACTGCAAAAAGATCCAGTTCAGTGTATGGCTGGGTGTATGAACTCCCAAAATTGGCAGTGAACTGTTGGCACAATTCCTCCCAACTATTGATGGAGTTATGAGGAAGGCTCATGAACCAGGACCTGGCGGTCCCAGTCAAGGCCACTGGGAAGTAGTTGGCCATTACGGTCTTGTTACCTCCGCCTGCAAGGATTGCGGTGGTGTAAATTTGGAGAAACTCGGCGGGATTAATAGTCCCGTCGAATTTCTCCGGTAGGTGAGGCCGAAACTTTTGTGGCCATCTGACCATGCGTAGATGCATGGCCAGTGCAGAACAGCCTCCTCCTACTCTCATGAGAGCAGGACTGTCTCGAGCCTCTCCCCTTTCGCGAGCACGCTCGATATGGACACGGCCGTCCTGTTGACGGTAACGGCGATCAAGCTCTGCCCGGAGGTCATGAGTTGAAAGCCTGGTCACCGTATGAGTTCGTCGCGCCCCAGAAGGTAGCGACGTAACTTGTTGTGACGCAACACGCCTCCTATTCTGGGAAGCGTGCGGACCAAGTCTTCCATACACGGTCCGATGCTGCGATGGAGCCCGCCCCAAAGGAGGAGGACCTTGGTTGCTGATGCGGTCGGCTGCTGCTACAACCAGATGTTCCACATCAGCCCGCCACCGCTCCATTGCACCCTGGGATGCACCTGGAGGTGGTGGACGTTGGAGGAGAGCACATGCTGCATGAAGCGCGTGTTCATGGTTGTTGTTATTCGTCGATGCAGTGACCGATGCCGATGCACCGTCACGCTGCTCAGTTTGACGTGCTGGTGCAGGCGGTGGCGGTGGAGGCATGACTCCTGCTGGAGCCACGACACCTGCTGGTTGCTGCATGTTAGAGGGATTGCCTCCAATGGGTTGACCAGCAGGGTTGCCATTGGATGATCCAGCAGTTGAGTTCACCATACTCGAAATCTCGGGCTCCCCCTACCTGGCGCGCCAACTGTCGGTGTTTGGATCCGGCAGATCTCCCGACACTACCTTTGGTAGTTCAAGGAATTGTAGTTCGGTAATGGGCGCGCAGAGATTGATGAAGGTGAAAGACAGGTGTACACAGGGATTTACGTGGTTCGGGCCACCTAAGCGTAATACTCTACTCCACGGGGTGTGATGGTGATGTATTAAGCGTGTGAGTCTAGAAGAAGCTCCAGAAGAAGAAGCTTGTCTAGCTCAGGGAGTTCCGTCGTGGTCTGGAACCGTCCTTTGTGTATCGTCGGCGAATCCTTTTATAGTACAAGGACTGGCCGTTACATCGTTAGCCTGGCCCGACATGTGGTCTCGGCGGTTACACATGCTTGATACACGATAAATGGGGTTAATTACCCTTAATAGTCTGGTAATGGGCCTTAACAGTGCTGTTACCAGTATTAAGGGTCATCCGATCGTATGTCATTAATATGGTATTAATGACACTTAATCAGGTCTTGAAGTCTTTGATTGCTCCTTGAAGGTCCGGTGTTGTTGGGGGGTCCACCAGCCTGATTGTTGAAGCTGAAGGTCTGGCGGTTGCCACGTGGCAGCTCCGGAGCTTACCGTCGTGGACGGGTAGTTCCGATGCTGTCGGACACGTGTCAGTACCGGAGCTTCCCTCTGTCTGGGGTTAGGTCCGGAGGTGCCATACTAGTATTCCAACCGGAGCTTCCCAGGTATGGGTGATAGCTCCGGTCTTATGATACACGTGGCGGCCCTGGGACTAACCATGTCGGGGAAGCTGGTCCGGTTACGCCTGACATGTAGGGCCTTCGGAGGTCTTCAAATTTGGTAGATAGAGTTTCCTTGTGATCTTCGCAATCCCAAGGGGTATCCGGTACGGAGGGTACCGACAAGTGGGTTCTTCTAAGAGCCCTCAGTGAAATAAAAAAGGTAGAAGTCTACGCTTATAAAACCCTCACAAAAAAGAGCCTAGAGACAGTGATGGGGCTCATAATAGGGATAGCAATGGATCAGGTAGAGTAAAAATCCAACCCGAGTTGAAACTATACACGGATAAAAATTCGTATCCAAATCCCTGTACCCGCGGATAAATTTTCATATTCGAGCCTAACAAGTTTCGAGTGGGTTTCAGTTACCCGTCGGGTATTACTTAACATAACAAAATAAATCAATAACACATCATATTTCAACAGCAATTTAATTTTTTGCATAGCCTTAACGGAATACATAAGCAGATCAGAATACAAAACATGCTCAAGTTTTCACACAATACATAACAGACTCAAATTTTCAGTTTTTCACATAATAGACAATACCTGTAACAGATAACTACACAACCGAACCAGAATAATAAAAGTGTTCAAGTTTTCAATACATACACATAAAACATCCAATGATCCAAAAATATAGATTACAGGCTCAAGTTTTAAAAGTGAAATACAGACTACATACTAACAGACAATAGAGATTATCCTGCCATCCAGACATTCTCCAGACCTTCAAACATAACTACAAAAGAGTTAAAACAGAGTTTGGACAGAATTAGAATTAAACAAGTATTACAGCAGGACGGGGGCTAGGACTACAGCCTTGGGGAAGGCAGTGCCGGCGACGACAGTGGGGGAACGGAGCAGGGGTGGCGACGTTCGAGGCCGACTCCCAAACTTCATGTACACCACAAGTTTGAGAATAGTAGTCTACTCTAAAGGTTTAGTGCTGCCCAAGAGGGCGATCAAGTAGAAGGAGAGTGAGGAGGAGCTAAGAGGAGGAGGCTTGGGCTTGTCAAATCCCTCTTCTACACATGTACCTCTACGGAAGTTCTGCAGATTCGAGTAAGACATCGTGAATTCAATTCTAGTTTGATTCTTAATTCATAGTAGTTTGCTTCAGTAGTTGCTTGTGGGTTCAGTGGTTTAATTCATTAGAGGATGTAGTCTTAACTTTGTATCCGAAAATATTAGATTTGTGATTTAGAACTTAAGCATGATGCTTAGGTTAGAAATCATCAGAGGTCCACGGATTGAAGAGGTAGGCATGTAGGTGTTGACAGCCCTCTCCATCCTCTGTAATCCTCCACGTTCGGCTATGTCATAAGATCTTAGCGAGAATCGTCCTGATATTGTCAGGAATAAACCCGTGACAGAAGCAAACAACTATCATAGGCTGTTGTGGCTTAGGATCAAACCCTTAAATTTCTCTCAAATTGCCTACAAAACAAATTGTGTGTCCTTAGGAGAACAAGTTAGGATATTAACGATCACGTTCCTTAGATCCGATACTCTTGGAGATACTCTTTATTAAGAGGAAGTGGTACAATGGTATTTCCGTGCGCTTGCGGATCACTCTATTTCCGTAACAAATACCAACAAAAGGCAACTTGAAATTTGATACTACTTGATGAGTAGATTATACCCAATTTTCTAAAACATAACTCAAATGAGGTGGAGACCTCAAAGCTGATGATCCAAGACTATGAGTAAAACGCTAAAACCCCTTGCAGTCACTGTATCGTCATTGCTCTGTTAGTTATTAGTCAAACACATATGATGAAACTCATCACCAAGAAGGCTAACTCCTACAAGTGCCACCAAGAACAAGAGAAAAAAACAAGGAAGAAATAATCTTGTCAGAATTTCTGAAGTTGGGTTTCTGTGCATTGATGAATGGCGTAATTGTTGTATAAGACCGGCCACACCTGTAAGTTGGGAAGGCTAAGGACCTTGACAGCTCTTAGTCCGCTCAATTTAAATGCCACACCAGGTAGTGAAAAACTTGCACCATTCATCCATTCGCTACAGTCCTTCGCCTTCTCCCCTACATGGAAATGCTACTGGAAGATCTGTTAGTCCACTCTTATCATGGCTACTGGAGTCACGCGTGATATAGGACGTCTTCTTGGAGGAGTCGACGAGGAAGCGAACCCCGCATGAATCCACCATTGGTAAATCAGGGTGGTGCAGGTCGGATGACAAGGATCGATATCGGGGGGTCGCCGTGCTTGCCGCATTGCTGTCGTGATGCCTGGGTCGAAGCAAGGTAGAGCTAGGGTTGGTTGGACGCGAGGGAAGGCGAGCTAGTAGCGGGGGACCAAGTGGAGGTGAAAGGTGATAGGAGAGACAGTTCATGGTTCCACAGGTCGGTTTGGCCATAAAGGACAACACCTGCAACCGGATGAGACACGGGGAGAAGCTAGGTTGGGGGCGACACCGGATGAGCGTGGAAGTAGGGGTGGCTGAGAATGGTATGGAAGGCAGCGACAAAATGAAGGAAATGAGAGGGTTGTGCGAGGGGAAGGAAGGTTCCAGACGTGAGGAGTGAAAAGAAAGAAGGAAAAATAAAGAAAAGGAAAAGGGAGGAAAGAGAAGGAAATAAAAGAGACAGAAAAAATAAATAAAAATAGAAGGAAACACTGCTACAATAAGCCTCATTACAGGTGACTCCAAACCTATTATCACAGGCGGATTTTAAAACCGTCTGAAACGAAGAGTCTGTGATAATCCGCAATTTCACAGGCGGAGAAGTGAAACCGTCTGTGAAGACTAATTATCATAGGCGGTTCTTCACTAAGGCTAGCCGCCTGTGAAGACATATTATCATAGGCGGTTCTTTACTTAGGCTAGCCGTCTGTGAAAATACTTTATCAGAGACGGGTCATGCAGCATATATAACCGTCTGTGATAAACGTCTTATCACAGACGGTTATTGAAGAATAACTAACCGCCTATGATAATAAGTCTTCACATTCGGGTATTGAAGCATAACTAACCGCCAATGATAATGTGTCTTCAGAGGCGGATTTTGAAGCATAACTAACCGCCTATGATAATGAGTCTTCACAGTCGGGTATTGAAGCATAACTAACCGTCTATGATAATGTGTCTTCACAGGCGGATCTGAAGCATAACTAACCGCCTATGATAATATGTCTTCACAGACGGGTGTTGAAGCATAACTAACCGTCAATGATAATTTGTCTTTACAGACGATTATTGAAGCATAACTAACCCGTCTATGATAATGATGTTATCACAGACGGAGTTTACTTATATCAGCCGTCTGTGAAGACCCTTTAACGCAGCCGGTTTCTACCATAACAGACACCGCCTGTGAAAATTAGGTTATCACAGATGTTTCTTTACTTGTATCTAGCCGCCTGTGATAATTGTTTTTCACAGTCATGAAGTACTACTGCTGTTATTTCTAATTTCCAGGTCAATTCAATATAATCACAGAACAAAAAACAACAATCATCACAGAACAAAAGACAACAATATTATCATCACAGAAGTCAATTTCACTAAAACAATATACATATGTACAAGTTACAGATACAATTCATCTCAAAGTTTACAAGTTTTCACTAAAAACTGTTTAGATTGGCATAGTCGCAAAGTTCTGGCACATCAGCTGCTGAACCTCTCTTATCAAAGAACTTCCCCTTTTTGTGCAAAATTTCGCGACGAATGAACTGACAGAGTTCAGAAGCAATCTTGTCGGCTCCTCCATCAGGAATACTTCTACAAACCGGCCATTCTTCGTTCAGATTCTTCTTGTGCTGCAATATAACACATAACAAGGTTTAGAATGTGTTGGTTTGAACAATCTCAAAGTATAGATCAAAGTGAGAGTATACAAGAATTTAGTAGGTATTTTTGGAGCAGTTGTACTATGAGCAATTGAATTTTGAAGTTGGAATCAAAATATGAAAATAATGTTTCTGGTAATATTGAACAGCAGAGAATATAAGCATTAAACTATGCTAGTTACAATGAAAATGAAACACAAAAGTAAGAAAATAAGGTATCGACATTAAGGATAACTTACATCCTCACGATTGACTCTATATACGGCGGCGGTCCGAAGATGCTCGCATACATAATACCCGCATAAGACACTCCCAGCGGGCTGCTTCGGACAAGCATAATACGTTTTAATGTCCAATGCATTCGTATTAGGAGGTCTCTGACCGCCAAGCTGTTCCGCGTAAAACCGCCAAGCGCTGTAATACAAGAAATGTCATATAAAACTTGTCAACACATTCTAAATGTGCGTAAATTAAAATTATTGAATAAACGTACTTTTTCAAAATGGAAAGGAAATCTTTGTAACGATCTGGTGGGTAATCAGCCGAGTCCAAGACTGTTGCCATTCCCTGCGTTGGCTTGATGAAGATCATTATGTAGTGATTACTGCAAACATACAAACACACGTGTTAATAATTACCAATAATTGCTATTTCAATGTCATGTGTCGAACTTACTCGAAGTGGTACGGAGCCTTTACGAGGTCCTGGCCGTCTTTGACAAAGTTAAACATCGCATGTCCTATGTAAGCTGCAACTTCTGCCTTTCTACCCTTCTTAAGTTTTGCAATTGCTCTTTCAAAATCTTTTTTTTTTCATGTGTTTGTACTGGCTTGATTCTCGATTCGCCTGGACGTCGAATAGCGACTTTGCAATCCTAGTAGGGTCAAGGATACCTGTCTTGTGCACCAACTTTTCATTATCCATGTATTGCATCCTATTGAAGAAGTCCAGAATTGTTATAATCTCATGAAATGCGTATGCGTGTAGTAAGAAAAGCAAATACAAAATATTAGAGCACTTACAAGCACCAGACGAGCAGCAGGTTGATTTCGAGCATGCCCCGATGGAAAAGGGAAAGCAGCTCGTCAAATAAAATGACTCGTTTATCTACTCCAGTGCTCCAGAATGCTTCTTTTGGAATACGAAATGTGACGCAATTAAGACCATATTTTGTGCTGGCAGTGATGTACCACTCATGCATTCTTCTGAGCGCGACAGGTTGTTTGCTAAGTTGTACGGATGTCATTAACGGCTTCCCATTCTCAAATTTAGGAGGACCATCCTCAAGCTTGTATATTGGAATTCCTGGTTTAACTAAAGCCATCCGCCGATTATACATGACACCGTCTTCTTCCCACTCCTCGATATCTTCTAATGCTGGCTCATGAGAAGAACGAGATGCACTCGATTTTCTAATATTTTCCTTCATAGCTTCCAAATACTTTGTCACTTCTGATGAAGGTTTCTTATTTTCGTATGAGCTAACTTTGACAGGCACTGATGATCGAGGAGTAGTCGTCGGAAGTTGGACACTGGCTTGTTGTTGAACCTGTTGTTTAACTGATTGCTCTTTACTCCCAGCAGCTGGCTCTAGTACTACTTCAAGCTGTTGCTCAACTAGTTGCTCTTTACTAGCAACAACTTGCTCTGGTACTGCTTGAAGTTGTTGTCCAACTTGTTGCTCTTGGATATCATCATCCTTGCTCAGACATAGGGGGAGTGGATCTTCCCGGTCTGGGAGTGGATCTTCATGCACTTTCGCCTTAGAAGATGGGGTTGCAGTATTTGGAGATGCGACGGGGCTAGAAATTGGCTCATCGTCCAACACGATATCGCGTCGGTGCCAAAGGATTAATTGGTTGACAGCCTGCCCCAGAGTCGCGATCCCCTCAGGTGTGACGTGGTCTATTTCATAATCTTCATAATCATTATCAATGATCTGAAGAACTTGCACCACAGAATAATACAACGGAAGTGGACTCCCGTTGAAGTCACGATCAGGCTTTGCCATAGCAGTGGCAACCTGTTTGGTTTTGTTCCCTGCTCTGCCTATCGGGACAAGAAGACGACAAGATTTGATTGAGGGTTGCGCTGATTACATCAAAGATGGAAAATCGATAGGTGTGCCTATACCGGTACATGAGGGTAGACTACGTGGGAGAGGCAAAGTGGGTAAGAAAACTTTTATTGTTCAAGATTACAAGAATGTACACCGTGCACATTTTGGTGTACTACAACAGCTCGCAATAGCTGAGCCGTACATCGAGGAACACCAAATTGAGCTTCGTGATAAAAACCAAGACCGCAAATAGGACTGGATCATGAAAGAGCACAGAAGATGTTTCACTGAATGGTTAATGGACAAAAATATATCATACGGAAACACTATAGAAGAGACAACAATGAAGAAGTTAGCTTGTGGCCCATCTGCTTTGGTAACATCATGGCAAGCATATGACATCAATGGTTACACATTTTACACTAAAGAAAAAGACGGTAAGAGTGTTGCACAAAATAGTGGTGTTCGTATTGAGGCTTATGATTCACAAGGGCAGAAGACCACATATTTCGGGTTTATAGAGGAAATATGGGAACTCGATTATGGCGAAAGAATGGTAATGCCCGTATTTAAGTGCCAATGGGTCAAACATCCTGATGGTTTGAAAGTGGACAATTACGGACTGACACTGGTAGACTTGAATAAAGTGGGTTACAAAGATGACCTGTGGGTTCTCATCGATAATGTTGCACAAGTTTTTTATGTTCAAGATCCAGAAACTGAGAAGTTGCATGTAGTTGTTTCTGGAAAGCAAAATATTGTTGGGGTTGACAATGTGGGAGATAATGAAGAGGAATATAATCAGTATGAAGAGATGTACCTTTTCACCGAACCAGAAAACATCAAGCGCGTAGAGAGAAGCATTAAAAAGAATTTGAAACCCTATATGCGAGAAGATATCAATGCTGGAAAAAATGTATATAGCAATGCGAGATGATATATATTGTATATATTTGTATCTTCTGAAATCAACTTAGAACAATGTTGGTATATGCATTGTGTCCTTTTGCATTTGTGTACATATGCGTTTGGACTCAATGATTTGGAAGTTTGGAAGTTTGGTCTTTCTTCAGATAATGATGTCTCGGGCGTGTAGCCGATTGAAGGAGGAGCGCTTGGCGTGGCGCAAGAACCATCCCCATGTATGTACATATGGCACACCGGTCACATGGTTGTATATACATATGTATCTGTAATGGACTGATGAACTTAACTGTAGTTTGTTTTTCCGTGTTGTTTATTTTTGGTATTTTCAATTTCTCCGCGTAGGATTTCTCTGCGAAGCCTGAATCGGGAGATTTATTGAAGTGGCAGTGCATCGTCCCCGGTAAAGAAGGGGTAAGTCATGAAGAACAAGCACAATATGAGTTTAACCATCGTCCTCCTATTAATAAATTTCTTTTGCAGACTGAATGGGAAGATGGTTACTACCCCCTGACAATCTCCTTCTCTGAGGACTATCCCTTGGTGCCTCCAAGATGCGCCTTTCCAATTGGGTTCTTTCACCCAAATGTCCATCGTTCGGGAGCACTCTGCATCGGGATTCTTGATCAAGAGACTGTAAGATAGACCTATTTTGTTCATGTAATTATTACTTATAATTGTTGTCGAACTTATTTGAACTGGTTTCTTATATTGCTTAAATTATATTTCGTAGGGGTGGTGCAGTTCTTTTACAATCAAAACTATACTACTTGAAGTTCAGCGTTTGCTGCATCAGCCAAATGTGCCTGATGTTGAAAAATGATTGCTATAATCTACTTATCAAGGTTAGATGACACTTTGACTTAGTGACCAATGTAGGTTATTCATTCCTCCTTCGACATTTGTTAATTTAAATAATGTCAATATTTTCAGGATCCAGCGGAATATAAGAGACGTGTTCGGGAGCAAGCAGGACGATACAATTTAGATTGGTCGATGGGAGCTTCATCGTCGATCTACAATGAATATAGCATGATTTTTGTTCAGTGTGTAAAGAAATTATCTTTGAACAATTGTAAAGCCTCTAATGGTGTATTATCACAATTAAGCCAGCCTCACTGGTGATCGAGCATTTCCTATAATGCATTACTGTACTAGTATCCGCTAGCTCATCTGTGTTTTTTTCCTGATACAATTTTGCCTGCACGACTACATACGGCTGCGATATATAATTGCAACTACATCCCTGTAATTTCAATGAAAACCGCTTATGATAATTAAACAATGACCGCCACTGAAAATACATGATCTTCTCATGTCGTTGTTAATCAAGAACCGGCTATGAAGTTCATGGCATTACAGACGGTTATTAATTAAGAACCGCCAACGAAGATCATGTATTTACTCAGACGATTGTTCCTTAAAATCCATCTGTGAAGTTCATTGCATTACAGACGGTTATTAATCAAGAACCGCCAACGAAGATCATGTATTTACCCAGACGGTTGTTTCTTAAAATCTGGTTGTGAAGTTCATTGCATTACAGACGGTTAATAATTAATAACCGTCTGTGAAGATCATGTATTTACCCAGACGGTTGTTTCTTAAAATCCGTCTGTGAAGTTCGTTGCATTACAGGCGGTTCTTAATTAAGAACCGATTCTGAAGATCATGTATTTAACCAGACGGTTGTTCTTTAAAATCCGCCTGTGTTGTTCTTTCATCACAGACGGTTATTATATCATTCGTCATCACAGTCGCATATTTTTAAGGACCGCCTGTGTTTGAAAAATTGAGGCGCCTGTAAAAATGCTTTTTGTAGTAGTGAAAGAAGAGAGGAAGAAAAGGAAAGGAAATAGATCAAAAAGATAGAAAAGGGAAAATAAAAAAAAAGACGAGAGAAAAAGAAAATGAAAAAGAAAATAAAAGAAGAGAGGAAAAGGGAAAAAAGTAAGAAAGTTGATGGAAAGAAATATTAAAGAATGGATATTTATATAGACTATGTTTGGAGAGTACTACAAGTGTGGGAGCACGTGCTGGAAAGCACAGGCAAATATTTTGGAGAGTGATGGAAATAGTTGGGAATATTTATTTTGGAATAGGTTTTTAGTGCACATAAGTGTGGATATCCTAATATATTGCTCTAAGCAAAATCTAAGCAGATATTATTTAGTTTTCATGTTCTTGCTCTTATTATTGATCCTTGTATAGCAATAGAATGAATGCGTATATCCATAGCAATGATGCTCATCGTAGTAGTGAAGTCCTCATCAGATAAATCTTCCGCTAAATGATATGCGTGTCTTCCAACACGCACGTGTAATCGAGGTGACGCTTCTGATGGTTACACATGGTTATTAACATGTAAGTATCACAAAGATTTTATATATCTTCTTTTTTACTTTCTGTGGGCAGCAAGATTTGAAATCTCAGCCCTAAGATATAATTCATATTATCTAGGATCTATGGCACAATTTATGAGATTCTCTACATCTGTATATAAATGTACGCTCATGCATTGTCCTAGGATAATATAATTAGCTCTCTCCTCCTCGCCTCCTTGCAAAAGAAAAAAAGACAAAAATCTTACTCTTCATCCACACGATATGACGATGAAAGCGTACTTGACCACTTTGTTGTTGGTTCTTATGATCTTGTCCTCCACTTCGCCGTCATGCCATGCTAGGAAGGGTATGTATTCCTACACACTCTTTATGTGGACTTATATGACAAGAGTTCCAGGCTTTTTAGATACTGGATAAGAGTTTCAGATTAATTAATTAACTCATGCTCTGGCGATACAACATTTGCAGGAAAAGGCGGACCCCGACCGGGTAGCTCGCCACCGCCGCTGCCGCCGGCAAGAGCGAGATGCTTCCCGAGCGGCCAAATCATCTTCTGTAAGAATTCGAAGTGCCGCGCTGATTGTGTAGAGCACGGCTCAAGGCCTGAAAATGCCTACTGCGAAAGACGTGGTTTTCTTAGATATTCCTGCTGCTGCCCACATCAATGAGAAGTGTAATGCCTATACTTCATCCTCATCGCTTTGTTTGACGTTCAGACAACAAATTCTAACTCATTTCTAGTTGGAAACTTTGTCTGAAACGTCAAATAAAAGAATAAAGAGATGCTACCAATAATGTGATCCATGCAAACTTAATAAACTCTCTTTTCATCATAGTGCATTATCTGTATCTTGTTAATGGACATGCGAATAAATGTTCGAATATATACAGATAACTGGTTTGTCCAAATTTTTGTATGTAACGTTAATGTTAATGCTTGTTCAGGATGACCAGAAGCAAATAGACAAGTGCCGTTTTCAGCTGTGATTCTGACTTTTTTTTTCTGAACCACGCCCATCCTCTATATCACTATCTCTCTATCTCCCTAGTACCTTCTGCTAATGGGTTAAGATCCAATCCAAGGCATAACAAATCACCTATTTGGTTCAATGCCTAACTTGCCTAAGCCTAATGTTAGACATACCACAATGTTTTAGGTGGACGTTTGGTTGTTGACTAAGGTTAGACGTACCACAGAAGTTAGACAACTTTTGCTTTCATTACCTAACAAAAAACTGCATCAACTGTGGCGCTCAAATCAACCGCCTAAGCTTAGCTATTTGCCTAAGCTTAGTCATAGTAACAAAACAAACACATGCCAAACTTTTTTAAGCGCGACTAAGCTTAGGTTATAGTAGCAATCCAAATACATGCTAATATTAGCTAGCTTAGGTGCGCCACAAGTGTGGCAAGTGGCTAAGTTTAGACTTAGGCAAGTTAGCCATCATCCAAACAGGCCTTATGTACATTTTTCCAAACCAACCCAACCCACATCATCTTTGTTTCAAACCAACCCACCAGCTATTTTCTAGCAAGCCCAACCCACGAAATGCTTTGGAGGACCCAGCTATGTTAAGGCCCAGCTGCATTAGAAAAAAAAAATAACGAAACTTTGTTAGCCTTCTTCTTCCTCGGAACAGCTGCTCTGCCTCTCCCTCCTCCTCTTCCATGCACAATCGCCAACCAGCTGGCTAGATCCACAGCCAGCAAAACGGATTTTGTTGCTCACCGCATAAAATGAAATCCCGATGCTCGCCTGGTGCTTCTTGTCTATTTTTTTCCTTTGATTGTTGATTCTTAGGGTGCTAGGATCAATACTAGGAACACCTAATCGGTTGTACTTAGGAGTAATCTGATCTAACAATCACAATTAAACACTGTACAATTACTTTAATCTAATTTCTTAGGCAGAGTATCAATTAAAGACATTGAAACATATAACAGATCATAGCTGGGACGTAGGGAATTAGAGAGAAGTGAGGGTTACCTTCAGAGGATCCACTTGCGGCCATTGAGCTCAAGTGGATATCGCAGAAGATTAGGTCGACGCGGGACTATCGCCGATGCAGTGGCAACGCGATGAGATGGAGACGCAGGAGGACGGCGGCGGCGAACGATTAATTTCTTGTGGCGGGGGCCTCTGGGAACATGTGCACTCGCGTGTATATGCCCTGAGGTCCCCCTGGGACTTATATAGCCCGTACCAGGTGGGAGCGTCAAAAGAACGAGTCTGTTGCGCCCCCTACAATATCGCACGACTGAGGAGTGCTCGACGTGGGGTTGTTACCCCACGTCCGACTCTGATGGGAAGGATAGAGCCCTCGCCCGTTGTTTGTTGCCCAACAGGTTGGACCGGGATCAACCTAACATTCTCCCCCTTGATCTCGGGACAACTTATTTCTTACTCACTTAACTTATTCTTATTCTTAACTACTAAACTTATGTATATTTATTATTGCTTTGACATAAGGAGCACGACACATCAGAAGCAGCCATTTACGTACTGTTCGACTCGAAGACCACAATATGTCTCACAATTAGAAATAATCTTATGCTTATGTGTCCCCTTAGTATCCAGGACTTGTTTCACAGGCTCTCCCCTAATCCCATACCGGCTACGTGTTCTCTGGACACATTGGGAGGGAGACCCTTGGTTAGCGGATCCGCAAGCATTTGTTTAGTTCTTATATGCTCGAGACTAATTGAATTATCCTGGATTCTTTCTTTTACAACATAATACTTAATGTCGATGTGTTTGGCAGCACCACTCGACTTGTTGTTGTGAGAGTATGTTACTGTTGGCTCATTATCGCAGTACAACTTAAGTGGTTTATGAATGTTGTCTACCACTCTTAGACCGAGAACAAATTTCTTAAGCCAAGATGCCTGTCCAGTGGCCTCATAACAAGCTATGAACTCAGCATACATTGTGGACGATACAGTTATAACTTGCTTGGAGCTTCTCCACGATATAGCTCCATCTGCGAGGGTGAATATATAGCCTGATGTGGATTTTTTTAGTATCCACACAACCCGTGTGATTTGAATCTGAGTAACCCACTATTTCTAATGGGTCTGACTTACTATACTTTAACATGAGGTTCTTAGTACCCTGAATGTATCTTAGAGCCTTCTTAAGTGCTTTCTAGTGGTCTAAACCAGGATTACTTTGATATCTGCCAAGCATCCTAGTCACGAAAGCTAAGTCAGGGCGCGTACATGTTTGAGCATACATTAAGCTTCCGACAGCAGAAGCATATGGAATTCCTCTCATCTGATCAACCTCATACTGATTCTTAGGCGATTGCGATTGTGAAAATTTGTCACCCTTAACTATTGAGGCAGGCGAGGGCTTACAACCTTGCATACCGTACTTTTTGAGTACGCTTTCTAAGTATGCCTTCTGAGATAATCCTAATACCCCCTTTCTTCGATCTCGGTGGATCTCAATTCCTAGGACATAGGAAGCTTCACCTAAATCTTTCATCTCAAAGTTTGAGGATAAACACTTCTTAGTTTCTAAGAGTAGGTTGACATCACTACTTGCCAGTAGTATGTCATCTATGTATAGTATCAGGAAAATAAATTTCCCATTCTTAAATTTAGCATAAATGCAGTTATCCTCCTCATTCTCCTTAAACCCAAACTTTCTTATCGTCTCATCGAACTTTAGGTAACATGGCCTTGAAGCTTGCTTAAGTTCATAAATATACTTCTTCAAGTGGCATCTCATGTGTTCCTTACCCTCAATGACAAAACCCTTTGGTTGAGCCATGTAGACGTCCTCATAAAGATCCCCATTTAGGAATGCCGTCTTTACATCGATTTGATGCAATTCTAAGTCATAATGCACTACTAATGCCATGATGATTCGAAACGAATCCTTAGATGATATGAGAGAAAATGTCTCATTATAATCAATACCTTCCCGTTGCGTGAATCCCTTAGCCACAAGCCTAGCCTTATACTTTTTGATCTTCCCTTTGGAGTCACGCTTAATTTTGTAGACCCATTTACAGCCTACTATTTTGGCTCCTTTAGGAATCTCTACTAAGTCCCAGACTTTGTTGGAACTCATAGATCTTATTTCATCTTTCATGGCTTTATGCCATTCGGATGAATGAGGTGTACTCATGGCATATTCATAAGAGGTGGGATCATCCTCAATATAAATTTCTTCACTTAAGTATAACTGATAATCACTTGGAATTGCCGATCGTCTTACTCTTTGTGATCTTCTTATTTGCGTATCGTCTAAGGGTTGAGGCCGTGGTTGCACCTCATCTTGTTTGACCACATCCTCAACCAACAGGTTGAGGAGGTGGAACCACACTTATTTCTGTTGTGGCCGACTGAGGTGCAACGACAGGCATTGTATCACTAGTGACAGGCACCTGTGGCACAACGACAGCAGGTAGGGTGAAATAAGGCTCTTGAGTCACCAGGGCGGGTAGACTAATCCGCTCCTCCTCAAGGTCTATTTCACGCCGTACGGTGCTCCCCTGATCATAGTGTCCTCTAAAAACACGGCATGTCTTGTTTCAATAAACTTAGTGTGTCTACCTGGACAATAGAACCTAAATACTTTACTCTTTTCGGGATAGCCAATAAAATGGCAACTAATTATTCAGAATCCAGTTTTCTTAAGTTCGGGTTGAACATCTTAGCCTTAGCTGGACATCCCCACACATGTAGATAGTTCAGTGAGGGCTTACGTCCCGGTCACATCTCATACAGTGTCTTAGGTACTGACTTAGATGGAACACGGTTAAGTACATGAATGGCGGTCTTTAAGGCATCTATCCACAAACTAATTGGTAGTGTAGAATAGCTTAACATGCTTCTTACCATGTCCATAAGCGTACGGTTTCGTCGTTCCACTACACCGTTCTGCTGAGGTTCGCCCGATGTAGAATACTGGGCTACTATGCCATTTTCCTGTAAAAACCTCGCAAAAGGTCCAGGGACTTGTCCATAGGGGGTGTGTCGACCGTAGTACTCACCTCCACGATCAGACCTTATTACTTTAATCTTAACGTCGTGCTGATTTTCTACTTCAACCTTAAATATCTCAAACTTATCCAACGCTTCGGATTGCTTCTTGATTGGATAAATATAGCCATAACGACTAAAGTCATCTGTAAATGTTATGAAGGAATCATAACCATCTACCAATGTCACGGGAAAAGGTTCACAAATATCTGTGTGGATTATTTCTAAGACTCCCGTGCTACGTTTGGCGTTTTTCTCAATTGTCTTGGCGAATTTTCCTTTAATGCAATCAATGCATTCCTCAGAATCTGAAAAGTCTAAGTGTGGAAGAATCGATTGAGATACTAATTGTTCAATCCCCCCCCTCAAAATATGGCATAAACGACAATGCCATAATTTCGACGAAGTATCTAAATCGTTTCTTTTGCGCTTATTACGTCCTAAGTCATTCTTAGACGAAACTTGATCATCACTTATAGCATACACATTCTCATGAGTGGACAACAAGTAGAGCATGTTTTGTCGGAAGGCAAAACCAATAATCTCATTATTATAACTGATAGAACACTTATCATTACCAAAATGACAAATGTATTCTGAATCATCCAAACACGAAACTGAAATCAAGTTCCTTTCTAATGAAGGGACATAAAGAACATTATTTAGCCTAAGTACAAAGGCACTAAGTAATCTAAGAGATAAGTCTCCAATGGCTTCGACTTCGGCTTCACGCCCATCTGCCACCTTAATCACTCTTTCCCTTCTTCTTATAGTTTTCATCGTACTTAATGCCTGCATATAATTGCAAATGTGCACAGTGGCACCTGAGTCAATCCACCAAGTGGATCGTGAATAATTCATATATAAGGCCTCATTTACAAAAGTAATTATATCATTACCTTTCTTAGCACACCACTTAATGAATCCAACACAATCCTTCTGGGAATGCTCATCTGAGCCACAGAAATGACACTTATCCTTATCCCTCTTTTGAGGGGACTTGCCTTTGAACTTATTAGCTGAACTGGAGCCTGAAGCTTTGAAGGAAGGTGGTTTGGGAGAAGTAAAGTATCTCTTTGCCTTTCTCTTACCCTTAATATCAGCCAGATTGATATAATCACCACTCTTAGAGCTCTTGATGCGTTCCTCTTCCTGAACGCACATAGCAACAATCTTATCAATGTTCCAGGTCTCAGGGAGTGAGTTATAATTGACCACAAAGGCCTGAAACTCCTTAGGAAGAGAACTGAGGATGAAATAAATGAGCATCTCATCTGGCATCACAATGTTTAGCTCCCTAAGCTTAGAATTATAGTGAATCATCTTATTGATGTGCTCACGCACACCGCCTCCAGAGTACTTCTTAGTGACAATCTTTCTCATGAGAGTGCTAGCACTCGCCTTAGTGGAGCAAGTAAACTGACTTCTGACTCTCTCTAAGTACTCTGCAGCAGTGTCACAATCAGGGATTCCTCCCTTAATTGAGTCAGCTATGGTGCTCTTAATGATCACGAGACACTTCTTGTTGGAAGTATCCCACTTAGGGAGATCCTTCTCATACTCATCCTTCAAGCTTAGGTATTTAGCCTTCTGCGTAGCGAAAGACTCATCAGTTTCCCCAGTCTCAGCAATGGAGACAGGTGGCTCAGTGGGTCGAGGCGACGTAATCGCAAAATTGAGGTCAGAGACTACTAGAGCCATCTGGAGCCTCTCTTTCCATACCCCGTAATTTTGACCGTTGAGGGTCTCAATTGTGGAGATATAGCTGAGTGCTGAGGACAAGCCAGATCCTTAAAAAAAAATAAAGATTTGAGGATTAATGACAAAAAACTTATGGTAAAACATGACTTAAGAATGGCATTATTGCTTTTTCACGTTGGTTACTTAGCAAAAATGCCCTTAGACATTAAAAACTTAGTCATGATAACAAAACTTAATATGATAAACTCAAAAGCAAACTTAAATTAATCATGGCAATTCAATTTCACATTGGTTACTTTCAAATTCCTTGCATAATTATCTTAACACATCATTTTTCACGTTGGTTACTCAATCAATCTTAAATAATCATAAATAAAAACTTAACCATAAGCTCAAATAAATACACTTAAAAAATTAATTGGCAAAATTCAAACTTTCACGTTGGTTACTCATTCAAATTACCACTTATAAACATAACTTACTTTAAACTCAAAATTTCACTTTGGTTATTCAATTAATTTATCACTTAATTATAGCGGAAGCTAAAACTTAATTCCTTAATTGATGAAAAATTGCTTGAAAAAGCACTTAATACCATTTAAATAACTGAGAAGATGCTCTAATTGACAATAAATAGCATAAAATGCAGAAATAATGCAACCAAAATGCACACAAAATTTTCTGAAATTTTCCCAGCTATTTTACTAATTTTCTAATCATTTTTCTAATTTATGGAATTAATTTTCCATTCTAAACTTATTCTGAAAATCAGAAAATGCTTAAAAGCTAAATGGGCCAGAAACCCATAATTCAGCCCAACAGCTAAAATGGCCCAACCCACCAGAAAAATACCTTAAAAATGAAAAAACTTAACTCAACGCAGCCCATAGCAATTTGGCCCGCGGGAAGAAGGGGCCCAAGCGAAAATTCTGAAAAATCAGAAAATTTGAAAGGGCAGCCCAATCAGCCCAGTAGGGCATCCCGCATGGGCTCGGATCCCATTAAGCCTAAACGGCACGCGCCCCTTACCAGGGTCCGTAGGATTCACATCCAACGGTTGGGATGCGCCGCAGTGCTTAAACACGGGTGAATCTCGACGGTCCATCGCTCATTGGACGACTCACCGCTTAGATGGGGAAGTACTTAAGCTGCTCATTTCGTCGGCGCCGCGAAACCTAACTCATTTTTGCCCTCACTATCTCTCTCTTCGGCCGAGCGAGCGAGAGCGAGGAGAGCGGCGGCGAGGCAGGCGCCGCATCGGGACCTCCGGCGCTGCCGCGCCATTAATGCCGATGAGGGAGGACCCACCGAAAGTGGTCTCCTCGTCGGTTTCAATGGCGTCAGCTAGTTTTCCGTTGAGGGAAACCGACGCGGCCGCCAGATCTGAGCGGGGAAGGTACTGAGCGTTAGGGTATCGCGTCGCCGGCGGGGACTTCCGGCACCGCCGCATCACTGTCGTGTGGTGCGGTCGGTCGGCCGTCGAAGGAAACCCATGGCTGGGGTTAGGGTTTCGACCCTCAACCCTAGACCGACGCTCTGAGTGTGCTGAGTGGTTTTGCTTGCAGGTACACCGCGTCGCCAGTGCCGCCGAGGCCTCCACCATGGCCCGCACTTCGTGCCGGTGGTGGAGTGAAGCGCCTAGGGTTATGGTTTCCTAGCCCTAGGCTCTGAGGTGGTGGCGGCGGATGGGTGAGCGGCTAGGGTTAGGGCTTTGGCCCGAAGACCCTAGTACTACTCCTGAGGAGGCTGCAAGGGTTAGGGTTTCCCCTAACCCTGCTCTGAGAAGGACTCAGTGGCCCAAGGCCCCTTAATCCAGATAAGTCCCCCTTCTAATATCAATTTTTTAATTTGATTCGGTTCTGATTTGCTTAATTCTTTGTTGCAACCGAACTGAAATCGACCCCCTTCTTCTAACTGCTGCGCTAAAACAACTTAACTAAAACTGATTTTAAGTAATTTGGAAATAGACCTTAATTGAAAAGATTAGAAGTTAATTGACTTAATCATTATCCAATTAGGGTTCACAAGCACGGCTCTGATGCCATTGTTGATTCTTACGGTGCTAGGATCAATACTAGGAACACCTAACCAGTTGTACTTAGGACTAATCTAATCTAACAATCACAATTAAACACTGCACAATTACTTTAATCTAATTTCTTAGGCAGAGTATCAATTAAAGACATTGAAACATATAACAGATCATAGGTGGGATGTAGGGAATTAGAGAGAGGTGAGGGTTACCTTCAGAGGGTCCACTTGCGGCCATTGGGCTCAAGTGGATGGTCGCAAAAGATTAGGTCAACGCGAGATGATTGCCGATGCAGTGGCAACGCGGTGAGATGGAGGCGCAGGAGGACGGCGGCGGCGAAGGATTAATTTGTTGTGACGGGGGCCTCTGGGAACATGTGCACTCGCGTGTATATGCCCCGAGGTTCCCTTGAGACTTATATAGTGCATACCAGGTGGGGGCGTCAACAGAACGAGTCTGTTGCGCCCCCTACAGTATCGCACGGCTGAGGAGTGCCCGGCGTGGGGTTGTTACCCCACGTTCGACTCTGATGAGAAGGATAGAGCCCTCGCCCGTTGTTTGTTGCCCAATGGGTTGGACCGGGATCAATCTAACATTGATTAGTCAAGAATATGGGTGCGTCACTGATCCGCAGACAACCACCTCCGACGAGATCAACAGAGGAGCACTCGGGCTCGTTCTCGGCAGGGAGCCGCTCTTGCCATCCGTCCTGGAGTATCGTGTGGCTCTCCTGGATTTGCCCCATTCCCGCTCACAGTCTGCCGCCGCTTGTATATGGTCTGCTCGAGGCGATGCTGCAACTTGATTCATTCAGCCCCCGGGGGAGCAGCAGGGGATGGAGGACGATGAGTCAACGGCGCGGAGGCCTGAGGGAGCGTGTTAGCATGGAAGGTCGACGGGGAGGCGCGACATGGCGCGGGGCAGGGGAGATCGTCTCCATCGAACCAGAGCTGAGCAGCAAAGCAGATGAAGCTTCCCCAGCTGATGTTTTTTTATTTTCGAAAGACCCGGCTGAAGGCTGATGTTGTGTTGGTCACGGATCTAAACAATGCTAAGTTAGCTGATTTCAGCACAAACCAAACCGAACCATTTTTTCTGGCACCTAAACCAAACTAATCAATTTTATATCTCAAACTGTTTTTCACCCATCCAAAACAAATCCAACAAGGAACCGAACCATTAAAACCAGTTCCAACCCAAATCATTCCCACCTTTACCTTCTGAAAACTTCTCTAGATACGGTTTACAAAACCGCAGGTATGCATACCCCTCCTGATTTTTGCCACATCGCTCTTGCACCAATCTCAAAGCATTAAGCTCCCTATTGGCTCCTCTTCGTTTCCTTCGGCTTCGCCTCTCTATGACGTTTGCAAAGAATTTGATTTCCACTCTAGGGGCTGATAGAGAGCTCAATGCTTTGAGATTGTGGTGCGAGAGCAACGTGGCAAAAATCAGGATGGGTATGCATACCTGCGGGTTCGAATCACCCCTGAATCAATTTGGGCTCAGTACACAATTTGACATTGAGTTGGAGTTGGACTGCCAACTCGAACATGTTGTGGATTCTGAGTTATTTTAACTGGATCTTAGATGTTGATGAACCTTATGTGAAAAATAGATAAGTATGTATCCTTGGTGATGGCGAAATATCAAGATGTCATGCAAACATTCCATATTCATGATGTTAACCATGAAAACAGAAGTTACTACTTTTGAGACAGTAACCGCAGAGGTAGAGTGGCTGCGAGAGCTCTTGATGGATTTTCTCGCAGATGAAAAAACATTGCTGGTGATTCTTATGATTTGTGACAATCAAATGACAATAAGCAAATTGAATAATTATAAGGATAATGCAAAGTCATCAAGACATGTTAAGAGATGTTGAAGTCTTTCAAAAAAATTAGATGCTTTCGAGTAATAACCATTTTGTATATACAAGCAAAAAACCTAGCGGATCACTTTATGAAGGGACTATCATGGAATGTGATAAAAAGTACTCTCTACGGATCTTTATTTGTCATCGGCTAGTTCTTTTTTGAACTTACCGGTGACAAATATTTCGAACCAAGAGGGAGTATTCCGATAATTTGTGTGTGTGAGACCCACTTTTAAGATTGGAGATACTATTTTTTTCGAAAAAAATTGGAGGTACTATTAATCAGGATATGGGAAAAAATTATCTGCTCATGGAGGAGAGTATTCTGTTATGAGACTCTCTATTTGAAGATGAACAATTTTACTCTAAAAAATTGTACAATAGATTGGTGACATGACTTAATATATTTTTATTGGCTATGTGTAGCAGATCGAGATGTTGTGCTACAGAAAATTCTTGAAAGAAACACCTACATCAACCCAAATTGTTCAACATCACAGCCTCTGAGACTTGAGTGATATCTAGTAATCTCTTGACAAGGTACTGAAGTATGACGCATATGCTCCACCTGCAGTGTAGACTATTGGTAACTTGATACTAGATATGATATGTAATTGAAATCAGTTCATTTAAAAGTTACAATTCGAGTCATACTTCATTATTCAAGTTGTTAATGGGAGTAGCTTAAAGATCTATGCAGAAGGTTTTTGTTGAAACACTAGTATATCAAATAAGAAATGAGAATAGCAAATCTTCAAATGGCTTTGAGATATGGTGGGAGGTTGTTGGAATTTTGGTTCAAATATTTAAGGTTCAAAACACATTTCTAAATAAATCTCAAATACCAGTGTATGACAAGAGGTGAGTACTAAATTTTAGCACCATACGGATAGTTGGAGAAAAGTCAGACATACTTATAAGTGAAAGTGTTCAAACACTTACCACGTGAGTGATTAGAGGAGTGGTACACGTGTGCTCCTCCCGACTTTGCCCCACCTCACGCACACGGCGCGTTTCATGAATTGACACTCAAGCTGCGTCAAAATTTTTTTTGTTGATAAGGAAATTGAGTCGGGGTCATCCTGTTGTCAAGTCGAACATGTTGTGGACTCAGAGTCAACAGTCGATTTAGGTTTTGCTTCTCTTGCTTCTTGTGTCTTTTTTTTTAGAAAGATCTGCTTCTTGTGTCTTCACTATAGTCTACATTGATCCTTTCTATGACAGCACAACCACTTCAACAGCTACATTGATCCTTTCTACTATAGATTGTGGTACATGTGATGAGATCTGATCGTTATTTTCTTATTTATATTGTTACATGTGTGATGCTACTCTTTACGTTGAGTAGCAATACTGTCATAATTTATTTTCTCAAGTTAATCAGTAAATTGTCTAAATTTCTAATGGTGATAGTTTCCTTTGTGTCTAAGGTGTCTAAGATATCACTGCAACAACCAAATATATCATAGTTTCAACTACTGTTCCATGATGTTTCTCATCTTAATCATTGAAGCAACATATTTCATGGGAGGCTCTGTAACAAAGTTCTTGAGGGATATATACTTGTCGGGAAAGAAAGTAAAGTATGCCACCCTATTGAAAAATGAAACATAACAAACCATGGTACATATATCCTTTTTTGGCGAGTAACATATATCAGGCTTTCAAGATACAAATTAGATTTTAATTATACATAGCACTTCAACTTAACTGTTGAGACTAAACCATAGTTGTCATCGTGATTAATTTTTAACCAAAAAATGAAGAAGTTGCCCCCTACTACTATATATAAAGTAACAAGAATACACATTTTGTCCTTGATTCCTGCAATTCGTTCTAGTGTCGGTGAATTACCGACCTTTGGTCAAAAGAGGGTTGTACGTTCACACTTAGATAATGACGACCTGCCCTCATTGCTTTTGGTCCAACGAGTGCCGAGGATAAAAGCCCCCTTCCACCAAGTGTAAAGATGATGTCACTAATTGTCTGCACTCTTATCCTCTAAATAAAACGTTTCTCTGGACGAATATTTCCTGTCTTTTACAGTCACTCTATTCTTTTTACTCTAATTTACAGTATTGTGCATCCGTTCTCCTCTACTCCCTTATTTATATTAACAAAACAGAACATGGGCCACATGTCTATCACTTACTCGTTTTGGGGGTTGAACAATATTTTACTCTAACTCTAAAGTAACATTGTACATCCCTTTATTTTAGAGTAACATTTAGAGTTACCGTTACAGACTCCTTTACTCTAATTAAATATAGCAAAAGTTTTAAAGTATTATTTCTTTTGAGTCATTTCAACTTTGGAACTCCACAATTAGGGATAATGAGAGACCTATATGTTAATTAAATGTTCTCTGCGATAGACCATGATTATAGGGCCATTCTATTTAAATGATATGTGAATCTTCGATCTACTTTCTCTGATCTTGGTCTCCTATGACGGATCTGTGATCATAGATATTTGTTAGCATGTTAGCATATCAAAAGAGTCATTTATACTAGATATGTTCCATTTAATTTTTGTGTACAACAAGATGTGAAATCTAAATCCGTAGATATAATAATTCACATCTAGGTAGGATATGGGCAATTTATGAGACTATAAATGTATGCACACGGATTGTCATAGAATGAATAACTCTCTCCTCCTGCTCCTCCTTGCAAAAGAAAACCGCAAAAATCTTACTCTCTTTCCTCACAATATGACGAGGAAGATGTACCTGACAACCCCTTTGTTCTTGGTTCTGACGATTATGTTCTCCACCTTAACATCATGCCGTACTGAGAATGGTAGATATTCCAACACACTCTTTATGCGGCATCATGTCACAAGACTTTCAGATTAGTTTCTTAAACTAATGGTCGTCCTTTACTATACTGCGATAGAACATGTGCAGGGAGAAGCCTACTGGATTGCTAGCCAAGGCCGGCCGACCAAGATGACGTGCTACCCGATCCCCACAGGCAACAACTGTATGGATCCGGAGTGCGGTCATTTTTGTGAAGGAAAGGGATCAAAACCTCACAAAGGCTTCTGCCTTCTGGTACCTGGACGTCGTTATCATTTTGAGTGCTGCTGCCCAAACATATAAACAGTGTAATGCATATGCTACCAGTAATCTGATGGATGCAAACTCAATAAACCTGCTTTTCATCATAGTACGTACATTCCCTGTATTTTGTTTATGGCCATGCAAATGAATGCTCGAATATACTCTCTCCATCTCCAAAAGTTTGTCGTTTTGTAGTTCAAAAATAAACTACAAAGCGACAAACTTTTGGAGACGGAGGGAGTATATAGATAACTTGTTCGCCCAAACTTTTATGGGTAACGTTAATGCTTCTTTAGGACGACCAAAAGCGAATACGCATGGGGTCTTTTTCAGTCCGTCGTTCTGTTTTTTTTTTCTGGACCACGCTCATCCAAACTCTCTCATCTCTCTCTAGTACCTTTGGTCCAAATAGTGCCCTTCCCTAACTTTATTTTTGTGTCACTTTAACGAGATACTCTAGAATCATACTCTCTCCGTCTCCATGAACTTGTCGCTTTGTAGTTCATTTTTGAACTACAAAGCGACAAGTTCATAAGGATGGAGGGAGTAACTCAGAAGGGTTCCTGCAGAAAATGGTTTTAAACAAAATATTCACTAGGCCCCACCGGTCTAGGCCCCACCGGTCTAGGCCCAATGGCCGTTGAGACGTTCATAATAGAACCGGTACTGATACGTATGCTTACATTTTGTGTCCGTTCATAACTGATACTGATACAACTGATATATGTAGTATTCAGAACCGGTTCGCAATGGCAACTGGTTCTGATACTAGGCAGACCATTTGTACCAGTTGTTCACCAGAGCCATCACAAAAAATAGTAATAATCAGAATTGGTTCGTTGCTGCAACCAGTTTTGATACCTGAGAGACTTTGTACTGCCGTTCGTAACTGGAACTGAACTGACACTGATATGAGTAGTGTCGGTACCTTAGGTACCGGGTACCCCACGATACGGCAACAATTGCAAGGAAGTTACACCCGTCAGAATCAAAGGCTCTCGAGGGTCCCACCTGACACATTGCACCGGACTCGCTCCCCTCACATAGTTGGCTTCCGGGTTAACACGTGTAAAATAAGTCCGGAACAAAACTCCCAACCAAGAGAAGCTCCGGCGACTACACGTGTACAACAGCTCCGGACCTAGCCCCCGTCAGAGAGGAGCTCCGGTACTAACACGTGTACAACAACCCCGGACCTACTCTCCCGCAAGGGAAAGCTCCGGATCTGCCACGTGTGGAGCCTCCAGACCTTCGTCACTAACAGAAATACATGTTGATCATGATCATTACACACATTCAAGGATGGTTAAGGCGTCAGTTACAAGGTCGGATAATGTGTCATTAATGTCATATTAATGACACACGATCAATGTAATGTTAATAGTGGTAACGCTGCCATGAAGTCATGTTACCACACTATTAATTGTACTTAATACTCTTTAGACAGTGTATTAGGTTATTAAGCACGCCAGGGCCACATGTCGGGCCAGAACAGCTTTGTAACGGTCACTCCTTAGAACTACAAAAGGATTGTACCGCACGAACACTGAGAGGGGCCGATCCAGGTGATTGCGACCTGACCTTAGTGAACTCACTCGCTGAATACAATTCCACAAACCCCGTGGAGTAGGGTGTTATGCTCAGGCGGCCCGAACCACGTAAATCCCTGAGGTCACCATCTTGATATTGATCTTGTGTCCCCCAACCACAAAAGAACCTCCACGGGCTGCTTTTCAGCGGGTCTGGGGGAAGTGTCGTATTCCACACTTCGACATTTGGCGCGCCAGGTAGGGGGGGGGGGGGGGGGTATCATCCCGAGATCACAAGATGGTGAATTCAGCTGCTAGATCATCCAACGGCAATCATGCTAAACAACCTATTGGAGACAACCCCTCCAACGTTCAGCAACCAGCAGGTGCCAATGCTCCGACAGGCACTGCAGCACCATCCGTCCCAGCAAACAATGCCAATCAACGAGATGGGGCATCTGTGTCGATCACCGCATCTGCAAACAACAACCTCGAGCACGCGCATTGCTGCGTGAGCTCTTCTGCAACATCCACCACCTCCAGGTGCACCCCAGGGTGCTATGGAGCAGTGGAGGGCTGATGTCGACCATCTGGTCGCAGCTGCGGCTGCAGGCATCAGCAACCAAAGTCCTCCTCCTTCGAGGCGAGCACCTTCACAACGACGGACCCTGTCCGGTCGGCTTGGTCCACAAGCCTCTCAACAAAGGAGGTGTGCCGCCTCCCAGCAGGTGACCTCGTTGCCCCCGGGGCGCGACGCACCCATACAATCACCAAGATTCCGACTCATGACCTGCAGTCAGAACTGGATTGCTGTTACTGGCAACAGGACGACCGAGTCCATATCGAGCGTGCTCGCGAAAGGCGAGAGGCTCGGGACAACCCTGCTCCTCAAGGAGTAGGAGGAGGTTGTTCTGCCTTGGCCATGCACTTACATATGGTCAGGTGGCCACAGAAGTTTCGGCCTCACTTGCCGGAAAAATTCGACGGGACAGTGAACCCCGCCGAATTTCTTCAAATTTATTCAACTGCCATATTGGCAGCGGGAGGTGACAAGGCTGTAATGGCCAATTACTTCCCTGTGGCCTTAACCGGGGCTGCAAGGTCCTGGTTCATGAGTCTTCCACCCAACTCCATTAATAGTTGGGCGGAACTATGCTAACAATTCACTGCCAACTTCGGGAGTTCCTACACTCGGCCTGGCACTGAATTGGACTTGTTTGCTGTAAAGCAAACATTGGGGGAATCGCTATGGTCCTTCATCCAACAATTCTCTCAGGTACGCAATACCATTCCTTCTATCTCGAGCTCTTCTGTTATCGTTGCATTCAGACAGGATGTTCGAGATAAGAAGATGCTAGAGGAGCTGGCTGTCAAAGAAGTTACCAGCATCACGAAACTCTTCAGCTTAGCTGACAAATGCGCTAGAGCTGCGAAGGGCTGTGAAATGCACTCCATGCCAGCTCCGGAGGCCAACCAAAAGTCCCCCAAAACTAAAGTTGCTACCCCCGGTAGTGGCAAGAAGAAGAAGAAGCCCAACGGCAAAAAGAAGCTGTCGGCCGGCGCTCCAGCTGCTGCTGCAGCTCCTGGAAGCCGGGGGCCACGCCCGAGAAGCGACCTCGTCCTTCATCAGAGGATGACAACAGTTCCAAAGCATGGTGTACGATTCACAAGACGTATCGACACAGCTTGGAAGAGTGCCGAGAGGTCCAGAACCTTACCGAGCGCTACAACAAGCGCCGGGAAGAAGCTAAAGGGAAGGAAAGCAAAAAGTTGACGAAGCTCCAACTAAAGAGGAGCTAGGTTTCTAGGACCCTAAAAAGGTCTTGAAAGCCGTCTACAACACTGTCGACGATGACTCCGACGCCTCCAACAACGAATGTCGAAAAACCATGAACACCATCTATGGTGGTTCTTGGGACATCAATTCTCGTCGCATCCTCAAGAAAATGCGACGGGACATGGCCATGGTAGCTCCTGCTGCTAAGGCAGAACCACATCAGAAGTGGATGTACACAACCATCATTTCGATGCTTCAGACTGCCCCCAAAACATGATCGGGACCGGTAAACTCCCCTTAATGGTGTCACCCACCAATAACAATATCCAAATCCACCATGTGGTGGTGGACGGAGGTTCCGGGATAAACCTCATAAGCTTCGAAGCTTTCGTTAGGCTTCAGCTCCGGCCTTCGAACCTTCGCCCATCCCGACCTTTCTCTGGAGTAGGTTCAGGAACCATTACTCCTCTTGGTTCTATTACACTCCCAGTAACCTTTGGGACCCGTGAGAACTACAGAACCGAGAAGTTGATCTTCGATATTGCACAAATCAGTCTGCCATTCAATGCCATATTGGGTAGACCAGCTTTATACAAGTTTATGGCCGCTGCCCATTATGGTTATTTGGTGTTGAAGATGCCAACACCTACGGGCGTTCTCCGGATCCGCGGAGATCGTACCGCAGGAGTTACTGCACTGAAAGAACTCTACATGCTTACCACAGTGCAAGAGGAAGCATCTGGTAAGGAGCCAACTGTGAATCCTCCAAGCATTCGCCACAAAGGCTCTACCTCCGCACCTCATGTGCAACCAAGCGGTGACGCCAATATTCCCGTCAAAGTGGTCCAAATTGGTTCCGATGCTGCTCAGACTACCCGTATATCGGGGAGTCTGAACAACAAATAGGAACTCATGCTCATCACTTTCCTCCGGGCTAATGTCGACGTGTTTGCTTGGCAACCGTGACAAATGACTGGGATCCCTAGGGAGGTGATTGAGCACAAACTGAAGATTTACCCAGACGCTCGACCTGTACACTTGAAGCCCCGAAAGCAATCAATTGAGCAACAAAACATCATCCGATAGGAAATCAAGAAGTTGCTCGAAGCTGGATTCATTCGGGAAGTATTCCATCCAAAATGGCTGGCAAACCCAGCTGCTGTACCCAAGGCCGGTGGGAAGCTTCGGATGTGTATCGACTACACCATCTTAAATAAGGCATGTCCAAAAGATCCATTTCCACTATCTAGAATAGATCAGATAGTGGATTCCACCTCTGGGTGTGAACTACTGTGTTTCTTAGATGCATATTCTGTATATCATCAAATCCAAATGTCTAAGGAAGATGAAGAGCATACCGCCTTCATAACAGTAGATGGATTGTATTGTTATACTGCCATGCCATTTGGTCTTAAAATGCTGCTTCAACATTTGTGCGAACCATGTACAAAACATTTGGAGAGCTAATCAGAGACTTGGTGGAGGTGTATGTTGATGACATCGTCGTGAAGATAAAAAACAAGGAGCCACTCCTTGACAACTTACAAGCCGTCTTCGACAAGTTGCGTACTACGCGCACCAAGCTGAACCCGAACAAGTGTGTATTCGGGGTTAGCTCTGGAAAGCTTATGGGTTTCTTGGTGACTCGTTGAGGAATTGAAGCAAATCCAGTGAAGATCAAGGATATAGAAGAAATGCGGCCCCTAGCCACATTAAAGATGTCCAAAAGTTGACTGGATGTCTAGCTGCGCTCAACCGGTTTATATCAAGACTGGCAGAACGAGCGCTACCCTTCTTCAAACTTTTGAGGAAGTCCGGACCATTTCATTGGTCCGAAGAAGCAGAAAAGGCGTTCCAAGAGTTGAAACAACTCCTCACCACACTACCAATCCTGGTAGCTCCGAACCCTGGTGAGCCTTTACTGCTTTAAATTTCAACAATTGCAGAGGTTGTCAGTATGGTCCTGGTCGCGGAAAGACTGGAGCCATCCCAAATTCAGGAGTCTAGACCCCTCCGGGAGGGTCCAAAACTACCTGAAGGCGAGTCTGGGGACCAATCCTTAGGCACAAATCCCCAAGGCGAGATGCTGGAGGATCAACTTCCTTCAAACGAAAGAGTAATTGCTGCTGAACAAGAAGATCTAGACCCCTCTGGGAGGGTCCGGGTCACTCCAGAAGAAGCTCCAGGTTCCTTTGGAAGGGACGAGGAAATTCCAGAAGAAGGTTCGGACCCCTCTAGGAGGGTCCAGGTTGATGAAGAGGAAGCTTCGGGCCCCTCCGGGAGGGTCCAGATAGTCCAGTGCTGTCGGTGTTTGGATCTGGTAGATCTCCCAATACTACTGTTGGTAGATCACGGAGTTGTAGTTCGGTAATGGGCGCACAGAGATTCAAGAAGGTGAATGACAAGTAGACACAAAGATTTACGTGGTTCGGGCCGCCTGAGCGTAATACCCTACTCCACGGGGTGTGTTGGTGTTGAATTGATCGTGTGAGTCTAGAAGAAACTCCAGAAGAAGAAGCTCGTCTAGGTCAGGGAGTCCAGAAGAGGTCTGGAGAGGCCTCTTGTGTATCATCGGCCAGTCCTTTTATAGTACAAGAACTAGTCGTTACACCGTTAGCCTGGCCCGACATGTGGCCCCGGCGGTTACTAATGTTTGATACACAGTTAATGAGGTTAATTACCCTTAATAGCGTGGTAACGGGCCTTGACAGTGCCGTTACTGGTATTAAGGGCCTTCCGATCGTGTGTCATTAATATGGTATTAATTACACTTAATCGGGTCTTGAAGTCCTTGATTGTCCCTTGAAGGTCCGAGCCATTGGGGGTCCACCAGCCTGATTGTTGAAGTTGAAGGTCCAGCAGTTCGGACACATGACAACTCTGGAGCTTAACGTCGTGGACGGGTAGGTCCGGTGCTGTTGGACACGTGTCGGTACCGGAGCTTCTCTCTGTCTAGGGTTAGGTCCGGGGGTGCCATACTAGTATTCCGTCCGAAGCTCTCCCGTGTGTGGGCGGTAGCTCCGGTCTTATGATACACGTGGCGGCCCTAGGACTAACCATGTCGGGGAAGCAGGTCTGGTTATGTCTGACATGTGGGGCCTTCGGAGGTCTTCAAATCTGGTAGATGGAGTTTCTTTGTGATCTTTGCAATCCCAAGGGGTATCCGGTACAAAGGGTACCGACAAGCGCCCAGTGTACTTCATCAGTGAAGTACTCCATGACGCCAAGACAAGATACATTGAGGTGCATAAACTGCTTTACGCAGTTCTCATCGCCTCAAGAAAGCTTCATTACTACTTCCAAGCCCACAAAATATCAGTGGTAACCTCTTTTCCACTGCGTGCAATTTTGGAAAACCCTAATTCAACTGGGAATATTGCAAAATGGGCAGCGGAGCTGGCAGAATTCGATTTAGAATTCGTGTCAAGACAAACAATTAAAAGTCAAGCCTTGTCCGACTTTGTGGCAGAATGGACTCCTTCTCCATCAAACCCTGGGGGCCATAGTGAGCAGAAACCAGAACTTAAAGTTCCGGTATTCACCGAGCCTCACTGGTCCCTCTACTTCGATGGTTTTGTGGAGAAGCAGGGGGCCGGAGCTGGAATCGTTCTCCTGGCTCCGACCGGAGAGAAGGTCAAGTACATGGTACACCTTGATTTCAAGGCAACCAACAATATGGCGGAGTATGAAGCCCTCATCTATGGACTCAAGGTGGCACTATATTATGGTGTAAAACAGCTATTGGTGAAGGGAGATTCACAACTCATTATCAAACAAGTGAAAGGTGAATGCTCCTGCAACAATTCTCAATTAGCTGCTTATCTCCTTGAAGTCCGGAGGCTTCAGAAGGATTTCGATGTCCTCGATCTCCATCATATTCAACGCCTTCATAACTCAAAAGATGATGAACTCTCGACGAAAGCCTCAACTGGAGCTCCGGTTCCTGAAGGAATCTTCGTCTGGAGGTTGTCAAAACCAACAGCTCAGCTTGCCGAACTGAGCAAAGGGGGCGAGACCAGCACCTTGAAGCTGGCAGTCCTGGTGGCCCTGTTACTGTGGCGTTCACCAAGGGTCGTAGGTGCTGTCGGGAGCTCCGAGCAACCCAACACGCAAGACTCAGAAGCTCAAGTTAGCTCTGATGCATGGATCTCGGAGATCCGGAGCTACTTGAAAGACAACATCCTTCCTCAAGACAGTGTATCCGCTGACTGGATTGTCAGATTGGCTACAGATACACGTTGGTAGAAGGGGATCTCTACCGACGCGGTGCCAATGGCATCCTAATGTGGTGCATTGCAAGGGAAGAAGGTCGTCATCTTCTCACGGAAATCCATGGAGGCGAGTGCAGGAACCACACATCTTCTCGCACGCTGGTCAGTAAAGCCTTCTGGCATGGCTTTTACTGGTCTACATCACTTCAGGATGAGGTTGAGCTAGTGAAGAAATGTGAAGCATGTCAGTTCCGTGCAAAACTGTCGGAGTGTGATTCCGGCAATTCTCCCGGTACTACCGTTGGCAGCCCGCGGAGTTTGTAGTTCAGTTGTGGGTGCGCAGAGATTCAGAACAATATGATGAGTAGACACGAGGATTTACGTGGTTCGGGCCGCCTAAGCATAATACCCTACTCCACGGGTGTGTTGCTGTTGTATTGAGTGTATGCGTGTAGCGCTTGTGAGTCAGACCAGAGTGTGGATGGTCCCTCTTGTGTATCGCTCGGCCAGTCCTTTTATAGTGCAAGGACTGGTCGTTACATCATCAGCCTGGTCTGACATGTGTCCCTGGCGGTTACTGATGCTTAATACACAATTAATGTACTTAACTACCCTTAACAGTGTGGTAGCGTGCCTTGATAGTGGCATTACAGGTATTAAGGGTCCTCCGATCGTTTGTCATTAAGATAGCATTAATGACACATAATCAGGTCTTGAAATCTTTAATGTCCCTTGAAGGTCCGTGCCATTGGAGGTCCACCAATGAGCCTGTTGAAGTTGAAGGTCCGGCGGTCTGACGCGTGGCAACTCCAGAGCTTACCATCTAGGACGGGCAGGTCCGGTGCTGTTGTACACGTGTCGGTACCAGAGCTTCCCTTTGTCAGGGGTTAGGTCCGGGGGTGCCACACATGTATCTGGCCGGAGCATTCCCATGTAGGGATTGTAGCTCCGGGTTTATGATACACGTGGCAGCATTAGGACTAACCATAGAAGGGAGGCAGGTCCGGTTCCGTGTGACACGTGGGGCCTTCGGAGGTCTCCAACTCAGATAGGTGGAGTTCCTTTGCACTCTTCGCAGTTCCAAGGGGTACCTGGTACGCAGGGTACCGACAGTGGCCCCCTGGGCCCACCTCCGGGAGAGACCTTTTGGATTAAGTCATTCTGCCAGAGGTGGGTCCATCTTTCGATTTCCGCGCCGTGTCTGCAAGGGTTTTTGGATGTGCCGTTGGGGTGGTGGTTCGCAGTTAAACCATCAACGCGTGGCATATCCAGGATGTGGCAGGTGAGATCTGCGCGTGTGGATCTCACGCAACTGAAGGTTGCTGGTTCCCGATACGAAAACCGTATCGGTTCCGCACGCCCTGTAAAGCCGCTACCCTTGGGTTTCCCGCCTCTCATGATGACAACTGTTCGCCTGGGTTAAGGACCTCGACTTGATCGTCAGGGTGGCCCCGGGCCCCCTTGTCATTGGCAGGGTGAAATTTTTGAACAGTATCCTTGGCCCTTCTGTGATTTCCATCCAAGCGTTGCGGGGGCTTACTTAAGAGGGACAGCGCGCACCGTTTGGGGATTCATTACGCCTTCTTTTTAACTTGCGCTCGAATCCTCAAACTTTCGCTTGCTTTTCCTCTCTCGCCCCGTCGTGCTGCGATGGAGTTGGGTCTCCGCAAGAGCCGTCTCACGATCGACGGCGATTTGAAGAAGGTACGGACCTACATGGGGTGGTCCAGTGACTCCTTCAACCACCTGGTCCGCTCCGGCAAGCTCCCGTTCAATAAGAAGCGCGTCAGCGACATGGTGTACTTTTCTGCGTACGCGATGGTGGGACTGATCCCACCTTTCTCCACTTTTCTCTTGATGCTGTTAGACTTCTATGGTCTGCAGATGTACCACCTTGGCCCCCACTCCATTCTTCTGGTGTCAACCTTTGTCCACTTCTGCGAGATGTGGGTGGGTATTCCCACCTGCGTCGAGCTCTTCCGCACCTTCTTCACCATCCACACCACCGGAAAGAGTGACGAGTACCTTGGCTTCTACTATTTTGTGAAGCGCAAGAAGTGCCCGTACAAGTACTTGAGGTCGTTCCCTTCCGGCAAGTGGGACGACTAGAAGAAGGATTGGATTGTCGTCACGATAGAGGAGCACGAGAAGCTATAGCTGCCCGAAGGACTTCCCAATGTTGACACTAAAGCTTGGAGCGAAGTTCCGGTGCTATCGGAGGCCTTCAGCCCTGCCTTGATTAGGATCCACCAATATGTGGAAGGAGAGACCCCCAGGCGGTCTTCTGCAACTTCCTGGTCAACAGGTGGGCTCCGCTGAAGAAGAGAGAGAAGCTCGCCTGGATCCTCAATAGCGTCATGGACGATGACTGGATTGAGACCGTTTTGAAGTCCAATCTGGAAGGCGCAACTTTGGAGCTTCATCTCAATAATTTCTAGCACGGCATCAACGTCGAGGGCGACGACTTGACTCCGCTGGCGGCTTTCCTCCCTCTGAACATGGAGGTGGAGTTCAGCAAGGAGCTCCGGCGGAAGATGCCGGTGCTTGACGACCTCGGTGAAGTTGAGAGGCGTTCGACCACCGGATTGGTGATCCCCGGAGCTTCCGAAGGTGGGCCTACTCCTACCCTGAAACCAAGAGCTGAAGTCATAGGCAAGGGCAAGGAGTTGGCCGAGCCCTAGAGCCGCAAGAGGAAGTTGAATCACTCTGACGGGAGGTCCGTTAGACCTGCTCCTTCCATGACAGCTCCTTCTCCCTGGCGGGAGAGGTCTTCAACGGCGACAACCACTCCAACATTGACGTCTCCCCGGAACACCATCTCCACCCAGGTGACTCCGGCGCTAGAGCCTGCCAAGGGCTATAGGTCCGAGGGTCCTTCTCAGTCGAGGGGGTCCTCAACCAAGACGTCGCTGACGGCGGCAGCAAGCTCCGGAGAACCTTTCAGAGCTACTACACCAGTTGCGATAGAGTCGGGCTCTAAGCGTCTGATGAAGAGGTTCCGCGCTAGCTGGAGCGGAAGCCTTCTTGGGTAAATTTGATTTTCTACCTTAGTGTATTGTTTTTGTTGTAATCATATTTTGAGTTATTTCGTCCTTCATCCATAGGGTACCCAAAAAAGGGGCTGAAGCTCCGGTTCCTGCAATAGCGGTTGATGCTCTGCAGGCGGAGGCTCCAACTCTAATTCCAGCACCGCCCCAGGTGGTGGCTAAGGTCGCAGCAGCTCCGGCGCCAGCTGTCGTGGTTCTGGACCTCGACTCATCTCCCGATGCACCCGTGGTAGCGTCGGACCACGGGAATGAAGATGTACCAGTGGCATCAGCTCCGGAGGTTGAAGCTCCAGTTTTGGATGCTGTGATGACGGACGCTCCGACCTCAGAGCCGGAGGTAGCTGCAGTTCTGACCTTAGAGCAGGATTTATTGAAGCCCTAGCAGCGGAACCGGTGGTTGATGAAGTTCCGGTGCCCGAGCCGGTTGTCGCGGAAGTGCGGGCGCCCGAGCCGGCGGAGGTCGGAGCGCCGATGCCTGAACCAGCAGTGGAGGAGGCGCCAACGTCGGAGCCGGAAGTGGTCTCAGCTCTAGTCGAATCTTCCACACCTACCCCGGAAGTGATAGTTCCGGAGGTACCCGCGCCTGAGTCAGGGTGCCAAGACGAAGCGACCGTTCCTTCGCGTGAGGGACCAGTTGCTGACGATCTGGCGGCGGGACCTTCGGAGCCAACTCCGGAGGTAGGAACTTCTATTGCAGGACCTTCGGCGGTGACCGAGGCTATCCCGGAGGGCGGCCCTAGTGCCGCGGAAGCTAAGGGGACCGCTCTTGTAGAGTGGGACTCAATTTTTGTTATGGAGAACCCGCTAGAGCCAGCGGAGAGGACCCCAGCAGGTCCGGAGCCAATTCCCTTGTCACTATCTATCAACAACGCCTGCTCCATCCTTCATCAGGTCCAGTTGGCCTTTTATCACGATAGCAAGGCCCTCGAGGAGGAGCGCCAAACCCTTAGGAGGTGGTGCAATCGGCTCCAATTCGAGACCAAGCTATCGCAGACAAGGCTGGTCGACGACAAGGAGTGGGTCAAAAGGGAGAAGGCCCAGATGGAGTACTGGGGCCAGTTGCTGGACGAGAGGGAAAGCATGGTGCTCCCTCGACAATCAGTCCCGGGCTATCCACGAGCAGGTCGTGGCTGCTAATGAAGCAGCAAATGATCGCCAGGAGAAGCTCGGCGCCATCCACGACAGTCTTGTCAAGCGTTGAGAGGCTCTTGAGGAGCGGGAGAAAAAGCTCGAAGATGAAGAGAAAAAACTCTTGGAGCTGCGAGATGACCTCGTGAAGAGGGAGGCAGAGCTCACCAAAAGGCTGGCTCTGGGAGACAAGAGCCTCGCAGAGCGCACCAAGAAGCTGGAAGAGCGATGCGAGAGCGAGGAGAAGAAAGCCTGGCAGTGGGGACAGGACCTCACCAAGAGGGAAAATGAAATTGCTGCCAGGGAGAAGAAAGTGCGGGACCGGGAGAGAGACCTAGTCGACCGCCGGAACAAGATCCACGTCCAGGAAGAGGAGCTTGCTAAACTCGAAAGGCAAGTTGCTAAAAAGATTCAGCAGCACGCCAAAGAGGTCGAGCGCCTTGCCCGGGAGGGTTCAGAGCTTGCGCCGACCAAAAGGTCCTTGGAAGAGGTGCGAGGCTCAAGGGCTGCGGAGTCCCAACAAGTATGGGACTTCTTGGGCAAAGCCAATGATGCGCTGACGCTGCTGGGCTTTAGTCCCGTGCGTCCTGATGATCTAGAGCCAGAGCTGGACCAGGCGTTGAAGGCGTTGAGCTCGGCAGGCAACAAGCTCAACAGGATGGGCGATGTCATCATGGACCAGTTGGAAACTGAAGGACAATCCCTGGCGAAGAACATCGCGGAGTACATGCTAACGTGCTACACAAGCCGAGATCCTCACTTCCCACTAGACCCGATGCTTGAAGGTCCCATCGACGGAGAGGGTGATGCCGCCAAGGCCAGCCTGTCGGAGGTTGCCCAGAAGGTCATCTCGTTCTTCCATAGGATTTAAGACTTTTTCCTTGTATCTCCCACTTGTATCTTCTCTTCTTTTCCTCAATTTTGTAATCTCTTGTCTCCAGATTAATGAAGTCCAAGAAATTTATGAATTTCATTTTTTGTCTTCAACCATTGCCTTACTTGGCCCCCTGGTAGATGTACACAATTTGATTGCGAACATGTACCAAAAGGACGTAGCATTTTTTTGAAGACTTGAGTGCTTCGAACTTGTAGAATATAGGTCTGAAGTCATCGACAGCAGGGCCCCCTTGAGGTTGTCGGAGCTTAGTAGCTCCGGCAGTGACCCTTGTCAACACGTAAAGCATCGACAGTTGGTCCTCTGGGGTTGTTGGAGCTTAGTAGCTCCGGTGTTGACCACTGTCCACACGTAGAGCGTTGGCAGCATACCCCATTGGGGTGTCCTCCCACCATCTTTTCTTCATGTTGACGGCTAGCCCTTTGGATTTGCCAAAACTTGATAGCTCCGGCGATGCCTACTATCAATGTTTAAAACATCGACAGTGGGCCACCTTAAGGGATGTTGAAGCTCTGATAGCTCCGGCATCATCCACCATCATCATGAGATTTTTATTTTTCTTGCACACTGAAGTCCATAAAAACAGTAAAATCCATTTCTCATCTATAACTCGTTTGCGACTTATTATCCCCGAAAGAAACTTTAAGTTGATAGCAATTCTATACACAATTAAGTGCATTTGTTTAATTTCTCCAGGTCCAATCGTCTCTTGGACTCACCTTACTCTGTCCTGCCAGGGTGTAGGTAGAGTGGCGTACTTAGGGTGCAGGACCAGGCTAAGTCGATAGGGCACTCCAGACCTAGATTGGCTTGGCGTTCAGGCGAGTAGGCCATTCAACAATGTTAGGACCCGAAAGAATTAACAATGCAACTCGAATTATACATGAATTGTTCGAGCTAAAGTTTCTTGAGAATTGCACAACTTTGTTATAGACAAGAAAGGGAAAAATAAGAAAGATTGAGCCTGTACAAAATAAATGCACGTGGATTCTGTTTTCACATAATGATGTCTTTCATTATAGGTCCGGGTACAGGGGAAACAAGTACACACTTAGGGTACGGAACCAGGCTAAGTGTGTTGCATTTCTCGTTTGATCTAGGGTAACTAGCTACACTTTTAGTTCTGAGACTGTGTCAAGTGTTGCTTGAACTTTGCGGACCTTCCGGGAAAGGTCCGACTGTTCTCCCGGAGGAGATACCCGACTTTGTACAATGATGTTATAACATACATCATATGTAACTAGAGACTCACCTCTGTGATATTAAGCGTAGAACTTAAGAAGGTGCTCAATGTTCCAAGGATTAGGGAGCGGTGTCCCATCCTCGATTGCCAAGCGAACGCATCCGGTACGGGATACTTTGATCACTCGGAAGGGTCCTTCCCAGTTGGGGGAAAGTTTGTTTAACCCTTCTCGAGTTTGTATTCTCTGTAGCACTAGATCGCCTTCCTCGAGCTGTCAATTATGCACATGCCTTTGATGATAGCGCCGGAGCGCTTGGCGATATTGTGCGTTTCGAACAGGTGCTTGACACCTTCCCTCTTCGACGAGGTCAAGGTCTTCACGCTGGAGCTGGTCTTGCGTGGCTTCGTCGAAGGTCCGGACCTGGAGCGACTCCAAGGTGATTTCTGGAGGAAGGACAGCTTCAACTCCGTACACCAGGAAAAAGGGTGTCTCTCCAGTCGACCGATTTGGAGTTGTCCTGTTTGCCCACAAGGTGGGCTGAAGCTCTTCAATCCAGTTGGCTCCATGTTTTTTCAGGCGCTCGTATGTGCGCGTCTTGAGTCCTTTTAGGATTTCTGCATTTGCTCTCTCGGCTTGGCCATTGTTTGTTGGGTGAGCTATGGAAGCGTAGCTGACTTGAATGCAGAGGTCTTCGCAATATCCTTGGAATGCAGAGCTTGTGAATTGGGTCCTGTTGTCAGTTATGATCTTATTTGGGACTCCAAATCTTCATACTATGGACTGCAAGAAATTGATAGCTGATTGCTTGTTTATTATCACAACTGGAGTTGCTTCTGGTCACTTGGTGAACTTGTCGATGGTGACATACAAGAACTTGTAACCTCTGACGGCTCTTGGGAGAGGTCCAAAGATATCCATCCCCCACACGACGAATGGCCATGTAGGAGGTATCATTTGTAGAGGTTGAGATGGTGTGTGAATTTGCTTCGCATGAAACTGGCATGCTTCGAATTTCTTCATTAGCTCTATTGCATCCTGAAGTGCTGTAGGCCAATAAAAACCATGTCGGAAGGCTTTACCGACCAACGTGCGGGAAGACGCGTGGTTCCCACACTCGCCTCCATTGATTTCCGCGAGAAGCTCGTGACCTTCTTCCCTTGTAATGCACCACATTAGGATGCCGTTGGCACCACGCCAGTAGAAATCGCCTTCTACCAGTGTGTATCTTTTAGCCGATCTGACTATCTGGTCAGCGGATACATTATCTTCAGGAAGGATGTTGCCTTTCAAGTAGCTCCAGATCTCCGAGATCCATGCATTGAATCTAACTTGAGCATCTGAGTCTTGCATGATAGGTTGCTCGGAGCTTCCTGCAGCACCTACGACCCTTGATGGACGCCATGGTAACAGGGCCATCAGGACTACTAGCTTCGAGGTGCTGGTCTCGCCCCCTTCGCTCAGTTCGGCAGGTTGAGCTATTGGTTTAGACAATCTCTGGACGAAGGTTCCGTCAGGAGACGGAGCTCCGGTTGAAGCTTTCGTCGAGAGTTTGTCAGCTTTTGCGTTGTTGAGACGCTAGACATGGCAGAGATCAAGGACTTTGAAGTCCTTCTGAAGCTTTTGGACTTCAAGTAGGTATGCAGCTAGTTGACAGTTGTTGCAGCAGCATTCACCTTTGACTTGTTTTATTATAAGTTGCGAATCACCCTTTACCAACAATTGCTTGACACCATATGATAGTGCCACCTTGAGCCCATAGATTAATGCTTCATACTCCGCCAGGTTGTTGGTCGCCTTGAAGTCAAGGTGAACCATGTATTTGACCTTCTCCCCGGTCGAAGCGAGGAGAAGGATTCCAGCTCTGGACCCCTGCTTCTGCACGGAGCCGTCAAAGTAGAGAGTCCAGTGAGGCTCAATGAAGACCGGGACCTTGGGTTCCGGCTTCTGCTCACTGGGGCCCCTAGGATTTGATGGAGAGGGGGTCCATTACACCACGAAGTCCGCCAATGCTTGACTCTTGATCGCTTGCTGTGGGACGAATTCAAGATCGAACTCGGCCAATTCTGCTGCACACTTTGCAATGTTCCCAGTAGAGTTTGAGTTATGCAAGATTGCACGCAGTGGATAAGAGGTTACCACTGAAATCTTGTGAGCATGGAAGTAGTGACGAAGCTTCCTAGAGGCAATAAGTACTGCGTAGAGTAATTTATGCACCTCTAAGTACCGAGTCTTGGCGTCATGAAGTACTTCACTGATGAAGTCCACTGGGCGTTGGACTATCCGGACCCTCCCGGAGGGACCCAGAGCTTCCTCCTCATCAACTCGGACCCTCTCGGAGGGGTCTGGACCTTCTTCGGGGACCTCCCGGTTCGTGCTGGAGGAACCCGAAGCTTCTTCTAAAGTGACCCGAACCTTCCTGGAAGGACCCGGATCTTCTTGTTCAGCAATAGTAACTCCTTCATTTGAAGGAGGTTGTTCACCCAGTGTCTTGCGTCGTGGATCAGGGTCTGGGGGTTGGGACCCAGACTCACCTTCAGGTAGTTCCGGACCCTCCCAAAGGGGTTTGGATTCCTGAACTGGGGATGGTTCTGACCTTTTCACAACCAGGACCATGCTAACAACTTCCTCAGTTGCTAAAATGTAAATCAGAAGTGGCTCACCAGGGTTCGGAGCTACCAAAGTTGGTAGAGTGGTGAGGAGCTGCTTCAGCTCTTGGAATGCCTTTTTTGCTTCTTCAGACCATTGGAATGGTCCGGACTTCCTCAATAATTTGAGGAAGGGTAGCACCCGTTCCGCTAGTCTTGAGATGAACCGGGTGAGGGCAGCTAGACATCCAGTCAGCTTCTGGACATCCTTGATGCGAGCTGGTGGTCGCATGTCTTCAATAGCTTTAATCTTCACCGGATTTGCCTCCATTCCTCGGTGGTTCACCAATAATCCAAGAAGCTTCCCAGAGCTAACCCCGAAGACACACTTGTCTGGGTTCAGCTTTGTTCGTGTGATTCGCAACTTGTCGAAGACAGCTTGCAAGGTGTCAAGAAATGACTCCTTGTTCTTGATCTTGACGACGATGTCATCGATGTACACTTCCACTACATCTCTGATAAGCTCTCCAAAAGTTTTGTACATAGCTCGTACAAACGTTGAAGCAGCATTTTTGAGACCAAATGGCATGGCAGTGTAATAATATAATCATCTACTGTGATGAAGGAAGTATGCTCTTCATCTTCCCTAGACATCCTGGTTTGATGATACCCAGAATATGCGTCTAGGAAACACAGTAATTCACACCCCGAGGTGGAATCCACTATCTGATCTATTCTAGGTAGTGGAAATGGATCCTTTGGACATGCCTTATTTAGTGTAGTGTAGTCGATACACATCTGAAGCTTCCCGCCGGCCTTAGGTACAACGACTGGGTTTGCCAGCCATTTTGGGTGGAAGACTTGCTGGATGAATCCAGCTTTGAGCAACTTCTTCACTTCTTAACGTATGAAGTTTTGTTGCTCTACTGATTGTTTTTGAGGCATCTGATGTACAGGCCGAGCGTCGAGATAAATCTTCAGATTGTGCTCAATCACTTCCCTAGGGATCCAGGCATTTGTGACGGTTGCCAGGCAAACACGTCGACATTAGCCCGGAGGAAAGTGATGAGCGCGAGTTCCTATTTGTCGTTCATACCTCCCGATATACGGGTGGTCTGAGTAGCATCGGAACCAATTTGGACGACTTTGACGGGAATGTCGGTGTCGCCGCTTGGTTTCACATGGGGTGCGGAGGTTGAGCCTCGATGACGAATGCTCAGAGGCTTTGGAGCTTGCTCCTTTCTGGATTCTTTCTCTTGCGTTGTAGCAAGCGCGTGGAGTTCTTTCAGAGCAGTAACTCCGACGGTGTGATCTCCGTGGATTCGGAGAACGCCAGAGGGTGTTGGCATCTTCAACACTAAGTAACCATAATGAGCAGCGGCCATGAACTTGTACAAAGCTGGCCTACGCAAGATGGCGTTGAATGGCAGGTTGATCTGCGCCACGTCGGAGACCAACTTCTCGGTCCTGTAATTCTCCCGGGTTCCGAAGGTCACTGGGAGAGTAATGGCACTGAGTGGAGTTATGGCCCCCGAACCTAAGAAAGGTCGGGAGGGGCGAAGATCCGAAGGTCGGAGTTGAAGCTTGACGAAGGCTTCGAAGCTTATGAGGTTCAGCCCCGAACTTCCATCCACCATTACGTGGTGGAGCTGGATGTTATTGATGGTCGTAGATACCATCAGTGGATGTTGGCCAGCTCCAATCTTGTTTCGAGGGCAATCTGAAGCATCAAAGGTGATGGCAGTATCCATCCACTTTCGATGAGGCTCCGTCCTGGCTGTAGGAGCTACAAAGGCCATGTCCCGCCGCATTGTCTTGAGGACACAGCGGGAGGTGATGTCCCACGAACCACCAAATATGGTGTTCATGGTCTTCCAGCGCTCGTTGTTGGAGATGCCGGATTCATCGTCAACGAAGGTGTAAACAACCTTCAAGACCTTTTTAGGGTCCTGAAAGCCTAACTCCTCTTCAGCTGGAGCTTCGTCGACTTTTTGTTTTTCTTCCCTTTAACGGAAAGAAGCTTCTTCCCGGCGCTTGTTATAGCGCTCGGCAAGGTTCTGGATCTCTCGACAGTTTTTCAAGTTGTGCCTATCCGTCTTGTGTATGGGACACCACATCTTGGATCTTCCACCATCTTCAGACGACGGTCGAGGTTGTTTCTCGAGGCGTGGCCCCCGGCCACCCAAAGCTGCGGCGGCAGCTGCAGTGGGTGTGTCGGCTGATGGTTTCTTCTTGTCTTTGGACTTTTTCTTCTTCTTGCCACTCCCGGAGGTAGCGGCTTCTCCCTTGGAGGACTTCTTTTTGTCCCCTGGAGGTGGTTGGGAGTGCATTTCACGGCCCTCTGCAGCTTTGGCACGCTTGCCTGCCAAGTTAAAGAGTTCCGTGATGCTGGTGACTTCCTTGGTCGCCAGCTTCTCTAGCATCTTCTTGTCTCGAACGCCCTTTCTGAATGCCACAATAACAGAAGCTCTTGAGATAGAAGGAATGGTGTTTCGTACTTGGGAGAATCTCTAGATGAAAGATCGTAGGGACTCTCCCCCTTTTTGCTTGACAACAAAAAGATCCAGTTTTGTTCCTGGTCGAGTGTATGAGCTCCCGAAATTGGCGGTGAACTGTTGGCACAGCTCCGCCCAACTGTTGATGGAGTCAGGCGGAAGGCTCATGAACCAAGACCTGGCGGTCCCAGTCAAAGCCACAAGGAAATAATTGGCCATCACGACCTCATTGCCTCCAGCCGCAAGGATAGCGATGGAGTAGATTTGGAGAAATTCGGCGGGATTGATAGTCCCGTCAAATTTCTCCGGCGGGTGAGGCCAGAACTTTTGCGGACATCTGACCATGCGTAGGTGCATGGCCAAGGCAGAACATCCTCCTCCTACTCCCTCGCGAGCAGGACTGTCCCAAGCCTCCCACCTCTCGCGAGCAGGCTCGATGTGGATGCGACCGTCTTGTTGTCGGTAACGATGATCGAGCTCCGCCCGGAGGTCGTGAGTCGAAAGCCTGGTTACCGTGTGGGTACGTCGCGCCTCGGAAGGAAGCGACGTTGCTTGTTGAGATGCAGCACGCCTCCTGTGTTGCAATGCGAGCGGACCAAGTCTACCCGACAAGGTCCGATGCTGAGATGGAGCCCGCCCCGAGGGGGGAGGACCTTGATTGCTGATGCCATCGGCTGCTGCTGCAACCAGATGTTCTACATCAGCTCTCCACTGCTCCATCGCACCACGGGGTGCTCCTGGAGGCGGTGGACATTGGAGAAGAGCACACGCAACATTAATCGTGTGTTTAGGGTTGTGGTTCACTGATGCAGTGACCGACGCGGACGCCCCATCTCGACGCCCAGCTTGATTCGCAGGAGCGGATGGTGGCATGACTCCTGCTGGAGCCATGACATCTACTGGTTGCTGCATGTTGGAGGGATTGCCTCCAGCAGGTCGCACAACATGGTTACCGTTGGATGATCTAGCTGCAGAGTTCACCATGTTTGAATCTCGGGCACCGCCTACATGGTGCGCCAACTGTCGGAGTCTGATTCCGGTAATTCTCCCGGTACTACCGTTGGTATCCCGCGGAGTTTGTAGTTCGGTTGTGGGCATGCAGAGATTCAGAACAAGATAATGATTAGACACGAGGATTTACATGGTTCGCGCCGCCTGAGCGTAATACCCTACTCCACGGGTGTGTTGCTGTTGTATTGTGTGTATGCGTGTAACGCTTGTGAGTCAGACCAGAGTGTGGAAGGTCCCTCCTGTGTATCGCTCGACCAATCCTTTTATAGTGCAAGGACTGGTCGTTACATCATCAGCCTGGCCCGACATGTGGCCCTGGCGGTTACTGATGCTTAATACACAATTAATGTACTTAATTACCATTAACAGTGTGGTAACGCGCCTTGATAGTGGCGTTACTGGTATTAAGGATCCTCCGATCGTGTGTCATTAAGATAGCATTAATGACACATAATCAGGTCTTGAAGTCTTTAATGTCCCTTGAAGGTTCGAGCCGTTGGAGGTCCACCAATCAGCCTATTGAAGTTGAAGGTCTGTCGGTTGGACGCGTGGCAGCTCCGGAGCTTACCATCTAGGACGGGTAGGTCCGGTGTTGTTGTACACGCGTCAGTACTGGAGCTTCCCTCTATCGGGGGTTAGGTCCGGGGGTGCCACATAGGTATCTAGCCGGAGCATTCCCATGTAGGGATTGTAGCTCCGGGTTTATGATACACGTGGCGGCATTAGGACTAACCATAGAAGGGAGGCAGGTCTGGTTCCGTTTGACATGTGGGGCCTTCGAAGGTCTTAAAATCAGATAGGTAGAGTTCCTTTGCACTCTCGCAGTTCCAAGGGGTACCTGGTACGCGGGGTACCGACAAAAATAGATTCACACACCAACTCAATCACTACAAATGATACCTCCTACATGGCCATTCGCTGTGTGGGGCATGGATACCTTGGGACCCTTCCCAAAAGCCGTCGGAGGTTACAAGTTCCTATATGTCACCATCGACAAGTTCACCAAGTGGCCGGAAGCAACTCCAGTAGTAACAATCAACAAACAATCAGCAATCAAGTTATTGAAGTCCATTATATGCAGATTTGGAGTTCCAAACAAAGTCATAATTGACAACGAAACTCAATTTTCAAGTGCTGCATTCCAAGAATATTGCGAAGACCTCGGTATTCAACTTAGCTACGCTTCAGTAGCTCATCCGGCAAGCAATGGCCAAGTCGAGAGAGCAAATGCAGAAATCTTGAAAGGACTCAAGACGCGCACATATGAGCGCTTGAGAAAGCATGGAGCTAACTAGATCAAAGAGTTTCCGTACACATTATGGGCGAATAGAACAACACCTAACCGATCAACTAGGGAGACTCCATTTTTCCTGGTGTACGGAGCTGAAGTAGTCCTTCCTCCGGAGATCACCTTGGGGTCCCTCCGGGTCCGAACCTTCGACGAAGCCATGCAAGACCATCTCCAGCGTGAAGACCTTGACCTCGTTGAGGAGGGAAGGTGCCGAGCAGCTGTTCGAAATGCATGTTATCACCAAGCGCTCCGACGCTACCATCAAAGGAATGTGCGTGACCGACAGCTTAAAGAAGGCGACCTGGTGCTTCGGAAGATACTAACTCGTGAAGGGATAAACAAACTTTCCCCCAGCTGGGAGGGTCCCTTCCGAGTCATTAAAGTATCCCGACCAGGGTGCGTTCACTTGGCAACTGAGGATGGGATCCCACTTCCCAATCCTTGGAACATCGAGCACCTCCGTAAGTTTTATGCTTAGAATCACGGAGGTGAGTCTGTAATTACACACAATGCATGTTGTAGAGTCATTATATAGAGTCGAGCAAGTCCCCCGGGAGAACATCTAGACCCCTCCGGGAGGGTCTGGAAAGTTCAAGTAACACTTGACACAGTCACAACACTAAAAGTGTAACTACTTGCTCTGGGCTAGTACAAGACGTATAGCACATTTAGCTTGGTCCAACACCCTAAGTGTGTACTTGTATCCCTGTAATCCGGACCTACAATGAAAGGCATTGTTGTGTGAAAACAGATTTGTCGGTACCCTGCGTACCAGGTACCCCTTGGAACTGCGAAGATTGCAAAGGAACTCCACCTATCTGAGTTGAAGACCTCCGAAGGCCCCACATGTCACACGGAACCGGACTTGTCTCCCTTCTATGGTTAGTCCTAATGCCGCCACGTGTATCATAAACCCGGAGCTACAATCCCTACATGAGAATGCTCTGGCTAGATACCTGTGTAGCACCCCCAGACCTAACCCCCGATAGAGGGAAGCTCCGGTACCGACACGTGTACAACAGCACCGGACCTACCTGTCCTAGATGGTAAGCTCTGGAGCTACCACGCGTCCAACCGCCGGACCTTCAAGTTCAACAGGCTGATTGGTGGACCTCCAACGGCTCGGACCTTCAAGGGACATTAAAGACTTCAAGACCTGATTATGTGTCATTAATGCTATCTTAATGACACACGATCGGAGGACCCTTAATACCAGTAATGCCACTATCAAGGCGTGTTACCATGCTGTTAAGGGTAATTAAGTACATTAATTGTGTATTAAGCATCAGTAAGCGCCAGGGCCACATGTCGGGCCAGGCTGATGATGTAACGACCAGTCCTTGCACTATAAAAGGACTGGCCAAGCGATACACAGGAGGGACCTTCCACACTCTGGTTTGACTCACAAGCGCTACATTCATACACTCAATACAACAACAACACACCAATGGAGTAGGGTATTACGCTCAGGCGGCCCGAACCACGTAAATCCTCGTGTCTACTCATCATCTTGTTCTGAATCTCTGGGCGCCCACAACCGAACTACAAACTCCGCGGGCTGCCAACGGTAGTACCGTGAGATATGCCGGAATCACACTCCGACAAGATTCCACATGCATTTATCTTTTGTACAAGGCTCAATATATCAAATTATTTTTACCCCGCTTGTCTATAATGAAGTTGTGCAAATTCTTATTGAGCTTTGTTCCAAGTAATTCACATGCATTACAAACATTATTGATAGTCTACTTGCCTAAACGCCAAGCCAACATAGGTACGGAGTGTGCTATCGACTTAGCCTGGTCCTGCACCCTAAGTACGCCGCTCTACCTATACCCCGGCAGGCCTTAGTAGGGTGAGTACTAAAAAGACATGTAGATCCAAAAAGATTATATCAAAATGCTCGTTATCATGCTGAGTTTCTTCGGGCTCAAAGTTCAAATAAGAACAATAAGCTACAACCAATTTATAGACAAGAGGACAAATTTTACTTTTTCCCTTGCCTTTAATGTGCAGGAAAAGCAAAAATTCACAGCGATGGTGGACGATGCCAGAGCTACTAAGCTCCAACATCTCCCAAGATAGGTCCGCTGTCAACATCTAATACGTTGACGCCGGAGCTACCAAGCTCCGACCATTCCAGGGGGCCTGTCTTCAACGCTTCAAAATTGAAGACTTCAACATACTGTTATCACCTCTGGTACATGTACACACTTCAGCTATACACATGTACCAGGGGGCCAACAGGACACGACACAGTATATTGAAGACAAAGCGAAATTTAAGGCAAAAGGAGGATTTCATTAATCAGAAGAACTGAATTACAACATTGAGATTACAAGGGACAAAAGGAGAAAAGTCCAAACTACTGAAGGACCTAAGACCTACGGAAGAATGAAGCTACTTTTTGGGCAACTTCTCGGACGCTGGCTCTGGCAGCATCTTCCTCGTCAGCAACGGGACCTTCGAGCACCGGGTCCAGTGGGAATTGGGGATCTCGGCTTACATAACACATCAGCACATATTCTGCAACATTTGTAGCCAGAGTTTTCCCCTCCGTCTCCAGCTGATCCGCCATGATGTCACCCATCGCGTGAAGTTTGCTGCCAGTACCGTTGAGGGCCACCAGCGCTCGGTCCAGATCCAGCTCTTGGTTGTCCGGACGTACTGGACTGAAACCCAGTGGTGTCAGCACGTCATTCGCCCGCCCGAGGAAGTCCCATACTTAGATAGCTTCGATCTCCTTCATACTTCGGAGCTCCTCCAGGGACCTCCGGGCGGCCGCAAGCTCCGAACCTTCACGGGCAAGTTGCTAAACCAACTTAGCATGCTGCTGCTTGACTTCAGCAACCTGCTTCTCTTGGTCGGCCAGCTCCGTCTCCCGGAGGTGGATGCGGTTCCGCCTCTCAGCAAGATCGTTCTCCCTGCCCTTGACTCTCTCCTCCCTAGCGGCAATGTCAGACTCTCTTTTCAAGATTTCTTGCCCCACCTTCCAGTACTTCTTCCTCTCTTCCTCCTTCCATTGATCCAACATTTTGCTGCGATCCGCCAAATTTTTCTCACCCAGAGTCAACTTCTGGGTGACCTCCGCTTCCATCCTCACCACATCTTCCTGTTGTCCTAAGAGTTTTTCCTCCCTCGCCTCCAGGTCTGCTCGATGCTTCATGAGAGTTTCATTCAACTCCGCGAGCTTTTCGTAACGCTCGTCAGCAGCATCACATCTCTCCTTGGCGTGCTCTAGGATTTCCCTGGAGTTAGCATCGAGCGCCCTGATGGCGGCCTCCTTCTCCTCCATCAACTTGTCCCAGTATTCTAACCGGGCCTTCTCCCCTTTGATCCATTCCTTCTGGTCAGCTAGCCTTGTCTGAGCAAGCTTGGTTTCAAAATGGAGTCTGTTGCACCAACGCCTCAAGGTGTTGCGCTCCTCCTCCAAATCCTTGCTCTCATGGTCGAAGGCTAGCTGGACCTGCCCAAGGCTTGAGCAGGCGTTGTCTATGGACAACGCCAGAGGGATAGGTTCCGGGCCCGCCGGGATCATTCCCGTAGGCTTGAGAGGGTTCTCTGTCACAAAAATTGGGTCCCACTCTACAATAGTGGTTCCCTGGATTCCTGCAGCGCTAGGACCACTCTCCTGGAGCCCTTCAGCAGCAGCAGAAGAACCCGCGAGGGGGAACTTCCGCCTCCGGAGCACGTGAAGGCACCACTTCTGGGTCTTCAGTCGATGGCTCCGACATTGAAGGACCTGTCGTTTCAACAGCTCTGGTTCCGACCTTGGTACCTCCGGGACCGCCACTTCTGGAGCAGCAGCAGGAGCTTCAACTGTGGCCTCAACCTCCACTAGCTTGGGCTTCAGCGCGATGACCACCTCCGGCACAACCGCCAGACCTTCAATCACCACCGGCACAGCTGCTGGATCACCAACTACTTCTTGCTCAGTCGCCGAACCCTCTACCACCTCCGGCTCAGCCATCGGATCTTTGACCAATTCCGGCACAAGGGCCGGAGCTTGGGTGATCTCCGGCTCAACGGGCGGAGTTTCAGCTATCCTTGGCTCAACAGCCAGGGCTTCGGCAACTTCCGACTCGGAAGCCTGAACTTATGGCATCGCCGGAGCATCACCCTCTGCCGCCAGGGGCACCTCTTCAACTTCCCTCCTGCGGTCCGGCGCTACCACAGGAGCTTCAGGTGAGGACTCCAAGTCCAGGCTCACGACAGCTGGCGCTGGAGCTGCCGCGACTTCCGCCCCCGCTTGACGAGGAGGCTCAACAATCGAAGCCAGAGCTTCGACAGGTGCAGCCCCAGCCATTGCAATAGGCGTTGAAGCTCCGGGTCCCTTCTTTGACACCCTAAAAATAAAAGGGAAGAGAAGATTATTAAAGACACATCCAAAAGCAAAATTAACATTTCAGAGTGATCAATCAATGCTTACCATGGGATGCTGCCACCCCAGTCGCCTAGGAACCTCTTCTTCTGAGGCCTAGAGCTATATCCCACCAAATCTGGTGAGGCAACTGCTTCGGACCTCGGTTGAGGAACACTCGCAGCCGTCGGAGTTCTTTCGGTCGGAGCTTCCTTTTGTCGGGATGAACTCCCGGACTTGGAGCTTATAGCCAACACTGAGGCCGGGGTCGATTGCCCGGAGCTAACGCCTCTTGAAGACACTTGCACCGGAGCAGGGGTAGTAGCAAAAGACCTCCCCCTCCGGGGAGAAGCAGCCGTCGTGGAAGGAGCAGGCCTGACGGACCTCCCGTTAGCGTGCTTCAACTTCCTCTTCCGGCTGGAAGGCTCGGCTGGCTCTTTGCCCTTGCCTTTGCCAACGTCTTCAGTCCTTTGGTTTGGGGCGGCGATAGGACCACCCTCGGAAGTTTCAGGGATCGCCAATCTAGTGGTCAGAAGGCTCTCCACCTCACCAAGATCGTCAAGCGTCGGCATACTCCTCCGAAGCTCCCTGCTGAACTGCACCTCCATGTTTAGAGGGAGGAAAGCCGCCGTCGGAGTTAAGTTGTCGCCTTCAGTGTCAATCCCATGTTGGAAATTCTTGAGATGAAGCTCCAAAGCTGCACCATCCAAGTTGGATTTCAGACCGATTTCAATCCGGTCTTCATCCATCACACTGTTGAGGGCTCACGCAAGCATCTCCCTCTTCTTCAGTGGAGCCCACCTGTTGACCAGGAAGTTGCAGAAGATCATCTGGGGGGTCACTCCACCTTCCACGCATTCGCAGATCCTAGTCAAGGCAGGGTTGAAGGCCTCCGACGGCACTGGAACAACACTCCATGCGTCAATGTCAACATTTGGGAGACCTTCGGGCAGCTCCAACTTCTCGTGCTCCTCTGTCGTGACGACAATCCAATCTTTCTTCCAGTCGTCCCACTTGCCGGAAGGAAACGACCTCAAGTATTTGTACGGGCATTTCTTGCGCTTCACAAAATAGTAGGAGCCAAGAAATTTGAACCCCTTCCCGGTGGTGTGGATGATGAAGAAGGTGCGGAAAAGCTCGACGCGGGGGGGGGGGGGGGGAATACCCACCCATATCTCACAGAAGTGTATGAATGTCGACACCAGAAGAGGAGAATGGGGGCCAAGGTGGTACAGCTGCAGACCATAGAAGTCCAGCAGCATCAAAAGGAAAGTTGAGAAAGGTGGGATCAGCCCCACCATGACGTACGTAGAGAAGTACACCATGTCATTGTCGCGCTCCTTCTTGAACGGGAGCTTGCCGGCGCGGACCAGATGGTTGAAGGAGTCACTGGACCACCCCATATAGGTCCGGACCTTCTTCAGATCATCATCGCTCTTGAGGCGGCTCTTGGGGAGACCCAACTCCATCGTAGCAAAGTGGAGCAAAAGATGGAAAGTTAGGCGAAGTTTGAGAGGCTCTGAGCGCAAATATGATCAAAGGCGTAAAGAGTCCTCAACCCGTGCGCACTTTCCTTCTTAAGTAAGCCTTTGTGACGCTTGGATGGAAACCGCAATGAGATCGAGAGCACTTTTCAAAAATCTATCCCATCAATGACGGGTGGGCCTTGGGGCCGCCCCGACAAAGAGATTGAGGTCCTTACCCAAGGCCAGCCGTTGCCTTGATGGTGGCAGGAAACCCAAAGTCGGCACTCTGACAGGGCGCGTGGAACCGATACGATTTTCGTATTGGCAACCGGCGACTGTAAGACCTATATGTGCTGAATACATTGGCTTGTAGTGAATACATTTGGCTTTGATGATAAAAGTTTTGAATATCACCAAAACACTTTTTTTATCAAGGTCAGACTCTAGCTCTGAGCTACAGCAAGGTCCGACGGTAGGTCCGGCTTAGTTTGGGTAGCTCCGGTTACATTCGATGCTAGGTCCGACTAGCTTGGGTCAGCTCCGGTGAAGTTTTGTCTTTAGCTCCGGCCTGTCTTTGATAGCTCCGCCGTATTTTTGCTAAGCTCCGAAGTTGATTTTTCTAGCTCCAGCTTTTGGGTTTACTAGTTCCGACTAGTTCTGGTTAGCTCCGGCGCTAGGTCCTGCTAGTTTTGTAAGCTCCGGCGGGAGCTTGGTTGTACTATTTTTGGTAAGCTCCGGCGCTAGGCTCTACTATCTTTTGTTAGCTCCGGCTCAAGGTCCGGGTTGCTCTGGCAAGGTCCGGAACTTGACCGTAGTGCTTTTGCTTTTCATTTGCAATGTTTCGTACTTGCTTTACATTGTAGGAAATATTGCTTAGTATTCATTTGCTAAGTTTTTGGTGTGTTTTGGTTGATATGGATGATATCGTGTTACTGTGGTTTTGCAACATGCTTATGTGAGGTTCTCATGTAGGGTGTTGTATTCGGAACTAACTTGAGTCAAGTTGAGGACTTGGGCTCGTATGGATTGGTTGTTTATTCATGTGTAGGTGTTGCTTGAGTTCAAGACATGGCTGGTAATGGGATCCATTGGACTAGTCTCAGGGAGGAGATGAGGTTCCAACAACCAAATTCAGGAGGAATTGTGGTTGAGCTGATCAGGAGGTTGCGCAGCATGATTGAATCAAGAACAATGCATATGAAGGTATCGTGGACATCATTGGAAGATGTTTGCACGTGTTCAAGAAGTGCATGGACGTGTCTACATTGTTTCGAGATGTGATGAAGAGATGTGGACGTAAAGAGTTGGTCGGAATGGTCCAACCGACTAGGTTATGGACTCAGGCTGCGGCTGAGTCGGGTTTGACTCAAATATGGAAAGATTTGAGTTGGTTATGATAGGATTTCGTGTGGGTCACAAATTTGAGTTGTTTAGGAATGTGGGATACGTTCCTAAGGTGTTTGTAAGTCTTAAGATTGCTTCTATCTGCGTATAGAAGAATCTTGAGCAGTTATGGAAAGTTACGATTAGTGATCTGAGTAGGATTGGAGTCCTAGTTGATATTGGGTTGGCCTAAGGGCTGGTTATATAAGCAAGGGAGCCCAGAGCTCGTGGTGCACGACTTTGGGGCTGTTCCTCTAGTGTTCTATTGAATAAAATTCGTAGTTTGAAGGAACTTTTGTGCCTTGTTCGTCCGACTTGTTCCAGACAAGTTTTACTCGTCGAGTTTCTGGACAGCACTACCTTTCGTCGGTGGTTTTATCATAACTCGAGTTTTATAGATCTAATTGATGTGATTCTTTTTGGGTTGTCTTCATAACTTCATTGTCTATCATCTATCAAAATTTCACGGTCATTGGATTTGTGTCTATGATCTACACGAGTTTCTTTGCAGCGTTTCAGAACTGTTTTTTTCTCGAGTAGGGCAGATTGACCATTGTTTGATCTTTCGATCATAGCTTGAGTTTTTCTCGACGGATTTGAGTGATTCTTTTTGTGTTTTCTTCGTGACTTGATTCTCTCTGATATATATCACTTTTGTCACGGTGAAACACGTTTAGATTAGTCTCACATATGATTTCTTTAACAGATCGTTTTTCTGCCGAAAGGGTTTGAGGTTTAATTGTTTCTGCTGCATAAGATTTTTAAATCTACCATTCACCCCCCCTCTGGTATCTTTTCACGTACTCTTCGATCCTACAATTGGTATCAGAGCCACGGTGCTATAATCTTTGTGATTTGCGTGTGTTTTTGACTAATCATCATGGAGAATTACTCCGCCAAACCTTGTGTGTTTGCTGGTATTGATTTTCAGGTTTGGAAGGCACGCATGGAGGCCTTCATCTAGGCACAAGGCTTTGCAATATGGGAGAAGGTATACAAGCCTTACGAAGTGCCCTCAAACGATCATGTTACAGCTAGAAATCTGAGAGATGTCGACAACAACAACAAGACTCAGAACTTGATCATACAAGGATTAACACAAAGTGACTTCGACCGTGTTGCACACCTCCGATCTGCATACGATGTGTGGAAAGCACTTTGTGACTACCACGAAGGATCCAACACGATCAAGGAGGTAAGGCAAGACATGTTCAAGAAAGAATACATGCGCTTCGAGATGCAACCCGGTGAGTCTATTGATGACATTTTTGCTCGCTTTAATAAGATTCTCAGCAACTTGCGTAGTGTCAATGTTAATTTTTCAGATGCTGAAAATGCTAGGCAATTGCTAAGTGCATTAGATATGTCAATTTGGGAGATGAAAGTCACATCTATTCGTGAATCTACTGTCATGAGTTCACTTACTTTAGATGTGCTATATTCCAAGTTAAAAACTCATGAAATTGACATAATATCACGTAAGAACCCCAATAAGTCTATTGCATTTGTTTCACAATGTGATATGTCTAGCTCCGGCCAATCATCATCTTGCAACACTCTTGCTTTGTTGTCCTCACTAACCCTGGAGCAGATCGAAGAATTTCTAGAAGAGGAGTTGGCACTCATCTCTACTAGATTCTCAAAAGCATTGCAAAATGTGAGAACTAGAAGGAGAGGAAGCTCCGGACCTCAACGCTGTTTTGAATGTGGTAAAACAGGACACTTTCATACAGAATGCCCTAACCTTTCAGGTCCGACCACCCGGGAAGAAAAACAAAGCAAGGTTCGGACCTCCTCTGGAAATTCCAACAAGAAGAAGAAAGGTACCATAGGACGCAAGATGATCAACAGTTTCATCACCGCGCTTCAAGAGTTCAGTTCAAGTGATGTGGACATTGGAAGTGATGAAGATGAAGATGATTTGGCAAACTTGTGCTTCATGGCGGGCAAGTCAAGATCAAGTATGGAGGAGGCAGAACACAACAGCGACAATGAAGAGATATGTCCTACTTGCGAAGAAATGTGTGATGCTATTTCTCGTGCCACTATTATTGTTAAGAAAAAGGACAAAAAACTTAGGGATAGTGTTGCTAAAATTGAATCACTAGAATCTGAAATCATCTGTTTAAAAACTTTGATTCCTAGTGATGATGCATGTTCCTCATATGATTTAATATATGAACAATTGTCCTCATTAAGAAGTTCACACACCTCCACACTTGATAAACTTGAGTTAGAAATTGAAAAGAACAAAGAGCTTGCTGCACTTAATGATAAAAACTTGAAAGATGCTAGCTGTTCTACAATTGATTTGCATTGTTCTACTTGTGATAATCTTGATAAGAAACTACAAGATGCTATGAATGAAATTTCTATATTGAACAATGCTTTACGTTCTCATGAAGTTAAATTTTGTTCAAATTGCAAACTAAAAGGAAAAACTTCATGTGAAAATTGCCTTGATCTATCCAATAAACTTGATGATATGCATAGGACATTAGATCGGTTTTGTAATGGGAATAAGAACCTAAACTTACTGCTGAATTCTTCCAAGTCTTGCAATGATAAAACTGGTTTAGGTTTTGATTCTCATGCTCATGCTAAGGCACATCCACCTAAAATTGTAAAGTCATTAGGAATTGGTTTGATTCAAACAGTTCCTAAACAAAAAGGAGTGGTTTTCAAATCTGTAGGACTGTTGTCTCATTCGGTTTCAAATAAAAATATTGCTTTCTCATCTAGACATGAACACAAAGTTAAATTTCATTGTACCTTCTGTGGTAGAGATGGTCATGTCATAGATTTTTGTTATAGACTAGCTAAACAACAGAAAAGGGAAATAATGGTTGCTAGATCTCATAATTTTCATGCAAAATTTGCTGCACACATTGAACCAAATGTACAACCTGCTGTTTTGAGTCAAAAACATTCAAAGTTTACCTCCGGACCTTCTGATTTTGCCTCCGGAGCTACTGATTTTTGTGCTACACAAGTAACACCTTATAGGTCAGTAGTCAAGAATAAAAAATCTCAAACTTTGACTTATAAACCTGCTGTTTTGTCTCAGCTTTCGTGTGTTTTTCCTGCTGCACGTTGCGTGACTCAGTACTGGATCCCTAAATGCCTTTTGACTAACCCCAGTATTGAGTCATCGACGTATTGTGCTTTTATGTAGGTTACACGTTTGAGGAAGGAGAACATTTGGATTGTGGATTCAGGTTGCTCACGCCACATGACCGGTAACAAATATTGGTTCTCCTCCATCTCTTTTGTGTCACGTGTAGAGAATGTTACTTTTGCCGATAATTCTTCAACTCCTATAATTGCTAAGGGTTCGGTTAGAGTAAATGATCACTACACTTTGAAGGATGTGGCACTTGTCAAAAATTTGAAATATAACTTGCTTTTTGTTGCACAATTGCTAGATGAAAATCTAGAAATTATTTTCAATAAAAACTGCTGCAAAGTTGTAGGTTCAAATAGTGAGCTTATTTTTAACATGTCTCGGTTTGGAAGAGTTTTCAAATCTGATTTTGATATGTCTTTCTCTAAGCATAGGTGTCTAGTTTCTAATGATTCAAAGGACTTATATTTTTGGCATCGTAGACTTGGTCACGTAGGCTTTGATCACCTAACGCGTATTAGTGTTCTTGACCGCATACGTGGGCTGCCTAAGCTTAAAGGGGACAAAGAAATTGTGTGTTCTTCTTGTAGACATGCTAAGATGGTTGCAGGTTCACATACTCCTCTCACAATGATCATGACAACTGAACCATGTCAACTTTTGCATCTTGACACCGTAGGACCTTCATGTGTCCAATCCTTCGGAGGTAAATGGTATGTTCTTGTTATTGTTGATTATTATTCTAGATACTCTTGGGTTTACTTTATGGCGTCTAAGAATGAAGTTTTTAGTCACTTTAGAACTTTATTTCTTAGATTATCAATTGATTACCCAGGATCTTTAAAAGCAATTAGAAGTGATAATGGAACTGAATTTAAAAATCAATCCTTTGATCACTTTTGTGCTGAAAATAGAATAGATCATCAATTCTCTTCACCATATGTACCTCAACAAAACGGTGTTGTAGAAAGAAAGAACAGAACCTTAGTTGAGATGGCTAGGACTATGCTTGATGAATATAACACTCCTAGGAAATTTTGGGCTGATGCGTTAGCAACCGCTTGTTATGTCTCAAATCGTGTTTTCTTGCGTGCTAAGCTAGGTAAAACACCATATGAGCTCCGGTTTGGACATAGGCCTAGTGTTACACACTTTCGGGTCTTTGGTTGCAAATGCTTTGTTAAGAAACATGGTAATCTTGATAAATTTGAACCTAGATCCATTGATGGCATGTTTATTGGTTATCCATCTCATACTAGAGGCTACCGTGTGCTTTTACTTGACACTAACAAAATTGTGGAGACTTGTGAAGTGTCTTTTGATGAATCTAGCCTAGGTACTAGCTCAAACATTGCAGGTCCAGATCCATATCCGCAGGGGGAGAGCATTTTCATTGAAGATGAGGAAGAATTGTAGTTGATGCCAGAAAATTCAGAAGCTAAAGACTTTAGTTTAGTTCTAGATGTTAATTCTCAACCAGTACCGACAACCATCAATGCTGATTCAAATCATCCTCAAGCCACAAGCTCATCGATTTGTGATGAACATGAAGAAGAAGCTTGTGAGACATTTGTTCCCCTACGGTTTTACAAAGATCATCCCCTACAACAGATGATTGGAAACTTGCACGAACGGGTCACACAGTCCAGGTTTTTCGATCCAAACTCTCATGCTCATTCTGCTTTTGTTGCTTCTTTTGAACCCAAAGATATATCACACGCACTCACTAATGAATCTTGGATTATTGCCATGCAAGAAGAGTTAGAAAATTTTGAAAGAAATAATGTTTGGAAACTTGTACCTCCACCTCAAGGTCACACTTTAATTGGAACTAAATTAGTATTTAAAAATAAACAAAGTGAGGATGGGGTTGTGGTTAGGAATAAGGCTAGGTTGGTTGCTCAAGGTTTAACTCAAGTTGAAGGTCTAGATTTTGATGAAACTTTTTCTCCTGTCGCTAGATTAGAAGCCATAAGAATTTTGTTAGCTTTTGCAGCATCTAAAGGTTTTAAGCTATATCAAATGGATGTTAAAATTGCTTTTCTTAATGGCTACATAGATGAGGAGGTTTATGTCAAACAACCACCGGGTTTTGAAAATCCAGATTTTCCTAATCATGTTTACAAACTGTCCAAAGCCTTATACGGTCTCAAACAAGCCCCTAGAGCATGGTATGATAGGTTAAAAACATTCTTACTTGAAAAGGGGTTTACCATGGGCAAGATTGATAAAAATATTTTTGTGCTTAAACATGGCAATGACTCATTATTCGTTCAAGTGTATGTGGATGATATTATCTTTGGTTGTGCTTCTCATGATCTTGTGTCCAAGTTTTCAGCAATGATGAGTTCCGAATTTGAAATGAGTATGATGGGTGAACTCACTTACTTTTTGGGGCTGCAAATCAAGCAAACCAAGGAGGGTACCTTTGTGCATCAAACGAAGTATACCAAAGAACTCCTAAGGCGCTTCAACATGGATAAAAGCAAGCCTCTTCGGACACCAATGGGAACAGCAACAACACTTGAACTTGATGAAGATGGTGAATCTGTGAATCAAAAAGAATATAGAAGCATGATTGGATCACTTTTGTACCTCACGGCATCAAGACCGGACATACAATTCAGCGTATGTATTTGTGCACGGTTTCAAGCTTCCCCACGTGTTTCACATCGTCAAGCTATCAAAAGGATTCTCAGGTACTTACATGGAACCCAAGAATTTGGCATTTTTCTTCCTTCTTCCTCAACTTTTACTTTGAAAGCTTTTTCGGATGCTGATTTTGGGGGTTGTAGGATTGATAGGAAAAGTACTTCCGGTGCTTGTCATTTTCTTGGTAATTCTCTTGTTGCTTGGTCCTCTAGAAAACAAAATTTAGTTGCACAATCCACAACCGAATCTGAATATGTAGCTGCTGCTAGTACTTGCTCACAAATTCTTTGGATTGTTCAAACACTTAAGGACTATGGGGTTGATCTAGATAGTGTTCCACTATTCTGTGATAACACTAGTGCCATTTGCATTGCTAAAAACCCCGTGCAACATTCTAGAACTAAGCACATTGACATTAGGTATCACTTTCTCCGAGATAATGTTGAAAAAGGAAACATTGTGCTTCACCATGTAGATATCGAACAACAATTGGCTGACATTTTTACAAAACCTTTGGATTTCACTCGTTTTTGTTACATTCGTAGTGAAATAGGGGTTATGCATCCTCATGGCTTAAATTGAGGGGGAGTTTTTTGAAACTTGGGATGTCTATGTGTGAATCTGAAATTAAATTAATATGAGCATAGTATTTCATACATATATGACTTTGTGATTCCTTTTACATGCTGAAAGTTCTTACTACATTACTCATGTTATACATTTTGTAGTTTTTGCCATGTCTAGTAATTGGAATAATTACTTACACTAAAACTGGTCATGGTCGAACTTTCTTGCTATTTTGAACTTGTTACATGTTCACAAGTGCTTTTAATCATTAAGAAATAATCAAGTAATCAACTCACATGTTGAGTTTTTATGAACAAAAATAAATTGAGAAAAGATCAATAGAATATGCATGCATCGCACTTCTACTTTTGAAATGGCTTATCATTGCACTTAGATATGAACTTGGAAGAAGTTGTGTATGACTAAAACCATGTCCTTAAGCTTCTGATTGTCAAATGACATAGGCTTGGCTTGGTTGGTTAGAATAAGGTATATGCGCATATAATCTCTTGCAAATATCATATGATCTAAATTTGTGTTTTGAAAAATAATAAAATGCAGCAACTAGTGTCATGCTTTCAAGTTATGAAATAGTTAAGTTTGTGAGATCATGGCTTGCTTAAATTGAAAATTACATATGATCTCTAGCATGGCTTACACTACTTTATGTATCTCATTGATGTGATAGTGTAAGTTACTTGATAGTATGACTTAGATGAGCTTTGTTTTATATGTATATATTATAATATGCTCATAACAACTAAAGGGGGAGAGATAATTTGTTTATATGCTCATGACTTGCTGAATACATTGTCAAAGGGGGAGAGATTAATCACACATTCATGAGGAGAGATGATAAAGGGGGAGAAATATGTGAATTTTGATTTTTTGCTTTTCTTCTCATTTTATTTCTGATTTACAAAAAGAGGAGAAATTGTCTTCAAAACTTTGAATGAGAATAAGCCAATGTTTGGATTTTAAATGGTGTTGCCAATGCATTCATCAAGGGGGAGATTGTAAGACCTATATGTGCTGAATACATTGGCTTGTAGTGAATACACTTGGCTTCGATGATAAAAGTTTTGAATATCACCAAAACACCTTTTTATCAAGGTCCGACTCTAGCTCTGAGCTACAGCAAGGTCCGACGGTAGGTCCGGCTTGGTTTGGGTAGCTCCGGTTACGTTCGATGCTAGGTCCGACTAGCTTTGGTCAGCTCCGGTGAAGTTTTGTCTTTAGCTCCGGCATGTCTTTGATAGCTCCGCCGTATTTTTGCTAAGCTCCGAAGTCGATTTTTCTAGCTCCGGCTTTTGGGTTTACTAGTTCCGACTAGTTCTGGTTAGCTCCGGCGCTAGGTCCTGCTAGTTTTGTAAGCTCCGGCGGGAGCTTGGTTGTACTAGTTTTGGTAAGCTCCAGTGCTAGGTTCTACTAGCTTTTGTTAGCTCCAGCTCAAGGTCCGGGTTGCTCTGGCAAGGTCCAGAACTTGACCGCAGTGCTTTTTGAAAGTGCATCTAGGACTCCCTTGTGGGTTTTGGATGATTTATGACAAACAATTGGGATCCTAATCCTTTTGTTGAGATGAATGCAGGCAAATAATGAAAAATGAGCAAAATGCCAAAAAGAAGGGAAATGAGAAGCAAAGTGAATTTGAGCTCAAGGAGAAGAAAATAGTAGATTATCATGTATGGAGTGTGTTAAGGAAACACACCCAAGAGCTCAATCACTTTCAAGCACACACACACAATGCACAAAGTTATAAAGGACCGGACTAGTCCGATATCACATTCTGCACTAGATCAGACAAGTCCAGTATCCACTGGACTAGTCCGATATCTTTCTGATCCACTTCAGACTAGTCCTCCCCAATGCGGACTAGTCCTCAACACAATGCACAAGTCACACAAAATCGGACAAGTCCGTTGTGATCCGGACTAGTCCGATATTCTTTCTGATCCACTTCGGACAAGTCCGGTGTCTACACGGACTAGTCCGATATGCACACTGATCTAAATCGGACAAGTCCTCCAAGTGCGGACTTGTCATCCTAAACACTTAGGGTTTCATATGTCCGGACAAGTCCGATGGCAATCGGACTAGTCCAAAGATTTCTAGTAGTGAAATCGGACAAGTCCGTTTTTAACCGGACTAGTCCGATATTCCTGGACACTTGGGGTTTGCTACACACAGCACACCGGACTAGTCCGGTGACCACCACGGACTAGTCCGATCTTTCTGAACCCTAACGGTCACTTTTAGAAACCCCATATAAATAGAGGTGCACGACCCACTTTTACTATCTCTCGAACCCTGGCGCCGTCACACCTCCCAAGAGACTCAAAAACCACCTCTCTCCACGAAATTAAGTGCAAAATCGATCAATCTATTGAAGATCACTTCTAGATCATTGGAGAGACACTTGGCACACATCATTGAGCTCTTGGTTTGATTCTCTAACACACTCTTGCGTTTCAATTTGTAATTTGCGAGTGTGTTATTGGTGGCTTTGTAAGTTGTAATCAAGGGAGCTCTCAACGTGTGAGAACGCCCCTTCAACTTGGTTATTTACCCTTTGTGATTAGTGGAAGAGGATTGGCCTTCGTGGCGATCCGACGAGGGAAGGGTTGGAGAAGACCCGATCCTTTTGTGGGCTCCTCAACGTGGACGTAGGTTGCCTTCGTGGTAGCCGAACCACGGGATAAATCGTGTGTCTTGTCCTTTTGCGTTCTTCATCTTAATTGATCAACTTAATCTAGGGTTTGATTCACTTTGTTCAATTTGAGTTAAATTGTTGATCAAGAGCCTTAATTGTAATAGAATTTGACATACAACTATTAAACTGTCATTCAAGTTTATATTTCCGCTGCAAACATTAATGAATCAATCAAATTGACTGAACTTGATCAACTTAGCCCGTGAAAACCGGACTAGTCCGCACTTTACCGGACTAGTCCGATATCTCTGGTATTGACCTTGTTGTTGAGTGTTACAGGAACCGAGAAAATTCAAGAAGGCCTATTCACCCCCCTCTAGGCCTACATTCAATTGGTATCAGAGCAGGTTCTTCAAGAAAGAGTGCAACCACTCGAAGATATCATGTCGGATATGAAGGAAGTTCAGAAAATCAACAACCAGGAAGAAGTGAACAACAACAAGAACCAAAAGCTGGAAAAGTATCTCGAAGCAATTCAAGACTTCGATGATGATGACGAGGAGACGCTGGAGCTGAAAGCACTCCTCAGAAAGAAAGCACTTTCCAAAGGGAAAGCTGAAGTTGAAGAAAAGAAGAAGGGGAGTAGTCACACTGACTACTCCCGATATCCTTTTAACTATGATCGTTTAAATTCAAACAACAGCCATTACCTATCTATTCCTCTTGGAAAAGCCCCACACTTCGATGGGAGTGATTACTCCATGTGGAGGCAAAATATGAAGATGCACTTGATTTCCCTTAACCCAAGTTTATGGCATATTGTGTGCACAGGAATAGACATCCCAGATGACGACGAAGAGCTCACCCCAAGTCAAGAGCAAGCCATCCACAGAAACGCTCAAGCCGCAGCCTTAATCACCTCCTCTCTAAGTCGAGATGAATTCACAAAGGTGGACGGACTGGAGATTGCCAAGGAAATATGGGACACACTACAAACAGCCCATGAAGGTGACCGGCATGTGCGGGAGGCGAAAATTGAAATGATCGAAGGCGAACTAGGAAGGTTCGCAATTGAGGAAGACGAGTCTCCCCAGGACATGTACAACCGATTGAAGACACTTGTAAACAAGGTTCGATCATATGGGAGCAAGAAGTGGAATGACCACGAGGTTGTAAAGCTCATCCTTAGAGCCTTTATGCCTCGCAATGTCACACTATGCTCTATGATCAGAGAAAGTCCCGGGTACAAGAGGATGACTCCAGATGAATTGCTTGGCAAAATCATCAACTTTGAAATGATGGAGAAACAAGCCAAGCACGTCAAAGAAATAGCCGACCTCACATCGGCCAAGAAGAAGGGAGTTGCCTTAAAGTCCACACTCAAGCCTCTATCCAAAGAAGCAAGAGAAGCACAGCTTGAGGAGGACAGCGATGATGAAAGCAGTGAGCTGGACGAAGAGGATATGATTTTGTTCATGAAAAAGTTCAAAAGAATAATGAAGAAAAGACAAGGAACAAAATCAAGTGAAGGCAAGTACAAGGAGAGGACAAAGCCGAAGATGAGGCGGGCGTGCTATAATCGTGGTGAGTATAACCACTTTATAGTAGATTGCCCGTATGAGGACAACAAGAAGAAGAATAAAGAAGCCAAGCCTCAACCGAAGAAATTCTTCAAGAAGAAGAAACAAGCTGAACAAGCACACATTGGAAAGGAGTGGGACTCAAACGATGAGTCCTCATCATCCGATGAAGAAGAGATGGCTAGCATAGCCATTGAAAGCACGTCCAAGAAACCCACACTCTTCCCCACGCTCGGTACAAAGAAGGGAAATGGCACTTGCCTCATGGCAAAGGAAGGTAAATGCAAGGTAAACATCAAAACTCCTTCCATGCATTCCTACTCAAGTAATGATGAACTAGATAGTGATGATGAAGATATGTTAATTGGATTAGATAGAAAAACTGCTGCTAAAATGAAATTTTTACTTGACCAACTTGTTGAGAAGGAATTGCTAATTGATCGTCAAGAGGACATGATTATCTCCCAAAAGGAGAAGTATGTCGAACTTGACAATCTTCTAGTTCTTGAAAAGGAGAAAAACAGCTCACTAGAGCTTGAGCTAGCTTCAAGCAAGAAAACTTGCTTGGAGTTAACCAACTCAAACGTTGCAATCAAGGATCAACTTGATGACCTGATCAAGGTTAACAAGATCCTTGAAGTGCAAGTTGAGTAACTCAAGCTAAGTGAATCTTCCTCCTCTTCAAGTCTACCTTCTCAACCCACTTCAACTAATCTTGTTCATATGTGCAAATGTGGTAAAATCAACACCAGTTTGAAGGAAAAGTCTACCTCCACAAAGGATAAAAATCCTACCCAATGTGGAATATTTGACAAGGAGAGGATCAACTATGCACGTAGTGCATACTTGGTCCAAAGACCTCCAAATGTCAAGTATGGCATTGGTTACTCTTATGATGGAAAGCAAAATGCTGGAAGTCATAAGAATAACAAGGGAAGGATTACCTTTGTGACGGGAGGACCCTCACAACCTGGTAACTCGAAAATTAAGAACCCGAACTCTCATGAACACCGGACTAGTCCGGTTGTGGTCCGGACAAGTCCGGTCATCCGGACAAGTCCGGTCACCCAGACTAGTTCGATCCATAAACAACAACAACTTTTGTTCAAAACCTTTGATGCCTCTTATGTATTAATGAGAAACAATCTTGGTAAAGTTTATGCTTATTATGCTGGGCCACGCCATGGGAACACAAAATCCCATGTGTGGGTGCCCAAATGTATTGTAACTAACCTCCAAGGACCCAAGCAAGCTTGGGTACCTAAAACCAAGGCATAATTTGTTTCTGCAGGCCTATTCCACCGGTGGATCCAAATGGGTGCTAGACAGTGGATGCACCAACCACATGACTGGAGAAAGGAGGATGTTCGTGGAATATGAAGAAAACAAGGACCCAAACGAAGGCATCTACTTCGGAGATAATAGTCAAGGAAGGGTCCTCAGTACCGGTAAAATAGCAATATCCTCTGAACACACTCTTTCTCATGTTTTACATGTTGAATCTTTAGATTATAACCTGTTGTCCATATCTCAATTATGTGACAAAGGTTATAATTGCTTGTTCACTAACGAGGGTGTGACCGTCTCAAGGAGGAGTGATGGTTCCGTTGCATTCAAGGGTATGTTGAAGGGAAAGCTTTACCTTGTTGATTTCAACAAGGATAAAGCCGAACTCGACACATGCTTGATTGCAAAAACCAACATGGGTTGGCTGTGGCATAGACGGCTAGCACATGTTGGTATGAGGAATCTTCAAAAACTCCTCAAGAGCGATCACATCCGAGGTTTTAAAGATGTTGTTTTTGAGAAAGATAGGCCTTGTAGCGCGTGCCAAGCCGGGAAGCAAGTTGGAGCACATCATCCCGCAAAGAACATCATGACTACGACAAGACCGCTCGAACTACTTCATATGGACTTGTTTGGTCCAATTGCTTACATAAGCATCAGCGGTAATAAATACGGTTTAGTCATTATTGATGATTTTTCCCGCTTCACTTGGGTGTTCTTTTTGCATGACAAGTCAGAAACACAAGGGAAACTCAAGAAATTCTTCAAGCGAGCGCAAAACGAGTTCTCACTATCGATCAAGAGTATTCGGAGCGGCAACGGCACGGAGTTCAAGAACATACAAGTGGAGGAGTACCTTGATGAGGAGGGAATCAAGAACAAATTTTCAGCACCATACTCTCCACAACAAAACGGAGTTGCCGAAGGAAGAACCGAACGCTCATAGAGATGGCAAGAACAATGCTCGATGAATACAAGACTTCGGATCGATTTTGGGCGGAAGCAATTAACACCGCTTGCCACGCCGCAAATCGACTCTACCTTCATCGACTACTAAAGAAGACTCCTTATGAGCTACTCACCGGTAACAAACCAAACATTTCATATTTTCGAGTTTTCGGCTCTCCATGTTATATCTTGAACAATAAGCCCATGACTTCAAAGTTCACTTCGAAGTCCGATGAAGGTTTCTTGCTTGGTTATGATTCGAACACTTACGCCTATCGTGTTTTCAACAAGGCCTCCGGACTTGTTGAAGTGGCACGTGACGTAGTGTTCGATGAAACTAATGGCTCCCAAAAGGAGCAAGTTGATCAATGTGAATTAGGTAAAGAAGAAGCTCCTTATCAAGCATTAAAGAGAATGGCTCTAGGCGAAGTTCGACCACAAGAGTCATCGTCACAAATACAAGAGGAAAGTGAACCACAAGAGGAGATCAACAATCAAGGGGGAGCTTCGATACAAGATCAATCACAAGAATATGAAGATGATCAACAAATCAACGAGGGCAACCACTTAGGGGGAGAAGAAAATGATCACCAACACACAACTCTCCAAGTGCCACACCCAAGAGTACATCAATGCATTCAAAGGGATCACCCAATCGACAACATCATCGGTGACATCCAAAAGGGAGTAACCACTAGATCTCGTATAGCCAATTTTTGTGAGCATTACTCATTTGTCTCCTTTTTGGAACCACGCAGGACTGAGGATGCATTGAAGGATCCGGACTGGGTGGTGGCAATGCAAGAAGAGTTGAACAACTTCAAAAGAAACGAGGTTTGGGAACTTGTGGCAAGACCCAATGCAAATATAGTGGGCACCAAGTGGGTCTTCCGCAACAAGCAAGACGAACACGGAGTGGTGACAAGAAACAAGGCACGACTTGTGGCCAAAGGTTACTCACAAGTCAAAGGTTTGGATTTCGATGAGACTTTTGCTCCAGTAGCTAGGCTTGAATCAATTAGAATATTACTTGCATATGCTACTCACCATGATTTCAAGCTGTATCAAATGGACGTGAAAAGCGCCTTCCTCAACGGACCGATCAAGGAAGAGGTGTACGTGGAGCAACCACCCGGGTTTGAAGACGAAGAGTTCCCCGACCACGTATATAAACTGCGTAAGGCTCTCTATGGCCTCAAAATGGCTCCTAGAGCTTGGTATGAGTGTCTTAGAGATTTCTTAATTGATAATGGTTTTAAAATTGACAAAGTAGATTATACATTATTCACAAAGAATCTAGATAATGATCTTTTTATTTGCCAAATCTATGTCGATGATATAATTTTTGGGTCAACTAACCAATCTTTCTGTGAAGAATTTAGTAGAATTATGACAGACAGGTTTGAAATGTCAATGATGGGAGAATTGAAGTACTTCTTGGGATTCCAAGTGCGGCAACAAAGGGAAGGAACATTCATAAGCCAAACCAAGTACACGCAGGACATACTCAAGAAGTTTGGCATGGACAAGGCAAAGCCCATAAAGACTCCCATGGCTACGAATGGCCACTTGGATCTCAATGAAGATGGACCGAGCGTCGACCAAAAGGTATATCGCTCCATGATTGGATCTTTACTCTACTTATGTGCATCTAGGCCAGATATTATGTTGAGTGTATGTTTGTGTGCAAGATTTCAAGCCAACCCTAAGGAATGTCACTTGACAGCCGTAAAAAGAATCTTGAGATATTTAGTTCATACACCCAACCTTGGTCTTTGGTACCCAAAAGGCTCCAAATTCAATCTCATTGGTTACTCCGATGCAGATTATGCTGGGTGCAAAGTTGATAGAAAAAGCACCTCTGGCACATGCCAATTCCTAGGAAGATCTTTGGTTTCTTGGTCATCTAAGAAACAAAACTCCATTGCATTATCCACAGCCAAAGCAGAGTATGTTGTAGCCGGGAGTTGTTGTGCACAACTCCTTTGGATGCGACAGACTCTAAGGGATTACGGTTACAATATGAACCGTATTCCTCTCCTTTGTGATAATGAGAGTGCCATTAAAATAGCCCACAATCCAGTTGAGCACTCTAGGACTAAATACATAGACATAAGACATCATTTCTTGAGAGACCATTCCATGAAAGGAGACATAACCATCTCACATGTCAACACCCAAAAACAATTGGCCGACATATTCACCAAGCCACTTGATGAAAAGCGTTTTTGCGAACTCCGAAATGAGCTAAATATTCTTGATTCTTGGAGTGTGGCTTGAAAAGTTGCATACCTGTATGATTGCTTCAAAAATGTTGATTGAATTGTGAAAATCATCCCTCTCCATTTTTCTCTCAAAAAACTAAGTCAATTATTAGATCTTGATGAATTTTGATCATTGTATGCTTGTTGTATGCTTACTGGTCAAATTCATCAAGATTACTTGTATTGTTTTGCCTCTCTATTCTCTATTATTGAACCTTCAAATATATATGAATGGGCTATGCAATTCTTTCCTGATGACCACGGACTAGTCCGTGGTTACCCGGACTAGTCCGCCATGTAGACTAGTCCGCAGAGTGCCGGTTAGGCCGGACTAGTCCGATAGACCACGGACTAGTCCGATATAGGTCTCTGGATGACTTCGGACTAGTCCGGTCATGTCCGGACTTGTCCGATTTTTCGTGTCCATAACCCTAGCCGCCACCAAACCCTAATCTCCTCACCCTCACATTCGCTCTAGGCTTCCTCTCTCTTGCGCTCGAGCTCCCAAGGCGATCTTTGGCATCCTCCGTCGAAAAGCCACTCATTTGGGCGGAGATCAAGCTTGAAGACTTGGAATTAAAGCTAGCGGACTAGTCCGGCCTTCAACCCCCAAAACTTCGAGCCACCATCGATTTCTTCGGTAAAAATCTTCAAAATCCTAGAAATCGTGTTTTTTCTCAATTGTTGATCGTTTGGCCTAGCACCCTTCACTAGCTACATGTTTAGTTGATGTACTACGTGTATGCTAGACTAGATTTGCATTAGGGATTGTATCTTGTCCAATCTGTTAGGTTTTTGAGGGTGAACACCGGACTAGTCCGGTCCATGCACGGACAAGTCCGGTACCCCGGACTAGTCCGTGCCTGAGCAGCGGACAAGTCCGATGTTTCTGAACCTGAAACCTAATTCCTTAATTCCTTAATGCCATCCATTGCTATCTTGTATTACCTATGCCTTGTATAACTTGTCATTATTCTTGCTCAATCATTCTCAGATCATGTCGAGCTCCGACAACGAGATCTCCGACTTTGAGGCCGAGTTGGACCACGAGGTGGCACCTCGGTCCTCGGCGGGTCTTGGCAAGAAACGCCAAGAAAGACCTTCCGAGCCTTCTACCTCCCCTCCCCAGGTTCGGAGGAAGGTCTGTGTCAAGAAGCCCGCCTCGAAGGCTGTTACGTCTTCAAGCGGCCTTCGTCAAGCAAAGGGAAAGGGCAAGGGAGTCGCAACGGACTCAGTTGGGCCCTTGAAGCTTCATGCTCCCAGAGAAGGGGTCCGGGACCCCAATGAAGAGAAATTCAATGGGAAAGGCAGCGATGTGGCAGCCAAGCTAAGAAGCATTGATTGCTATGGAAGGCCAAAGCAGACAGCTGATGGAAGGTTTTGGTCAAACTTCCATGCAAATTTCTACAGGCTGGTTTACCTGCCGATGAAGACTCCGGTGGTGCGTAGTCAGTGGATTGACTGGGCCCACCTAGAGAAGAAGAAGTGCTTAGCTTTTGATGAGGTCATTGCTGCAGCAGAAAGACATGGTCTGAAGGATCTGTTTGCCTTCAGACACAATTGGAATGATGAAGTGATTGCACAATTCTATGCAACGTGCCACTTCTCGAGTGAAGATGAAGAGAGTGTGACTTGGATGACCCATGGATCCAAGTACTCCATCACTCAGGAGGATTTTGCAAGCTTGCTCCATTTAGACTCTGCTGGACATGACCACCTGATCATCCACAACATAGGGGTCATTGAGAGGGACAGAATGAAGTTCATGTATGAGCCCAACTCTAAATATGTTCCTCCCTCCACAAAGAACATGAAGCCCTTCTTTGTGGTTCTGAACAGAGTTCTCCGGAAGACCATTGCCCCCAAGGATGGGGATGCAGGGAGTGTACAGGGCTACCTCCGGACTCTAATGAGGGTCATAAGCAAGAAGAGACAGTTTGATGTTGCAGATTACATATGGAACGACATGGTCAACATCTCAAGCACCCCCAACCGGTCCTATGGCTATGCTCCCTACTTGATGTTCATGATTGAGAAGGTCACAGGAATAGAATTTGTGAAGGATGTAGAGCACACTCCCCTGAGGCCTCAGAAGCCTCAGCCTGTGAGTGTCCAGGCTGCTCCCTCGCCGGCCTCAAGTCCTGAGGCACCGGCAAGAGAAAGAGATGCTGCTAGGGCTCCTCCCCCCTCCAGGGAAGCCCCTCGGAGAGGATCCGCCAGTGGGATCCTCAAATACTTGTCCGCGATATTCTCCTCCTGCAAGAAGACTGAAGTAAAGCTTCATAAACTCAATCAGAAGAGGAAAGAGGATATGAGATATATCAAAGCCAATGTGAAGCAATTGAGTGAAAAGCTGGAGATCAACCCCATTGGATCTCCAGTAATTTCTGAAGATTCTGATCTTGACATCTCCGAGCTCGGGCCATTGTCCCCCTCCGAGCTTGCCTATTTTGGCATTGAGGGCTCGAGCAGCTCCGCTCCTCCTCCTCCCTCTCCTCCTCGTCAAGCGGAGAGCGAAGAAGACGAAGAAGATGACGAGAGGACAGACAGCGAAGAGTGAAGAACCTAGGACCTTCCTCTCTCTTTTTGGTGTCTTGATGACAAAGGGGGAGAGATTGAGGGGGAGTCAAGTCTTAGCTTTAGCTGAAATAGGATGCGAGGAGAGAGCCTTCTCTGTACTTTTATTTGTGATTGTAATAGTTTAACACTATTTTCATATTAAGTTTGGTCTTGTGATGAATTGCTCAATTTATTTGCGAGTATGTGATGAAAACTGCATTTTTGCTCCTGAAATGTCATATGCACTTGGTATCGGTTGATTAATGTAAATTATGTCATTCTCAATGTATTCATGCACTTAGTATGCATCCCACCATAAAGAATTCACATATGGATAATTCTCTTGTTGCTTGATGTATTTTTGAGTCATATGTGCATACTTTATGAAAATCTCATTTTTTGCCTTATTTTGTGAAATCTCAATTGGTTGTCATCAATCATCAAAAAGGGGGAGATTGAAAGTGCATCTAGGACTCTCTTGTGGGTTTTGGATGATTTATGACAAGCAATTGGGATCCTAATCCTTTTGTTGAGATGAATGCAGGCAAATAATGAAAAATGAGCAAAATGCTAAAAAGAAGGGAAATGAGAAGCAAAGTGAATTTGAGCTCAAGGAGAATAAAATAGTAGATTATCATGTATGGAGTGTGTTAAGGAAACACACCCAAGAGCTCAATCACTTTCAAGCACACACACATAATGCACAAAGTTATAAAGGACCGGACTAGTCTGATATCAGCCGGACTAGTCCGATATCACATTTTGCACTAGATCGGACAAGTACGGTATCCACCGGACTAGTCTGATATCTTTCTGATCCACTTCGGACTAGTCCTCCCCAATGCGGACTAGTCCTCAACACAATGCACAAGTCACACAAAATCGGACAAGTCCGTTGTGATCCGGACTAGTCCGATATTCTTTCTGATCCACTTCGGACAAGTCCGGTGTCTACACGCACTAGTCCGATATGCACACTGATCTAAATCGGACAAGTCCTCCAAGTGCGGACTTGTCATCCTAAACACTTAGGGTTTCATATGTCCGGACAAGTCCGATGGCAATCGGACTAGTCCGAAGATTTCCAGTAGTGAAATCGGACAAGTCCGTTTTTAGCCGGACTAGTCCGATATTCCTGGACACTTAGGGTTTGCTACACACAGCACACCGGACTAGTCCGGTGACCACCACGGACTAGTCCGATCTTTCTGAACCCTAACGGTCACTTTTAGAAACCCCATATAAATAGAGGTGTACGGCCCACTTTTACTATCTCTCGAACCCTAGCGCCGTCACACCTCCCAAGAGACTCAAAAACCACCTCTCTCCATGAAATTAAGTGCAAAATCGATCAATCTATTGAAGATCACTTCTAGATCATTGGAGAGACACTTGGCACACATCATTGAGCTCTTGGTTTGATTCTCTAACACACTCTTGCGTTTCAATTTGTAATTTTTGAGTGTGTTATTGGTGGCTTTTTAAGTTGTAATCAAGGGAGCTCTCAACGTGTGAGAACGCCTCTTCAACTTGGTTATTTACCCTTTGTGATTAGTGGAAGAGGATTGGCCTTCGTGGTGATCCGACGAGGGAAGGGTTGGAGAAGACCCGGTCCTTTTGTGGGCTCCTCAACGTGGACGTAGGTTGCCTTCGTGGTAGCCGAACCACGGGATAAATCGTGTGTCTTGTCCTTTTGCGTTCTTCATCTTAATTGATCAACTTAATCTAGGGTTTGATTCACTTTGTTCAATTTGAGTTAAATTGTTGATCAAGAGCCTTAATTGTAATAGAATTTGACATACAACTATTAAATTGTCATTCAAGTTTATATTTCCGCTGCAAACATTAACGAATCAATCAAATTGATTGAACTTGATCAACTTAGCCCGTGAAAACCGGACTAGTCCGCACTTTACCGGACTAGTCCGATATCTCTGGTATTGACCTTGTTGTTGAGTGTTACAGGAACCAAGAAAATTCAAGAAGGCCTATTCACCCCCCCTCTAGGCCTACATTCACTTTTGCTTTTCATTTGCAATGTTTCGTACTTGCTTTACATTGTTGGCAAGATTGCTTAGTATTCATTTGCTAAGTTTTTGGTGCGTTTTGGTTGATATGGATGATATCGTGTTACTGTGGTTTTGCAACATGCTTATGTGATGTTCTCATGTAGGGTGTTGTGTTCGGAACTAACTTGAGTCAAGTCGAGGACTTGGGATCGTATGGATTGGTTGTTTATTCATGTGCAGGTGTTGCTTGAGTTCAAGACATGGCTGGTAATGGTATCCATTGGACTAGTCTCAGGGAGGAGATGAGGTTCCAACAACCAAATTCAGGAGGAATTGTGGTTGAGCTGATCAGGAGGTTGTGCAGCATGTTTGAATCAAGAACAATGCATATGAAGGTATCGTGGACGTCATTGGAAGATGTTTGCACGTGTGCAAGAAGTGCATGGACGTGGCTACATTGTTCCGAGACATGATGAAGAGATGTGGATGTAAAGAGTTGGTCGGAATGGTCCAACCGACTAGGTTATGGACTCAGGCTGCGGCTGAGTCGGGTTTGACTCAAATATGGAAAGATTTGAGTTGGTTATGATAGGATTTCGTGTGGGTCACGAATTTGAGTTGTTTAGGAATGTGAGATACGTTCCTAAGGTGTTTGGAAGTCTTAAGATTGCTTCTATATGCGTATAGAAGAATCTTGAGGAGTTATGGAAAGTTACGATTCATGATCTGAGTAGGATTGGAGTCCTATTTGATATTGGGTTGGCCTAAGGGCTGGTTATATAAGCAAGGGAGCTCAGAGCTTGTGGTGCATGACTTTGAGGCTGTTCCTCTAGTATTCTATTGAATAAAATTTGTAGTTTGAAGGAACTTTTGTGCCTTGTTCGTCCGACTTGTTCTAGACAAGTTTTACTCGTCGAGTTTCTGGATAGCACTACCTTTCGTCGGTGGTTTTATCATAACTCGAGTTTTACAGATCTAATTGACGTGATTCTTTTTGGGTTTTCTTCACATTTGATTGTCTATCATCTGTCAAAATTTCACGGTCATTGGATTTGTGGTCTATGATCTACACGAGTTTCTTTGCAGCGTTTCAGAACTGTTTTTTTCTCGAGTATGGCAGATTGACCATTGTTTGATCTTTCGATCATAGCTTGAGTTTTTCTCAACGGATTTGAGTGATTCTTTTTGTGTTGTCTTCGTGACTTGATTCTCTCTGATATCTATCACTTTTGTCACGGTGAAACAGGTTTAGTTTAGTCTCATACACGATTTCTTTAACAGATCGTTTTTATGCTGAAAGGGTTTGGGGTTTAATTGTTTACGTTGCGTAAGATTTTTAAATCTACCATTCACCCCCCCCCCCCTCTGGTAGCTTTTCACGTACTCTTCGATCCTACAGCGACCTTCAATTGCGTGAGATCCGCACTAAAAGATCTCATCTGCCGTATTCATAACAAGCCATGCGTCGAAGGTTCACCCTCGAACCGCCAATCTATCGGTGGACATTCAAAAATCAAAGTACGAGAATCAAGAATGGCTCCACCTCTGGCAGAACAACTTAACCCAATGGGTTTCTCCCAGAGGTGGGCCCGGGGGCCACTGTCGGTATCCTATGTACTGGGTACCCCATGATACCGCAACAAGTGCAAGGAAGTTCCACCCGTCAGAATCAATGGCTCTCGAGGGTCCCACCTGGCACGATGCACCGGACCCGCTCCCCTCACATGGCTGACTCCCGGGAACACGTGTAAAATAAGCTCGAAACAAAACTCCTAACCAAGGGAAGCTCCGGCGACTACACGTGTACAACAGCCCCGGACCTAACCCTCGTCGGAGAGGAGCTCCGGTACTGACACGTGTACAACAACCCCAAACCTACTGTCCCGCAAGGTAAAGCTCCGGATCTGCCACGTGTGGAGCCTCTGGACCTTCATCACCAACGGAAATACAAGCTGATCATGACCATTACAGACATTCAAGGATGGTTAAGGCGTCAGTTACAAGGTCTGATAATGTGTCATTAATGCCATATTAATGACACATGATCAGTGTACTGTTAATAGTGGTAACGCTGCCATGAAGGCACGTTACCACACTATTAATTGTACTTAATACTCTTTAGACAGTGTATTAGGTCATTAAGCACGCCAGGGCCACATGTCGGGTCAAGCCAGCTTTGTAATGGTCAGTCCTTAGAACTATAAAAGGACTATACCGCACGAACACTGAGAGAGGCCGATCCATGCGATTGTGACCTGACCTTAATGAACTCACTCGCTGAATACAATTACACAAACCCCGTGGAGTAGGGTGTTATGCTCAGGCGGTCCGAACCACGTAAATCCCTGAGGTCACCATCTTGATATTGATCTTGTGTCCCCCAACCATAAAAGAACCTCCGCGGGCTGCTTCTCAACGGGTCCGGGGGAAGTGTCGTATTCCACACTTCGACAAGTAGCAATCAAAATCGGGTCATAACAGCAACCGATGTTGATTCTTGTTAGACTTTTTTGTACCTGTTCGTACCTGGAACCGGTTTTGAGATCTATAAGAATTAAGACGTCCTTTGTTACCAATGAATTCTGGTACTTTGCATACCTTCTGTACCGGGTCTGTTTACAAATCAATAAATGTCATTACAATTTCCAGTTGTGACCCTTTGATCTTGAATCAAATTATGTCTGATTGGTTTTTTGGGAAGACGCAATGCAGAGGGACGTTGCTTCAACTTTTGTAGTTGTTGATTCATTTTCCAAAACTACAAGGAAGACACAATGCAGTGACGATGTCGCTTCCTACGGAAAATCGTAGACAGGCTATCACATAAAAGAAAGAAGTGTAAGGTGTTCGCCTTCTGCGTCACCACATCTGACTTTTCCCTTTCACCCACTTGCTTTCAACTGACCAAACTCCTCTCTTGCTTACACCCACGACTCAGAATGGCCAACTGATGAAGTTCTAAACTCGGGGTACCAAACATAAACGACTCGATGGTACGTGGCCATTATGCGACTATGAATCGTAGCTGTCCTCCATCTCGAGGAGGGATCCGCCACCAACGCCCTGGCCTGCCGAGGATGGGGTATCCAGCCTGCCCAATCCCCGACCTGAGCGGTCGGGCGGACGATTCCTCTCGGGCTTGGATCCAGGAGTGGCGGGTAGTTGGGGGCATTTATGGCGGACAGTGGGTGCGGTAACTTCAGCAGGGGGATGAACCTATGATGTGACCCGTTTTATGATAAGTTTGACATTCGTCCCATCCGTCGCAGAGGGATGATTACTCCACACACAAGACAATGCCTTGGAGATCAAGAAGAAGTCAAGACTAAAGACTGAAGCTTCTGCACCTCGGACAAATCGGATGCATAGAACGAACACTGTAAATTCGAGCCCAATATGAGGAATGTCGGTTAGATAGGACTAGCTCGCCCCCCTATAAAAGGAATCTCAAGACCTTCAGTAAGGAGGGCAAATTCACTCCGTATTTTGCGTTGCTTTGTGCAATTTACCTTATGCATTTCCTTTGCGCATTTTTTCTTTGACGCACTTACGTTTGTGCCTTACTTTCATACGCTTGTGTGCATTTTCATTTACGCATTACATTCGTAGAAGTTCTTACATCCTTAGAGTTCATGTACTCGAGCAAGGCTCGGTTGTACTCTGTTCTCTCGCTTTTTGAGCTAACAAAGATCAAAGATAGACTTTCTCTGTATGTAGGACCGTTTTTTGCCTGAATCAGGATAAATATTTTGTCTTTTTCAGCTAGCCATATGGAGACTTACGTGGTTCAATACAAATTTACTAGTCAGCTTCTGAAATGCTGACAGTTGGCGCGCCAGGTAGGGGAACGCTATTGCGCATTCTCATCAGCTTCGTCATGATTTCATCAATACCGGTGAGCATCGCCGACAGCCCGTGAGGGCTCGACGGCGTCAACACCGCTGGCGCCCTTTGAAGGAAATAAAAAGACCTTTGTCATTGTCATGCTTGCTGCACTGTTGTGGCAATGCGGGGTCGAGTAAATGTAGGGCTAGGGTTGGACATGAAGGAATGCGAGCTAGTAGTGTTGGGGAACAGAGGGAGATGGATGGTGGGAGGAGGAGAGACAGTTCATAGTTCCACCAGTCGGCTCAGTTGTGAAGGACAACACCTTCAACTGGAAGATAGGGAAGCGGAGGCGAAGCAGGGTTGGGGCCAGCGCCATATGAACGGGAGCGGGGAAGAATGGTCTGGAAGGTGGCGACGGAATAAAGGAAAGGAGCAGGGCAGCCTGAAGGGAACAAAGTGTTCCAGACATGAGGAGAGAAATGAAATAAGGAAAGAAAAAGAAAAGAAAAGAGGGGGGAGAAGGAAATAAAAAGAGGGAAAAATAAAGAAAATAGAATGAAAGAATTGAGGGGGAAATGAAGAAAATAAAAGGTAAAATATAGAAAAGGTAAAAAAGGAAAATAAATTAAGGAAAAAAGAGAGAAAAAAGAAAAGAAAAAAAAGGAAAAGGAGAGAGGAAAAAGTAAAGAAAAAATTAGAAAAATGATGGAAAGAAATATTAAAAAATGGTTACATAGACAGCGCTTGGGGAGTGCGATGAGTACAGGAGCACGTGCTGTGCTGGAAAGAGTTGGGAATATTCCTTCGGGGTAGGTTTTTGATATACATAAGTGTGGATAGTCTAATAATATGTTATTCTAAGCAGATATTATTTACTTGTCGTGTTCTTGCTCTTGTGATTAATCCTTGTATATCACTAGAAGAAATCAGTATATCCACAATAGTGATGTCCTCGTAAGATGATACTTCCATTAAGTGATATGCGGGTCTTCCAACACCTGTAATCGTGATCTCTCATCATAAATATCATTTATATTAGATATATTCCCTTTACTTTTTTTGTGCAGCAAGATGTGAAATCCTAGCCCTTAGATATAATTCATATTATATTTGATATGGCACAATTTATGAGACCATATATTTGTATATAAATGTATGACCATGCATTGTCCTAGGATAAGTAGCTCTCTCCACCTCGCCTCCTTGCAAAAGAATTGGGAAAAATCTTACTGTCCTCCCACACGATATGACGAGGAAGGCGTATCTGACGACAACTTTATTGTTGGTTTTTGTGATTGTGTCCTCCACCTCGCCATCATGCCTTGCTGGGAATGGTAGGCATTCTAAACACTTCTTACGCAGAACTATATATCTCAAGACTTTAAGATTTGTTAATTAACTTCTTTTACCAACACGGCGACACAACATGTGCAGTAATAAGCCGACCGGGTCGCTCGCCACCGCCACCGGCCAGCACAAGGTGCTCTCCGAGCCGCCAAACCCTCATATGTAAGGATAAAAAGTGCCGCCCTGAATGCATAGAGCACGGCTTCAAGCCTGACAATGCCTACTGCCAAAGACGTGGTCTACGTTATGACTGTTGCTGCCCACATCTATAAGCAGTGTAATGCATATGCTACAAATAATCTGATCGATGCAAACTCAATAAACTTTTTCTTCATCATTGTGCATTCCCTGTATTTCGTTCATGGACATGCAAATGAATGCCCGAAAATGAAGTTTACTGGTTCGCCCGAAATTTTGTATGTAACATTAATGCTTGTTCAGGACGACCAGAAGCAAATACCCATGTGCCATTTTCAGCTTGTCGTTCTTAATTTCTTTTCTGAACCACGCCCATCCACTATCTCCCTAGTACCTTCCTTCGGTCCAAAAAGTTCTTTTCCAAGGGCTTTTTTTGCCACTTCAGCACAAAGACGAGATGATCTTTCGAGAATCTGAACTCAGAACGGTTCCTAGAGGCAATGGGGACACAGATCTTGAAATTTTGGTCCAAATATTTAAGGAAACAAAATTAATTTCTAATAAATATTAAGGACCTATGTATGGAAAAGAGGTGAGAGTAAAACTTTAGTACCATATGCAGAGTAGGAGAGAAGAGTGAAACCATCTATAAGTGAAAGTGTTCTATTAACTTCCTGAGTGAGTACAGGAGTGTCCATAAATGGTCCTCCTCGCTCCCACGCCTCACCACCGTCAATCGGGATGAGTCAATCTTTGCTTGTTGCTGATTGGGAAATTGAGTCGGAGTCTGTTCAAATCACTCCTAAGTGGATTCGGAGTCGGTAGTCAATTTGACATGGAGTTGGAGTCAGACATTTTGTGCACTCAGAGTGACTTCAACTGGGTCTTAGATGTTGATGAACGCTACACCACAAATGGATATGTCTGTATCCTTGGTGGTGGCGTAATGTCAAAGAGTTAATGCAAACAAATCATATTGATAAGGTTAACTATGGAAGCAAAACTTACTACATTAGAGACAACAACCACAAAGGCAGAGTGATTACGAGACCTCTTGATGAACTTTCTTCGATGACTCTGTAATGTGAAACGCGACGACGGAGACGCGCGGTCTGCTCATCTCCGTTCTTCGTGTGAGCATGACTCGAATGAGCCTTTCTCACGTACCGAAAATTTTCTTGTTGTTCTTAGTTCAAAAAGAAAATAAGGTACCTAGAATTTTTGGATATGTAACATTTTACAATATGAGGGTAGTGACTATAAAAAACTGATTTCTTTTAAAAAACTTAAATACTCAAAAGAAAGATCAGGTAGACCGAACACCGAGGCATTGCAGCATGCCATTTTCTTCTTCAAAATCCATGACATTTTTCTCATTCGATTATGATAAAAATAGCATTATAAAAGTCATGATGTTTTAATGAATTGTTACTAAATTTGTGGCATCATTTTTTATATTGTCATAAAAGATAATTAGAGATGCATGATCAGTGGTAAAGTGATTTTCGTTATGGGTTATTAGAAATTTTTATTTATGATGATTTTTTATATTTAGTGGCATAAATGCTTCATAATGTAAGAGCACGTGTTGTGGTGTAAGGCCAAGGTACATCAAAGGTTTTAAACTCTTGTGCTCACACTACTACAAAAAATATTATCGCTGGCGCCTCGAAATTTTGTTACAGGCGGTTGGTAAAAAAATCCGCCTGTGATGTGGAATACATTAAAATCCGTCTGTGATAATGCATTTTCACAGGCTGTCCGTAAATAAAAATCGCCTGTGAAAAAATATAGGTTATCACAGGCGGTTGTTGGTACAAACCGCCTGTGATAATAGTGGCTCATGATTAGTCCGTTGCTTCATCCCACGGATCACTCTTGGACTTCAGATCTTCGCTGTCCGCTGCTTACCAATCCAACGACTTGCACATGGTCATCCCCGGAACCCGCACAATAGCTATGTCTATAACAGCAGTAGCACTAACACCTCACGCCCTTATCCCCAATCTTACCATCCTTCCTCCCCAACATCGCTCGAATGCCTCTCCACCTCAAGGCTGCCGCATCGATCGCCCGCTTCCGCTCCTCGCGATCCTCGCCATCGCGGCAGCCCGCTCCTCGAGGTCCTTACCATCATGGCGGCTGTGCTCCTCGACGTCGCGGCGGCCGCGCTCCTCGCCCTCTGCGGGGGCCTCGCTCGATGCTGATCCCCGCGGATCCAACCTCAGTCGATGACGAGGGCCACAGATCAGTCTCATGGCGGCCGCGTCGGCCGCTCTGGTGCTGCACGAGGTGCTGCACTTGGTGACTGCTGGTGGTCATAGAACGGGGCAAGCTCCTGGTGCTGCACGTGTGTTGTGCCCGTTGGCGTTGGCGTTCTCTTCTATGAGAGTGTCGCTGCGAGGTTGATGAGGGAGACGAGCAGCTTGTTGATGCCCTGCTGCAATGATGTGTTTGTTGGGTTGTAATTTCGACTATGTGCGTTGTAATTTCTGTTGTGTTTCTTTTTAATTGCATCTATGCAATTTAATTTTGTCTAAATCTTTCAACCTTATATTGATCGAATTGTGTTGGTTCAAAATCTGCTTAAATGTTACTGTTTCTTGCCTCCTTATTACGGCCAGCCACGAACACAATGCACACGAACAGTCTAAAAACTGCTTGTGATAATGCATTATCACAGGTGGATGGTAGTAAAAAACAGTCTGTGATAATGCATTATCATAGGCGGGGTTTTACAAAAAAAAACTGTCTGTGATAATGCATTTTCACAGGCGGTTTGTTACTAAAAAACTGCCCGTGATAATTCATTTTCACATGCAGTTTGTTACTAAAAAACCGTATGTGATAATGAGTTTTCACATGCGGTTTTCGCTGCCGCCTGTGATAATCAGCCATTTTCACAGGCTCTTGGTTACAGACGGTTTTTAAAAATGCCTGTAATAATATGTTTTGACCCGCCTATAAAAGTTCTTCAGACTGTAATTATTGCTTATTCACTCGTTGGATGTGTTTGACCTTTGTGGGTTATGAGGGGCATATTATTTGCTTGTTGTAATCTTGCTATATGACAAAATATGGAGGTAGATTTTTACTTCTTTTAGTTATTTCCCTCTTATCACCTTTCTCAGTACTTTCCTAAGGCTCACTCTATTGGATGATCAATATGGATTGTCATTTGTAAAATGAATTGCATAATGGGTTAACCAAATGATATCTCTAGCAAGCAAACCAAAGGGTAGCCCAAACATAATTTGGATATTGAGTGGCAGCCCATACCATCTCTCGCTCACTCGGTTGGGCTCGAGGAATCGAGGTGGAGCGCCTCATCCCATCGTAGCAGTTGGTAATTTTGGGATGGAGAAGTGAAAATATGGAATATGTGAAATTCACTAGCAAGAGACAAATATTGAAATAGAGCTTCAATTTTGGGATTTCATGTTGAGGATAGCCTAAGAGGTGAGCAAATTGGCATCTCAGTTGGCCAGGTAACCAGTAACCCGGCCGTGCATAAAGATTCATCGACGAATACTCGTTTCTGCCAGCAGATGGAACGAGAGGCGGGATCCTTATTGCGGTGGCTAATGACTATTTCAGAATATTAGCTTCCTCGCGCACGACACACACATTGCCTGTTACGATTCAAAGGAGGAAAGGCAACACAGAATGGCACCTAACCGGGGTATATGGGCCGCAGGAGCCAGCTGAAAACTGCAGTTTCTAGACGAAATTAAAGATTGCGGATGCCAATTCGAGGACAGGTGGCTCCTCATGTGGGATTTCAATATGATCCTCAATTCAGCTGACAAAAACCGAGGCAGGGTAAATAGAGCAGTTACGGAAATATTCAGGGCAACCATCAACACACTGGAACTCCTGGAAATGAAACTAGAGGGCAGGAAGTTCACTTGGTCAAACCAATAGAGATACCCTATTATGACGCAAATCGACAGAGTGTTCTACTCGTTGCAATGGAGAGACCTCTTCCCATCGGCATGCCTACAAGCGTTGACCTACCCTCTGTCAGACCATTGCCCGCTGTTGATGCTAGGAGAAATTAACTACACAAGAGGGAACTTCTTCCTTTTTGAGGAGTTCTGGACATCGATGCCAGGCTTTATGGACATGGTCCAGGCTGCATGGAGCCGACCAGTACAGACCACCAGCGCGATGCGTGTCATGCATATCAAACTAATAAAAACGTCCAGGGTGCCAAAGAGGTGGGATAAGTCCACCATTGGGAACACGAAGATGCAGTTAGCAATTGCAAAAGAGATAATTGCATGTCTGGAAACGGCGCAGGAGGAGAGAGTACTAACTACAGAAGAGTGGGAATTCATGGAGCAGGTAAAAATAAAGTACCAGGGCCTGCTAGCTATTCAGAGAATGAAGGCTAGACAATGTGCAAGAACTACTAATATCAAAGCGGCTGATGTGAACACCAAGTTGTTCTATTTGAGAGCAGACGGTAGGAAAACAAAAAACTACATCGACATGCTAAGATGCCGATCGGGGTGGCAGTTACCCACGAGGAGAAGGAGAGGGAGGTATACTCCCATTTCCTGCAGCAACTTGCGACGCGGCACCGTGAACAGACCATCAAGCTCAGCTACGACCCCATAAACATGCAAAGCCTAGAAGAGGACATCACTGAAGAGGAGTTCAAACAAGCAGTATTTTGGGCTACCCAAGGAAAAAAGCCCCAGGCCCGGATGGTTACATGGCATCCTTCTTTTCCAAATTTTGGGCAATAATAAAAACGGATGTGGTCCGTGTTTTCCACCAGTTATCACAATTACGGGAAGAATCTTTTGAGCTTTTAGACTCGGCTCAGTTACTGCTGCTGCCGAAGAAGGAGAAATCGGAGGAGCTAAAAGACTTTTGGCCAATAAGTCTAATTCATAGCCTGGCAAAAATATTCTCCAAGGTGCTAGCAAACCGAGTGTGGCCCAAGCTAGGTGACCTCATAGCACCAAACCAGAGCGCCTTCATCAAATATAGATGCATACATGATAATTTTGTTCTGGTACAAAACAGCATCAAGGAATGCCAAGCCAAGAGGAAACCGGCATTGTTCATCAAATTGGACATACGGAAGGCATTTGGCTTGGTACACTGGGCATATCTACTAGAGCTCTTGCAAGCCCGAGGTCCTTCAGCTCCGGACCCTACCTCCCTGCTAAGGAAGGCTCCAGTACTGTCACGTGTCCTGCAGCTCCGGCCTCTCTACTGAGTAAGGCTTCAATGTTGCCACGTGTTCAAGACCAAAGTAACGCGTCGGTAGAATTAAAGACCACGACGCCGCTCCTTTAAGACTGTATTAAGTGTGTCTTTTATGCATTTATACAGCACGATCAGCGTGCCTTGAAGACATGTTAATGTCACCTCCAGGACACGTTAATACGTATTCAAGGTTCAATTAACTGCTTTAGATCGTGTATAAGGTGCTTAATTACTCGGGGCCACCTGTCAGGCCTCGGGCTCACTGTAATAGCAGAACCTTGGCATATAAAGGCCCGCGCTGCTACCGTAGAAGGACACGCTCACTAGACACACGCAATCGCTAAGGCTCAAGTCTCCTAGCGCACAGTCAAGCAATACAACACACATACTCTTGTGAACGTAGGGTATTACGCTCTGGCGGTCCGAACCACATAAATCCTCTAAGTTCATCGCTTAATAGTTCTTGAGAATTTACCCCATATAAAAAAATAACTTTTGCGGACTGTTTCATAGTAGTACAAGGGAAGTGTCGTTGCTACACTTCGACAGTCGCTGACGTCGCCGATGAACAAAGATAGGGGTAGATATACAAGTTCTCCAGACTAATTCTTGCTTACTTTATTTCTATGCGCAGACTACATTATATAACCGGTTCGCTGATTGGGTTATGAAAACTAGAATTATATCTTTAATGTAATCAACTTTATCTCTAAGCATGAAAAATAATCTATTATGGCTCTTTTATTCATTTATCTCTAAACTTAATTTATGAAAACTAATATGAACACCTAATAATTAACTAACCTGGCAGGTGTTTCCTAATGGTGGGCGCCAATCTCCATAGCTCACGGTGGCCCACGTGACATAAAGACACGTGGTATCAGCATTAGTAACAACATTAGCGATACATGATATCATCATTTAGTATCAGCATCAATGACGATTTTTCAAACATTGAAATAATTTACCTGAACATGGTAATCAATCTGTACATTCCCGAAACATCCAATTTGCACGGATTACCTTACATATGTTCATGTAATTCAGTGCCTTTATATACACGACTCCCAGCTTGGCACAAATTGTGTCATTGTTGCAGTGAAAGGGAACACAGTCATAACCTAGACGGAAAAATACAGATCTCCATGGGCAAGGCCACAGTCGTCGTCCTCTTCTTCCTTGGCGCTCTGCTACTCTGCAACACGCTAGGAGGTTCGTGCAACATAATGATCCATTGCTGTAGTAGCAACACCAGTGACCATGGCATCAAGATCACATACTAGCACGTTGAGCTGTTTTCATGCATGCAGGGGACGCGCAACGAAGCTGCAGGCCGTCGGACATCTCCGTCCGGGTCGACAAGCACGTCGAACGCTACAACGGCGTGCCGGCGTACACAGTGACGTTCCTGTCGGCGTGCCCTTGTCCGATGGAGGACGTGCACGTGACGTGCGTCGGCCTCGACGGCAGCGCGGAGCCGCTGGACCCAAGCCTGGTGGAAGCGAACGACGAAGGGGTGTGCGTCCTGAAGCAGCCCCTCGTCGGTGGCAAGCCGTACCGGTTCGACTACGCCCTCGCCGCGCCGGTGAACTTCTGCGTCATCAGCGGTCATGCCGCGTGTTAATCCTGATGGATGGAGCTTCTTCCAGAACGAACTTATTTTCAGGCAGGGGATCACAGAAAAGGAATAGTTAACATTGTGCACTTCAGATGTATCGATCTGAAACATTTATGATAACGTGTATTTATTTGATATGTATTCTGTTTTTGCTCATCCTAAACTTATGGCTCCAACGCAAAGAAGGTATGGTATATTTCTTCTGATCTTCGGTACTCTGCTGAAATAAAACTTGAATTTTAGAGCATCTTTTGCATGCATATTACTGTGCCGGCAGTATGAAATGGAGATCTACACAGCGATTTGGCCATCAACCAAAACATATATATATTCCTTGGCATTTTTTCGATTATAGGCACTTTATTAACTCAAAAGATAAAAGATGATACAGTAGAGTTTGCATCTCGCTTCTACATAACTAAGATGTGCACAACAAATAATTTATTGACGTACAAACATTTTTTTATATGTTCATTGACCACCATTGCGCGACAACAGTGGTGGGCAAATGCTATTTAATTTATTTTGTTCTATTTCTGAACACGGATAAAAGATAAATAAATTGTTTTGTTCAATAGGGACATTTTTTAATAGCGATACTTTAATATTTCTAGGTTAGACATCTCACTCGTTGGATGTGTTTGACCTTTGTGGGTTATGAGGGGCGTATTATTTGCTTGTTGTAATCTTGCTATATGACAAGATGTGGAGGTAGATTTTTACTTCTTTTAGTTATTTCTCTCTTATCACCTTTCTCAGTACTTTCCTAAGGCTCACTCTATTGGATGATCAATATGGATTGTCATATAGATTCTAGTTACCTTTCAGGACGAGCTCAAAGTATGGAAACTTGCCGGTGCCAAGAAGCTTGGGGCGCTCCTGCCAGAGCACCCGAATGAAGACTCAGTACAAGCCAGCACGATGGCCTTGTTTCATCAGACCTGTTGCCTACGAGTTCTGTTGTTTTTGTTGTGTCTTTGTTTTGTCTTTGTTTTTTCCCTTTTGTCATGCTCTGTAGTTTTTTCCTCCTTATAATATAACACCAGCAACCGGTGCTGGTTATTTCGAAAAAAAACATGGAATATGTGAAATTCACTAGCAAGAGACAAATATTGAAATAGAGCTTCAATTTTGGGATTTCATGTTGAGGATAGCCTAAGAGGTGAACAAATTGGCATCTCAGTTGCCCAGGTAACCAGTAACCCGGCCGTGCATAAAGAAGTGAGAAGCTTGTTACCTTGTAAATTTTGTACCATACATCTCACCCAAGGATTTCCCCAGCTAGAATCATTTTATTTCATATTCTTAAAACATTGACATGGAAAAATATATTTCCCCTAGCTTCCTAGGATGACGTTCCATGTCTCAGCAGTGAGGCACGGCCAGGGTGACAGGGAAGCTCTGCGGCGTCTTCCACGCGTAGGTGAACGTGACAGGCGATCCCTTGTAGATTGGAATGCCGTCGTTAACCAGGCAGACACCGTCTGCTTTCTCCGGCCGGATCTTGCTCGTGTCGAGAGGCTCGGTGCTGGGCAGACCGCCAGGGCAGCCCACGCGGACGCTTTGCTGTGCGCACCAGCACGTGTTGTCGATGGTCACGCGGTACTGCGGCTGCCCGCCCACAACCCTCCCTGTCCGCACCACCGTGACGTGGATGTCCGAAAGCCTGCAGGCGCCGGGCCTGTCGGTATTGTCACGCCCGGTCATCATAAAGATGAACAGACGCTAACCACATGTACGCCAGGATCAGTTGCATCGTACATGCGTTGACGAAAGTGAAATACCATTACATTGCCATGTTCGATTACACAAATAGTCTTACATAACGACCCGAAGGTCTACAAATACAAGTCCACAACAATTACAGTTCCAACAGTTCATGACACTAGACTACTACAGAAAGCAAAGATAGATAAGCGGGCTTCTTCTCCACAGGCAGCCGTCGCGCGTAAGGTCGCCAGCCTAGACCAGGTCTTCCGGATTGACGTAGAAGTCCTCCGGTGCAGCTTCTTCTTCTTCATACTCTAAAGGAGAATTAAACGCTTGAGTACATAGAGTACTCAGCAAGTGCGGGAAGAGAATGACATGATTGGCTAGAGCAAGGAAAGGCCAAAATATGGCTTAGCACTATGCTTAGAACCTATCCTTAGCTTTCAATTATCAATATTATAATTCAATAAATAATCAACACATGATTAATGATAATGAAAGTACTTGAACCATAATGAACCATCATTTCCCAACCATAGTCTAATTATGAACTGGCCCCAAGCCGCTCTTGTCCGTGAGCACGGCTGTCATGACAGTTTTACCAAATCTCTGCAGAGAGTGTACCCTTTCCCCACAAGCAGTGATTTCATCCCCTGTTGCCAGGTGGACTAAGTGAACCTCCCTGATTGCCCGTGGTAGCTAACCACATTCCACACTTCCTTTGGTGTGAGGCCAGGAGATCACAACATGGTCTTTACAAAGGTACTCCCGACTAGTGCTAGCCCTCTAAGGTTTCCACCACTGAGGATTCTCGGAGTAACCCTCCGCCCCAGAGCCCCCTCTTGAGCCTTGCGGTTCCAAGAGCGGATCACCCGACTCATTCCCCGCACCATCCAACCACTAGCAGTTCATCGGGAGAAACCTAATTAATTGACCAAGCTGCCCCATCTCAGTCTCGTGGTGGTACTATAAAGCTTAGTGGCTTCCTCCATAAACCGGTCCTTAGAATCCGGTGGTAACAAACCCCAATCCCGGGTCTCGTGCAAAATGCACCATACCAAAGCTAACCAACCACCAGATTCCTATCCACTACCATTGTGTATATTTCATTGCCAAGTTAAAGTGCCATAAAGTTAAGCATGGAACATTGTATGAAATCCCAAACCCAAGTATCTAAGCATGGCTAAGCATTAATAAAGCCTATCTACTTCCCAACCCATTTCAGGTATCAAGGAATGGTAAGGAACAGGGCATGTAAACATGAAGTAGGACATCCAATTAATTAGCATGCAACTAGCTAAATTCCTAAAATAGGCACAAGATGGTCAAGGGCACTTGCCTTCGTTGGAGACTTGAGAATTGACGAAGTCTTGGTCTTGGAAGTTGAGGTTAGGGTCGTAGAACGACTCTAGATATATGCCCAAGCAATGGCAAGAATAGAATAAAGCTAAATAAGTAAAGGCACGCAAAACAATGCATTCACACATACACATAAGCACAAAATTCTACACTAATGCGTCCCTACGAGGTATTTATCACTTAACATGGTCAAAATATGCATTTCATAATTTTCCTACAATTTTGGGATTTTATTATAGCCTAAAACCATTTTTATTGAATTTTCTATAGCCAAAATGTATTTTAAAACACTTATAATAAATATTCCAGAGACCAAATATATTTTACCAGAACCCTACAATTAATTCACAGCATAAAATAGTTTATGACAATTTTTCCTAATATTTCTACACCTATTTACCATTTTTATCCATTTTCTACACCTCAAATGCAATTAAAAACTCTATTCAGCAATTAAATAAAAGTCCAGGGGCTATATAAATAATTTACTATACTGTACAGGGTCTGAATACATGAATCTAATAAATTACAGGGGTTAGAATGCTTAATTAAATGATTAAAAACCATTTTTAGGGATCCAGGGGCTAGTCTGCAATTTCCAGGGGCTAGATCCGAATTGCAGAAGAGTCCAGGGGGTAGCTAATGAGATTCCAGGGGCCTGGGTGCAAAGTTGGCGGCGGGAAAAGGAATTCAAACGTAGGCCGTTGGATCTGAGATGGACGGCCCCGATTTTATTATGCGAAGGGGTATGAAGATCTAATCGTGGCCGTTGCCACTGGAACGACGGACCAGATGAGGCCACGTCGCCCCTAAACGGCGCCAGCGCGCTGCGCGGCGGCGCACGGCGGCGCACGGCGGCGGGCTCGCCGGACTAAGTGCAAACAAGTGAATTCTTCCCTAGTTCTTAGATCTATGCATGGGAAAACGAAGAGGGGGACATGGTGATCTCACCAGGGGGGTCGATCGGCCTCGGGGAAGAGGGGATGACGCCGGCGACGAAGAGAGGCGGCGGAGCTCGACGGTGAGCGGCGGAAACGGTGGCGCAGAGGCTGTGCACCCGATCAAACACGTCCAGCAGCTTCCTGGCGGTGTGGCAAAGGTGTTAGGCCGAAAGGAAGAGAGGAAAAGAGTTTACACCGACGGGAACGCGAGGACAGAGGCTCACCGGCGATGGGGGCGCTCGGGTTGCGGTGAGCTCGGGGGAAAGAGGGAAATGTGGGGGCGCCGAGGGATTTATGGGGCGGGGGTGATGGCGGTTGCAGCCCTCGGCCGAATTTTGAAAGGGGGGGAGCAGTTCCGAGGGAGGGGGGAGATCGTGGCGCGGTGCTCGGACGTGGGCGCGCGCGTCGGTTGCTGGCGCTGCGAGGAAGAAGGGAGAGAGGGGGGGGAAACACGCTGACAAGGGGGCCCGGGCGTCCAGAGAGAGGAGGGGGAAGTGAGGGCGCGACTGGGCCGGCGGGGAGGGGTTGGGCTGCGGCCTGAATTCGGCCCAAGAGGGGTTTTTCCTTTTATTTCTCTTTTTCTTTTCTTTTTCCTTTGATTTGATTTGAATTTCAATTTAATTCGAAGTCTACTCGTTTGAATTGCTAAAATTCACCCAAAAATGCATACACTCATGATCAAGGGTTTTGAGCACTTTTGTTCAAAAATTTATGGGTGTTACAACTCTACCCCCCTTAAAAGGAATCTCGCCCTCGAGATTCGGACGCTCTAAGAGAATAGATGAGGGAAGTCCGCTTTGAGAGCTTCTTCTCTTTCCCAGGTTGCTTCTGCCTCAGAGTGATGCTTCCATTGCACTTTACACATGCGAATGACTTTGTTCCTCGTGACTTTTTCTAGTGTCTCAAGTATCTTGACAGGCTGCTCCACATAAGACAAGTCTTCCTGTACATCCACTGCTTCCATTGGCAATTGCTCTTCAGGCACCCTTAGGCACTTCTTAAGCTGCGACACATGGAACACATTATGCACATCTGACAAGTGTGGCGGAAGCTCGAGCTGATATGCCACTTCACCACGTCGTTCCAATATCTTGAACGGACCAATGTATCGGGGTGACAACTTGCCTCTTACTTTGAATCTTCGCAATCCTCTCATAGGTGACACCTTCAAGTATACATAGTCACCAACTTCAAATGCGAGATCGCGTCTTCGAGTATCCGCATAACTCTTCTGTCTCGTTTGGGCTGCCTTTAGATTCTTCCGAATTTCTTGTACTTGTCTTTCAGCCTCTTGTAATACGTCAGGCCCAAAGACTTGACTTTCCCCAGTTTGATTCCAAAACAACGGTGTCCTACATTTTCTCCCATACAATGCTTCAAAAGGAGACATCTTCAAACTGGCTTGATAACTGTTGTTGTAAGAGAATTCGGCATAAGGCAGATTCTTGTCCCAACTCTTGCTATTCTTTAAAGCACACGCTCTCAACATGTCTTCTAATATCTGGTTGGTGCGTTCTGTCTGACCATCAGTTTGAGGATGATACGCCGAACTGAAATTTAGACGGGTATCCATTGATTCATGTAACTTCTGCCAGAATCTTGAGGTGAATTGAGTGCCTCTGTCTGAGATGATCTTCTTAGGAACTCCATGTAAGCATACAATCCTGGAGATGTACAGTTCCGCCAACTTGGGGCCGTTGTAGGTCTCTTTCACAGGAATAAAGTGAGCCACTTTAGTTAGACGGTCCACAATAACCCATATAGAATCATATCCAGACTGTGTTCTAGGTAGTCCCACAATGAAGTCCATACTAATTTCTTCCCACTTCCATTCTGGCACTTTGATTGGTTGCAATAACCCTGCTGGTCTTTGATGTTCCGCCTTAATCAATTGACATGTATCACATATAGCCACATATTCGGCTACATCCCGTTTCATTCCATGCCACCAATATCGATCTTTAAGGTCTTGATACATCTTTGTGCTTCCGGGGTGAATGGAGTATGATGAGTCATGAGCTTCTCTTAATATCAACTCTTTAATCTCCTTGACATCCGGAACACAAATCCTCTTTCCAAGCCATAAAGTTCCTTGTTCATCCTCTCTAAAATTTGGAGCTTTCCCTTTCTTCATCAACTGCTTGATCTCTTTGACTTTCTCATCATTCTTTTGTCCTTCTCGTATGTCATGTTCAAGGGTTGAGTCCACTTCCATAGCAACTGCTTCAGTGCTAGACACTAGACATAGATTTAACCTTGCAAACTCTTCACAGAGCTGGGGTTGAAGAGCTTGTACTGACAAGTTATTGTTTTGTCCCTTCCTGCTTAGAGCATCAGCGACCACATTAGCCTTGCCTGGATGGTAGTTGATTCCCACATCAAAATCATTGATTAACTCCAACCAACGACGTTGCCTGAGGTTAAGATCCGGCTGTGTAAATATATACTTCAAGCTCTTGTGATCTGTATATATCTCCGTCCTTTTTCCCATCAAGTAGTGTCTCCATATCTTCAAAGCATGAACAACCGCTGCCAACTCTAAGTCATGTGTTGGATAATTCCTCTCATGTTTCCGAAGTTGTCTTGAAGCATAGGCCACAACATGTCCTCCTTGCATTAAGACACATCCTAAACCATGACCAGATGCGTCACAATAGACCACAAACTCCTTTTGCATATCAGGCATCACCAATACCGGTGCACTGGTTAATCTCTTCTTCAATTCGGCGAAGCTTACCTCACATTCGGGGGTCCACTTGAAAGCAACTCCTTTCTCAAGCAACTTGGTTAGTGGTCGAGAGATCTTTGAAAATCCCTCGATGAATCGACGGTAATAACCAGCCATACCTAAGAATCTTCTTATATCATGTACACTCTCAGGTGTTTCCCACTTAAGGACATCGGCCACTTTGCCTGGATCCACTGCTATACCTCCTTCAGATATGACATGTCCCAAAAATGATACCTCCTTTAGCCAAAACTCACACTTACTAAGTTTGGCATACAGTTGATGTTGGCGAAGCTTCTGTAAGGCCATCCTGAGGTGTTCCTCATGCTCTTCTTCAGTTTTGGAGTAGATAAGTATGTCATCGATGAATACCACTACGAACTTGTCCAAGTACTCCATGAAAACCTTGTTCATAAGATACATAAAATACGCCGGAGCATTGGTCAATCCAAATGACATGACTGTATACTCATACAATCCATACCGAGAGACAAATGCTGTCTTGGGAATATCCGACGGTCTAATCTTCAGTTGATGGTAGCCCGAACGAAGATCAATCTTGGAAAACACACATGCTCCTCTTAACTGATCAAATAAATCCTCAATCCTTGGTAGTGGGTATTTATTCTTGATTGTTACCTCATTTAGAGCACGGTAGTCTACACACAACCTTTGAGTTCCATCCTTCTTAGGTACAAATATAACTGGTGCTCCCCAAGGCGATGAGCTAGGGCGAATATATCCTTTTGCCAATAACTCCTCAATATGATCCTTTAGTTCAGCTAGTTGTTTAGCATCCATTCTATACGGCCTTTTATATATTGGGGCCGTTCCAGGTACTAATTCAATGATAAATTCAATCTCTCGATCAGGGGGCATACCTGGCAAGTCATCTGGGAATACATCCGGAAATTCTTTCACAACCCTGATGTCTTTGGTACTCTCAAGATGGTTGAGTTGCACTATTGCTTCTTGTGTCTGATCTGGCTTGAATTCCACTGTGGTGCCATCCGGGTGTGTTAAGCAGACTGTTCTAGTTGCACAATGAATTACTCCTTGATTCTTTGTCAACCAGTCCATTCCCAGAATGATATCTAATCCTTGTGAGTCCAACACTATTAGGTTGGCCCAAAAGACTACCCCCCTTATGTTTATACTCACTTTTCGGCATAGATGCCTTGCCACCATCTCTCCTCCAGGAGAGTTTATCAATAATGGCCCATTCAAGAATGTAACTACCATGTCATGCTTCTTTATGAAATCCTTGGATATGAATGAATGTGTAGCACCCGAATCAAACAATATGGTGGCGGGGTGGGAGTTGACAGAGAACGTACCGATCACCACATCAGGTGCTTCCTGTGCTTGCTCCAGAGTCACATGGTTGACACGGCCAGTTGGGTTTTGCTGCTTCTTTGGACAACTGCTGGCATAGTGTCCCCATTCTCCGCACTTGTAGCATTGTACTCCTGCAGCATTATTCGGGCCCTTGTTGCCTCCTGACTGGTTTCTTGGGGGTTGGCCACTTGGACGGTTAGCTGGGGCTGAAGGGCGGGGTGGCTGCATCTGCTGGCGTGGGGGTTGCATTGGCTGGCGTGGTGGCTGCTGCTGCTGCTGGCGCATTGGCTGGTTGTAAGGAGTGGGTGGCCTGTAGTTGGAGTTGGGGTACCTTTGTCCCGAGTAGTTCATGGGACGAGTCATATGAGTTGTAGGCGGAGGGTTGAGACGGGGGCGTACATTGCTGCTGGAGGCATGTGCTGCTAAGGTCAACTTCCTCTTTCTTTCGTCATCTTCCAGTTCCTTCTTAGTCCTTTCCACTTCAAAAGCTTTGTCTACTAACTTCTGGAAGTCGCCGTAGTCGCTGGAAGACATAGCAAACTTTAACTCTTTGTCCAGCCCATTCTTGAAGCGGAATTGTTTCTTGGCGTCGGTATCCACATCTGTTGGGGCATAGCGGGATAGCTGGGTGAAGGCATTCAGGTAGGCCCTCACAGTCATACGGCCTTGCTTTAGCATCAGGAATTCTTCACGCCTGGCTTGTATCTCTCCTTCAGGTACGAAGTGATTGCGGAAGTTGGTACGGAATTCTTCCCATGTAATATTTTCCGGGTCCCGGTGGGCCTCGGTGAAGGCGGTCCACCAATCAGCTGCTGGTCCCTGAAGTTGATGGGAGGCTAGTAGCACTTTCTCCCTTCCTTCACAGTGGATGAGCCTCAGCTTGCTATCAATGGTACGAAGCCAATCATCGGCGTCCATGGGTTCGGTAACGGTGGCAAAAGTGGGTGGATGGGTGTTCAGGAAGTCCCTAAGGAAGGACCTCGGCGGAAAAGGTGGTGGTGGCGGAAGGTTGTAGTTTGGTGGTGGTGGGGGTGGGGCTTGTTGCAGGTTGGTGACAATCTGGGTGAGGTTGTTGAGCAACTGGGTTTGTAGAGCCATCATCTGTTGCATTTGTTGAGAGGCTGGGGCTCCTCGAGCACCCCTTGCATTCCATCCAGGGACACCTCCAAGTCCTTCATCCAGAGGTGGGTTACCACGACCACGGCCTCTACCTCTACCTCGTCCAGCCATCTGTGATAGAGAAGTTTATTGAGGTCTTAGAATAATAGATGAGATAAGAAAGGATATGCTAGGGTAACACGGTCCCAACTATATGCATCAAGGGTAATAGACATAAAGCAAGTTCATTAACCAACTAGTGTGGAGGTGGACAAGATGCCTAAGCATTCCACCACTCACACGACACATAAACACGACTAAAGACATGGATGTGGACAGGATGCCGAAGCATTCCACAACTCATGTCGCACCCAACACACACAACATAAAGCAAACTACTAGCATGACAACATAAAAGACACAACTCAAGACTAGGGAGGGCGCAGCTACACGCTCCTACAAGCTAAGGATAACTGTCCTGAGTCGACCAGTGGGGAAACGAGTCCACTCCTACTCGTCGGAGTCCTCCTCAACCTCCATCTCCGGGTCTTCTTCTTCTGAGTCTTCTCTTGAGTTCTCGGGGGAGTTCATGCGGCGATCCGGGGAGTTCGGGTCCCAAGGCTCCACGTCTGAAGCGTACTGCGGAGAGTTAGGATCAACTCCAGTGATCCTCGTGTAGCGTCGTCGAAGTCGCTCGTAGCGGTCGACCAGGTCCCTGCTGTCCTGCAGCTCCTGCTGACAACGCTGGAGTCGCGAAGACAACTCCACAACGTCGTCCACCAGCCTCTCGCACTGGGGGTGAGTCAAGCGTCCCTCGACGTCACGTCCAGTGAAGGCGGCTGTGCCACTAGGGCGCTGAGGGGTGTACGCGTGCTCCGTGCACCCAAGAAGGAACCTGTGGGCGTGGCTCCAGTAGGTGGTCGCCTCCCACGTGGCGTCCTCCTCAGCTGCACGCTGGGAGCTCCTCCAGGCCGGAGAGAAGTGCGAGTGCAGCAACTCCGAGTCGTAGTAGACGGCCAGCTGAGAAGTCCACTCCAGCTCACCAGTATAGGGTGCAAAGACCCTAGTGGTGTGGTAGACTAAGCGGACACGGTACTCACGGTACCCCGCAGCTCGAAGAAGAGAACGAAGACGGACGCGCATCCTTGAAGCAGCACTCCCGTTGGAGAGCAGCGTCGTCTCCCTCCGGGGTGTGTAAGGTGCGGAGCGACTGGCTAGGGCGTGCTGAGGGACACGACCTCCAGTCGACTTACGGGCCGTCTGCTTGGTCCGCGCCATCTACAAACATTTGAAAAGAAGAGAGTGAGATTAATATTTAATAAATCAAGTTAGCATAAAACAATAAGCAAAGCAAGGTAAGAAGCACAAGGGTTGAGATGGAGAGCACAAAGTTTTGGAAATACTATTTCATATGAAAATAGTATAGTCCTTAATTTTCGGCCATTTCTAACTAGGCTTGCGTCCTACGGGCAACACGGCTCTGATACCACTTTGTCACGCCCGGTCATCATAAAGATGAACAGACGCTAACCACATGTACGCCAGGATCAGTTGCATCGTACATGCGTTGACGAAAGTGAAATACCATTACATTGCCATGTTCGATTACACAAATAGTCTTACATAACGACCCGAAGGTCTACAAATACAAGTCCACAACAATTACAGTTCCAACAGTTCATGACACTAGACTACTACAGAAAGCAAAGATAGATAAGCGGGCTTCTTCTCCACAGGCAGCCGTCGCGCGTAAGGTCGCCAGCCTAGACCAGGTCTTCCGGATTGACGTAGAAGTCCTCCGGTGCAGCTTCTTCTTCTTCATACTCTAAAGGAGAATTAAACGCTTGAGTACATAGAGTACTCAGCAAGTGCGGGAAGAGAATGACATGATTGGCTAGAGCAAGGAAAGGCCAAAATATGGCTTAGCACTATGCTTAGAACCTATCCTTAGCTTTCAATTATCAATATTATAATTCAATAAATAATCAACACATGATTAATGATAATGAAAGTACTTGAACCATAATGAACCATCATTTCCCAACCATAGTCTAATTATGAACTGGCCCCAAGCCGCTCTTGTCCGTGAGCACGGCTGTCATGACAGTTTTACCAAATCTCTGCAGAGAGTGTACCCTTTCCCCACAAGCAGTGATTTCATCCCCTGTTGCCAGGTGGACTAAGTGAACCTCCCTGATTGCCCGTGGTAGCTAACCACATTCCACACTTCCTTTGGTGTGAGGCCAGGAGATCACAACATGGTCTTTACAAAGGTACTCCCGACTAGTGCTAGCCCTCTAAGGTTTCCACCACTGAGGATTCTCGGAGTAACCCTCCGCCCCAGAGCCCCCTCTTGAGCCTTGCGGTTCCAAGAGCGGATCACCCGACTCATTCCCCGCACCATCCAACCACTAGCAGTTCATCGGGAGAAACCTAATTAATTGACCAAGCTGCCCCATCTCAGTCTCGTGGTGGTACTATAAAGCTTAGTGGCTTCCTCCATAAACCGGTCCTTAGAATCCGGTGGTAACAAACCCCAATCCCGGGTCTCGTGCAAAATGCACCATACCAAAGCTAACCAACCACCAGATTCCTATCCACTACCATTGTGTATATTTCATTGCCAAGTTAAAGTGCCATAAAGTTAAGCATGGAACATTGTATGAAATCCCAAACCCAAGTATCTAAGCATGGCTAAGCATTAATAAAGCCTATCTACTTCCCAACCCATTTCAGGTATCAAGGAATGGTAAGGAACAGGGCATGTAAACATGAAGTAGGACATCCAATTAATTAGCATGCAACTAGCTAAATTCCTAAAATAGGCACAAGATGGTCAAGGGCACTTGCCTTCGTTGGAGACTTGAGAATTGACGAAGTCTTGGTCTTGGAAGTTGAGGTTAGGGTCGTAGAACGACTCTAGATATATGCCCAAGCAATGGCAAGAATAGAATAAAGCTAAATAAGTAAAGGCACGCAAAACAATGCATTCACACATACACATAAGCACAAAATTCTACACTAATGCGTCCCTACGAGGTATTTATCACTTAACATGGTCAAAATATGCATTTCATAATTTTCCTACAATTTTGGGATTTTATTATAGCCTAAAACCATTTTTATTGAATTTTCTATAGCCAAAATGTATTTTAAAACACTTATAATAAATATTCCAGAGACCAAATATATTTTACCAGAACCCTACAATTAATTCACAGCATAAAATAGTTTATGACAATTTTTCCTAATATTTCTACACCTATTTACCATTTTTATCCATTTTCTACACCTCAAATGCAATTAAAAACTCTATTCAGCAATTAAATAAAAGTCCAGGGGCTATATAAATAATTTACTATACTGTACAGGGTCTGAATACATGAATCTAATAAATTACAGGGGTTAGAATGCTTAATTAAATGATTAAAAACCATTTTTAGGGATCCAGGGGCTAGTCTGCAATTTCCAGGGGCTAGATCCGAATTGCAGAAGAGTCCAGGGGGTAGCTAATGAGATTCCAGGGGCCTGGGTGCAAAGTTGGCGGCGGGAAAAGGAATTCAAACGTAGGCCGTTGGATCTGAGATGGACGGCCCCGATTTTATTATGCGAAGGGGTATGAAGATCTAATCGTGGCCGTTGCCACTGGAACGACGGACCAGATGAGGCCACGTCGCCCCTAAACGGCGCCAGCGCGCTGCGCGGCGGCGCACGGCGGCGCACGGCGGCGGGCTCGCCGGACTAAGTGCAAACAAGTGAATTCTTCCCTAGTTCTTAGATCTATGCATGGGAAAACGAAGAGGGGGACATGGTGATCTCACCAGGGGGGTCGATCGGCCTCGGGGAAGAGGGGATGACGCCGGCGACGAAGAGAGGCGGCGGAGCTCGACGGTGAGCGGCGGAAACGGTGGCGCAGAGGCTGTGCACCCGATCAAACACGTCCAGCAGCTTCCTGGCGGTGTGGCAAAGGTGTTAGGCCGAAAGGAAGAGAGGAAAAGAGTTTACACCGACGGGAACGCGAGGACAGAGGCTCACCGGCGATGGGGGCGCTCGGGTTGCGGTGAGCTCGGGGGAAAGAGGGAAATGTGGGGGCGCCGAGGGATTTATGGGGCGGGGGTGATGGCGGTTGCAGCCCTCGGCCGAATTTTGAAAGGGGGGGAGCAGTTCCGAGGGAGGGGGGAGATCGTGGCGCGGTGCTCGGACGTGGGCGCGCGCGTCGGTTGCTGGCGCTGCGAGGAAGAAGGGAGAGAGGGGGGGGAAACACGCTGACAAGGGGGCCCGGGCGTCCAGAGAGAGGAGGGGGAAGTGAGGGCGCGACTGGGCCGGCGGGGAGGGGTTGGGCTGCGGCCTGAATTCGGCCCAAGAGGGGTTTTTCCTTTTATTTCTCTTTTTCTTTTCTTTTTCCTTTGATTTGATTTGAATTTCAATTTAATTCGAAGTCTACTCGTTTGAATTGCTAAAATTCACCCAAAAATGCATACACTCATGATCAAGGGTTTTGAGCACTTTTGTTCAAAAATTTATGGGTGTTACAACTCTGCATGGCAGCAGATTTGCGTGGCCGCGGCGGCGAGGACGAGGATGACGGCGACCTTGAGCACGCAAGCCATGGCGATCGCTTGATTCGCTTCTACGTTGCCTTGTAGTTTCGAGATGCAGAGTATGGAGTGTATAGGTGCATATATATAGCCGGAGAGGAATCATTTATGGGGCGATCAAATTCAGATGTTTGGCAACCTGCCAAATGACGTAAAGGTTAATTACAAATGTTTGGCAACCATGCAATTCCTGCCAAGTTAATTATATTGATTCCTGCCATACTATTGCGATAGTTTGGCATAATTCAAGTCCTCACCTTTTTTTTTTTTTGCTTCGTTTCGCAATGTAAAAATTCCTTGCAATTTCGGCCAAGTCTTCCTGAGTCACTTTTAGCTGTCACACTTTTACTCCTTTGGAACAAGGAGGGAGCAGGAACCAGTTTACTGGCTTTTTGAAAAAAAAACTGTTATAAACCTCTATGCGGCAGGCAAATATGAAAGATAATATTCATTGCCATAAACTTCCAGGCGCAAGGCGCTTGTAAATATGGAACATCATATTCAGTACTACAAGTCTGGTAGCACTCGTAAATATGAAGAACATATTCACCATCATAAACACCGAGGCAAGTAAATATAGAAGGGAAAGATCACTGCACTGGCCTGGTAAACAAGAATACTACAGCGCATATAAGATTTTGATTATGTAGTGATTAGCATCTTAGCTGAAATATTGTATTCTATATATAGTTTGTTGAGAATATATTCAGTTTTCATCATGGAGTCCTGGAATCCTCTATTTATACGTAAAGATCAACATATTCTATAGTATATGTTAACTGTTAAGGGTGATTGGCCGGACCATAACCTCAGCATTGAGGGAAAGGCTGGATGTTATCTTCCGTTATCTAAAAAAACTGTTAAGGGTGATGAACGATTAAAAGAAAAAGAATCAGCAAAAATCAATCATATTTTCATCAACTTCCATTTTTTCCCAGCAGTATAATGTAGCATGTAGTTACTGTCTTACCCTAACAGCCATGAGGTTTGGTTCATGTTTGCCATCTTCCGCTGAGAAATGGTTTATTCTCCTCCACGAAAGTGGGAAAAAATTGCAAGTTTGTGCGAAAACTAGTCGTGAAAGTACGATAGTTATAGTGCTGCTACACGGTTCGATTTTGTGCGGCAACACTCACCAGCAACAACTGTGACCAAGGAGAAGGACGAAGCAGCAACGGGGGAAAGGATGAGTGATCCCCCCTCCGTTCCCCTCGAGCAACCGAACCCCCGCCGCTCCCACTTGGTCTGGATGGAGAGGAACCGGCCTCATACAAGGGAAAGGCATGTCATGAGGCGTTCGAGAGGGAGTACGGGTTCAACCCGGCTATGCTCCCAAGTGTCCAGACACTCTGCGGAAGATTTTCTGGTGACCTCCACTAGAAAGGAAGACTACAATGCCCTCGATGACACCTACGAGTTCGTCAGTGGGGGCAGGGAATTCCGGCTGAGGAGATGCAGGCCGGCTCCATACCAGGTTGACCAGCTCGATAATGCCGCCGCCATTATTGGACCAAACTTTGGCTGTTCGCCCCATGGCATGGCATGGCATGGAGACCGTACAAGAAACAGGGCTACCCTCGTTCTGTTCCTTAGTTGCTAAGCTTAGCTGGCCCCGTTCACTGCTTTAGTTTGACTGGAAAATTACTGGACTAAACAACGGTTAGCACTTAGCAGCACTGCAGCCTGTTACTTGCTTTATTAACATTTCTTTCGGGGAAAGTTACTTGCATTAACCTGAAAGCTCAAGGTTAACAAAAAAAATTCTTGTGAATAGTGCTAGTGTATAATCCTAGTTTTTCAGTACTGTCTGAGTCTGAATAACCATCTGTCTGTCGACAGATGAAGCTTGTTTTCAGTTATCAAACTGTTAGGATGTCGCACCCGATTTTATTAAACATAAAACCAGCTGCAAAATACATGTATGTCAAGATTAGTTTCACCATACATGTACGACAAGTAGTGATAAACAGTTTTATATCGCGTGAAAACAACATTTATACCTCTTTCAAAAGAGTTTTGAATAGCAGCGGAAGAGGAAAAACTCTAGAGCAATCACAGGCAAATCGATTGGCAGCAACACGACCTTCTACACACCGTCTTCAATAGAAACTCGCCCTCGTTGAATCTTCTCTTCACTGAGTAGTATTTATAGAAGGAAAAAAAAGTACAACAAAGCAAAGTGTGAGTACCATCCCGTGGTACTCAGCAAGTGTGAGAAATAAATGACATGAAGACCAATCAAAAAGAAAGGCTGATAGTGGCTTAAGCACTAAGCATTAAACATATCCTTAGCTTTCATTAGCAACCTACATCTAAGTAAATAATCCCAACCATAACAATGATGATAATGTAATAATATCAATATCATTCCCAAGTATCATTCCAACCATCACCTCAACCATCGTCTAATTATGAATTCATCACCAAGCCGCTCTTGTCCGTGAGCACGGCTGTCATGACAGTTTTCCAATATCTGCAGAGAATGTACCCTTTACCCACAAGCCGTAATTCCATCCCCTATTGCCAGGTGGACTAAGTAAGCCTCCCTGATGCCTGTGGTCGCGAACCACATTGCACACTTCATTTGGTGTGAGGCCAGGAGATCACTACAAGGTCTTTACAAAGGATTCTCCCGACGCGTACTAGCCCTCTGAGGTTTCACCCCTGTACAAAAGTGTGAGCCGTTACACCACGACTCAACACCTCAGTTGCCCCCTCTTGAGCCATGCGGATCCCAAGGCAGTACACCTTGAACCAATTCCCTGCACTATCCAATCACCAATACTATGTCGGGAGAGGCCTAATTAATCGACCAAGCTACCCTATACTCAGTCTTCTGGCGATACTATAAAGCTTAGTGACTTCATCCATAAATCGGTCCTTAGAATCCGGCAAGGTCCAAACTCCAATCCCGAGTTTCGTGCGTACTGCACCATACCATTCAAACCAACTCGCCAGATTCCTATCCACTACAATTCATTTTCTATATCTCAATAAATAATCATAAATCACAGGTGACATATATGATCAATTGCTTCCCCCATCTATTATGCATGGCTAAGCATAACTCAATATCCCAAGTACCACCCTTTCCTTCCTGAGTGACAAGGAATTATATGGAATGGTAAATAAAATAGGATTCACATTAATTAAGCATGCAACTAACTAAATCCTTAAATAGGTGCAAGATGGTCAAGGGCACTTGCCTACTTTTATATAGCTGCTCAGTTCTTCTTCATTGAACTCTTGATCTTCATATCTTCATGTCGCTTCTTGGTCGTGATACAAATGCGTATAAACTATCGTCAAAAGAGAAATAAAAACAATCAAGAACAATACACCATACATGCAATACAAATATTATTATTGGAGATGTTAGGATAATGATTGAAATTGAAGTTATGATTGATTCATTATGTAATAGTGAAGGTTCTATTTAAACTATGTGATTATATTGATTATTCAAGTTACGAAATGATTTGTGTTATGCAAATATGGCTTTATAAGAAAACTAGATATTTTCCAGGTGTTTATATTATTTTACATACATTTTCTAAGGCTTTACATTATTTTTAATATTTTCTAGATGTTTAGAATATTTTTATGCATACATATATGACTTGACAATTAAACATGTGTTTAACATTCATTTTATAAGGGTTTCATAATTAATTAAACAAATTCTGAGTTGATCCATAATTAAAATAGTCATTCCATAAAAGGATTATGTATAAAATGGTTAATATTGATTTTCTATGGATTATTTGGAATTTTCTAGAATTAATTTGGTACGTTATAAATTATTTAAGCACTTATTTTATTTTACTCTATGAATTTTGGAATTAAATAATTAATTCTACCAAGAATCATTTATAAAGTAATCAATATTAGTTTTCTACATTTTATTATGAGTTATTAGCAATTTTCCAGAATTAGTTTGCTATTTTACATATTAATTTGGAATTTACTGTATTTAAATAATTAACTAAAAATAATTTAATATGGTTTCTGTAAAATATAAATAATTTCAAGGAATTCTAAGGTCTCCTCTGTAGAAACAGAGACTCAAAACATTATTTTTATTTTATCCAGGGCTTAAATGCAAGTTTTAAATATTTTCAGATTATTGATATCATTACCATTATGATTAGGGATGTTTTCATAAGAGTAGGGGCCTATTTTTATTTTTTTATCAAACTGCAGGGGCTTAATTGCAAATCTCCATTTTCCTTTCTTATTCTTATTTATTTTTCTGAAGGAAAAGGTATAGAATGGGTCTATGGGTCTGTGGACCGAGGTTAGGGGCGCGGTCTATGGTCCACCGTGGACCGAGAACCATAACCTTCCAGGGTGATCTAATCGGGGCCGTTCCAAAGGATCCAAGGGCCAAGAGAGGGCCACGTCACCTCTGGTGAGGTGGGTGGCGCCGATAGTGGCAAAGCGGCGGCGCCATGGCCGGCCGTGGCCGGAGCTCGCCGGTACGGCATTCTGGCGGCCTAAGCTCGACGGGTATTGGCCAAAAACGAAGAGGAGAACATGTGGAAGCTCACCGTGGGGTCGCGCACGAGGAGAGACGACCGGAGATGGTTGCCCGACGGCGAGGTGCGGCGTCCCAACTTCGGCCATGTCGGGGGAGGTGTCTGGGCATCGATTCTCAACGAAGGGGGGGGGGGGGGGGCTAGAGGGGCGGCGCGGCTCTGCGGTTTCCTCCGGCTCGTAGGAGACGGCTGGGACAGCTTGAATCCGCGGAGCATCGAGCTCCAACCGGCGGAAATGGTGGCTAGGGTTTCGGGGTAGGGAGGAAGGGGAGAATGGGGGCGAAGGGAAGAATTTTATAGGGGAAATCGGGCCGGTAGAGGATGGAAAGTGATCCACGGGCAAAGGAAGGGGATCGAGGGCACTTAAGGTGGCGATTCCTTGCCGAATTACGACCCCCGGCGATGATTTCGCTCGGGCGCGGGTGCGGCAAAAGGAAGGGGACGGGGCTGACAAGTGGGTCCCGGGTGGTAGTGAGAAGGAGAGAGGGTGTAGTGGGCTGGCGGCGACGTCAGGGGCAGGCGCGGGGAGGCGCGCGCGTTGGCTAGGCGAAGCTGGGCCGCAGAGCTTGCAGGTCGGACGCCGGGAAAGAGAGGGAGGTGAGATGAGGGTGCGCTGGGCCAGGCGGGGGAGAAAAGAGAGGGAGGGAGAAAAAGAAGATGGGCCAGGGGGAGGTTTAGGCCTTTTAAGATTTTTTTTATTTTCTTCTTTTCTTTTTCTTTTACCCTTGATTTATTTTCAAAATTTAAATGATTCTCTAAGGCATTTTTGAATTCAAAATTTTCACTCAATTGCAAAGTCATGATGCGAATTCTCTTATATTTTCAAGATTCAAAAATTTGGGTGTTACATAGGAAGAGTCAACTGTTGGACGTGATCTTTAGGAGAATAGTCCAAGTCAAGACCGTTAAGAGTCTGATCCTGTAATATAGGGATGACTCAGTTCTAGATCCGGCTGATTAGCAGCCTTAATCATCTATAAATACAGCCTTGCCACATCATTCTCAGCTGCACCGAAGGCAGCTCAAATCCTGCTCTCCGTTTCTGCATTGTGAGTGAGCAAGTTCAGAGAAAAGAGAGTGAGAGACCTGTCTTTGCCAACAAAGGCAGCTAGCTCTATTTTGTGGGTTGTGGGCACATGCAAAACTTACACACCCACTTGTCAATGTTTAGGAGTTGTGACACATTCGGCAAGTATAACCAAGGTTATATAACTGCACCGAAGAGCACCTTACACATTGTTTCACTTGCTCGCATAACACCAGCTTTTGGAATTGTTAAGAATGGTCGGCATTATAGATTATTTCCACCTGACCAGTAACCTCAAGCCTTGATACAAACTTATTCTCTGCAAAAGACAGATGGAATGTTTCAGAGCTGGTACACTGCAAAAAGGTTTTAATGAACATCTGAATAGCAGCAAACAGGAAGTAACTTACCTTCAAGTTTGTCCTGACTCAGCAATGCCCCTGCCACAGTATATATCCTGTTACTGTGCTAATAGCACGCCCATGCTCAACTGCACTTTCAAAACAGAAGAAATAATTGTTACAGCAGGATAGCCTTTTCAGCAGTCCCCAACCCATGAGCCAGTTCTCGGTACAGAAGTGATAAGGTACAACCTCCACTTCCTCTCCCGCATTCGCTTGAGTTTGCAGGCCACTACACCACTTTATGAACAGATCACCTCTTGTAAGGTTTGATGTGATAGAGTTTGAACTCATCGCCAAATTTTGCTGCTTCTTCATCAACCCTTCGCTTCAGCCTTCTCCAGGTCCTCAGCATGTCTGCCTGTATCAGACCACGATACAGTGTCTCAAAGGTGATCTTTTGGGGAAGAAAACCTTTCTCGATCATTTCCATGAAGAACTGGCATGCCTCCCTCCATTTCTGACTGTCACAGAAACCATGGATTAACAAGGTATATGAATCAAGATCAGGACCAACAGTGCTCTCGCACATATCATTCCAGACTTCCATAGTAGTTCCATGTCGATTCAACTTTGTGAACATTCCCAGAAGTATATTGTACGTGTGAATATCTGGCACTGTTGGCGATCCAGGTGCCTTCATTTTTTTGTACAATTCTAGGGCACCAGCCACATCTTTTCTCCCCCTATACTCCTTAAAGAAGCAATTGTAGGTGGCTGGGGAGGGACACACTCCCTCGGAAGTCATCTCATCAAGCAAGGTCTCAGCATCTTCCAATCTTCCGCAGGAGGTAAGGCACTTGATCATAGAAGTGTATGTTGCCACGGTGGGGCAGATGCCTTTCTCTTTCATTGAGCGGAACATACAGAGACATAACTCAGGTTTATGTGCACGACTATAAACATGAAGGATGATTGAGTAGCTGGTCACGTCCGGTTCAATTCCCCTGTCACGCATCTCCTTCAGGAGATCCTCAGCTGCATGAACTGTTCTATCAAATCGGTGATCAGGGTGCAAACTTGCATGCCTGCAGATACCGTTTAGGAGAATGTTGTATGTAACTATGTTTGGTTCAATTCCATGATCAATCATGTCTTTTAGGAACTTCTGGGCCATGTCACTCCTATTTACCTTGCACCATCCATAAATTAAAACGGTGTACATCTTTTCATTAGGCTCGTACTTGTATTTTCTTTTATTAAATACCTCTGCAGCAACCTGTAACGGTGACAAAAAAGACAATGAACAAATTAGTCAACGAGTCCCATCAATCCCTCAAAATGAAAAGGAAGCTATAAGCTAACCAAATTTCAGTGATAGCCAACAAAGATAGTTCAAACAATAGCTGGTCAAAGAGTGTCTCAATAATATTCTAGTTTGCCTTCTTTAATAATCAATTCAAATGCAGAGGCTTCCAACAACCCAAAAACAGAGTTCATAAATCCTAGTATTCACGCTAATGTAATATAAGCCTGTACGTGCATTGCCAGCACATAATCTCACAAAACAGAGTAACAAGACAACCTCAATGAAGTCCTATTCTTTTGAGGCGGTCACTAGATTTGTCTTCCCAAATCAGATATATTATACCACGAACGGTACCATAAGATTGCATAATCGTTCATGGTATATTGAGATGGAATTAGAGTCCAAAATGATGGATTCACATCCATCCAGTCCCCTGAAGTCAATCATTAGATGAAAATCACATTCCACAGAAGGCTCGAATCTAGTTCAGTAAAGGTGCAACGCATGCAAAAAGCCTTAATTTGACAAGCGTCATAATTTTTTAAAACAAAAAAAATGGGTCTACAGAACAATTTTAGCTCTCATCACCAGGTAAACTTATACAAATCAGGTTTCCGGCTCACGAACCTTGGGGTACTTGTACTTGCAGAGCGTGTCGAGCAGCGTGGCAAACTCGCCGGCGTCGGGCTCCCTCCCAACGAACGCCTCCATGTCATCGAACGCGCGCACGGCCTGCCTCGTCATTCCCGCGGCGACGTACCTCCTCGCCAGCACCGCGAACGTGCGCGGCGAGGCGGCGCCGTCGGCCGAGGCCTCGACGACGACCCGCCACGCCGCGTCGAACTGGCGCGCGCGGCCGAGCGCATCGATAACGGCGTCGTAGGCGTCGGCGGGGGGCGGTGTTGGGGCGGAGGAGGAGGAGGGGTGGAGGCGCGCGGCGTGGAGGAGCGAGAGGGCCAGCTTGGACGCGCCGCGGAGGCGGAGGAGGAGCTGCACGAGGAGGCCACCCGAGAGCGCGACGCCGCCGCCGGAGAGGATCTGGAGCGCCGACTCGGCGGGGTGGAAGGGGTTGTGGTGCGCGAGGAGGAGGCGCGCGAGCTCATCGGCCGCGGGGGATGGGGCCACGGGCGGCAGCGCGAGGAGGTGGGACGTCGATGGCGTCTCGGTGATGGCGGTGCATAGCAGGCGGCCGGCAGCGGAGCGCCCAGCAGCTGCGGCGAGGGCCGGCGGCGGCATGGAGTATTCGCGGATTGCACGCTTGCACGGGAAGTGAATGAATGAATGATGGATCTGCACCGTTGGTGCGTCGACTGGACGGTGAAGCATTGAAATCACATTTTGATGATGTGAGCGAGCCAGCTAGTGACTATAATTATTCCTTTAAATGAAGAAAAAAGTCAACATACCGTCCTTGAATATATAAACTAATTAATTCTCCAAACTTCTAAATCAAGTTTTTAACCCACTATATATACAAAACAAGTTAATTAACTCTCTAAGGCTTCGTTTGGATAGGTCGGGGTCGGAGTGGATTTAAGCCCAATCCACTCCATCTGTGGATTCAAATACACACTCATCAAAAATACTCTCTATAGGCCAAAATTACATTTGGAAAGGGAGTGGATTTGCAACCCGTCTCCGAATCCACTCCGATCCGAGTGGGAATCCACCAACTCCATCGAGGCCGGGGACGAGACCCTCGTCTCGCGAGAACACCGCCGCCACCATCATCCCCCCGCATTCGCCGCCACCATCCTCCTCTCAGATCCGCCACCCAGCTTCCTCCTCCCGCCGTCGGCCCCTCCTCCTCCCGCCGTCGCCCCCTCCTCCTCCTGTCGTTGCCCAGCTTCATCCTCCCGCCGCCGCCATCCTCCTACCGCCACCGTCGCCTAACTTCCTCCTCCCGCCGTCGCCCCCTCCTCCTCCCGTCGGCTCGTCCACAACAACCCATCCGCCGTCCACCTCCTCCTCTCGCCACCTTGCGCGAGTACACCGCAGGCGCGCATACTCCCCCTCTCTAGATCCGCAGGTCGACAGCTCGACAGCCCTTCCCTTCCCAAGATCGGCAGCTCAACAGCCTTCCATTCGCCAGATCTCGGTATGCATCTCTTCCTCCTCTAGAAGTCTGTTATTTGGTGGCTATTTTTTTTCTTGGTTGCTTGTTCTTATCAGTTGTCGATGGCCATGTGATGTTCTTGATTGCTTGCATCAATACATGACTTGTTTAATCTTCCATACTCAGTTTATAGCTGATTACTTTTGGTGAAGAGGCTGCTAGCGAATTACTCAAAAAGATCAAGAAATATTCTCAGTTTGTGAGACAAATATCCATGACTTTTGGTGAAGAAATTGGCTTCCCATGGTTTTGCAGAACTTGTGCCCCTGCATACATTTTGCTTCTAAATGAATATGGTGAATGTGCTATTTGGCTTACATATTGTTTTTTCCCTATGCTCTGATTGATGAGAAGTTACTAATTTAATACTAAACTTGCAGTTTCTTTAAAAAGTGTTGGTGGCAACTGAATCCCTTGTTTTACCTCTCTAACCAATTTTGCACAACTATTTTTTAGGTCAATTCTGATAGTTCAACGCTTGTAGTCCAACCATCTGTTGTCATCCAGATTTTTTAGTTTTTTGTGGCAATGCTCGTGATGGATCCATGGCAATACTTTGTGCACTGCTAAATGTACCAAAATAAATTCCTCTACAGGCACATCCACTCACAACATCATCGGTTGATTGTTCCTTACGCTATCGGTGCTCTCTACAACCATCCATTGGATGGGCTACTTCTCGACACTTTAGGTGGAGCTCTCTCATTCTTGTTCTCTAGTATGACTCTAAGAACTGCTGCGTTCTTCTTCTGTTTTGCTGCATTGAAGATGGTTGACGAACTGTGGACTTTGGCTGCCATATAATATCTTCCAGAACCTGTTCCAAAATAACATTCTATTAGAAACATTAACCGCGTGGATTGGGTTAATTTGCGTTGTTGTTTACTATATTAATGTTGTCTCTTGATTGTACCATGCTGTTCTTCCCGATTTCCGTTAGAAAACTTAGTTCATATTGTAAGGTAGTTGAGTCAGGTAATTCTTGTTGTTTGATTTTCATCCTAGTGGCAGGTATTCATGCATTGCATGCTGTAATATTTTAGAAAAAGTTGTTTGAACTGAAAATATGATGTGGAAGCAATACGACGTGGTAAAAGGTCCAAAGTTCAGATCATGTGTGTTTGAATATTAAATCCATGATCTGCAAACATTATGTGCTTTAAAATGCAAGGACAAAAGTATTTATGCTGGAGTATATGCAAAACAGGATTTGTCCAGTATTCTTTCTTCTACCAACCCATCATAATGCATCTAGTTTCTAACATTCCATCCTCCATAGGATTTGTTCGCGCAATTCTGCCTCTCAGACTGTTATGTGTCTTTGCATTTGCTACAGGTGGCAAGCCTTCGTGTGACTCCAGCATCATCACCTAGCAAGTTGTGAGTTGTGACACCGCGTGATTCCAGCGTCATCACCTAGCAAGGGCTACTCGGTACTTCGCCTCTCAGTTCCTATTGATGCATGTTTGTTGTTTTTTACTTACTGTTTGTAATGCATAATATTGCATTGTTAAGTATTTGCTGGTTTATTAACTATATATGCCATGTGTGATACTTTTAAGAATTTCTATATATAATCTTATTTTTTTGATAGATAATAAGTATTGATTACTTGGTAGCTTATAACTTGTATTTTATAGCTTTGAAATACCTGTCTTTATAGCTCATATTGCTGGTTCATTATTTTTTATTTCTTTCTTCAACCTGTATGGCCTTTTTCTTCATTGTTTAGCCTCATTGTTTGACCTGTATGGCTTTTCTATATAATGCTGTTTTCTATACAATGCTTTATATATATATATATATATATATATATATATATATATATATATATATTGATAGTAAATAATGATTACTTGGTAGCAGAATGGGTTCGAGAGAGGAGCGCGTAATTAGGAGGGGAGAAGATGATGACGAATTGATGTTCTTTCTTCTACCAAGTTTACAAATATTGGGTAGTAGTAGTAATCATAATACGAAGAAGAAGCCAAGGCACACATCTAGTCGCACTGCAGCTTATGAATGAAATCCTGGATGGACATGAGAAGGACTGTCGAGTAGCATTTCGAATGGAACCAATGATCTTCAAAAAGATTGCTTCCTATCTTAGAACTGAGAACCTCCTTCGTGATACAAGAGGTGTAAGAGTGGAGGATCAATTAGGAATGTTCATGTTTATTCTATCGCATAATGCCAGCTATGAGGATCTACAATATGAATTCAAGCATAGCGGAGAAACAATCCATCGACATATCAAATCAGTTTTTGATACAATTCCTGCTCTCACCTACCGATTTTTGAAGCCAACTCTTACAACCGAGACACATTGGAAGATCACCACTGACACGACACGTTTCTTTCCATACTTTAAGGTGAATAAATTTACACACTATTTCACCTATTATGAACCTATATCTTCTAAGTTATGTATCTAACGTCCACATTCATTCTTTTTTTTTTTCAGAACTGCATTGGTGCTATTGATGGCACTCATATTCCAATCACTATAGCTGAGGACAAGCAAGCTCCATATAGGAACAGAAAGGGCACACTAAGCCAGAATGTTATGTTAGCTTCTGATTTTGATCTTAACTTTACTTTTATCTCTTGCGGTTGGGAAGGATCTGCAACTGATGCTAGGGTTTTAAGGTCTGCCATACTTGGTGGTTTTCGTGTTCCAGAAGGAAAATACTTCCTTGTTGATGGAGGCTATGCAAACACACCATCTTTCCTTGCTCCTTATTGCGGTGTCCGATATCATTTGAAGGAGTTTGGGCGTGGTCACCGACGACCAAACAACTACAAAGAGTTGTTTAATCACCGCCATGCAATACTGAGAAATCACATAGAGAGGGCGATAGGAGTGTTGAAGAAACATTTTCCTATTTTAAAAGTTGGAACACATCATCCTACGAAAAACCAAGTGAAGATACCAGCGGTGGCTGCAGTCTTCCACAATCTTATACGTATGCATCATGGAGATGATGGATGGTTGGATAACCAACCAGATAACATACCACCTTCATCATTTGTTGACCTTCCTGGAGGAGACACTAGCTACAACAATGATGTGGCCTCTCTTAGTAGTCAAATTGAAAATGGAAATGCTGTTAGAGATGTAATTGCTTTGCATATGTGGGAGGATTACTCTCAGAATCAATGATGATGTAATTTGCACTTTTTATGTAATAAAATGTAATACTTATGGACATGATGTGATAATCTTATGTTTTTATTCAATCATGGTGTTTGGAAAAAAACTAACCTCTTGTTATTATGTTATATATATTTATTTTCTGCATTTAAATGTTTTATGCACAGGGATGTTTGGAAGAGGCTCTCCAAAGATTAACTTAATGCAAGTTGCATCTGCGCAAAGTCATTCCTCACCAAGGAGTGGTGGTAAACGAAAGAAGAGGTCACCAAAAGGTATTTATTCTAGTTTTTAAACTGCTGCATATTAGTTTTATATCTAAGTGGTGATTTTGAACTTTCTGTGCAGTGAAAACTTCTAGGGCGAATTGGAACCCTGGGTTGGAGAAGGGATTGGTTCAGATACTCCGGGATCATGATAATGATTGTTATAGAGGCCAAAATGGGTGGTCAACAGAGACATGGAACCGTATGGTCCAGAAGTTTCATGACCAGTTTCCATATGTCTCATTTTCTAAGGATCAAATTATGGATAAAGAGAAGGAATTAAAGAGGGATTTCAAGGTGCTCAAGGAGGCCCGTAAACAAAGCGGAGTTCATTGGGATGACAAGTTGTGTATGATAATGGCAGAACCTCCAATCTGGGATAACATAATTATGGTAAAAAAATCTTGTATTTCAATACTATATATCATTTTCCACTCTTCAATTTTTATGTTCTTAACTCATTTTGTATATTGCAGTCCCATCCTAAAGCCAGCAAATTTCAGAGGCAGGGTTTTCCTCTGTATGATGATTTAGAGAAGTTATATGAAGGTAAAATTTCTTTTGTTGAAACTTTTACTTTCATATTAATCTTAACTGTGGAATGTTGTTTTTGTTAATGTATTTATGACCTTACTCTTTTGTGTAGGTAAAACAGCGGATGGAAAGATGGCTTTCATCTCTCTCGAGCCAAAAGATGATGACAATGTGAGGATCATTCAACCACCAATGCAACAACTGACACGCGGTACAACCATTGGAAGTTTGGATATCCTTTCCAGCTACAATGATGGTCAAGAAGATGATGAAGATGATGTGAGGATATGTGATGTTACATCGTCAAGGGATGCATCTGAGTCGTCAAGGGGTGTTACTGAAAGATGGTCGTCGAGGGGTGCTGTTGAAATAGATGAAATCCCTGCTGAAAACTGCTCCACTACAAGGTAAATTATAGATGCGACCTCTCTAGTGTCATTGTGTTGGTAGTGTCTGGTGTTATAGAAATGGACCATGTTGTATCACTAGTGCTATATATACATGTTGATGTACCGTTTGGATACTATTCTGCTTAGGTTTCAGTAGAGATACCATTTTTCTAGATTTGACTTGTTGTAACTGTTTTTAGGAAAAAGGTTGGACAAAAGCACAAGCAAAATGCAAATGTTGCTGAAATGATGGAAAGATACCTTGAATTGAAGGCAAAACAAACAGAGCATGAAGTTGCGGAGCAACAAAGAGCTAGAGAGAAGGTGGAGGCTGCTGATTTCTCCATCAAGAACTGCATCACTTTACAATCTACAATAGAAGAATTATCGGGTGAAGAGAGGGCAGATGCATACGATGTTTTCAAAGATGCTCAAAATAGAGAGATTTTTATTACTGTTGATGCTTCATCACGCCTAATATGGCTTAAGAAAAAAATAGTAAGTTCTGACCTCATTGCTTATTACTGCACCTCATTCTTTATTACTGCTGATGCTGCAACTTTGCAATTAGTATGAGCTCATTCTTGAATTCCTCAAGGCCTTGACCTCATTTCTTGCAAAGTCTCTTCACAGCTACTTCTTCTCCCCCAGTTAATGTTCCCTACAGTTATTTATTATATTCATCATCGTTATGCCAAGTATAACATAAAGAACATTCCATTTATGCCATAAGTACATACCATATAAACAGGGCCAAATCCTCCTGCTCTAAGCTTGTTCGAGTCACTAAAATTACTAGTAGCAGTTTTTATGTGGTCCAGGGGGTATACTTTGAGTTCATGACTTTTTTCATCCTCCACTTCATTGTCAAAACATATTGATTGTGAGATATCCAGCATACCACTATTCTGCTCAGACCGGGTAGATGAATGCCTGGACCTCCAACTTTTGTGCACTACACCTCATTCAAAATGGTGATCAACATTATATACTCCACCAAGAATTCATTTTAGTTCACATCTTTGAAGCAAGGAGTTTACATCAGTATTCATCTAAGCGAGGAGTTTACACCAGTATTCATTTTATTATTTGCTTTGTGTCATAATCTGAACTATATGGTGGTAATTTTCTTAACTATGTAGTTTTTCATTTTATTGCAGAGGCAGATCAACCAAATTTAGATGACTCTCAGAGACCAAAGTTTGTCGGCGCTGCTTTTACATCATTAGATCACATTCACCATCTGTTTGTTGGCTACTTTTTATTCTGTGATTGCTTTGAGTCAAAAAAACTATAACTACTTTGAATCTAGTGATTAATGAGTTGCTAGTATGAAACAATATCGAACTGCCATTGAAACCTTGTTTGTGATATTCTATACTCAGACTTTGAGTAAAAAAATTGTAATTACTTTGAATCTAGTGCTTAATCTAGTGTATGGCATGCTCAGATTTTTATATATTTTTCTCATTTTTATCAATATATTTTATTTTGGTACAGTTTTTATAGTGGCATGTTCAAGAATTTCTTTTTCATTTTTAACTCTATACTCTATATTATTATTTGTTATTGAAGCAGAGCAGTATGGCATGGTAGAAGTATTTCTGATTTTTTCATTATTTTCTAACATGTTTTGCGGAAATGAATGCCCAATACACCATATTTTGGCTAGTAATGCTCAAATCCACGCCGGACGCTGAAACCCTCCCAAATACGTGACTAGACAAGTGATTGAAACCCACGTCGTGATAGGGATTGGGTGACCACCAAACCCACGGGTGGACTGATTCCCACGTGGATAAGCGTCCCCAGAAGCCAAACGAAGCCTAAGATGGTTTTCAAAAGTGATTTTGCCACACAAGCTGCTGATGTGGCATATGTCTTGCATGTGTGAAAATAAAGCAGCACCCTGTTATCTCTCTGGAAGGCAATCACATACCCTGTTACTAGCTCGGCAGTTCTTAGCGGACTTCACTGCCTTCTTCAATCTTCACCATGAGCGAGATCAGAGCACTTATGCACAGATGATTCTGTCATTGCACAAGCTGTGAGCTGAAGTATGAGATTTGGAACCTTCGGACTTGAGATTTAAAACAAGCTGTTTTGCAACTAAACAATATACACACACCCGGTTCTGATCTCACGCTCGCTGCTTGCTGCAATTATCAGGAAACTTTCAAGCTCCGGTGATAAATTATTTTAGTCTTTCTGACTCTACTCTGACTACAACACTTTTTGCTCGAGAAGATTCAAGACTGTACTCAATTCCATAGATAATTGGAGATAGTTTAATGGGACCAGATAACCGCCTACTCGTTGTCTGCTGCAGCTGCCACTCACCGGATGACCACAGCAGCTCGCAATACCCATGTTGCTGCGCTCCCATCGCCTCCCAGAGATAACAGCGTACTACTTCATCTTCTGTAAATGACACGTGGGTCTGACTATACAACACATGCAAGACATATCATGTCAGCGGGTTATGTGGCCAAACCATTCTTGAAAACCATCTTAACAGGTTAATTAACTGGTTTTGTATAGGTTAAGAGGTTAAAAATTTGTAGAAGTTTGGGAGGTTAAGTGGTCTCTACCTCATAGTTTGAAGAGGTAAGTAGACTTCTTCCACGCGAACCTTGACGCTCAGGGACTGTGAGAGGCGGTGGATCTGGGGGACATCACGCGGGTGGACGAGTGCAAGAACAAGACGACGAGGGCGCAACTGCTGCAAGCTTTGCCGAAGAACATTCTTACGCTCATGGGCTGTGGGAGGCGGTGGATCCGGGGGACATCACACGGGTGGACGAGTGCAAGAACAAGACGACGAGGGTGCAACTGCTGCAAGCCTTGCCGAAGGACATTCTTATGCAGTTTTCGACGAAATCGATGGTGAAGGAGGTATCGGACAACCTCAAATCAAGGTTCGTCGGTGTGGATCAAGTGAAAGCGGCTCGATTGTCGACATTGAAGGGCGAATTCGATCGATTGTTCATGGGTGACATAGAATCGCTCGACGATTTCGTCGGCAAGATCAGTGGCATGGGGCGAGGTACATTGGCCTGGGCTCGATGCTCGACGACGTCACCATGGTTAAGAAGCTCCTCGACACCGTCCCAGATTGGCTCATATTTTGTTATTGTGGGGATTGAGCAATTATGCCGATGCAGGCGTGTATTTTTAAATGGTTCAGGAATCGGGGATGTTTGGGCGTATGAACCTGCGCTTGTCGTTGTCTACACAAACACAACTGGCCACCGGCCGTATCTTGTTGCCTTGCACGAACGCTACAAGCAACTCTACAAATTAACATCTTGCTCGTTCAGCTGGACCGGACGCCGATGGATGGAGTTTGGCCAACGGTGTGCACCAAACTCTAATAAGCCAGTGACCAACCCCAACGGAAACCGACGCCCATCCGCTTCGCTGTCGTCCTTTGCTTATGCTCAGCTTCCATCTCTTTCGTTCAAAGATTACTTTATAAGTAGCCAGTACTGTCCTCTGATTCATTTGTTAATCTTAAGCACGTTTTTAGTTAATCTTAAGCACGTTTTTAAGAAAGAAACGGGATGTAGTCAGCTACTTTGGTTAGTTAATGGGAATACTCTATCTATTCCCAAATACTTTGACGTCTTCTAATAAACAAAAAATAAGATGTTAAGTATTATGTACTACAGAGTACAGAATGGTATATATACTCTCCCCCCGTTTTTTTTTATCTGTCATCAGTTAGTTAAAAAATGAACTAGTCGGTGACAAATAAAAAAACGGAGAAAGTATAACCCTGTACACACTTACCTAAAACATCAAATCAGAATGAAACCTCCACTCATAGTAATAATTTATTTCTTCTCTACACATTTTATCAATTCCCATTACTCACGTAGCTAGATGCACCACCATTATGTGTGATATACTACCGCGAAATGGAACTTCACATTGAAAGAACTTGTTTCATCGATCAGTTAACTCAAATATCTTTATGTAAAACGTAACAATATACTCCCTTCCATCCCTTTTAATTGTCGTTTCATACAGGAAAACAAAACTAGAACGAACTGTGAAAATGTGTCCTAAGGACATTTAATTGGAACCAGAAGGAGTACATTAAAAACCACTCAATGAAGAAACCTTGTACCGAGAATGACATAAAGGGCAGCTGTTTTGGTTGCCCGCTACCAAGGAAGCAGGGGCGCGGCGGTGCATGTCCACGCAATAGTAACTTGTCATTCGTGCGAATCATTCGGCCTGGTGGTGGTGTTGCCTCTACCTAGGACACGGCGAAGTAAACAACATGTCGGTGTTTTGATTCGGCAGATCTTCCGACACTACATTTGGTAGATCAAGGAGTTGTAGTTCAGTAATGGGCGCGCAGAGATTCAAGAAGGTGAAAGACAAGTGTACACAGAGATTTACGTGGTTCGGACCGCCTGCGCATAATACCCTACTCCACGGGGTGTGTTGGTATTGTATTGGGAGTGTGAGTCTAGAAGAAGCTCCAGAAGAAGAAGCTCGTCTAGCTTAGGGAGTTCAGTAGTGGTCTAGAACCGTCCTTTTTGTATCGTCGACCAGTCCTTTTATAGTATAAGGACTGGTCGTTACACCGTTAGTCTGGCCTGACATGTAGCCCCGGCGGTTACACATGCTTGATACACAATTAATGAGGTTAATTGCCCTTAATAGCTTAGTAACGGGCCTTAACAATGTCGTTACCAGTATTAAGGGCCATCCGATCGTGTGTCATTAATGTGGCATTAATGACACTTAATCGGGTCTTGAAGTCTTTGATTGCTCCTTGAAGGTCCGGAGCAGTTGGGGGGTCCACCAGTCTGATTGTTGAAGTTGAAGGTCCGGCGGTTCAGCCACATGGCAGCTCTGGAGCTTATCGTCGCGGACGAGTACGTCCGGTACTGCTGGACACGTATCAGTACCGGAGCTTCCCTCTGTCTTGGGTTAGGTCCGGGGATGCCATACTGGTATCTAGTCTGGAGCTTCCCCATGTGTGGGTGATAGCTCCGATCTTATGATACACATGGCGGCCCTGGGACTAACCATGTCAGAGAAGCAGGTTCGGTTACTCCTGACATGTGGGGCCTTCAAAGGTCTTCAAATCTGGTAGATGGGGTTTCCTTGTGATCTTCGCAATCCCAAGGGGTATCCGGTACGAAGGGTACCGACAGTGGCCCCCTGGGCCCACCTTAGGGAGAGACCTTTTGGATGAAGTCTCTGGGTACCCTGCAGACCGGGTACCCCCGCGCACAGGAGAAAACCGCTAAGGACTCCGCCTCTGCCAAAGAAGACGAATCCGAGGCTGCCACGTAGAGGAGGAAAGGACCCGATCCTACCTCCCCGTCGGTGGAGGCTCCCAAGCTGCCACGTGGCCGGCAGGGCCAAGCCCATGCCTCCCTGCTGAGGAGGGCTCCGGAGCCGCCGCGTGGCCAATCGGGACCTCAGGGCCAAGTCCGCGCCCGCGTAGGGAAAGGCACCGGAGCTACCACGTGGCCTGCAGTGCTGAGCCCCCACCCCTCCATAGGGGTGGGCTCCGAATGCGCCACGTGGCCTGTTCCGTCAAGTGCTTTACTTCCCGCAGAGGCAGGCTCCGGCGTAACCACGTGGCGGAAGCCCAACTCAGTGCGGTAGGAAGCCGCAGTAAAGGAATGCGTGCGCTTCTTAGACAGGCATTAAGTACACGCGCCTTCCCCAGGCAGGCTGAGCCACGCTTACGGAAGTCAAGGCTCGAGTGTCCTGTCTTGTCCAAGTAGCCAGTACAGACCCACGCCGCAAGACGAACGAATGGGCCGCGAGGACAAGACGGACGAGACGTGCACCACCATCATCACCAACTATGTATAGCCCTGGCGCACGACGCGGCGGGACGGCGCATTGACACCCCTGACAAAGGGAAGTAGATAGCAATTAATCCTAGATCTTGTATAGGATTTGGCTCGCCCCAGGACCACCTGTCGGGTACTGGGACCCAGCTTGTGACTACAGAGTCCTTGAACTATAAAAGGGCTCTGCAGACGACCTTCACAAAGGACGGACAAAAAATTAGACCAAGGCTCATACACGTTCAAGCAAGGCAATACACAACACTCCCGTGGACGTAGGGTATTATGCTCCGGCGGCCCGAACCACGTAAATCCCCTGCGTTCATCATTCTGTTGTGTTCGATCTCCTGGGACTAGCCATCGTGAATCCAAAGAACCTCCGCGGGCTACTCTCTAAGCAGGTCCGGGGGAAGTGTCGTTTACGACCTTCGACATTTGGCGCGCTAGGTAGGGGGCTTTTCCCCGTCAAGATCTCCACCAGCAGCAATGGTGAACGACCAATCCAACGCCGGATCATCCAGGGCTCAGTCACGGCGACAGACAGTGGCGGAGGATCAGGCGTCATCCCGCTCTAGAGCAGGCTACCGCTCTAGGGCAGGAAGGTCAGGACCTTCACGTCGCCCCGCAGTCACTTCGCTGGCTGCAGGCCGACACGCCACTCCACGGCGTACTCCTGCCGTGACAGCAATCACGGTGCCACTGGCTGCAAGCCCGGAGAGCGCGCTCGCGGCAGCGCGTGCGCTACTCCACAACCCTCTGGCTGGGGATGCCCCTCAGGGAGCAGCTCAGCAGTGGATCAACAACGTCGACCACCTCGTCACTGCCGCACTCAATGCGCCTCCGCCGAGGGAAACACATGCCCAGTCGGTGCATGTGTCATTGTCGCGAACGCCGACAGTTGACCGGTGGACGATAGACTCGCGCTCAACCAGGATCTCAACAACAGATCTGAGAACCGGGCTGCAGCGCCGCAGGGCTAGAGAGGACTGCCGAGTCACCATCGAGCGCCAGAGGGAACGTTGGCGCAACCTCGAGGCAGATTACAGCGTGTCGGGCCACGTGCCCCAGGCTCATGCTGCGCCTCCACCACACCATACGTACGTCGTGCCTCCACCGCACCAGGCGTACGTCGCGCCTCCTGTACAGGTGTATGCAACACCACTCTAGCACCAGGTGTGCGCAGGCCCGCCTGCTCACCCAGGGTATGCGCTGCCACCGCCGGCACCAGTCAGCCCTAGCCAAGGGTGTGCAGCGCTAGCGCCTCACCTCCGTTTCGTGGTCTGGCCACGAAAGTTCCGACCACACATGCCGGAGAAGTACGACGGGAGAGTCAACCCGAGCGAGTTCCTGCAGATCTACACCACTGCGATACTAGCTGCAGGAGGCGACGAGGCCATTATGGCTAACTACTTCCCCGTCGTCCTGATCGGCCCAGCTCGGTCATGGCTCATGAACCTGCCCCAGGGATCCATAACCTCCTGGGATGAGTTGTGCCGACAGTTCGTGGCTAACTTCGGCAGTTCCTACAAGCGCCCCGGCACCGAACTTGACCTCCACGCCGTTAGGCAGCGCGCTGGAGAGTCGCTGCGATCGTTCATCCAGCGGTTCTCCCAGGTACGGAACACCATCCCTCATGTTGCTAGCGCATCAGTTATTGTTGCATTCAGACAGGGTGTGAGGGACAAGAAGATGCTCGAGAAGTTAGCCACGCACGAGGTGCGTGACGTCTCCGAGCTGTTCTCCCTGGCGGACAGATGTGCTAGGGCAGCTGAGGGGCGCAACTGGCACTCCCAGCCATCCTCAGAAGCAAGGGAAACCACCCCGACTGAGGAAGGAGCCTCTGCGAGGAGCAGCGGAAAGAAGAAGAAGGGCGGTGGCAGGAACAGGCCAAAGCCCGAAGCCCAGGCAGTGGCGGCTGTGGCGCCCGACGGAGCCCGAGCGTCGCGCCGAGACAAGCGCCCTTGGCAGTCGCCTGATCCCGAGGAGCCTGACTTCAAGTGCCCGGTGCACCGTACTAATAGCCACAGTGCTAGCGAGTGTCGGGAAGTGAAGAGATTCGCGGAACAATTCCGTGAACAGAAACAGAGGCAGCAGCGCCAGGAGGGTGCACCCCCCCCCCCCCCCCCCCCCCGCCAGAGGGACGGCAAGCAGAAGGCTGATCCTGAGAAAGAGGATGACAGTGAGATGGGGTTCCAGGAACCCCAGCGGGCGGTCAAAGCCGTCTTCGAGGGTGGCGACTCCGACTCCAGTAGTGATAAGGAGCACTGCAAGACCCTCCATGTCATCTACGGGGGAGCCACCGACCCCACATCCCGAAACACGGTGAAAACCCTGCGTCGGGCAGTGGCCGCAGTGGCCCCCGCCCCAAGTCCGGCTCCCCACCACAAGTGGATGAGCACGGCGATCAGCTTCGATGCTTCGGACTGCCCGAAGAACATGGCAGGGGCAGGAGTGCTCCCACTGCTGGTGTCCCCGACCATCGCCAACGTGAAGGTCTTTCACGTGTTGATAGATGGAGGGGCGGGCCTCAACCTCATCTCTACTGCAGCTTTCCGGAAGCTGCAGCTGCCGATGTCCCAACTCACACCCTTGAGCCCGTTCTCGGGTGTCGGACCTGGGCAAATCCTCCCGTATGGTAACATACACCTCCCGGTGACCTTCGGGACCCCGGAGAACTACCGTACGGAAAGTGTTTTATTTGACGTGGCAGACGTCGACCTCCCCTTCAACGCAATCATCGGGAGGCCAGCCCTCTACATGTTCATGGCTGTAGCCCACTACGGCTACCTCGTCCTGAAGATGCCAACGCCTTCCGGTGTCCTCAGGATCAGAGGGGACCGCTCAGCCGCAGTGTCAGCCTTGGAGCAGCTCCAAGCACTTGCAGCGGGGAGGGCTCCGGTCCCAGGAGGCTCGACGGAGAGTCGGCCAGAGCAAGGCCCGGCGCAGCGAGCCTCCACTGTTGCACCTCATGTGCAACCTGCCAACAACGACGACGTCCCTGTGAAGGTTGTCAAGATTGGCTCTAAGGCTGCCCAAACGACCCGAACCGCGGGGAACCTGGACAGCAAATAGGAATGCGCGCTCATCACCTTCCTCCGGGACAACGTCGATGTGTTTGCCTGGCAACCATCACGGATGCCCGGGATCCCCAGGGAGGTGATTGAGCACCATCTGAAGATCTACCTCGACGCCTGGTCGGTACAGCAGAAGCCCAGGAAACAGTCCATCGAGCGGTAGAACTTCATCCGTAAAGAAATCAAGAAGCTGCTCGATGCTGGTTTCATCCGGGAGGTTCACCACCCACGGTGGTTGGCCAACCCTGTTGTCGTTCCTAAGGCTGGCGGGGAAGCTCCAGATGTGCATCGACTACACCAATCTCAATAAGGCATGTCGTAAGGATCCATTCCCTCTTCCTAGGATAGATCAAATAGTAGACTCAACATCAGGTTGTGACCTTCTGTGTTTCCTAGATGCGTATTCCGGTTTTCACCAAATACCTATGTCTAGGGAAGATGAGGAACACACTGCTTTCATAACAGTAGACGGCCTGTATTGTTATGTCTCCATGCCTTATGGTCTAAAAAATGCTCTCCCCACCTTTGTACGTGCAATGCATAAGACATTCGGGGACCTCATTAGAGATCTAGTAGAGGTGTATGTCGACGACATCGTGGTAAAAATCAGGGACAGCACATCCCTATTAGACAACCTAGCCAGAGTCTTCAGCAAGCTGCGCACGACACGCACGATGTTGAACCCCGACAAGTGTGTCTTTGGGGTCTCTGTAGGGAAGCTCCTTGGTTTCTTGGTATCGCACCGAGGCATCGAAGCTAACCCAGAGAACATCAAGGCGATAGAGCTGATGCGGCCGCCGGCCCACATCAAGGACGTGCAGAAGCTTGCAGGATGTTTGGCAGCCCTCAGTCGGTTCATCTCAAGACTGGCTGAGCGAGCCCTGCCCTTCTTCAAGATTCTGCGGAAGTCAAGCCCCTTTGAGTGGACTGAGGAAGCTAAAGCGTCCTTCCAGGAGCTCAAGAAACACCTGACGACGCTACCCATTGTGGTGGCGCCAGAACCCGGCGAACCGCTCCTGTTGTACATCACCGCAACCACGGAAGTGGTCAGCATGGTCTTGGTTGCAGAGCGGCCGGAACTACTACCGCAACAAGTACCAGAAGGAGCCCCATAGGGGGAGGCCGAGCCTCAAGGCCCGAACCCAAAAGAGCCCCCCCTGCTGTGAGTTCCAGTGACCAAGTGCCTTACGGGTCCCAGCCCCCGGAGGCCCAGCTAGACCCTGGGAGCCACATTCCCCAGGAGGCAGACGCATTGCCAGGAGCCTCGGACCCCCCAGGGAGGGTTCGGACCTGCCAACGGCCAGTCTACTACGTCAGTGAGGTCCTCCATGAAGCAAAGACAAGATACTTGGAGGTACACAAACTACTGTATGCAGTGCTCATAGCATCGAGGAAGCTCCAACATTACTTCCAGGCTCACCGGGTTTCAGTGGTCACCTCCTTCCCACTGAAAACCATACTCCACAGCCCCAATTCGACTGGCAACATTGCCAAGTGGGCAGCGGAGCTGGCTGAGTTCGAATTGGAGTTCTTACCTCGACATGTAGTCAAAAGCCAAGCACTCGCGGACTTCTTGGCCGAATGGACCACATCACCAAGCAACCTGGGGGGCCTGGACAACGGAGAAACGGTGCCGAAGGCTCCGGTTTTCACCGAGACCCCCTATACGCTCTACTTCGACGGTTCCTCGCGAAAGCAGGGGGCCGGCGCTGGGGTCCTGCTTCTCACCCCGACTGGGGAGCAGTTCAAGTACATGGTGCGCCTCGACTTCAAGGCGACAAACAACATGGTGGAGTATGAAGCCCTAATCTTTGGGCTGAAGACTGCCCTGACCCTCAATGTCCGACAGCTCCTGGCTAAAGGTGATTCTCAACTGATCATCAAGCAAGCCAGAGGAGAGTGCAGCTGCAACGACCCTCAATTGGCTGCATACCTGCTGCACGTCCGGAAGCTAGAAAAGTACTTTGAAGTCTTGGACTTGTGCCATGTACCCCGAGCCGACAACTCAGTCGCAGACGACCTATCAACGAAGGCCTCCACAGGGGCCCCAGTGCCCCAAGGAGTCTTTGCAAGGACGTTACCGCGACCAACCGCCCGGGCAGCCGAGCCGGGCGAAGGGGGCGAGCCCAACACCTCGAAGCTGGCAGTCGACCCTGCTACCATGGAGTCCGCCAAGGATCGTATGCGCCACCGAGGGCTCCGAGCTACCGGGCGCCCAAGATCCAGAAGCTCAAGCAAGTCCCGATGCATGGATCTCGGAGGTCCGGGACTACTTGAAGGACAATATCCTTCCCAAAGAACATGCCCTGGCAGAAAGGATTGTTCGCATGGCTAAAAGGTACACACTGGTGGAAGGGAATCTCTACCGGCGTGGCGCCAATGACATCCTACTGCGATGCATCACCCGGGAGGAGGGTTGCGACCTGCTCGCAGAGATCCATGGAGGCGAGTGCGGGAACCACGCGTCCTCCCGCACGCTGGTCGGTAAAGCCTTTCGGCATGGCTTCTACTGGCCGACAGCACTCCAGGATGCCGCCGAGATGGTAAAGAGATGCAAGGCGTGCCAGTTCCATGCCAAGCAGATCCATACACCAGCTCAGGCGCTGCAGATGATCCCTCCCTCATAGCCATTCGCTGTATGGGGGTTGGACATCCTGGGACCCTTTCCCAGAGCCGTCGGAGGATTCCGGCATCTCTACGTCGTCGTAGATAAGTTCACCAAGTGGTCGGAGGCCGCCCTAGTTGTCACCATCAACAAGCAGTCAGCAGTAAAGTTCATTAAGTCGATTGTCTGCCGGTTCGGGGTCCCGAACAGAATCATCACTGATAACGGGACCCAGTTCACAAGTGCAGCGTTCCAAGAATACTGCAAGGACCTGGGGATCCAAGTCTGCTATGCATCTGTTGCTCATCCAGAGAGCAATGGGCAGGTCAAGAGAGCCAATGCAAAGATCCTCAGGGGCCTCAAGACTCGCACATTCTCACACCTTGAGAAGCATGGTGCAAATTGGGTGGATGAGCTTCCGTGTGCGCTGTGGGCTAGCCGGACATCAACCAGCCAGGCCACGGGGGAAACGCCTTTCTTCTTGGTATACGGGGCGGAGGCCATCCTCCCCCTAGAAATTACCATGGGCTCTCCCTGTGCCCGGAGGTACGACGAAGCTGCGCAGGACCAGCTCCGGCGTGAAGACCTGAACCTCGTCGACCAGGGACGAGTGCGAGCAGCTCTCCGAAATGCACAGTACAGGCAGGCGCTCCGGCGCTACCATCAGAGGACCGTGCAGACTAGAGAGCTAAAGGTAGACGACCTGGTGTTGCGCCGCATACTCTCCCGGGTCTAACAAACTCTCCCCCAACTGGGAGGGTCCCTTCCGGGTAACAGAGGTTTGCCGCCCAGGATGCGTCCGCCTAGCTATGGAGGATGGACAGCGGTTACCCAACCCATGGAACATTGAACACCTCCGTAAGTTTTACCCCTAGACCAGGGTCGGGGCAATGCTATTTCATTGTAAAGGTTACACATTATCTCAGGACAGCACTTAGTATAGGGGGATGGGGCTCCGAGTGCGCATTCTGCTTAGCCTAGTCCAGAACCCTAAGTAGGTGCACTCGACTCCACCTAACACCCAGGCCGGGTTATTCCCCTTGTAAAGTCTGCTTCATCTTATGAGAAACTACAATGAAAGAATGTTGTCCTGCCTGGTATAGGGTTTGTCAATTCAAAAATTATCTTTAATTTTTATGATGTTGCTGTAAGCCCGCCATAGCTCGTGATCTATCATGAGCGCTGTCGTTTTTCCCCTGCTTTAACAATAGTGGGAGCCTTGCTGTATGGACTGCAGGTGGGGTTACTTGAGGTACCTGCGATGCGCCTGGGGCCTCGGTTGTTCCAATACTTGGGGGCCTGTGTCTCCAGATGGTCCCCCCCCCCCCCGGAAAAGGCTTACGCCGAGCGGGAGGTCCAGGGCCACAGCCTGCTTAGCCTGGTCCCGTACCCTAAGCCTGTGCGTTCTGCCTCCCCGGCGCTACAGCCGAGTGCTGGGGGCCAGATGGACCACTCTTGGGTATTCTGGACAACGAGCCCCGGGTGCAAAAGCACTGAATTACCCAAGCCCCACAAGTCAACCGAGGATCGTAAGTCAAGTGACACTACAAAAAGAGCAGGGGTAAAGTGAACAGCGGACAAAATTACTTCTCTTTTTTGATCTATGTACAGGTCTTTGAGGAAGTTATTCCAGCAACCACCATCAGAGTACCCGCGAAGACAGTGGGCACCGCCAGCCTGAAGCTCCAGCGGCACCCCCAGGGGGCCCGCTGTCGACCTCTCGCCAAAGATGGCAAGCACCGCGGAACTGAAGCTCCGGCGGCACCCCCAGGGGGGCCGCTATCGACATACCTGCATACTCAGCTACGACAATGCTACCTACGAATCCTAGGCTCCTCCTGCACCGGTCCGCCCTAAACCCTAAGTGTATGACAGGAGTGCCCATAACAACTGGCCACGCCTGTCAGGGGGGCATACTTTGGGGGACGGCAGGTCCTGGAAGCTAAGGAACAACAAACAACCGGAAGACACTGCTGGAAAGAAAAGCAAGATGAGTATAAAAGGGCACCACAGACAGATTTTTTATCGCACAAATAAAGAGTTTGTCATCATAGCCAACCACAAGACAAAAGACAGAAAGACAAAAACTTAAACAGACGCCAGGGGAGCCCTCAGCCGCTCCGCCGGAACCTTGAGGCGATGAGTGCCACCGCATCCGAAACTTTAGACATGGCGGCCTCTTCCCTCTCGGCGATGGGCCCCTTGAGGACCGGCTGCAGGGAGACGTCGGGGTACCAGCTCTGGTAGCAGGACAGGATGTGCGTCGCCACCTCCTTCACCAGCATCCGTCCCTCGGCCTCCAGCTGGTTGTCAAGGATGGCCCCCAGCGAGCGCATCCTCGAGCTGGTGGAGTCGAGCGCCGGGAACACCTGACTCACCTCCTGCGCCGGCTCCCCCACGCGCGTCGGGCTGAAGCCGAGCGGCACCAGAGCCGAGTCGGCACTGCCGAGGAACTCCCAGACCTTCTGGGCCTCGGCGGAGTGTGCCGCCCGGAGCTCCGCCTCCTCCTGCTGGGCCGCCGTCAGTGCCCGGGGGCCGCCGTCCAGGAACCGCTTCTCCCTGGCCGCCAGGGCCCTCTCGCGCTCACCAACCCCCGCCTCACAGCGGTTCAAGTCACCCTCCTTGAGGGCGACGTTGAACTTGCGGTCCAGAAGGGCCTGGCGCTCAGCGGACTGGGCCTGCTGCGCCTCAGCTACGGCGGCTTCCTAGCGGTCCAGCTCGGCGGCGCAGACTCTCGCCCCTTCCTGCTGGAGGATGAGCCCTCGGCAGGTCGCCTCAACTTCGGCCCGCTTCGCCGCCAGCTCCTGCTCCCGGTCGGCTAGAGCGGCCTCCCGGAGGGACAGCAGGTGCTGAAGGTCCTCGCAGGCCTAGAGGCGCGAGCTGGCCTCAGCGTGGATGGCCTCGGTGTCTGCCTTCAGCTTCTGGGTGACGGCGTCCAGCTGGGCGATGAGGTCGCGCTCCTGCTCGAGGATCTTCATCTCCTCCTGAACGACCGCCTCTCGCTGGGCCGCTCGGCTCTTTTCCAACCGAGTCCGGGCCTCCAGGGCCCTCGCCCACTCCCGGAGCCGGTCGTCCTCGTCCTCGAGCCGCCCTTTCTCCTGGGCAAGGGCCGCCTGGGCCTGCCGGAAGCCGGAGTAGGCCAGGGCCATAGCCTCGGACAGGGGGAGGGGCTCCACTGTAGCAGCAGGCCCTTGCCTCCCCACTTCCTCAATATCGTCCTCCATTTGGAGGACCACTGGGGAGGCGGGGACCAGGGCCCCCTCCCGGATGGCAGCACCCGGGGCGGTGGCGCCAGCCGACGCAGCAGTGTCGGAGGGTGCGGCGGCGTCGGCCAGCACGGAGTGGCCGGTGGACACGGTGTCGTTGGTAGGCGCGGCAGCAGTCATCGGCGCGCGCGGTTGGGCTCCAGCAGCCGCTGCGGGGGTCTCAGACACGGGGGCCCTAGGTACCCCAGCGGCAGCAGCCTGGGGCATCGGAGCAGGGCCCGAGGCAGCACATGATCCCCGCGAGCCGACTGGAGCGGCAGACCCTCCAGCAGAAGTGCCCGCGGGTGGTGGAGTAGCTGTGGAAGCGCTGAAACCAAGCAAGCCCAGACCATAAGAGATTGACAGGGTAGGCGCATAGCAAAGAACACCCAAGGTAAAATCTGAGCAGGCTTACCGGGGGACGCTGAAGTTCCACCGCTTCCCGAAAGGGTTGGGGGGTTCGTACCCCCCGAACCCGTAGTGGGGGCCCCTGAGTGTGCTGGGGGCCCCTGTGGTGATGGTGTCGGTGGCACCCCCGAGGTCTGGCGCCCCTCCGAACGGAGAGGGAACGCTGGGGTCCTGTCGGCGTTGAGGGGCCTCCCCCTCTTGCGTGTGGAAGACTCGGGCGGCAAGGTGGCGCCATCGGCGCCCCCTGGCGATGAGCGCGGCACGGCTCCGGAGTCCTGACGAAGGGCAGAAGGGGCCAGCGGCGGCGACCGGGCGCGCTTCTTGGGGGACGGGTCCAGCACCGGAACCGGCACCTTCCCCTTCCCCTTATCGCCGGGGGCGAAGACGCCACCCCATGGATGGTGCTGGGGCCGCTCGAGGAGTCGCCGCTTGAAGAACCAACGTCGCTTAAGGGAGCCTCGCCTCCCTCAGCGTCGTCAGCAATGCTAACCCCCCGGAACGGGTCCCCGATCTGGCGCCGCGCCAGCCCAGACTCGTCAAGGGTCAGCATCATTTTCAGCAGCTGCCTTCTCAACTCGGAGCCCGAGCACAAGGGGCGGCAGGCCGACGGAAGAGCAAGTGCCTCAGCGGAGATGTCGTCGGGGCAGACCCGGGCCAGCAAGTCGAGCAGCTGCTGCTCGCCCAGGTTGGAGCCGGGGCCGGTCTCGAGCCGGGTGCAGTCCGACAGGCCGGTGAACATCGACGTCGGGCGGGCACGGTGCTGAAGCGGGGCTATGCGGCGGGACATGAAGTCCCTCAGCACCATGGCAAACAACAGCTCGTGGTCCGCCAGCATCTGGATCCTCTCCAGCACCGGGTTGAACGCCTCCTCCAGCTCTTGGCGCTCCTCCCAGAATGATCGCTCAGAGTAGGGGATCCCGGTGGGGAGGCACATCCGGTTGTGGGCCTTGACCTTGGCGATCATCCAATATTCGCGCCACATATCCCACCTTGCTGAGTTGAAGGAAGCAATGTACCTCGTGGGGACCTTTGTCCAGCGCTGGAAGTAGTAGGCGCCGAGGTGCTCCTTCGAACTCCTGCCGGTGGCCCTCAATACAAAAAATTACCGGAAGAGCTTTACAGACGGCATCACCCCCACGAACATCTCGCAGAGGTGAGCGAAGACCGCCAGCATGGCGATCGAGTTCGGCGCGAGGTGGTGGAGTTGGAGGTCGAAGGTCTCCAGGAGCATGACCAAGAAGGCGGATGCTGGCGGGACGAAGCCAGCCAGCATGTATGATGAGAAGAGGACCATCTCCCCGGCGGAGAGGCTCAGCGGGAGCCTCCCAGGACGGAGCCACGACTCCCGCTCAGGAGTATGCCAGCCAAGAAGCCGACGCATAGGGGCCAGGTCGGCGGGCCTGGACAGCCTGGACTTGGGCAAGATGCTCGCCATGAGGGCTGTGGTTGGAAGCTCTGGACGAGGAGACTGGGAACTAGAGCGCAAGAACTGGGCTTAAGGCGAAAACACGAGCGCAGGGATGCAGAGGCGGGAGAAAGAGCCCTCAGGGGGAAAGTTCTCTTTTTATGCACCCCTGCAGGCCAACAGGCGCAAAAGTATGGATCAATCCAGCCCCAGTAGAAGAGTAATGAACCCGTATGGGCAATGACATGAGGGCCCGGGTCGCTCGACAAAGAAGGCGAGCTGGGCAGCTAGCTATGTGGGAGGTAACTCGGCGGTTTCCGAAAGGGCAAAAGTAGCGGAAGTGCAGGAGCCACCTTGGGAACCATCGCAGTTAAAGCACGATTGAAGGCAGGAGTCACGTCGCGCGGCGCCTGTTCAGCACCTTCACTTACCGGAAGGAGACACGTCACCTCAACGGCAGGGGCGTGTCGCATGGGAAACTGCCTTGAAGCGGAATCGGAAGAGTTGCGCGGGAAGAAAAGGGAGAAGACCCCACCTGCGGTATCGACGACTCTCCCGAGGTAGGCTCGGGGGCCACTGTCTCTACCCTGCAGACCAGGTACCCCCGCGCACAGGAGAAAACCGCTAAGGACTCCGCCTCTGCCAAAGAAGCCGAATCCGAGGCTGCCACGTAGAGGAGGGAAGGACCTGATCCTACCTCCCCGTCGGTGGAGGCTCCCAAGCTGCCACGTGGCCGGCAGGGCCAAGCCCACGCCTCCCCGCTGAGGAGGGCTCCAGAGCCGCCGCGTGGCCAATCGGGACCTCAGGGCCAAGTCCGCGCCCGCGCAGGGAAAGGCACCGGAGCTACCACGTGGCCTGCAGGGCTAAGCCCCCACCCCTCCATAGGGGTGGGCTCCGAATGCGCCACGTGGCCTGTTCCGTCAAGTGCTTTACTTCCCGCAGAGGCAGGCTCCGGCGTAACCACGTGGCGGAAGCCCAACTCAGTGCGGTAGGAAGCCGCAGTAAAGGAATGTGTGTGCTGCTTAGACATACATTAAGTACATGCGCCTTCCCCAGGGAGGCTGAGTCGCGCTTATGAAAGTCAAGGCTCCAGTGTCCTGTCTTGTCCAAGTAGTCAGTACAGACCAACGCCGCAAGACGGACGAATGGGCCGCGAGGACAAGACAGATGAGGCGTGCACCGCCATCATAACCAACTATGTGTAGCCCTGGCGCACGACGCGGCGGGACGGCGCATTGACACCCTGAAAGCATCTAGGCCCCTCATGAAGTACAGTTTCGGTGATTAATGACAACCATTGAACTTTACTAATGAATTTGTGAATGCAAGGTCCTCATAATCACTCAGTAAAATGAAATGAATATGTCATTGGAGACCCATATACATTCAACTTTTGAGATCAAATCAATGAGATAAGGACAAGAAGTGAAAGCTCTTATGTCTAAGTCACTCAACCATAAGTTGACAACATACAATGATTTAAGATCATCAGAGAGTCTTGTGGAACAAATGTTTAAGAGGTCATCTGAGCAAAACACAAAAGATTCACTCAAAACAACTCGAAACAAACAAAATCAACTCACTGCATCAACCGATGATTTCAGAAATGTACACATCGGTCGCGTTGATTCAACTGAAGAAGAAGACCTTAGACAAATGTACTCACCAGATCATCCGATGTGAATGGCTCAGTGACATCGGTCCATCAGTACAGTTTGCTATACCATTGGACCAAGTGAAGCACCGGATCATCCGATGTGCAGACTTACACACATCGGTCGATCACTCCAGTAAGCATCAAGATTAAGCAAATTCTGGAGGAAGAGCCACCGGATCATCCGATGAGAAGACAGGGGCAACATCGGTCTAACAACGGTCATATCTGACACAATGACGTCAGCCAAAGTAATTAGACCGATGATAACTAAAGGGGAGACATCGGATCATCCGGTGTTCACAGTAAAGTTCTGTCAACCTAATTTTCCAACGGCTATTTCGGGGAGGCTGGCTATAAATACCCCCTAACCCTGTCATTTCGTCAAGTCTTGATCACCAGAAGCTAGCAACACATCCACAAGTGTTCAAGGCCAAGAGCAATCACTTCCACACCATTTCAATCATCTCTACACCAAGGTTTAGGCTAGAACTACCTAGAGAGAGAGCTTGTGTGCCACCATTCTGGGTGAGTGGACTCTCTAGGTTAGTGTGAGAGCCTCAAGAGAGTGCCCTTGTGGTGTTGTAATCGTGAGAAGACTTCCGGAGCTTGCCAAGGCGTGTGTGGAAGCCCAGAAGGTCGAAGTTGTACAAGGCTTGAGCTCCACCTTGCCAAGGAGGCGAACGGAGAGGAATAGTGAAGACCCCTCGTCTTGGTGATGTGGGTGTGGCAAAACCCTTTGGTGGGTGCCACAACGTGGATGTAGGAAGATCTTCACGATCTTGCCGAACCACGGGATAAATCCTTGTCTCCTCGGGAGTTTGCATCCTTCTCCTTCCCTTACTTTTATGCATTTTATATTCCGCAAAGTTTCTATCTACTATAATGCATAGATAGTCGCGTAGGGAATTGGACTTTAGAAATTAAGTTTCATTGCTTAGAATTTTTTGAAGAAAGCCCAATTCACCCCCCCCTCTTGGGCATTCGGTCCTTACAATTGGTATCAGAGCAAGGTTGCTCATAGGATCATTCTAGCTTCACCGCTAGAGAGCTAAAATGGCCAAGGTTGGGGGTTCGGTTCCTATCTTCGAGGGCAAGAACTTTGCCTATTGGAAAGCACGCATGCGCGCTTACCTTGAGGCTATTGCCCCCGAAGTATGGGAAGAGACCCACGCGGGGTTTGGAGAACATAATTATGTTGGTGATCAACTTAAATGGGATGCTAAAGCTAGGAATGCAATCTATGAATGTATTAGTCAAGATGTGTTTTCTAGGATTGCTAGCAAGGAAAAGTCTTGTGAAATTTGGGCTTGTTTAATAGAGATTCATGAGGGCTCTTCTCGTGTCAAAGAACTAAAATATCATATGCTTAAATCCAAGTATGATGAATTTAAGATGCTTCCTCATGAAAATGTCAATGAGATGTTCTCTCGCTTAAATGTGCTCATTGAAGAAATAAATGCTCTTGACATTGCTTCTCTTGGCAAGGGACTCATCAACCGCAAGATCCTCATGCTCCTTCCCAAGCCAAAGTACAACATCATCAACTCCATGCTACAAAAAGAGTCACTTGACCACATTGAAGTTTCGGAGCTCATTGGAGAAATACACGCTCATGAGATGAGTGTACTTGGGATGATGGAGCAATCATCATCAAAGACTATTGCTCTAAAGGCCTCCACCAAGAAAACAAGCCTCAAGAAGAAGAAGGTGGTTGAGCCTAGCTCAAGTGAAGAAGAACAAGCATCAAGTGAAGATGATGATGATGAGCTTGCATTAATGATGAGAAAGTTCTCATGCTTGAACTCCAAGATTACCAAGAAGGGGTACACCTTTGATCCCAAGAAGAAAGCGTTTCTACCAAGGAGAGATGATCGCAAGACTTGCTACAATTGTGGTGATCAAGGCCACATCTCCTATGATTGTCCAAAACCGGACAAAAGAAGAGAGAACTACAAAGGCAAGCATCGCAAGCTTGAAGGAAGTGATGATGATGAAGAAGAAGCCAAACCAAAGCCAAGATCCTTTGGGAAGAAGAAACATGACAAGGGCAAGAAGGCAAGGCTCTTCCCAAAGAAGAGAAATGGCCCACAAAAGGTGTTCATGTGTGAGGCAAATGAATGGGTCACCGATGAAGAAACAAGTGATGAAGAGAGTGAAGAGGAAGAAGAAAGCTTGGTCGGCCTCGCCATCGCCAACAATGATGATGCACCTCTTCATCCACCGCCCATGTGCCTCATGGCAAAAGGTAACACCAAGGTATGTGATGACTCTAGCGATGATGAGTTTTCCCCCGATGATTTAACTTATTTGATAAATGAATATCATGCTATCATTAAGAGGGAAAAGAGTAAGGTTAAAGTGCTTGAAGAAACTCGTGCTAAACTTCAGAGTGCTAACCTTGATTTGCTTGACAAGTATGAAAGCATACTTAAAGAGCATGACACGCTCAAATCCCATGTCAAGCAAATTGAGGAAGAAAAGGCTAAAATCAAGACAGATAATCATGAACTTGACTTAGCACACCAAACACTCTTGGAAGAGCACAATAAGTTAATACAAGAACATCAAACACTTAACCTAGCTCATGACTTGCTTGATCAAGAGTTGAAAAATATGAAGAAGAAAACTCTTAATGATAAGATATCCATTACTTCTCATACCACTAATGCTTTGCACAAGTCTTTGCCTTTGAAAGCTAATGCTAGGGAGAAGGACTTGTTGGAAGAAATTGAGAGTCTCCACACTAGTGTGGCTAGAATTTCAAAAGGAGAAGTCAAGCACAAGGAAATTCTCTTCCAACAAGCAAATGCCTTCAACAAAAGAGAACTTGGATCCTTCCCGGTGCCTAACAAAGGAAAGGTGCCCTCATCAGAGCTAAGAACAAGCTTCATCAAGGAAGTTGGTTCTTATTGCCAACATTGTGAGGTCACCAGTCACCACACAAGGGGGTGTCCTCTTCCTAACCGACCTTCTCCTAAATTGCCTACTAACTATAAATCTACTTTCAATGATCATTATTATCTCTTAAGTAAAGTAGGTGGCAAGGTAAAGGCTAGATTCATTGGCAAAGACATGAAGGGCATGAAGGGGAAGCTCCCCAAGCAACTTTGGGTCCCAAAAACACTTGTATCACACATACAAGGACCTAAGTTGGCTTGGGTGCCTAAAGTCAAAAATTGAATTCATGTGTGTAGGTGAACTACAAAGCCGGAGGAAAGCATTGGCTACTCGATAGCAGGTGCACTCAACATATGACCGGCAATGATGGTATGTTCACCACCATAGAAAACCCCGGCAATCATGAACAAGTCACCTTTGGTGATAACTCTAAGATAAAGGTAATTGGGTTAGGTAAAATTGCTATTTCTAATGACTTGTCTATTTCTAATGTTTTGTATGTTAAGTCACTTAGATTTAATTTACTTTCTATTGCACAACTATGTGATCTTGGACTAACGTGCACATTTAGCAAAAATTATGTTGTTGTTAGTAGTGAAACTAGCCAAGACATAGTCTTCAAAGGATTTCGGCATGGACATCTCTACCTAGTGGACTTCGCCAACAAGAATGCTAACTTGACCACTTGTCTTTTCACTAAGACAAGCTTGGGATGGCTATGGCACCGACGCATAGCGCACATTGGAATGAGCAAACTCAAGAAGTCATTAAAGCTTGGGATGGTGACCGGCGTGAAGGATGTCACATTTGAGAAGAACAAGCTTTGTAGCGCTTGTCAAGCCGGGAAGCAAGTTGCTTCACACCACCCAATGAAGACAATGGTGTCAACCTCCAAGCCACTTGAACTACTCCACATGGACCTCTTCGGACCGTCCACATATCAAAGCCTTGTCGGTAACCTCTATTGTCTCGTTATTGTTGATGACTATTCTCGCTATGCTTGGACTTTATTTCTAGGTGACAAGAGTGAAACTCCAGAAGTGTTCAAGACCTTTGCCAACCGCGCTCAAAGGGAATTTCAACTTCCCATCATCAAGGTCCAGAGTGACAACGGCACCGAATTCAAGAACTACAACATTGGGGAGTGGTGTGACCGTGAAGGAGTAAAACATGAGTTTTCGGCCACCTACACTCCTTAACAAAACGGTGTCGTTGAAAGGAAGAAAAAGACACTCATCACTCTTGCAAGAGCAATGCTTGATGACTACGACACGTCGGAGAAGTTTTGTGCCGAAGCGATCAACACGGCGTGCCATGCCGCAAATAGGGTCTACCTACATCGCCTACTTCAAAAGACCCCGTACGAGCTTCTCACTGGGAGAAAGCCCAACATCTCCTACTTTCGAGTCTTTGGATGCAAGTGCTACATCTACCGCAAGAAAAGGCTCGGTAAGTTTGAAAGAAGATGTGATGTTGGTATATTTCTTGGTTATGCATCAAATTCAAAAGCATATTGAGTATTCAACCAAACCTCTGGTTTAGTTGAAGAAAGTTGTGATGTTGAGTTTGATGAATCTAATGGCTCCCAAGAGGAGAGTTTTGGTCATGATGAAATAGATGATGAGCCTCTACGAGAAGCCATGAAGAACATGACCATTGGAGACATCAAGCCAGAAGTTGAGGAGAGCCATGATCAAGGGGGAGCTTCAAGTTCCAACAACAACACCTCTATGGCGCCTCAAGTTGACGAAGAAGAGAAGGATGATCCATTGCCAACTCAAGACTCACAAGCACAACAACATCAAGAAGAAGAAGAAGAAGTCCATGATCAAGTCCAACCACAAGAGGAGCAACACGCATCACCTTCGCCAAGTGCTTCACAACCACTTATGAGGCATGGACGCATCTCCAAGGCGCATCCAATAGACCAAATCATTGGAAGTCCGTCAAGGGGTGTAAGTACACGTTCTCGCCACTTTGCTTCGTTTTGTGAGCACTACTCGTTTGTTTCGTGTGTAGAACCCACTCACATTGAGGAAGCGCTCCAAGACCCAAACTGGGTGATGTCCATGCAAGAAGAACTCAACAACTTCATCCGTAATGAAGTTTGGGTGTTGGAGGAGCGACCCAAGGACAAGAACGTCATCGGAACTAAGTGGGTGTACCGCAATAAACAAGACGAGAATGGCGTTGTGGTCCGCAACAAGCCAAGACTTGTGGCCAAAGGGTTCTCACAAGTTGAACGACTAGATTTTGGGGAGACATTTGCCCCGGTCGCCCGGCTAGAAGCCATCCGTATACTTCTTGCCTTTGCTTCACATCATAGTATTAGACTTTATCAAATGGATGTGAAAAGTGCCTTTCTTAATGGTTACATTAACGAGCTTGTTTATGTTGAACAACCTCCCGGGTTTGAAGATCCGAGGAATCCTAATCATGTGTATAGGTTGCACAAGGCGTTCTACGGGCTCAAGCAAGCACCTAGGGCGTGGTATGAACGACTACGGGACTTCCTCATCATGCAAGGATTCAAGATCGGGAGGGTGGACACCACACTCTTCACCAAGGACATCAACGGAGATTTGTTCATTTGTCAAATTTAAGTTGATGATATTATTTTTGGTTCAACTAATGAAGCTTTTAGCCATGAGTTTGGCAAAATGATGTCTAGGGAATTCGAGATGTCAATGATTGGAGAGCTCAACTTCTTCCTTGGATTTCAAATCAAGCAAATTCAAGAGGGGACCTTCGTCTATCAAGAGAAGTACACCAAGGACCTCTTGAAGAAATTTGAGATGGGAGATTGTAGCACAAGAAGCACTCCAATGGCAACCAATTGTCATCTCGACGCGGATAAGGACTGTAAACCTATTGATCAATCCAACTACCGTTCTATGATTGGTTCATTGCTTTACCTTACCGCATCTAGGCCCGATATCATGTTTAGTGTATGCTTGTGTGCTCGCTTTCAAGCGGCACCTAAAGAATCGCATAGGAAGGCAGTCTTTAGGATACTTAGGTATCTTAAGCATACCCCTAGTGTGGGATTGTGGTACCCTTAAGGTGCAAAATTCCATCTTGTGGGATACTCGGATTCGGACTTTGCCGGATGCCGCATGGATCGCAAGAGTACCTCCGGTGGGTGCCACTTGCTTGGGCGTTCCCTAGTTTCTTGGTCAAGCAAGAAGCAAAATTATGTCGCCTTGTCCACGGCGAAAGCGGAATACATTGCGGCCGGTGCATGTTGTGCCCAAATTCTTTATATGAAACAAACCCTTTTGGACTTTGGTGTTAAACTTGGTTGTGTGCCTCTCCTTTGTGACAATGAAAGTGCGGTTAAGATAGCTAAAAACCCCGTTCAACACTCCCACACTAAGCACATTGATATTCGCCATCACTTCTTAAGGGACCATGAAGCTAAGGGAGACATCTCATTGCGAGGTGTTAGGTCCGAAGAACAATTGGCGGATATCTTCACTAAACCACTTGATGAGAAAATTTTTTCTAGGCTAAGAAGTGAATTAAATGTGCTAGATGCAACAAACGTCATGTAAGAATGCACTTCATATAGGTCTTGCCTAACTCTCAAAGGATAGGGGTGAGCAAGGGATAGCTTGGAATGGTGGTTCTTTTGGGTTTTCCCAAGGCTTGGAGAGTAGCTCTCCCTGAAGAAGCCTTTGAAAGGCTCAAACTTGGCAAGATAGATTTACTTTATGTCTTGCATGATGCCTGCCATATAGACTTACAATTTCTTGCATTATGAAATGTTTGGCATTGCATACGGTAGATTGTCACAAAGGGGAACTCACCTCATGAGAAAGAAACTTGTTTGAAATGCAATATCTCAACTCATATAAGGTGGAAAGAACAAAATGTTAGGTGCGTTAATGCCTAGAGGAACATGCTCTAAAGAGATAGAAGTTTTCATACTCTACCTCACAAGGCATGGGCCTTACATTTTATTTGGATAATTTCCTCCTATTTTTCTTGGTGTTCCATTTGCTTTAAGGATTAGCCAAGTTATTGGCATATTAGCCTTTTTTAGGGGTAAGGGATTGCCCAAAAAGTCCTAAGACATGTGTTTCTCTTTGTTTGTTTGTTTGGTCAAAGGACAGATATGGGATGTTATTGTTCTGTAGTCATCGGATTATCCGATGCGTAGGTCAATCCCTCATCGGACCAATAGGTGTTCAATCTCCAAGGGCCAGTTCAGTCAGTATCTCAATTCAACCGACGCGTTCATTCTGAATAACATCGGTCCATCCGGTGTTTACAATTCTGGAACTATGGTCAAATCCACCGATGCTACCTCTTCCATCGTCGGACCATCTGGTGTCAACATTCCTCTTTTGAATACCCTTACTATGCCATTCGACCGATGATCAAAACCCTAAACGTCGGTCCATCCGATGTCAACAGCAACATTTTGAATATCCTTACTGTGGCGTTCGACCGATGTATATCCCATATAACATCGGTCCATCCGGTGTTAAAAATACGGCTAGGGTTTGGGACCCACTATTTAAATCGGACGTACGCCTCCTTCTTCCCTCTCCCGATCCCGACGCCGCCACCGCCTTCCTCTCGCTGCGCCACCTCCACCGCTGCCGGACGCCGCCGCCGCCTACCGGCCGCCGCCGTCCACTGGCTGCCGCCGCCCGTCGCGCCGCCACCTCCTTCCACTCGCCGCCGCTAGCCGCCGGTTCACCTCCGCCGCTGCTAGCCACCGCCTCACCTCCAAACGCCGCCGCATCCAAGCGCCGCCGCCTCACCAGTCGCCGCCTCCACCACTCGCCACCGCATCCAAGCGCCGCCACCACTCTTCCCCATCGCCACAGCACCGCCGCCGCCCCACGCGCACATATTGCCATCGCGGTGCATCCATCGTCGCTAGGGTTTCGCAACCCCGTTGATCTCCACGTCCCGTCATCGACTCTATTCAATCGAGCGATCGCAATGGCTCGCGATAAGAAAAACAAGGGGAAGGCTATCACGGAGCCGGCCGCGAAGAAGCAAAAACTGTCGAAGGAGGAGAAGAAGGCCTTGATGGCCGCTCGCGCTGCTGAGGAGCGTGAGCGTGGCCGAGGAGGGTCGCTAAGGATTCGTGAGGCTCGTCCGAGGCAGCCTCCGGTGATTGACGACTCCGAGGCCGAAGAGGAGCCGGTTGAGCCTCTCGTCCGCCGGCGCTCAGCCCGAACCCGTGGGGGTCACACCGAGGCAGCACCACGTCCGAGACCGACGGCTGCCGACCGTCGTGAGGACAGGGAGGCCCAGTGAGCGATCTACGAGATGGACACCACTGTCCATGTCGCTGAAGGAGTCCGGTTGACCGACTACCGGAAGATGAAGGCCAAGCAGCTTCGCAAGCTCAGATGGAATGTGCTGCTTGAGGAGTGGTACCCACAGCCCCGAGAGGCTCTGGTGGATAGTCGCTTCTGGACTGTCACCCAAGCGTCTCTCTACGAGACCTACAGGCGTCGAGAGCACAAGCTGTTTCAACACAACTATCTGGATTGGGGACAGCTAGCTTTGGCAGCAGAGACGGAGATCCGTCCTTATTTTGAGAGGTACCGAGGTTTGGTGCAGCTGATGGCATATGAGCGGAGTGCCTATGTGGAAGATTGGGTCCGCGTCTTCTACGCCACCCTCTATGTCTCCGAGGGCAGAAGATCAATTGACTTCATGTTTATGGGTCAGCACTACCACTTGACGAGGCAGACGATGGGACAGTTGCTTGAAGTGGACTTGCACGACACCTGCGTGCATGAGAGGGTCTATGGTCAGGCAGATCCACCGAGGAGGCCGCTCACTGGAGGAGTGGCACCACCGCTGGAGGAGATTCGTTCTTTGTTCGGTCCTACCTTCTCTCCTGACCAGTCGAGAGTTCTAGCTTTGTTGACTCCAGCTGCGCGCATAGTGCACCTCGCCTTGCGCCGCATGCTCCTGCCGAGGTCTGGCTATTTGGAGGGGTTCACCAGCTTGCAGCAGACTCTACTGTTCTACATCATGAACGGGATGGAGTTCGACATCGTGGACGTCCTCATATGCGAGATGGAGGATGTGATCACAGACGGTGTGGGCATGATGAGGCAGCTCGTATACGGGCACTGGATCAGCTACCTGCTTACTATGATGGTTCCTGAGGGGCCCGCCGTGCACGACCATCTCACTGACGAGAGCGTGACACGTTTTGGTCACTACCGTGCCCCGGCTCCTGGAGACTGCCGCCTTGGCCGTCCAGTTGAGCGTCAGGTTAGGGCCCGACTATCTGAGGAGGACTGGTCTGACTTAGAGAAGGAGGATGAGAGGCTTGCCGAGGCTGAGGCACAGGGGGAGGACTTGCAGCATATTTGGTCTGAGAGCGACACCGACGACAGCGTCGAGGAGTACTTCCCTCCTCCGCCCTCACCCAGGCAGTGCCACCACCTACTCCACCTCCCGTCACTGAGGCGCAGGTCACGCAGCCGTCAGAGCTGACATCGCTTCTCCAGCAGATGGTTGAGCAGCAGCATATGGACAGGCTGGCAGCCGAGCAGGCCCGAGCGGAGCAGGCTGCCCGTCTCCTTGAGCTCCAGCAGCAGCAGCAGGAGATGTAGCGTCAGATCGCCCGTGAGAGGCATGAAGACACTGACAGGCTGATGGGGCTCATCGACCAGATGCACCAGCGCACCCTCGACCAGCAGCAGCAGACGCAGCAGGCGATGATGGGCATCCTGGGTTTGATCACCAACCTCTACACCCAGACCGGGATTGCCCTCCTGTCGCAGCTGCCAGGAATCGCTCCACCACCTCCAGTCCTGGCTCCAGCTGCCGCTCCAGTGGCCCCAGTACCTTCTACACCGATTCCCTCTTTCAGCATGTCTCCTCTTCTGGCTCCTAGTGCTCTGCTTCACTCCCCGCTGCCAGCCACGACTCTATTCCAGCAGTCGCCGGCCTCCGTCATCAGTGCCCCTGCTCCAGCAGCTCCTCCACAGCAGGCACCGACGGTGGCTCCTTGGGCTCCGGTAGCTCCCTCCACCGCTACTCCAGCCAGCAGCTCCGACGACAGCGACGGTGACCAGTTCGTCATTGCGCCCAGTACTCAGGGTCCTTAGGCGCTCGGATCCCTTTTTGGTGTCTTGATGCCAAAGGGGGAGAAGAGTTAGAGGAGTCAGGGGGAGCGTCTTAGTGCATCTTAGTGTCAGGGGGAGTCTCTTTTATCATTTATCATTTATCATTCTTGTAATTCAGTGTGTTTGCTATTTATTGAGCTCTAATGAACTTATCTCCATGAGTTATTAATCGGTTGGGCTCATTTGGTGTTTATCTATGTTTATGATCTCTTTTTATTCACACTTGAGTTATTAATTGGTGCTTAAGCTTCAAGTGTGACGTCCTGTATTCATTGCATATTCTTTTAAGTTTCATTCTATCAAATTCATTACTATTGCGCTTTGATTATTGTGTTGTCATCAATCACCAAAAGGGGGATACTGAAAGCATCTAGGCCCCTCATGAAGTACGGTTTCGGAGATTAATGACAACCATTGAACTTTACTAATGAATTTGTGAATGCAAGGTCCTCATAATCACTCAGTAAAATGAAATGAATATGTCATTGGAGACCCATATACATTCAACTTTTGAGATCAAATCAATGAGATAAGGACAAGAAGTGAAAGCTCTTATGTCTAAGTCACTCAACCATAAGTTGACAACATACAATTCTTGAAGATCATTAGAGAGCCTTGTGGAACAAATGTCTAAGAGGTCATTTGAGCAAGACACAAAAGATTCACTCAAAACAACTCGAAGCAAACAAAATCAACTCACCGGATCAACCGATGATTTCAGAAATGTACACATCGGTCGCGTTGGTTCAACTGAAGAAGAAGACCTTAGACAAATGTACTCACCGGATCATCCGATATGAATGGCTCAGTGACATCGGTCCATCAGTACAGTTTGCTATACCATTGGACCAAGTGAAGCACCGGATCATCCGATGTGCAGACTTACACACATCGGTTGATCACTCTAGTAAGCATCAAGATTAAGAAAATTCTGGAGGAAGAGCCACCGGATCATCTGATGAGAAGACAGGGGCAACATCGGTCTAACAACGGTCATATCTGACATAATGACATCAGCCAAAGTAATTAGACCGATGATAACTAAAGGGGAGACATCGGATCATCCGGTGTTCATAGTAAAGTTCTGTCAGCCTACTTTTCCAACGGCTATTTCGGGGAGGCTGGCTATAAATACCCCCTAACCCTGTCATTTCGTCAAGTCTTGATCACCAGAAGCTACCAACACATCCACAAGTGTTCAAGGCCAAGAGCAATCACTTCCACACCATTTCAATCATCTCTACACCAAGGTTTAGGCTAGAACTACCTAGAGAGAGAGCTTGTGTGCCACCATTCTGGGTGAGTGGACTCTCTAGGTTAGTGTGAGAGCCTCAAGGGAGTGCCCTTGGTGTTGTAATCGTGAGAAGACTTCTGGAGCTTGCCAAGGCGTGTGTGGAAGCCCGAAAGGTTGAAGTTGTACAAGGCTTGAGCTCCACCTTGCCAAGGAGGCGAACGGAGAGGAATAGTGAAGACCCCTCGTCTTGGTGACGTGGGTGTGGCAAAACCCTTTGGTGGGTGCCACAACGTGGATGTAGGAAGATCTTCACGATCTTGCCGAACCACGGGATAAATCCTTGTCTCCTCGGGAGTTTGCATCCTTCTCCTTCCCTTACTTTTATGCATTTTATATTCCGCAAAGTTTCTATCTACTAGAATGCATAGATAGTCGCGTAGGGAATTGGGCTTTAGAAATTAAGTTTCATTGCTTAGAATTTTTCGAAGAAAGCCCAATTCACCCCGCCCCTCTTGGGCATTCGGTCCTTACACACCCCTGACAAAGGGAAGTAGATAGCAATTAATCCTAGATCTTGTATAGGATTTGGCTCGCCCCAGGACCACCTGTCGGGTACTGGGACCCAGATTGTGACTACAGAGTCCTTGAACTATAAAAGGGCTCTGCAGACGACCTTCACAAAGGACGGACAAAAAATTAGACCAAGGCTCATACACGCTCAAGCAAGGCAATACACAACACTCCCGTGGACGTAGGGTATTACGCTCCGGCGGCCCGAACCATGTAAATCCCCCGCGTTCATCATTCTGCTGTGTTCGATCTCCTGGTACTAGCCCTCGTGAATCCAAAGAACCTCCGCGGGCTGCTCTCTAAGCAGGTCCGGGAGAAGTGTCGTTTACGACCTTCGACAAAGTCATTCTGCCAGAGGTGGGTCCATTCTTCGGTTTTTGAGCCATGTCTTCAAGGGTCTTCGGACGTGCCATTGGAGATAGTTCGTAGTTAAACCTCCACCGCGTGGCATATCCAGGAGGCGACAGGTGAGATCTCAGCGTGCGGATCTCACGCAATTGAAGGTCGCCGGTTCCCGATACGAAAATTATATCAGTTTTGCGCGCCCTATCAGGTCGCCGCCTCCGGGCTTCCCGCCTTTCATGATGACAACCGTTCGCCTGGGGTAAGAACCTCGACTTGATCGTCGGAGTGACCACGGGCCCCCTTGTCATTGGCAGGGTGAAGTTTTTGACTGGTATTGTCGGCTCCTCTGTGGTTTCCATCCAAGCATTGCGGGGGCTTACTTAAGAAGGAAAGCACGCACCGTTTGGGTTTCTTTATGCCTTTCATTCGAACTTGAGCTCAAAACTTTCAAACTTTCGCTTGCTTTTCCTCGCTTGCCTCGCTGTGCCGCGATGGGTTGGGTCTCCGCCAGAGCCGACTGAAGACCGATGATGATTTGAAGAAGGTTCGGGCCCTCATGGGATGGTCCCCTGACTTCTTCAACCACTTAGTCCGCGCCGGCAAACTTCCATTCGAGAAGGAACCCGCCGGCGACATGGTGTACTTCTCCGCATACGTCATGGTGGGGCTGATCCCACCTTTCTCCTCTTTCTTCTTGATGTTGCTAGACTTCTATGGTCTGCAGCTGTACCACCTTGGCCCCCACTCCATTCTCCTAGTGTCAATCTTTGTCCACTTCTTCGAGATGTGGGTGGGCATTCCCCCCTGCATTGAGCTCTTCTGCACCTTCTTCACTGTCCCAACTACGGGCAGGAGTGACGAGTATCTTGGCTTCTACTATTTTGTGAAGCGCAAGAAGTGCTCGTACAAGTACTTGCGGTCGTTCCATTCTGGGAAGTGGGACGACTGGAAGATGGATTGGATTGGCATCAGGGTGGAGGAGCACGAGAAGCTGGAGCTGCCGGAAGGCCTCCCTAACATCGACACTGCAGTTTGGAGTGAAGCTCTGGTGTTGTCAGACGCCTTCAACCCTGCTCTGACCAGGATCCGACTGTGTGTGGAAGGAGGGGTGACTCCTCAGAAGGTGCTTTGCAACTTCCTGACCAACAGGTGGGCTCCGCTGAAGAGGAGGGATAAGCTTGCTTGGGCCCTCAACAGTATGCTGGACGACGACCGGATCGAGACCGGTTTAAAGTCCAACATGGAGGGTGCAACTTTGGAGTTCCACCTCAAGAAGTTCCAACACGGCATCAACGTCGAGGGCGACGACTTGGCTCTGCCGGCAGCTTTCCTCCCTCTGAACATGAAGGCAGAGTTCAGCAAGGAGCTGCGGCGAACGATGCCGGTGCTTGACGACCTCGGTGTCGTTGAGAGGTGTTCGATCACCGGGTTGGAGATCTCTGAAGCTCCTGAAGGCGGCTCCGTTTCTGCTCCAAAGCCAAGAACCGAAGTCGCAGGCAAGGGCAAGGAGTTGGCCGAGCCCTCGAGCCGTAAGAGGAAGCATGCCGACAGAAGGTCCGTCAGGCCTGCTTCTTCTGTGGTGGCTCCTTCTCCCCGGAGGGGGAGGTCTACAACGGCGGCATCTACTCCAACAGTGGCATCTTCCTAGGGTGCTAGCTCTGGCCAAGTGACTCCAGTACCAGGGCCAGCTGAGGGCTCTGGGTCCGGAGGTCCTTCCCGGTCGAGGGGGGCCTCGACCAGGGCAACGCCGATAGCAGCAGCAAGCTCCGGGGGAACCTCCGGGACTACCACGCCAGTGGCGGCTGGGGTCAGTCCGGAGAGTTCGGAGAAGAGGTTCCGTGCTAACTGGTGCGGAAGTCTTCCGAGGTAATTTTTGATTTTTTACCTCAGACAGTTGTTTTACTGTTATAACTGCATTTTGAGTTTCTTCGTCCTTCATCCACAGCGTGCCTAAGAAAAGGGTTGAAGCTCCAGTCCTTGTAGCAGCGGTTGAGGCTGTGCAGGCTAAAGCTCCGGCTCCGATTCCAGCACCGCCCCAAGAGGTGGTTGAGGCTGCGGCAGCCCTGGCACTGGCTGTCGTGGTCTTGGACCTCGACTCATCCACAGAAGCTCCCGTGGTAGCGCCGGACCACGGGAATGAAGATGTACCAGTGGTGCCAGCCCCGGAGGTTGAAGCTTCGGGCTTGGATGCTGAGATGTTGGACGCTCCGGCCACAGAGCCGGAGGTAGCTACGATTTCGGCCCTAGAGTCGGATGTTGTTAAGGCCCCGGCAGTCGAGCCGGTGGTTGATGAGGTCCCGGCAGTGGAGCCGGGTGTTGATGAAGCTCCAGCACTTGAGCCGGTTGTCGGGGAAGCTCCGGCGGTAGAGATGGTTGCTGCAGAAGTTCCGGCTGTGGAGCCGGTCATTGAAGAGGTTCTGGCGTCCGAGCCAGTTACTGCAGAGGTGTCGGTGCCTGAGCCTATAGCGGTCGAAGCGCCAACGCTAGATCCCATGGTGGTCGAAGCGCCTGCACCTGAGCCAGCAGCGGAGGAGGCGCCTGCGCCGGAGCCAGAAGTAGCTCCTACTCTGACTGAACCTTCAACACATATTCCGGAAGTGGTGATCCCGGAGGCGTCCGCTGCTGAGCCAGGGTGCCAAGATGAAGCTGCTGGCCCCCGTCTGAGGGGCCAGTTGTTGATGACCTGGCGGCGGGGCCTTTGGAGTCAATTCCAGAGGTCGGAACTTCTGCTGCAAGTATTTCCTCGGTGGCGGCCGAGGCTATCCCGGAGGACGGCCCTAGTGCCGTGGAGGCTCAGGGAATCGCTCTTGTAGAGTGGGACCCAATTTTTGTCGCTGAAGATCCGCTGGAGCCAGCGGAGAGGACCCCGGCAGGTCCGGACCCGATCCCCCTACCGTTGTCTATTGACAACGCCTGTTCTAGTCTTCGCCAGGTCCAACTGACTTTCTACCACGACAGCAAGGCCCTCGAGGAGGAGCGCCAAACCCTTAGTAGGTGGCGCAACCGACTCCATTTTGAGACCAAGCTGGCGCAGTTGAGGCTGGCTGACGACAAGGAGTGGGTGCAAAGGGAGAAGGTCCGCTTGGAGTACTGGGGTAAGCTGTTGGATGAGAGGGAAAGGATGACGCGAACCCTCGACAACCAGTCCCAGGCCATCTATGAGCAGGCCAAGGCTGCAAATAGCACTGTGGATGATCGCCAGGAAAGGCTCGCCGCCATCCACGATAGTCTCGTAAAGCGCCGGGAGGCTCTTGAAGCGCGGGAGAGACGGCTCGAAGATGAAGAGCAAAAATTCCTAGAGCTGCGGGATGACCTTGTGAAGAGGGAGGAAGAGCTTGTCCAAAAGACAGCTCTGGCTGACAAGAGCCTCGAAGAACGCACCAACAAATTGTAGGAGCATTGCGAGGAGGGGGAGAAGAAGGCCTGGGAGCGAGGGCAAGATCTCTACAAGCAGGAGAATGCCATTGCCGCCAGGGAGAAGAAAGTGTGGGGCCGAGAGAAAGATCTGGTCAACCGCCGGAATGAGATCCACCTCCGGGAGGAAGAGCTCAGCAAACTCGAAAGGCAGGTTGCTGAAAAGATTCTGTAGAATGCCAAAGAGGTGGAGCTTCTTGCTCGGGAGAGCTTGGAGCTTGCTTCGGCCAAAAGATCCTTGGCGGAGATGCGCGGTGCAAGGGTTGCGGAGTCCCAACAAGTTTTGTACTTCCTGGGCAAGGCCAACAACGCGCTGATGCCAATGGGCTTCAGTCTCGTGCGTTCGGATGATCCGGAGCCAGAGCTGGACCAGGCGTTGGAGGTGCTGAGTTTAGCAGGCAACAAGCTCACCAAGATGGACGATGTCATCGCGTACCAACTGGAAACAGAGGGTCAGTCCCTGGCGAAAAAAGTCGTAGAGTTTGTGCTAACGTGCTACACCAGCCGGGACCCTTAATTCCCTCTGGACCCGCTGCTTGAAGGACCCATCAAAGGAGAGGGTGAAGCTGCCCGAGCCAGCATGTCGGAGGTGGCCCAGAAGGTCGCTCAGTTCTTTCATAGGGTCTAGGACCATCTCTCTATAGCTCCCGCTTGTATTCTCTCTTCTTCTTCTCCAGTTTTGTAATCTCTTGTCTCCAGATGAATGAAATCCAATTTTTTTGTGAATTCGAATTTCGTTTTTTTCTTCAACATCACCTTTGTCTCACTTGGCCCCCTGGTAGATGTACACAATTTGATTGTGAACATGTACTAAGAGGATGTAACAGTTGTTGAAGACTTGCGTGCTTCGAACTTGCAGAATGTAGGTCTGAAGTCTTCGATTGTGTAGGCCCCCTGAGGTTGTCGGAGCTTAGTGGCTCCGGCATTGACCATCGTGGGAGCTTATTAGCTCCGACAGTAGTCTCAATCAATGCGTAAAGCATCGATGGTTAGGCCTCTGGGGTGTCGGATCTTGGTAGCTCCGGCGGTGACCTCTGTCAACACATGATGTGTCAACGGCAGACTCCACTTTAGAGTCTTTCCACCATCTTCACGTTGACGGCATGCCCCCTAGCTTTGCCGGAGCTGAGTAGCTCCAGTGATGCTCGATTTCAATGTTTGAACATCGACCACAAGCCGCCTGGGGGATGTCGGAGCTTTGGCAGCTCCGGCTTCATTCACCATCATCATGTAATATTTATTTTTCCTGCACACTGAAGTCAAGAAAAATAGTAAAATTTGTTTCCTATATATAACTTCATTGCGGCTTACTATTCTCGAGAAAGTTTTAAGTCAAACACAATTCTAAATACAATCAAGAGCGCCGTCTTATTTCCTTCAAGTCCGATCGTTTCTGGACTCGCCTTACTTCGGCCTACCGGGGTGTAGGTAGAGTGGCGTACTTAGGGTGCATGACCAGGCTAAGTCGATAGCACACTCCGGCCCTAGATTGGCTTGGCGGGTTTCAGACGAGTAGACCATCAACAATGTTTGAACCCGAAATGATAGACAATGCAACTCAAATTGTATATGAATTGGTCGAGCTAAAGTTTCTTAAGAACTGCACAACTTTGTTATAGACAAGAAAGAGAAAAATAAAAAATATTGAGCATGTACAAATAAATGCACGTGGAGTCTGTTTTCACACAATGATGTCTTTCATTATAGGTCCGGAGTACAGGGGAAACAAGTACACTCTTAGGGTATGGAACCAAGCTAAGTGTGTTTCGTTTCTCGTTTGACCCAAGGTAGCTAGATACACCTTTAGTTCTGACACTATGACAAGTGTTGCATGGACATTGCGGACCTAACTGAGTAGGTCCGGTTGCCCTCTCGGGGGAGCTACCTGACTCTGTACAATGACTCTATAACATACATCACATGTAATTACAGACTCACCTCTATGATATTAAGCGTAGAACTTACGGAGGTGCTCAATGTTCCAAGGATTTGGGAGAGGTGTCCCATCCTCGGTTGCCAAGCGAACACATCCGGGACGGGATACTTTGATCACTCGGAAGGGTCCCTCCTAGTTGGGGGAGAGTTTGTTTAACCCTTCTCTGGATTGTATTCTCCGTAGCACCAGATCGCCTTCCTCGAGCTGTCGGCTGTGAACATGCCGTTGGTGATAGTGCCGAAGAGCTTGGCGGTATCGGGCATTCCGAACAGCTGCTCGGCACCTTCCCTCTTCAAGGAGGTCAAGGTCTTCACGCCGGAGCTGGTCCTGCGTGGCTTCGCCGGAGGTTCGGACCCGGAGCGACCCCAAGGTGATTTTCGAAGGAAGGACTACTTCAACTTCGTACACCAGGAAGAAGGGTGTCTCTCTAGTTGACCGGTTTGCAGTTGTCCTGTTGGCCCATAGAGTGGGCGCAAGCTCTTCGATCCAGTTGGCTCCATATTTTTTCAGGCGCTCATATGTGCGCGTCTTGAGTCCTTTCAAGATTTCTGCATTTGCTATCTCGGCTTGACCATTGCTTGTCGGGTGAGCTATGGAGGAGTAGCTGACTTGGATGTCGAGGTCTTCGCAGTATCCTTAGAAAGCAGAGCTTGTGAATTGGGTCCCATTATCTGTTATGATTTTGTTCGGGACTCCAAATCTGCATACGATGGACTGCAAGAAGTTGATAGTTGATTGCTTGTTTATTGTCACAACTGGAGTTGCTTCCGACCATTTGGTGAACTTGTCAATGGCAACATATAGGAACTTTAACCTCCGACGGCTCTTGGGAAACCATCCCCCACACAGCGAAAGGTTATGTAGGAGGTACCATTTGTAGAGGTTGAGCCGGTGTATAAATTTGCTTTGCATGGAACTGGCATGCTTCGCATTTCTTCACCAACTCAGTTGCATCCTAGAGCGCTGTAGGCCAATAAAAGCCATGTCGAAAGGCTTTACCGACCAGCGTGCGAGAAGATGCGTGGTTCCCACACTCGCCTCCATGGATTTCTGCGAGGAGCTCGCAGCCTTCTTCCCTTGTGATGCACCGCATTAGGACGCCGTTGGCACCGCGCTGGTAGAGATCCCCTTCTACCAGCGTGTATCTTTTAGCCAATCTGACTATCCGGTCAGCAGATACATCATCGTCAGGAAGGATATTGTCTTTCAAGTAGCTTCGGATCTCCAAGATCCATGCATTGGAGCTTGCTTGAGCATTTGAGTCTTGCGTGATGGGTTGCTCGGAGCTTCCGGCAGCATCTACGACCCTTGATGGCTGCCATGGTAACAGGGCCATCGGGACCGCCAACTTCGGGATGCTGGTCTCGCCCCCTTCGCTCAGTTCGGCAGGCTGAGCTGTGGGTTTTGACAACCTCCGGACGAAGGTTCCGTCAGGAGCCGGAGCTCCGGTTGACGCTTTCGTCGAGAGTTCGTCAACTTCAGCGTTATGGACACGCTGGACATGGTGGAGATCCAGGACTTCGAAGTCCTTCTGGAGCCTCTGGACTTCAAGGAGATAAGCAGCTAGTTGAGGATTGTTACAGGAGCATTCACCCTTCACATGTTTAATGATGAGCTGCGAATATCCCTTGACCAACAGCTGCTTTACACCATATGATAGTGCCACATTTAGTCCATAAATGAGTGCTTCATACTCCGCCATGTTGTTGGTCGCCTTGAAGTCAAGGTGGACCATGTATCTTACCTTCTCCCCAGTTAGAGCGAGGAGAAGGACTCCAGCTGCGGCCACCTGCTTTTGCATGGAGCCATCGAAGTAGAGGGTCCAGTGAGGCTTGGTGAAGACTGGAGCCTTGAGTTCTGGCTTCTGCTCACTAGGGCCCCCAGGGTTTGATGGAGAGGGGGTCCATTCCGCCATGAAGTCTGCCAATGCTTGACTCTTGATCGCTTGTCTTGGGACGAATTCAAGATTGAATTCGGCCAATTCTGCTGCCCACTTTGCAATGTTCCCAGTAGAGTTGGGATTATGCAAGATCGCACGCAGTGGATAAGAGGTCACCACAAAGATCTTGTGAGCTTGGAAGTAATGGAGAAGCTTCCTGGAGGCAATGAGAACTGCGTAGAGCAGCTTGTGTACCTCTAGGTATCGAGTCTTGGCATCATGTAGTACTTCGCTGATGAAGTACACTGGGCGTTGGACTGTCCGGACCCTCCCGGAGGGGCCCGGAGCTTCCTCCACATCGACTCGGACCCTCCCGGAAGGGTCTGTACCTGCTTCAGGGACCTCCAGGTCCTTGCTGGAGGAACCCGGAGCTTCTACTGGAGTGACTCGGACCCTCCCGGAGGGGTCCAGATCTTCTGGAATAACTCCATGTAGATCCAAGTCTGGGGGCTGGGACCCAGACTCACCTTTAGGAACCTCCGGACCCTCCCGGAGGGGTCTGGATGCCTGAGCTTGTGATGGTTCTGGTCTCTCCACAACCAAGACCATGCTGACAACCTCGTCGGTTGCTAAAATGTAAAGCAGTAAGGGCTCACCAGGGTTCGAAGCTACCAAGGTTGGTAGAGTGGTGAGGAGCTGCTTTAGCTCCTGGTACACCTTTTCTGCTTCTTCAAACCATTGGAATGGTCCGGACTTCCTCAATAGCTTGAAGAATGGTAGCGCCCGTTCCGCCAATCTTGAGATGAACCGGCTGAGGGCGGCTAGACATCCAGTCAGTTGCTGGACGTCCTTGATGTGGGCTGGTGGCCGCATATCCTCAATGGCTTTAATCTTCACCGGATTTGCCTCTATGCCCCGGTGGTTTACAAGGAAACCAAGAAGCTTTCCGGAGCTAACCTCGAAGACGCACTTGTCTGGGTTCAGCTTCGTGCGGGTGACCCGCAGCTTGTCGAAGACAGCTTGCAAGGTGTCAAGGAGTGACTCCTTGTTTTTGATCTTGACGACGATGTCATCAACATAAACTTCCACTACATCTCTGATGAGCTCTCCAAAGGTTTTGTACATAGCTCGTACAAATGTTAAAGCTGCATTCTTGAGACCAAATGGCATGGTAGCATAGCAGTACAATCCATCTACTGTGATAAAAGAAGTATGTTCTTCATCTTCCCTAGACATTCTGATTTGATGGTACCCAGAATATGCGTCTAGGAAACACAGTAATTCACACCCGGAGGTGGAATCCACTATCTGATCTATTCTAGGTAGTGGGAATGGATCTTTTGGGCATGCCTTATTCAGTGTTGTGTAGTTGATACACATCCGAAGCTTCCCGCCGGCCTTGGGTACAACGACTTGGTTTTCCAGCCATTTTTGGATGGAAGACTTCTCGGACGAATCCAGCTTCGAGCAACTTCTTAACTTCTTGTCGTATGAAGTTCTGTCGCTCTACTGATTGCTTCTGAGGCTTCTGGTGCACAGGCCGAGCGTCAGGATAGATCTTTAGATTATGTTGGATCACTTCTCTAGGGATCCCAGGCATTTGTGACGGTTGTCAGGCAAACACATCGACATTAGCCCGGAGGAAAGTGATGAGCGCGAGTTCCTATTTGTCATTCAGACCTCCCGATATACGAGTGGTCTGAGCGGCATCAGAACCGATTTGGACGACTTTGACGGGGATGTCGGTGTCGCCGCTTGGTTGCACGCGAGGTGTGGAGGTTGAGCCTCGTTGACGAATGCTCGGGGGTTTCGAAGCTTGTTCCTGCCTGGATTCTTCCTCCTGCGTTGTAGCAAGCGCATGAAGTTCTTCCAGAGCAGTCACTCCGGCAGTACGGTCTCCGCGAATCCGGAGAACGCCAGCTGGTGTTGGCATCTTCAACACCAGATAGACATAATGAGCAGCAGCCATGAACTTGTACGAGGCGGGCCTGCCCAGAATGGCGTTGAAAGGCAAGTTGATCTGAGCGACGTCAAAGATCAACTTCTTAGTGTGATAACTCTCCCGAGCCCCGAAGGTCACGGGGAGAGTAATGGCACCGAGTGGTGTTATGGCCCACGGACCTACTCCGGAGAAAGGTTGGGAGGGGCGAAGGTCCGAAGGTCGGAGCTGAAGCTTGACAAAAGCTTCGAAGCTTATGAGGTTCAGCCCCGAACCTCCTTCCATCATTACACGGTGGAGTTGAATGTTATTGATGGTCGGAGATACCATCAATGGTAGTTGACCAGCTCCGATCATGTTTCGAGGGCAGTCTGAAGCATCAAAAGTGATGGTGATGTCCATCCACTTTCGATGAGGTTCTGCCCTGGTTGTAGGAGCTACTGAGGCCATGTATCGCCGCATGTTCTTGAGGACACGACGGGAGGTGATGTCCCACAAACCACCAAAGATGGTTTTCGTGGTCTTCTGATGCTCATTGTCGGAGACGTCGGAGTCGTTGTCGACGGAGGTGTAAACAGTCTTCAGGACCTTTTTAGGGTCCTGGAAGCCTAACTCCTCTTTAGACGGAGCTTCATCGACCTTCTGTTTCCTTCCCTCTAACGGAAATGAAGTTCTTCCCGTCGCTTATTGTAGCACTCGGCAAGGTTTTGGACCTCCCGTCAGTCCTCCAAGTTGTGGCTGTTCGACTTGTGGATGGGACACTACACTTTGGAGTTGCTACCGTCTTCAGAGGACGACCGCGGTCGTTTCTCGGGGTGTGGCCCCCGGCCACCCTGAGCTGCAGTAGCTGCAGCGGTAGATGTGCCGGCCGATGGCTTCTTCTTGCCGTTGGACTTTTTCTTCTTTTTGCCACTCCTGGAGGTAGTGGCTTCGCCTTTGGAGGATTTTTTACCATCCTCCGGAGGTGCTTTGGAGTGCATTTCACGACCCTCCGCAGCTTTGGCACACTTGTCTGCCAAGCTAAAGAGCTCCATGACGCTGGTGATCTCCTTGATCGCGAGCTCCTCTAGCATCTTCTTATCTCATACGCCTTGTCTAAATGCCATGATAACAGAGGCGTTGGATATAGAAGGAATAGTGTTTCGTACCTGGGAGAACCTCTGGATGAATGAGCGCAGGGATTCTCCCCCCTTTTGCATGGCTGCAAAAAGGTCCAGTTCGGTGCCCGGTCGGGTGTATGAACTCCCGAAATTGGCGGTGAACTATTGGCACAATTCCTCCCAACTATTGATAGAGTTGTGAGGAAGGCTCATGAACTAGGACCTAGCGGTCCCAGTCAAGGCCACTGGGAAGTAGTTGGCCACTACGGTCTCGTTACCTCCGGTCGCAAGGATTGCGGTGGTGTAAATTTGGAGAAATTCAGCGGGATTAACAGTCCCGTAAAATTTCTTCGGTAGGTGAGGCCAGAACTTTTGTGGCCATCTGACCATGCGTAGGTGCATGGCCATTGCAGAACAGCCTCCTCCTACTCCCTCGAGAGCAGGACTGTCTCGAGCCTCTCACCTTTCACGAGCACGCTCGATATGGACACGGCCGTCCTGTTGACGATAACGGCGATCAAGCTTCGCCCGGAGGTCATGAGTTGAAAGCCCTGTTACCGTATGAGTGCGTTGCGCCCCGGAAGGTAGCGACGTAACTTGCTGTGATGCAGCACGCCTCCTAATTTGGGAAGCATGCGGACCAAGTCTGCCCGACACAGTCCGACGCTGCGATGGGGCCTGCGCCGAAGGGGGAGGACCTTGGTTGCTGATGCGGTCGGCTGCTGCTGCAACCAGATGTTCCACATCAGCCCTCCACTGCTCCATTACACCCTGGGATGCGCCTGGAGGTGGTGGACGTTGGAGGAGAGCATGCGCTGCATGAAGCGTGTGTTCAGGGTTGTTGTTGTTCGCCGATGCGGTGATCGACGCTGATGCACCGTCATGTTGCCCATCTTGACGTGATGGTGCAGGCGGTGGCGATGGAGGCATGACTCCTGCTGGAGCCGTGGCACCTGCTGGTTGCTGCATGTTGGAGGGATTGCCCCCAGCAGGTTGAACAACAGGATTGCCGTTGGATGATACAGCAGCTGAGTGCACCATACTTGACATCTCGGGCGCCCTTTCCTGGCGCGCCAACTGTCGGTGTTTTGATCCGGCAGATCTCCTGACATTACCTTTTGTAGATCAAGGAGTTGTAGTTCGGTAATGGGCGCGCAGAGATTCAAGAAGGTGAAAGACAAGTGTACACAGAGATTTACGTGGTTCGGGCCGCCTGAGCGTAATACCCTACTCCACGGGGTGTGTTGGTGTTGTATTGGGCATGTGAGTCTAGAAGAAGATCCAGAAGAAGAAGCTCGTCTAGCTCAGTAGTGGTCTAGAACCGCCCCTTGTGTATCGTCGACCAGTCCTTTTATAGTATAAGGACTGCTCGTTACACCGTTAGCCTCGCCTGACATGTGGCCCCAGTGGTTACACATGCTTGATACACAATTAATGAGGTTAATTGCCCTTAATAGCCTGGTAACGGGTCTTAACAATGTTGTTACCAGTATTAAGGGTCATCCGATCGTGTGTCATTAATGTGGCATTAATGACACTTAATCGGGTCTTGGAGTCTTTGATTGCTCCTTGAAGGTCTGGAGTTGTTGGGGGGTCCACCAGTCTGATTGTTGAAGTTGAATGTTCGGCGGTTCAACCACGTGGCAGCTCCGGAGCTTACCGTCGCAGATGAGTAGGTCCGGTGCTGCTGGACACGTGTCAGTACTGGAGCTTCTCTCTGTCTGGGGTTAGGTCCGGGGATGCCATACTGGTATCTAGTCCGGAGCTTCTCCATGTGTGGGCGATAGCTCCGGTCTTATGATACACGTGGCAGCCCTGGGACTAACCATGTCAGGGAAGCAGGTCCGATTACACCTGATATGTGGGGCCTTCAAAGGTCTTCAAATCTGGTAGATGGAGTTTCCTTGTGATCTTCGCAATCCCAAGGGGTATCCGGTACGGAGGGTACCGACACAGCCCTAAGTGTACTCCCTCCAATTTCAAAAAAGAAGTTGTTTTAGCTCTGTACTCAAAGTTACATAAAAGAAGTCATTTTCAATTTACAATGCATTTTTGTCAAATATACCCCTCTGTGGTTCCTTTCGTTCCACGTGCTCAACCAATCCAGCCAAGGTTTGTATGTAGATGTAACTGTATTTTATTATGGGTAAAGAAGGAAAACTGTGGTAAAATTAATGACTTCTTGATATGCGAAATCTTGTCTAAAACGACTTCTTTTTCGAAACCGGAGGGGGTAGTAACTCCACTTGTTTGTTTAATCCGACCACATCAACTTTTGTAGTTAATTGTCGTGCTTATCTAGCGTAATACTCATTCTGTCTCTAAATATTTGTTATTTGTTAGTTTAAAAATAAACTTATAAATAACAAATATTTGAAGATGAAGATGAAAAAAATATGACAATTTGAATAGTCTGTCAATGAATATTTCTCTTTGTTCTACTCCCTTCGTCTCAAAAAGTTTGTCGTTTTGTAGTTTATTTTTGAACTACAAAGCGACAAACTTTTTAGGACGGAGGGAGTACAAGTGTATGCATTAAGCACAGCTCCAAAAAAATAGGTCCGGTCTAAAAAAAATAAAGCAGGAGTTCTGTTTAAGAGCACTGTTTGAAATGTCATAATTTAAGTCTTCCATTTCAAAATAAATGATGGTGGGTAGTTTAATTTTAGACTAATCAGTGTCTTTTATTTTGAAATCAAGGAGACGTTATTTTTTTCAGAGTAGACGGTACATTTGTCCATCCAACTCACGTGTTGCAAACTTACGATGATTCCGTGCAATTCCCATGTTACTCTTGTTGATATATCTTGTACCAGCAAAATAACCAATTCGTGTCAGCTCGTCCTCTGCATTCGCCTCCAGATTCTCCGGCGCGCAGCAGCTAGCCTAGCCTAGATAGAGAGCGACATTGGTAGTTACGCAACCCCTCCAACCCCTAACTGTTCTTGCGGCATATCGTCATCTTTGGATGGATTCTTTCGATGAGCAAGCAGCCACCAGTGTGCAGCTATATAAACGCCACCTCGCGAAACCCACTTCCATTCACAAAATCGCAAAGCTCTCTCCGCTCTCTAAACCACATCTTTGCTTTCGAGTCGACTCGTCGTCAACCATGGTGAGTGGCATGCATGCTACATCACAGCTTACTAATTGCTGCAGCGTTTTAACTTGCTTGCGTGTTGAGCATAGTCTGCTGCTGATGATATAATTAACATGCATGCAAGCAGGTTGTTGAGATGATCAAGGAGAACGGCGTCGACAACAAGCCGCAGCAGCGGGTCAGCGTGAAGCGCGGCGAGCCGACGCTGGTGCCTCCCGCGGAGCCGATGCCGACGGGGGAGCGGTACTACCTCTCCAACCTGGACCAGAACATCGCCGTGATCGTGCAGACGGTGTACTGCTACAAGCCCAGCAGCGCCGGTGGCGACGACGCGGCGGCCGCGCTCCGCGACGCGCTGGCGCGGGTGCTGGTGCGCTACCACCCGCTGGCCGGGCGGCTGGGCATCAGCCCGGAGATGAAGCTGACGGTGGAGCTGACCGGCGAGGGCGCCGTGTTCGTGGAGGCGGACGCCGCGTGCGACCTCGCCGACGTTGGCGACCTCACCAAGCCCGACCCCGCCGCGCTCGGCCAGCTCGTCTACTCCGTCCCCGGCGCCAAGAACATCCTCGAGATGCCACCCATGACGGCGCAGGTATCGATACGCGCCGCCGGCCATTGAACTCCTCGTCGTCCTACTATTCGCTAGCTAGCTTGCACGTTTACGTACGCGCGGGTGCATCGTGTTCCCGTTTCGGTGAAGGGAGGAAGAAGATGAGCAGCTCGTACGTGCAGCACGGATCCATGCGCCGTCTCACTTTTACTGCTGCTGCCGCGTGAGAGATGCAGCAAAAGGGAGCTAGCAGAGTTACTATTGGTTTGGAAGTGGGCAGCAGATGGGGAGTTGAAACATGGATGGTTTAAACGAAGGTTTTTATTAGATACATTTGATCCAAGATACTCCTGACTCACTCTGTTCCAAATTAGATGTCGTTAGGACAACAATTTTAATTCAAATTTAAACTAAATTTTATGACATCTAATATGGAACAGAGAGGGAGTATAATGTTATCACAAGAAAACTACTAGCTTCCAAAGAGGTCTTGCAGTTTGGTTAGTAGTCCATAACGGCCACACAAATATTAGTATGTTGTTGTCATTACATAAAAAAGATACTCACTAGTTCTTTTATGATTACTAAAAAAATCCAATTTAGTTTCTCCATGTATAATTTTAGTTTAAAGATCACATTTTTTTGCATGATGCCAAAATGTTTGGCCTGTAGATAATTCGAGAAGTTTTGTACCTCCAGACGCTTTTAAATATGTTTTCTTCGTACAGAGTTGGATGGCCAACCTGCACCAAAAATCAACCAAACCATTTCATCATCCATTTATTTTGTCTCCTGCCCTGCTGTGCTGTGCCCCAATGTCACGCTCAGACAAGGACACAACAACTCTGATCTTCCAAGATGTGGAGACTTCTCAACAGCTTTTTTATATCAAATCGATCGTACAATAATTCGGTTCAAATTATATTGCAGTTCGCTAAGCTTTATCAGTATCATGTACTGAAATTAGTCAAAGTCATAACTCGTTTGTTACAGTAGTGTAAGCGACAACTCGATAAAATCATGTTCCATTTTTTTTACCAATTTGTTTACACACTGGTTTGGATTCATACGCAGGTGACGCGTTTCAAGTGTGGCGGTTTCGCGCTTGGCCTGGCAATGAACCACTGCATGTTCGACGGCATCGGCGCCATGGAGTTCGTCAACTCGTGGGCCGAGACGGCTCGTGGCGTGGCCGAGCTCACCGTGCCGCCGTTCCTCGACCGGAGCATCCTCAAGGCGCGCGACCCTCCGGCGATCTCGTTCGAGCACCACGAGTTCGCGGAGATCCCCGACGTGTCGGACACGGCGGCGCTGTACGACGGCCAGGAGCTGATGTACCGCTCCTTCTGCTTCGACCCGGACCGGCTGGAGCGCGTCCGCGGCCTGGCGCTCGCCGGCGGCGGCGGCCTGGAGCGCTGCACCACCTTCGAGGCGCTCTCGGGGCTCGTCTGGCGCGCGCGCACCGCCGCGCTGGGGCTCGCCCCGGAGCAGCGCACCAAGCTGCTGTTCGCCGTCGACGGGCGTCGCCGCTTCGAGCCGCCGCTGCCCGGGGGCTACTTCGGCAACGGCATCGTGCTGACCAGCGCGCTCGCGACCGCCGGCGAGCTGCTGTCCGCGCCGGTGTCGCGCGCGGCGGGGCTGGTGCAGGGGGGCGTGCGGGCCGTGACCGACGAGTACATGCGGTCGGCGGTGGACTACTTCGAGGCGACGCGCGCGCGGCCGTCGCTGGCGTCCACGCTGCTCATCACCACGTGGTCCCGGCTCGCCTTCCACGGCGCCGACTTCGGCTGGGGCGAGCCCGTCATGTCCGGCCCCGTCACGCTGCCGGAGAAGGAGGTCATACTCTTCCTGGCGCACGGCGAGGAGAGGAAGAGCATCAACGTGCTCCTCGGCCTGCCGGCCACCGCCATGGACGCGTTCCAAGAGCTCATGGACGAGATATGATTTGGAGATCGATGAGGGGCATATACATATAATACGTGCTTTTATGTGTAATTTGTTTAATTTTGTTTACCGTGTTCGTTGATTATTATTTACTCTATATATGTTGGTGTTTAATGGATCTCGATCGGTCGATTTGTCATCAGTTGTAATGGTTTACTGGATGGTCTACGTTTAATGAAAAATATTACTAGATGCTACTACTTTTAAGAAAACAATTAGATCGCTGAATCTCTTTACGCTGTACCTTGATTATCTCGTCCTTGAGTTCCGTCTCCATGGCATGGAGGACGCCGGTAGGCCTAGCCGCGCGTTGATGCTCTCCCTCTCCTTTCCGTAGACGGGGATGGTATTTCAAAGTTAAACTAGTGAGGACAAACTCTAGGATCAAAACATGGCCGAGGAAATCCAACTCCGCCGAGCACGCAGTCATCTCTGAGCTGTCTCCTCCTCCAACTCTGGTCGTCGATGCCCCGCTCGCGCCGGCGCAAGTGAAGGTGGACCCGCATGGGCAGGACGACCTCGTTTAGCTCATCATCCTCGAACTCACCGACGTCGTCACCGATGGCCCCCGCGTGGGCTACCCCGCCCTCGCCATCAGCATCTCCATCTTCGATGATCCTGCCTCCACCAACGAGCAAGCCCCCGTTCTTCATGAGCTTTCAGTGTCAGGGCACAATATTCCGCCCTTCATCAACGGTGCCCACACGCGCAACAGTGCCAACCCCTGCTTCGGTTCCTTCTTCATCCGCAACACGCTCTCATATATACCAGATCTGGCGCAGCCTTCCCGACTTGGTGGTCTTCGTCTCCTTCCGACACCGCGTCGCCACCGTCGTCAAGGCCTGCACGTACAAAGTCACCCCCACCACGAGATACATCGACTACAAGAAACTCGAGGAGGTGACACGGGGTGTCGCTGCCGTCGACGACCTCCTCCTCTTCGGCGCCCCGTTGGCTGCGTCGACAATCCTCATCGGCGTCCTCGAGAACGCTAGGTGCAAGTCGCCACTCTGCCCTGAGCGCGGCCACCTGCGATCCATGCCACACGCGGCTTGGGCCCAACCATGCATGACTCCGTGGCCTTGGGCCCATGTACTAAAGGAAGTGAGAGAAGATGAGAACAGGGACATGGAACAACATTTGCTATTGACAACAACCTGTCCTCCTAAGCTTCTTCTTCCTCCTCAATAAAACAACATCAGCAACAGAATACCATATCACTCTGCAAATATGGATGGACATTCAGTTACAGCGCTCTTGTCCATGACTTCGCTGTCCAGTTATTTTGACATAGCAGGCCACTAACTGAATAATGGTAGGCTAGCATCTCACGCATATACATCATTCCTGTATCTAGATTTGCTATCTGATCACTTCTCACAGCAACAGTGGCGACATATACAAAGCATGACACTCAGTATAAACACCTAGTACGTAACAACATACCAAAACTGGAACCATTATATGCACCACACGAAAATATAGCAACATGGTCAATTTAAAAGGCTGACCAATCTAACCATACACTAGATGTATTTCTTATCGACCGCCGATACTCATGTTCAACACTTGTACCGCGGAAGAAGATGGTACCTTTTCACATGATCTTTCCTTGACCTACAGTGTGACAGAAGGTGCCTTTCATCCACCTCCCCCGTATCTGCTAACCGTACTCCGTATTCCAGTAATCTCCTCACATCCCTAGGAACGGGGCTTTGCCACTGGCCATCCCACCAACCAGGTGGCAGGAGCGGGGTCAAGGCACATTGGTGCAGCTGGTGCCGGCAGCTTAAAGGCCCAGCATATCTGTTCCAGATATGACCCCAACCAACCTGTGTCGAGAGCCCATTGACCAGTAAGTTACTGTGGATGCTGCTTAAGAATGTAAAGTTGGCGCCTGAAGGATCATGACCTAATGCAAGAAAAATACAGGTTATGAGATCGCAGCTTGAGACTAAACAAAAAAAAAAATAAGTTAACAGGTAAAAACATCAGGATATGCACCATGTCTGTTCGCCGCAGCCAACGCTGCAATTAGCTGTGCATAGGTTGTTCCTACACGACGATGTGCTCCAGTGACAACAGCGTATCTGGCACGTGATGCGAGGAAAAAGTCTACAAATGCTGCCCACCTTGGAGCTGATCCCCAGTCTCTTGAACGAAAATTCAAAGGCTTGCACATACAAGAACATGAGTTCAGGGAGCGAGATGTGAAGCAAGTAGAAGCAAAAACTCTCCACGAAACATAATTTACATATGAACGACCTCTCGTGCATCAAATAAAAACCTGGCATGATGAGACAGCAAGTTGAATGGGCATGACCAGATGGAAAGTTTGGAACGGCCTGTACCTTTTAAGCACTTTACTATCTTCCCATACACTATCTGAAGTCAATGCACAGAAATGAATTGCATCAACCTACCATCCATGTTGTCTAGTTTTAACCATGAATCCTTTAGAAGCCTACAAAAATAGGATTCTGTTGCACTAATCCAATTAAGTATAATCTGTCTATTATAAAGATTTACATTTCTAGAACAAGCTCACAATATCCTTCAAAACAATCAAGCACATATCAAATATTCTAATTGATTCACCAAGTAGCTTCCACAAGCTGTAGAGAAAACAGTAATGACTAATTCATTATCAGCCTATCAGGTAAGAGAGTAGACTACCTTATCATTTCCAAACGTCTGTAGACCAGAGCTCTTGATAAACAACTTGTAATCAAAATAAATCACCTGCCAGCAAATAGAGAACAATCAGTTTTTTCCAGAAATCTTTTCAAGCACAATGGTGTTTGATGATAAATATAGAGTTCATCTGTATATTCCATAAAGCAGCAAACCTCTGCAAACTCACTGATGTCTGACTTTATCTCCTTAACAAATGATGGAGTGTCTGAGACCAATACCACCCGAGGGGTTCCCTTCACATGGGAAATCAGTAGAGCTCTCTTTATACAATTAATTGCAGCTTTTCTAGCTCGCTCAGACCTAATGTGAAAACAGAAGTAATCGGCTCAAAACACATGATTTGGAAAACATATAAAATATTTCTATGTTACCCACTTGTATCAATATATAGGGCATGCAAATATAATATGAAATTCGAGGACAATTTCACTAGATACGTATATGGATCACATTGAGACCAAAATAATTATATACCATGAATAATCTGGGTTCCTTTTTGGCACAAAGTAGCATTTTCAAATGCCTAAATGGCTAGATAAATAAATTTTCCTAACATCAGTATTCTATTAAATTGTTTTTTTTTTGAAGAAACTATGAACATGGACCACTACAACAGATCAGTTTGTGTCACCATAAGAAATACAGTTTGACATACCTATTCATCATCATGCGCATGTGCAAAACAATATCTGGATCAGCACCCTTTAAAGCCCAGTGAACTGCTGCTTGCACTGCCCGGGAGGGTGATATGATAGCTCGCATGAGTTCCCCAAATGCATTTGGCCTAGAATGAATGGAGTCTGGTAATCCGAAAAGGGCTGATGCTGCAGCTTTCATCCCAGGATGAACATTCTTCAGAAAAAATTGTGCCCCAATAGCATCTGTTGCCCCATCAAACCTAGTGTTACAATGTAAAATAATTCAGGAGCCTTGATTTACTCACTTTTTGTAGAAATCACAGATATCAATGAAGCAGTCAAGCTGTATTTGGAACGATAATAAAGAGGTGTCACCGAGGCCAGTGTCCTACTTACTGGATGGCTGCGGTTGTTTTGAGATTCATGCAAAACTAACATCGTCAAACGAAGTTAGGCCTCCAGGGATGATAAGGCAGACCTAGAGAGAGACCGGCTCAGCTGCAGCCCTCTCACCTTGCTCTCTCTACCTGCGTCACTGCGTGCGGGATACCACTACCACTGGCTGCCCGTCATAGCATGTGGTGCTCTTCACCGCACTTAGGCTGCAGGTCTCTCCCATCTCTCTCTTCCTTCGCAAGCCATCATGCAATTGGCTGCCTGCTGTGGCACATACTGCTCCGCATTGAGATGCTCCACGCCATCAATGAAGAACTAAGGCAACTAATACATACCTCTACAGCTCAGCTAAGTTATATATAACTCCACAGGTAAATATATGCACCAGCAACAATGATATTTGCAACTTAAAGTAAAAGGAATAAGTCTATTTAATCCCCCAAAGTATTGGTAGTGGACTACTTAACCCCCTGAACTATAAAACCGGGTATTCAACCCCTGAACTGTTGGAAACCATCTAAATAACCCCCTGAGTGGTTTTGCTGAGTGGTTTGACTAAAAAAATGTCTATTTAACCCCCCCTCCCCCCGCGCATCGTTAATTTACTACTTGATCCCCAAACTATAAAACAGATATTTTACCCCCTTAACTTTGCAATGCTTCACTTCTTATGATGTTTTTGGAGGGTGGTTTATTCATGCTAGGTTGTTATACACCTACGGAAGCTCAAAAGTAGACAACTAGGTCAAGATTACCTCCCGCCTCAGCCGACGCTCAACAACAGACACAACAATAGTGCTGTTGTGGGCCTCGACACTCGAATGCAATTTGGCAAGTGAGGTCACATGAGAACGTTAAATCACCCTCTAAGGCTAGCATAGGAGTGAAATAGATGTTATTAAACAGGTGACGGGATAAAATACTTGTTTTTATAGTTCAGGGGATTAAGTAGTCGACTGTAATCTGTTGGGGGCTTAAATAGACTCATTTTTGGTGAAACCACTCAGCAAAACCACCAAGATGATTATTTAGACAGTTTTCAATACTTCAATGGGCTAAATACCCGATTTTATAGTTCAGGGGGTTAAGTAGTCCACTACCAAAACACAAGTTTTGAGGACAGCCAACGCATTTAACACTCTAGACTAACGCTAAACTGTCTCTTATCAACAAGAGTAACATAATATTTAACAATACAAGCGAAAGTAAATTTCAAGTAGACCCAGGGCAAAATAGGAAAATACATCAGAGTATACAGTATAGAGATGTCAAGCCAAGAGAATTGGCTGTAACATGTGCAATAGTATCTATGCTGTGACCATTGTACTAACCAGATAATTGGATCCTTCCATCTATTCCAGTCGCTACATATAACATTTGTTTCTGAAGGATTTTCAAAATTGTCTACTCTCATATTCAGATCTCTTCCATATATTGTAGCACAGTGATGTTTCCTCCATAAGTGTTTGATTTCTTGAACAGTAAAGGAATGGTTGGTATAGGATATGTACTCCACGAAAGGATAGAATCCCCTGTCAGAGTGAAAAAAACAGAAGTAAATGGATAATGAACATTAATCACAGTCATCCAGGATATGTTACAATTTCACAATTTATGTATAACATAACAAATGTACACTATATTAGCATGGCGAGCCTTCAGAATCCTATAGCACATTACCGTTATATGCAAACATTTCATTCCTTTTATCATCTTCAGTTCGTACTCAAAAGTATACTTAGGAGTGATAAAAATAAACATGCAGTATCATGAAACTCAATGCATTCATGTTATCGCAAACAAAAGATAAAGAAGAAAGTGGCTGAGTATGTATGCCTTGTCTGCCCGATGATCAGAGACCGGTTTAACATAATACTCAGGGCTGCTGCTGTTAAGATCTTGTACATTTCATTGCCAAACCCAGCTTCAGATGATTTCCCCAACACAAAGCCTTGTCTGCAGAACTCATATGCAGGAAGTGTTCGTACTCTTGCGGCTCCTGGCCAGTTAATTGAAGATATAAAAATCAGGCTTCTGAACCTAACTAGAAACTGCAATCCTCCATGCAAAACTAGACTAGTCAAATCAGGGCTGCAATCTTTTTACATAACCAGTCTATTGATTTTATTTAAATGATCAGTAACATTTCTCCAGCCACAATATGTTGTTTCAGGGTATGTGCATTCAAAAAGTTTTAGGTTTTGGCTGCCTTTACATATGAATATTGAAATAGACATGTGCAGATTTACATGAAGTTTAAATATTGCAGTTACATTGTCAGGACTCGGTAGCTCTGCTGTGCATAGCAGTATTCGTGTCCATAAAGCTGTTTTATCAGCTCTTTTCAAAATTGGCCAAAGACCAATTAACTATGAAAATGCAATCCACATGATAAAGCAAAGACGATGATAAACTAGATCATATGCTACTCAAGCTTGCAGTCTAAGCAGTTGTCAGACACATTTGTTGCAGTGAAACCAGATGTTACTGCTGTGTATGAAAAAACATAAACTCAATGTCCTAGTGAGTCATATGATAAAAAAATAGTCACCGGCCCAAAAACTAGGCATTCCCTAAACAACGCGCAGCAGGGTAACCGGAAGCGGCGACCACCACTAGGAGCACACGCGCGTCATTTCCAGTGATAAATCGAAAGGATGAGCCTATTGATAGGAAAGCACCGTGGAGTTCGAAGTGGCGCCGGATCAGCTCGCGGACCCGAAGGCTGGCCTGCTCCGGCGAGCCCCGACCGGCCGCCTCCTCACCCATCTTCTCCACCGTGGCGCACGTGCCCGCGTCCCGGTCCCGGTCCCCGCCAAACGCCGCGTCTACCTGCCCTGGATCCCGCGTCGCGGGCGGTGAGTCGGCGGGCAGCTCCTCGGAGAAGGCGAGGTACGTGTCGGACGTGGAGTGTTTCGGGATGGGTTTAGGTCCGTGGCGGTGGTGGAGGAGGAGGGTGAGCGCGGCGGCGCAGACGGCAGCGAAGAGGAGGCCTCGCTGGAGCAGGCGCGGGAGAGAGCGGCAACGCTGCCATCGCGCCGCCGCCGGCGGCATGGGGAGGCGGACGTCGCCGCCGCTGTCGGAGTGGGAGCGACTCTACTCTCGCAGGTTTGTAGTAGCCGTGAAACTTGGGCCGTCTCACCAAGGACAAATACTGGGCCACAAAGCGGACTGGTAGGCCAAATCCTGGTCCGCCTCCATTTATACGGTGAATGTAAACGTTTAGAATTTTTTTAAATGGTAACTTATGAAACGTAAATAAAATGAGGGTCGTTTTATAAAATTAAAAATATCACTTCTCGCACTGGGGATGATTCATCCACTGTAGTGATACTAAGCATGTATTTTGAGAAACACAATATTTCAATACCAAAACTAACCATATCTTTTAAGATATCATGATAATATCAAAATATTCTAATACCACAGTTTTATAATATCACAATTTTAGAAATATTTGAAAACAAAATATTTTACCACATTTTTACATTCAAAATGGAAGTACATTCAAAATAGAAGTACAATCATTCAAATTAACAAAGTAATCGATTTACGAGTTAGATAAATAAAAACAAAAATCAATTCTAAAATAGGAAGACGACAACTGAAGAATCTTGTCAGCTCGTAACCATTATTTGAATACTGTCATGTCCACCTTCTTTCGTTAGTCAACTACAAAGTCATCCAAAGCACCAAAGCACAATAGATCTACTCGGAAAAAAAAACAGAAAAGTAATCGGCGGACCATACACTAATCAACCAAAAACCAGTTCTTGCTAACCTCATCTCAAAACAGGAAACTAATCACACGGCAGCAGCAAGCATCAAGAGTAAGCAAGCAGCGCAGCATCATGCGGCAGCAACAAGCAGAGAAAAACTTTGGTTCGGATCAAAAAATTTATATACTTTAAAAATATTGTAGTATAGAAAACCGTAATTTTAAATACAGAGTTTTTGATTTGGTTGTAAAACACCATTCTGTAAAAAAACATCATAGTAAACTCAAATACCAAATTATTGCTATAAAACTTCAAAAATAATGTGTTATCAAACATAGCCTAAATAATGTTTCAAAAGTTTTACTTTGCATTAAACTCCCTAGCAAAGAATCATCTTCTAAGAGGGCAATCTTCAGATGAATCGCCCCTCTAGGGATGATTTTTTATGCACAGTCCCTAGAGAGTGTTTTTATCACACATTGCCATAATATTTTAAACATGACAAATATATTTCTAACATTTTAAACACGACAAATATTTATCATATGACAAAATACACGGAGTTCTTTACATTTATAATTGATAAATGTCTTACAGACATTACACTAAACATAGTTTTAATATATTACAGTTCATAACATTTTTAAGGAATATCTGATCGAGTAGCATGAATATGAGCATGTCTCGATGTAGCCGCACGAGGTCTCTCATCTGTTGTATGTCCTGAAGGGTTGACTTCGACGAATATCGGACCTGCAACATTTTCTTGCAAAGATTTATAGATGTGTCAAACTCGTTACACACACTGCAACATGTGTCAAACTCGTTGCACACAATGTAAAGTTTTCTCCTTTTGCTTAGCCCGTTACTCGTCCATGTCATTCTGAATACGCCATGTTTTACGGAGGCTTGTGTTTCTCGGATCTGGAGTGTATAACACTTGAGGTTGGGCAAGGAAATGTAATGAATTTGTAATCATAAGGATTTCAGTATTCATATTTATATGCTAATTTTTAATAGTTTGGATTTTACTTATTTCAATATTCATATTTCTATGCTAAATTTGTATCTTTTTTCCTGAAACTTATCCTACCTCCTAATATTAGGCAGCTAACTTCGTTCTTTCTAGAAGTTACCTCCCAATGACCAGTATTGAATGTTTTCTAATTTCAAATATATTTTTCTTGATTGGCAATATTAGATTGTTGGTGCGTGATTATATATAAACTTCATTGAATATTGATACGAGTTTTTTTTACAAGAATGGCTCTTCACCTGACCAGCATATGGACATGGTACCAAGGAATTACAGGCGAAGCCTTAACCTCAGCTTCCATGACTTGAACACTGTTATATGCAGTACATAGGAACTCAAGCTCGCAGATCAATAAGAGAAGATGGGGTGCTGGCGATTGTAACACTTTACTGCTAGAATTGAATTTTGACTCACTTTAAAATTTATTTCATTATGGTTCGTACTCGAAGTTCAAGCAAAGATGGACGTTCTCGGCAGAGTGGACATGATCCGACTCCACCTCAGGCACTGCCGCCCACCGAATTGACGAAAGTCATGGCAAAGGTGGTTGAGTCTCTCCAAGTGTCGGTACAACAAGGCATACGTCAAGAAACCCGGCAGTGTAATCAAATGTCAAGCTCGTATTTGGATTTTTGGGCAACACAATCGTCGATCTTCACGGAAGTTGTCGAAGTGTTCTTGCGACACTTCCCTCACACCTGCTTAGAGAGCAGCCTGCAGAAGTTCTTTGATCGGATGAGGTTTAGTCCTCAGTTGAGGTTGCGCGAATGAGAGATGGGGGATGATTGTTTTACGTGGTTCAGACCGCCGGAGCGTAGGACCCTACTCCACGGTTTGTGTGTTGTATTGCTTGAGGGTCTAAGTTGTGTATCTGAGAGTTCAAGTGTGTGTCCCTTGTAATGCTGGCTATCCGGTCCTTTTATAGAAAGGTTGGACACCTTACAAGTGGGTTCCAGGGCCCGACAGGTGGCCTCGGAGCAATCTTATCCTACAAGATCTAAGACTTCTTCGCTACGGTGCCTCTAGTCGCAGCTTGAAGACTCGTTCGCTATCTTGCCGCCTCAGACGCCAATGGCTCATACGTAGTCGCTGAAGGTGGCAGGGGATGTCCCATCCATCTATCTTGTCGTCGTATGCTACCCACTTAGCAGAGTGAGGTAGGCCTGCGACACCTTTCACTGTGATGTGATTAGATGCAGCGGTACCTGACAGGAGGCGTGCGCCGCATCATGCGCCTGGCGGAGGTGCGCTACTTCAATGCCCGTCTTGGACAAGGCGTACCGCCCATTTACTCCCGCAACCTACTGATCAGGGCAAGTTGTAGGACGCGTGGATTAGCGAAGTTAACCTCTGCGGGGGAGGTCAGATCCTGTACTGCGGGCCACGTGGCAGCCCTAGAGCTCATCTCTGAGGCGTGCCGAGAGTTCGGTATTGTTGGACATGTGGTGGATTTGAAGCCCGCCTCTACGGGGGAGGTCGGCTCGGAGCCTCGAGCCACGTGGCGGCATCGGAGCCCACTTTTTAGGAGGAGTGAGGTTCCGTTTCGCTGGACACGTGGCAACCCAGGAGTCGGTTCTTCGGGGGAGCCGTGTCCCGTCTTGAGGTTCACGTGGCAGTATCGAAGCCCGCCCCTTAGCGGGGACAGGGTCCGGACCTGCTGGACATGCGGCGTCGTTGGACCCTGCTTCAGTGGGGAGGCATGGTACTTAGACGTTTTTATCCTATACGTGAGGATACCCAATCTGCTAGGTACCGACAGAAGCAAATGATCCTTTGGAGACAGACAATTGGCTTTGTGTTATGGAAGCGAAGTTTGGATTGCCTCAATATGATGACTTTCAGAAAACTTTACGTGCCACTTAGCAGCTTCATGGACCAGCTAGAGTCTGATGGGCTGAATATCTGGCCACTCATTTTGAAGGACATTGTGTGCCATGGTCCGAGTTTGTGAATCCTTTCACGCTCAGCATATTCCTAGGGGGTTTATCGGATCAAAGCTTTACGAGTTTGTGGAATTGAAGCAAGGAAAGATAGTGCTTATGAGTATTCCAAAGTATTCAACCACTTGGCTCAATATGCACATGATCATGTGGATATGGAGCTCAGGAGGAGTGATTGCTTAATTCGAGCCTTGATGGTAAGCTTTGGGAAAAACTAATTTTGCTTAGACGCGCCAATTACATTGAATTGGTTAGTTTGGCCATTATGTTCGAGGATGCTCACCGCCAAACTCTAACAAAGAAGAGAGAAATGAGTGTACTACCGGGCAACCACTCCATAGACCAATTGGTAACCACTCCATAGAAGTACCGATTGGTATATAGTACACCCCCGATCAACAAATGCAGTTGGACACGTGACTTTATCAATATTCAAATAGTTCATCTCAATATTTTGATTCTGAACCGCAACAACAGCAACAATATGATGTTCCTACATTTGTTTCACAACTGGATGCACCCAATTTTTGTCATCAGATTGGCGGAGGACCGGCTAAACATCCTTGCTTTACGTGTGGCCAACTATGTCATTTTACGTGAAAGTGTCTAGAAGGTGAACAAAGCAGCAGAAATGCACCCGTACAAGGTACTTATCAGCAACAGAGTCAGTCTACGAACGCAGTACGAAACCCGGAAGTATTCACCATACAACTCTAAGGGATATGTGACGGAGAACATGTCTGGTGGATATGTTCACTCTCAACTAACTTCCCTTGATGATTCTATTTGATTCTGAAACTACACATAACTTCATCATCAAGTCATATGTGTGCAAATCTGAGCTACCTACCTCTACTATCAAGGATTATTACCTTATCGGTTTACCAAGAGGCAACATAGCTGCTAACGAAGTTGTGGTTAAAGCACACTTATGCTTGGGTGGAAAATTGTACCCTACAACTCTCATCGTGTTAGAGGGGCAACGAGTTGTTCTTGATATTGGCCCTCGGATTGTTCGGTTGGACTCTCCATTCTACGGTCCTCATACCCTCATACTTGAGGAGTTAGATTCTGAAATTTCAACTGCCTACCACATGGTAACCACTAAACTTAAGGATATTCTAGTGGTCTGTGAATATCTCGACGTATTTTCAGATGATCTTTCGAGAATGTCACCAGAGCGTGATATAGAGTTCAATATTGAACTAGCACCAAGAACAACACCGATATCTCGAAAGTCGTATCGGATGGCTCCAAATGAACTGACACAACTGAAGAAGCATATGAAAGACTTGCTAGATAAAGGATTTATCAGACCTAACTTATTGTCATGGAGCTGTTCAGCGTTATAATACTGGAAGGAGCGGATTGAGCAAAATCTGCTAGGGAATTGATTCCCTTAATAACCACATTTCGGTCCAAGGTTCATTGACGTATTTCTGTAAGGGAGTCGCCTCTGTCAGTGCTCTGTATGCCAAACACGAAGCACAAAGATATGATTTTTATATAAGGACAGATAAGAGTGAAGAGTGAGGGCACAATCGTATTCCCATGCCCACATGCCAAGGAATATTTTTCACATACAAGTAGCACCATCATCTCCGTCTCATCTGTGCAGACAGAGCGGCACAAGGCATCCTTCAGAGCAAATGCAGACTGCAAAGAATTTCCATTGCTCAACGGCGAAACAAAGTTAGTTTCAAACAAGACCCGGTTAATATTGCTAAACTTTATCAGTAATCTTATACTACATGTGCCTGAAATCTTAAAATTTGTCGGTCAACCTTTGGATTTGGTTTAAAAATAATGTCAACCACTTTATTTTCTTCCTCATCATCTCCCAATATTTTCTGCCTCCTCATTCCATCTAATACATCCGCAGCGAAAGGCGCCCGGAGGGTCATCCAACAGCGGAGCGACACTCGTGCCAGCTACGTGGTGCGCTTGGCGGCGACGCGACCGCAAGGCACGTGCAACGGCGCACGCAGATGTGGGGCTACGGCGAGCTGAGTGCTTCCCTCCACCTGTGTTTTCATAGGTCATCCCGCTGATGCGTCAAAATTTTATTAGTTTCTTCATTAATAATTCGTTTAACTACTATATCTTCATAACAAATAAAATCACGTCAACAAAGCAAGCTTGAGAGTACAAATGAGAAGAGCCAAGCCGTGTTAGCGTGACGACAGCGGCGGGGACGCTAGGCATGCAGGCAACAGCCTGCCGCAACCAATTTGTTAATTGTTTTATTTTGTTATTTGTTAAGCAATTTGTCAATATTATGTTAATTTAAAATAATCAAATAAAATAATTTTGCGATTGACTAATATATATAATTAAATGTCAATGATTAATTACGGAGATTAATGATTAATGCTAGTAATTAGGTGCTAAGGTGACGCCACCTGAATTCTAGACGTGCCCAAACTTTATATATCACCAAAACATTAGCCCTACAACACCAGGTTTAAATTAAGTAACCATTTTTACATTTAAATAAGTGACAGCCACCGTCAGCACATCATACATGCCGTTGTATCCATTTTTTTAACCAGAAACGTACAAAAGAAAAATAGAAATTAAAAGGAGTGAGAAAAAAAGAAAATGAAAGTTACGAGGGTTACTGAGAGAGAGGCCAGGGGTAAAAAAGGTTCAATGGACCTTCTTGGAGAAGAACCCCTTGATGCCAAACAGCCCGCGGCCAGCGACGGCGACAGCTTCGTCGTCCCGCCGGCAGCTGGACTGGTGCCGGTACCCGATGCAGGAGTTCACACTGAGGTTGAGGCCACGGACGCCGCCGGCCTTGTGCTTGTGCTGCTGCGGTGGCGGTGGCTTGCTAGTGAACGGCTCCGATGCGTGACAGATAGGCTTGGACGTCGGGCGTCGGATCTGCCAGACCGGGCTGGACCGGCCCACCGGAACGCCGCCGCCGGCGCGCCCGGGGCTGGCCGCCCACCGCCGAGGAGGGAGCGGGGCAGCAGGCTCGCCGCGGGAGTTGCTGCGCGAGCACGGCGCGCTGCTGGCCTTGCGCGGGGAAGGCCTCGGCTTCGACGAGCCGAACCCGGACCCGCCGCCGCCGGCCGAGCGGCTTCGGAAGAACGGCCAGATGTTGATGTTGAGCTCCGACCCGGCTCCACCGTTCCCGGCATGCGCGGCCTGTTTCCGGCCACTACCGGCGTCCACGCGCTTCTCCTTCTCCTCCGCCGGTTTCTTGGAGAAGATGTCCGTCCAACGCCTGGACCCTCCTGCTCCTCCAGCCGTCGCGGGGGAACTGATGGCCGCGCGGGAGGCCACACCTGGAGGCGCAGTGGCGGCGTCGGCAAGAAGGGAGGACGCGTCCCCGGGCTCCGGCTCCTGTTCCGGTTCCGTCGCGGTCGACACGTGGCAGTTGCCGCTCCTTGCGTGGGATGCTGCCTTCGTGGTGGGAACTAGAACGGGGAGCGGGAGGAGCACGCCGCCGGCGAAGAGCTCGTCGGCACAGGACGGCGAGGCGGTCGGGTTGGCGTCGAGCGGCCAGAACTGGAACTCCGGGGAGGAGGACGCGCTGCTACTCCTCCTCGCCTCAGCCACGTCCATGGCTGGGCAGTGAGGTACTCTGCTCCGTTTTCCTGCTTGCTTGTCGTCCAGGGCCAGGGGAGGCAGAACGGCGGAAAGATGGAAGAGAGAGAGCTAGAGGTGGCGAGCGCGGCTTTGTAAAATTAGACGAGGCCATTAAAGAGCGGGGCACATGGGAGGTGGGCCCCGCGCACGCCCTTCCATCTCTGCCATGATAATAAGTTGCTTCTGTTGAGACTTGAGAGGACGGGGTGGGGTCACCGTGGCGGTGGCCGGTGGAGCCCAGGGTTTTTTCGGAAGGTGATTTATTGTTTTCAAAAGATAGTACTGTAACGTTATCAGAGGGGGTTTTCCGATTAAAAATATAAAAAGTCAATTTTATTACACCAAGTAGTCATGCTTGGAATAATATTTTGTGAGACTGTAAGTTATAATACGCCGTATAACATAAAATAGTTCATTTTATTGTCATTTTTTTATGTTGGAACTTGGAAGTATGTAATGCAGATATTGCATAGGAGATAGAATAATGCAATAAAATATTAATGAAGACTTTAGAAGATTTTTTTAGCATTGTGTATGATGTAATATACTGTCCTGCAGAATTGAAACTTCAAATGTAACCCATATGGGGAGAAACAATACAAAATCACTAGGGGGCGAATTGAAAAATATACATTGTTCAGGGGTAAATTGGATAAAAATTGTTTAGGTGTTAAGTAAACAACGTAAATACTACATCACTACTACAAAAGGCTTCATCGCAGGCGGCTCTAAACATATTATCATATACGGTTTTAAAAACCGCCTGTAACGAAGAGCCTATGAAAATGATCGATTAGCACAAGCGGGGGCAAAATCCGCCGGTAAAAATGCATTTTCACAGGCGGTTTTTTATTGATGACCGCCTGTGAAAATGCATTTTCACAAGCGGTTTTTTATTGCTGACCGCCTGTGATAATGCATTTTCACAGGCGGTTTTTTTATTGTTGACCGCCTGTGAAAATGCATTTTCACATGCGGTTTTTTATTGCTGACCGCGTGTGAAAATGTATTATCACATACTGTGTTTTTTACTGCCAAGCCCCTGTGATAATACATTATCATAAACAGTTTTTAGAATATTTTGTATGCATTGTGTTCGTGACTAGTCGTAATCGGAAGGCAAGAAATGATAATATCTAGACAAAATTTGCACTAACACAATTTGATCTACAAAAGACTAAAAGATTTAGACAAAATTTCATTGCAGAGATGCAATAAAAAACACAACAGAAATTACAACGCAATACATCGCATAAATTACAATCCATCACAACCATCACGTGCAGCACTACGTGCAGCAGCTCAACGCCATGAAGACAGGGATGTTGCCGTCGCAGCCGCTCTTCAATGCCTCCCCACAGATCTCGGTAGCGCCACCTTCGTGCTAGCTCGACTTCCGGGCTACAACAAAAATAACGATCACGACTGCATCTGCAACTGAAGGTTGGATCTGCGACCCTCGGCATCGAGCAAGACACCTGCAGCGAACGAGGAGTGTGGCTGTCGCGACGGCGAGGAGTGTGGTTGCCACGACGACAATGAGCATGAGCAGCACGGCTGCCACGACGGTCAAGGGGCGCGGCTGCCGCGTTGGCGAGGAGCGCGGCCTCCGCGACGGGGGGATGGCGAGAAGGCGGAAGCGGGCTGCCGACGATTCAACGATGAGGCAGAGCTGCGGTAGAGCGAGGTTGGAGAGGAAGGAAAGAGAGGTGAGATTGGGGAGATGAACGGTGTCGGTACCCTAAAAACCATACACCCCCTGAGGTTATAAAGATCTCAAGGGAAGGACATCTACTCGAATTGAAGACCCTCGGGGGCCCACTTGCCAGACGTAACTGGACCCGCTTCTCCAACATGGTTAGCCCCTAGGTTGCCACGTGTACTGTCAGACCAGAGCTATTACCCGCTAGGGTGAAGCTCCGGGCTAGGTACTGAAACGGCACCTCCGGAGGTAACCCCTGACCGAGAGAAGCTCCGGACCTGACACGTGCCAGGCCACCCCGGAGCTTCCCACTTCCCCCAAGCAAGCTCCGGAGCTGCCACGTGTCCATACGTCGGAGCTAGCCGCTTCAAACCCCCGGGAGACGTTATAACGGCTCCGGATCTCCAAAGGACAGCTGCAGACTCCAAGACCCGATTAATTATCATTAATTCCACATTAATGACACTTAATCGGACGATCTTAACACCTGTAACGGCACTGTCGGAGCCGTTACAGGGTTATTAACAACAATTAATCTCGTGTATCAATACTAGTAACCGCCAGGGCCACATGTCGGGCCAGGCTGACTTGTAACGGTTTGTCCTTGTGCTATAAAAGGACAAACCGACGATACACGGGGAGAGGACTCTGGAACACTCTGAGGCTCACAAGTTAATACAACACACACACACACCCGTGGAGTAGGGTATTACGCTCAGGCGGCCCGAACCACGTAAACCACCGTGTCATTCGTGTCCAATCGCGTTTCATCTTATTGAGTCTCCGCGCGCCCACACCGAACCACAAACTCCTTCAACACTCTCGTAGTGTCAGGGGATCTGCCGACTCAAACAGTCAACAGTTGGCGCGCCAGGTAGGGGCGCCTGAGATCTTCAAGAATGGTGAATTCTGCGGCTGGATCATCCAACGGGCAACCTGCTGCTCAGGCTGTCGGAGGCAATCCCTCCAACATGCAGCCACCGGCAGGAGCCTCAGCGCCAGTAGGAGTCACACTCCCACCACCACCATCTTCTCCAGCAAGACATGCCGGACAACATGGTGGTGCACCGGCGTCACATTCTGCGCCGGCAAGTCGTGACAACCCAGAACACGCGCTCCATGCAGCGCGTGCTCTTCTCCAGCGACCACGACCTCCGGATGCATCTCAAGGTGCCATGGAGCAATGGAGGGCTGATGTTGAGCATTTGGTCGCAGCAGCGGCCGAACGCCTCAACAATCAGGGTCCACCTCCTTCAGGGCGAGCCCCGTCGCAGCGACGGACGTTGTCGGGAAGACTTGGTCCACATGTCTCCAACAACCGGAGACGAGCTGCGTCACAACAAGTGACGTCGTTGCCCTCTGGGGCACGACGCGCCCATACCGCATCTCGGCTTTCGACACATGACCTCCGGGCGGAGCTTGATCGCCGATACCGCCAACAGGATGGTCGTGTCCACATCGAGCGAGCTCGAGAAAGACGAGATGCTCAAGACCTTTCTACTCTGGAAGGAGTAGGAGGAGGCTGTTCCGCCCTAGCCATGCACCTGCGCATGGTTAGATGGCCACAGAAGTTCCGGCCACACTTGCCGGAAAAATTCGACGGGACTGTCAATCCCGTAGAATTTCTACAGATATACTCCACTGCGATCTTAGCAGCTGGAGGAAACGAGGCCGTAATGGCCAATTACTTTCCAGTGGCCTTAACTGGGACCGCCAGGTCCTGGTTTATGAGCCTTCCACCCAACTCTATTGACAGTTGGGAGGAGCTGTGCCGTCAGTTCACCGCCAATTTCGGGAGTTCATACACCCGTCCGGGCACTGAACTGGACCTTTTTGCGGTCGTGCAAAAAGGAGGAGAATCCTTGCGGTCATTCATCCAGAGATTCTCTCAGGTACGTAACACAATCCCTTCTATCTCAAGCGCTTCTGTCATTGTGGCATTTAGACAGGGTGTACGAGACAAGAAGATGTTGGAGAAGCTGGCGATCAAAGAGATCACCAGCGTCACGGAGCTCTTCAGCCTGGCTGACAAATGTGCCAGAGCTGCGGAGGGACGTGAAATGCACTCCAAACCAGCCTTGGAGGATCATAAAAAATCCTCCAAAGAAGAAGCCGCTACCTCCGGGAGTGGCAAGAAGAAAAAGAAGACCAACGGCAAGAAGAAGCCGTCGGCCGGCACATCCAACGTTGCAGCCACTGCAACTCCTGGTGGCCGGGGGCCACGCCCCGAGAAGCGACCTTGATCGTCTTCTGAAGACGGTGGCAAATCCAAGATGTGGTGCCCCATTCACAAAACGAGCAGCCACAGACTGGAGGACTGCCGGGAGGTCCAAAACCTTGCCGAGCGCTACCACAAGCGCCGGGAAGGGTCTCCCTTCCGACAGAGGGAGGGAAAACAAAAGGTCGATGAAGCTCCGGCCGAAGAGGAGTTAGGGTTTCAGGACCCCGAAAAGGTCCTGAAAGCCGTCTACACCTCCGTCGACGATGACTCCGACGTCTTCGACAACGAGCGTCGAAAAACCATGAACACCATCTTTGGTGGATCATGGGACATCACTTCTCGTCGTGTCATCAAGACTATGCGACAGGATATGGCTGCTGTAGCTCCTACAGCTAGACCGGAGCCACATCGAAAGTGGATGGACACACCCATCACTTTTGATGCTTCGGACTGTCCTCAAAGCATGGTCGGAGCTGGCCAATTAACCCTGATGGTATCTCCCACCATCAACAACATCCAGCTCCATCATGTCCTGATAGACGGAGGTTCGGGGCTTAACCTCATCAGCTTTGAAGCTTTCACTAAGCTTCAGCTCCGACCTTCGGACCTCCAGCCCTCTCGACCTTTCTCCGGAGTAGGTCCGGGGGCCATCACTCCACTCGGAGCTATTACTCTCCCCGTTACCTTCGGGACCCGGGAGAAGTATCGCACCGAGAAGTTGGTCTTCGATGTCGCTCAGATCAACTTACCATTCAACGCCATCTTGGGTAGACCTGCCTTGTACAAATTCATGGCAGCTGCTCATTATGGATACCTGGTGTTGAAGATGCCAACACCAGTAGGCGTTCTCCGGATCCGCGGAGATCGCACTGCCGGAGTAACTGCTCTGGAGGAACTCCACGCACTCACCACAGCGCAAGAGGAGGACTCCAGATAGAAGCAAGCTCCACAACCTCCGAGCATTCGTCAACGAGGCTCGACCTCTGCACCTCGTGTGCAGCCAAGCGGCGACACCGACATTCCTGTCAAAGTCGTCCAAATTGGTTCCGATGTCACTCAAACTACCCGCATATCGGGTGGCTTGAACGACAAATAGGAACTCGCGCTCATCACTTTCCTCCGGGCTAACGTTGACGTGTTTGCTTGGCAACCGTCACAAATGCCTGGGATCCCCAGGGAAGTGATTGAGCACAATCTGAAGATTTACCCCGACGCTCGGCCTGTGCATCAGAAACCTCGGAAGCAATCTGTAGAGCGACAGAACTTCATCCGACAAGAAGTGAAGAAGTTGCTCGAAGCCGGATTCATCCGAGAAGTCTACCATCAAAAATGGCTGGCAAACCCAGTCGTTGTGCCTAAGGCCGGCGGGAAACTTCGGATGTGCATCGATTACACCACACTGAATAAGGCATGTCCAAAAGATCCATTCCCACTACCTAGAATAGATCAGATAGTGGATTCCACCTCCGGGTGTGAGTTACTGTGTTTTCTAGACGCATATTCTGGATATCATCAAATCAGGATGTCTAGGGAAGATGAAGAACATACTTCATTCATCACAGTGGATGGATTGTATTGTTACACAGCCATGCCTTTTGGTCTCAAGAATGCAGCTTCAACTTTTGTACGAGCTATGTACAAAACTTTCGAAGAACTCATCAGAGACATAGTGGAAGTGTACGTCGATGACATCGTGGTCAAAGTCAAAAACAAGGAATCCCTCTTGGACACCTTGCAGGCTGTCTTCGATAAGCTGCGGGCCACCCGCACGAAGCTAAACCCAGAAAAGTGCGTCTTCGGGGTTAGTTCCGGAAAGCTTCTTGGTTTCCTGGTAAGTCACCGGGGCATAGAGGCTAATCCGGCGAAGATAAAAGTCATTGAAGACATGCGGCCACCAACCCGCATCAAAGACGTCCAAAAATTAACTGGATGTCTAGCAGCCCTCAGCCGGTTCATTTCAAGGCTGGCGGAAAGGGCACTTCCCTTCTTCAAGTTACTGAGGAAGTCCGGACCATTCCAATGGTCTGAAGAAGCAGAGAAGGCATTCCAGGAGCTGAAACAGTTCCTCACCACCCTACCAGTCTTGGTAGCTCCGAACCCCGGTGAGCCTTTATTGCTTTACATTTCAGCTGCTGACGAAGTCGTCAGTATGGTTCTGGTTGCGGAGAGACCAGAACTACCCAATACTCAGGAATCCAGACCCCTTCGGGAGGGTCCGGAGGTTCCTGAAAGCGGGTCTGGGTCCCAACTCCCAGACTTGAACCCACAAGAAGCCACTTCAGAGGACCCTGATTCCTCCGAGAGGATCCAGGTCATTCCTGAAGAAGCTCCGGGTTCCTCCACCCAGAACCCGGAGGTCCCCGAAGATAGTCTGGACCCCTCCGAGAGGGTCCGGATCAATGAAGAGGAAGCTCCGGACCCCTCCGGGAGGGTCCGGACCATTCAACGCCCGGTATACTTCATCAGTGAAGTGTTACATGATGCCAAGACTCGATACCTAGAGGTGCATAGGCTGCTTTATGCAGTTCTTATTGCCTCAAGGAAGCTTCGACACTATTTCCAAGCTCACAAAGTCTCGGTGGTAACCTCATATCCACTTCGAGCGATCCTGCATAATCCCAATTCAACTGGGAATATTGCAAAGTGGGCAGCGGAACTGGCTGAATTTGACCTTGAATTCATTCCAAGACAAGCAATCAAGAGTCAAGCGTTGGCAGATTTCGTGGCAGAATGGACTCCCTCTCCATTAAACCCTGGGGGTCCCAACGAGCAGAAGACGGAACCACAAGTTCCAGCCTTCACTAAGCCTCACTGGACCCTTTACTTCGACGGCTCCATGCAGAAGCAGGGAGCCGGAGCTGGAATCCTTCTCCTCGCACCAACCGGGGAGAAGGTGAAATACATGGTGCACCTTGACTTCAAGGCAACCAACAATATGGCAGAGTACGAAGCACTCATCTATGGATTAAAGGTGGCACTATCATATGGTGTCAAGCAGTTGCTGGTCAAAGGAGATTCACAACTTGTCATCAAACAGGTAAAGGGTGAATGCTCCTGCAATAATCTCCAGCTGGCTGCTTACCTCCTTGAAGTCCAGAGGCTTCAAAAGGACTTCGAAGTCCTAGACCTTCACCATGTTCAGCGTGCTCACAACGCTGAAGCTGACGAACTCTCGACCAAGGCGTCAACCGGAGCTCCGGCTCCTGACGGAACCTTTGTCCGGAGGTTGTCAAAACCCACAGTTCAGCCTGCCGAACTGAACGAAGGGGGCGAGATCAGCATCCCGAAGCTGACGGTCCCGATGGCCCTGTTACCATGGCAGCCATCAAGGGTCGTAGGCGCTGCCGAAAGCTCCGAGCAACCCAGCACGCAAGACTCAAATGCTCAAGTCAGTTCCGATGCATGGATCTCGGAGATCCGGAACTACTTGAAAGACAACATCCTTCCTGACGATGATGTATCCGCTGACCGGGTAGTCAGATTGGCTAAAAGATACACGTTGGTAGAAGGGGATCTCTACCGGCGCGGTGCCAACGACATCCTAATGCGGTGTATCACAAGGGAAGAAGGCTGCGAGCTCCTCGCAGAAATCCATGGAGGTGAGTGTGGGAACCACGCATCTTCCCGCACGCTGGTCGGAAAAGCCTTTCAGCACGGCTTCTACTGGCCTACAGCGCTCCAGGATGCTACTGAGCTAGTGAAGAAATGCAAAGCATGCCAATTTCATGCAAAGCAAATTCATACACCTGCTCAGTCCTTACAAATGATACCTCCTACATGGCCTTTCGCTGTGTGGGGGATGGACATCTTGGGACCCTTCCCAAGAGCCGTCGGAGGTTACAAGTTCCTGTACGTCGCCATCGACAAGTTCACCAAGTGGCCGGAAGCTACTCCTGTTGTGACGATCAACAAACAATCCGCAATCAATTTTCTACAATCTATCGTGAGCAGATTCGGAGTCCCAAATAAGATCATCACTGACAATGGGACTCAGTTCACAAGCTCCGCATTTCAAGGATATTGCGAAGACCTCGGCATACAAGTTTGCTACGCTTCTGTAGCTCATCCTGCCAGCAATGGACAAGCCGAGAGAGCAAACGCAGAGATCCTTAAAGGACTCAAAACGCGCACTTATGAGCGTTTGAAAAAGCACGGAGCCAATTGGATCGAAGAGCTTCCGCCCACTCTATGGGCCAACAGGACTTCTCCAAGTCGGGCAACCGGAGAAACACCCTTCTTCCTGGTGTACGGAGCAGAAGCGATCCTTCCTCCGGAAATCACCTTGGGTTCCCTCCGAGTCCGGACCTTCGACGAAGCCGCGCAGGACCAGCTCCGGCGCGAAGACCTAGACCTCCTTGAGGAGGGAAGGTGCCAAGCAGCTGTTCGGAATGCCCGATACCGCCAAGCTCTACGGCGTTATCACCAGCGGCATGTACACAACCGACAGCTCGAGGAAGGCGATCTGGTGCTACGGAGAATACTATCTAGAGAAGGGCAAAACAAACTCTCCCCCGGCTGGGAAGGGCCCTTCCGAGTGATCAAAGTATCCCGTCCCGGAAGCGTTCGCTTGGCTACTGAGGATGGGACACCTCTCCCAAATCCTTGGAACATCGAGCACCTCCGTAAGTTCTACACTTAATTCCACGGAGGTGAGTCTTAAGTAACTTGAAATGTATGTTATAGAGTTATTGTACAGAGTCGGGTAGTTCCTCCGGGAGAGCAGTCGGACCTTTCCCGAAAGGTTTGAAAAGCTCATGCAACACTTGATACAGTCTCCGGACTAGAAGTGTGGCTAACTACCCTGGGTCAAACAAGAAGCCAAACACACTTAGCCTGGTTCCGTACCCTAAGAGTGTACTTGTTTCCCCTGTACCCCGGACCTATAATGAAAGACATCTTCATGTGAAATAGACTCCACGTGCATTCATTTTTGCATAGGGTCGATATTTTTCTTTTTCTTGTCTATAACAGAAACGTGCAATTCTTAAGAAGTTCTAGTTTAACCGGTTTATGTACGATTTGAGTTGAATTGTCGTATTTTTTAGATTTAAATGTTGTCTGTGGCCAACTCGCCTGAAAGCCGCCAAGCCATTCTAGGGCCGGAGTGCGCTATCGACTTAGCCTGGTCAAGCACCCTAAGTACGCCACTCTACCTACATCCCGGCAGGCCAAAGTAAGGTGGGTCCATGGACAATTGGATCTAAAAGAAAAGACAATTCATCCAATCGTACTAAAAATCGTGTTCAACTTAAAATTCTCTTGAGAACCGTAAGCCGCGACGAAGTTATAGATAAGGAACGAATTTTACTGTTTTTCTTGGCTTAAGTGTGCAGGAAAAATGAACCAAAGTTGAGGGAGAAAAACCGGAGCTAACCAAGCTCCGACTCCCACCAGAGCGTCAACCTTCGGCGTTAACTAAAAGATGGTGAGAAGACCCCGTCACTGGAGTCTGTTGCCAGCAAACCAAGTGTGGCAAGGGTCATCGCCGGAGCTACTAAGCTCCGACACCTTGGAGTATTAACTATCGACGCTCAACGTGTTGGTAGAGGCTATTGCCGGAGCTACTAAGCTCCGGCGATGGACTGTGCCGGAGCTTTTAAGCTCCGACGACTTCAAGGGACCTTCACTATCGAAAACTTCGGACCTAAATTATGCGAGTTCGAAGCAAATTTGTCTTCAACAAAACTCAACATCCTTTTGGTACATGTCCACAATCAAATTGTGCACATCTACCAGGGGGCCAAGTGAAGATAAAGATGTTGAAGATGAAAAAATGAAATTCGCAAAAAAGTGAGGATTTCATTTCATTTGAAGACCGGAGATTACATCTGGAGACAAGAGATTACAAAATTGAGGAAGAAGAGAAGGTACAAGTAAAGGCTAAGAGAGACAGTCCTAGACCCTATGGAAGAACTCGGCGACCTTCTGAGCGACCTCCGACACGCTGGCTCGGGTAGCTTCGCCTTCTCCTTCGACGGGGCCTTCAAGCACCGGGTCCAGAGGGAATCGAGGGTTCCGGCTAGTGTAGCACGTCAACACATACTCTGTGACGTTCCTAGCCAGGGATTGCCCCTCGACTTCCAGCTGGTCCGCGATGACGTCGCCCACTTTGGAGAGCTTGCTGCCCGGAGCACTCAACGCTTGCAACGCAAGGTCCGGCTCCGGCTCCGGATCATCCGGGAGCACGGGGCTGAAACCCATCGGCGCCAGCGCATCGTCGGCCTTGCTCAGGAACTCCCAAATTTGCAGGGAGTCCGTCTTCCTCAGGCCCTTCATCTCTTCCATGGATCTCCGGGCCGCCGCCAGCTCCGAATTCTCGCGGGAGAGACGCTCAACTTCTTTGGCGTTTTGCTGAATCTTCGCAACAACCCGCTTCTCAAGTCTTCCGAGCTCCTCCTCCCGGAGGTGGATCTTGTTCCGGTGGTCGACCAGGTCTTTCTCCCTAGCCTCTATTTTCTTCTCCCGGGCGACGAGGGCACACTCGTACTCGTAGAGTTCCTGCCCCCGCACCCAGGTCTTCTCCTCCTCCTCGAGGCAGCGCTCTTCCAATTTTTTAGTGCGCTCCTCGAGGCCCTTGTCCGCCAGAGCTGTTTTCTCGACGAACTCCTCCTCCCGTCGCAAGACGTCATCCCGTAGCTCCAGGAGTTTTTGCTCCTCATCCTCGAGCCGCTTTTCCCTTCCCTCAAGTGCCTCTCGGCGCTTGATGAGTGCGGTGCTGATGGCCTCAAGTTGATCGAACCGAGCGTTGGCCGCGTCATTAGCAGCCTTAGCTTGGTCATGGAACTCCCGGGATTGAGCATCGAGGGCGTGAGTCATGCTCTCCCTCTCGTCCAGCAGCTCACCCCAGAGCTCCAGGCGGACCTTCTCCCGCCTGATCCATTCCTTGTCATCCGCAATCCTCGACTGTGCCAGCTTGGTCTCGAATTGGAGTCGATTACGCCACCTCCTAAGGGTTTGGCGCTCCTCTTCAAGAGCCTTGCTGTCGTGGAAGAAGGCTAGTTGGACTTGACGTAGACTGGAGCAAGCGTTGTCGATGGACATCGACAGCGAGATGGGCTCCGGACCTTCTGGGGTCTCCTCCGCTGGTTCCAGCGGGTCTTCACTTACAAAAATTGGGTCCCACTCTACGAGAGTGGAACCCCGAGCTTCCAAAGCACTAGGGCACTCCTCCGGGATGGCCTCAGTCGCCACCGAAGAAGGTCTCGCCACCAAGTCTTCATTTGCCCCCTCAGGCTGGGGGCCGGCGACTTCGTTCAGGCACTCTGGCTCCGCCACGGGCACCATCGACGTCGTCGCCTCCACTGACTCCGGCCGGGACACTTCTTCTGAGGGAGGCTCAAGCTCCCTCGCCTCTTCGACCACCGGCTCTGCGGCCGGCGCTCCAGCAATCACCGGCTCTGCAGCCGGCACCTCCACAATCACCGGCTCTGCAGCCGGCGCTCCAATAATTACCGGCTCTGCGACCGGAGCTTCGGAAGTAACCGGCTCAACTGCCGGAACCACTTCAACTTCCGGCTCGCATGCCGGGGCTTCAGCTACCTCCGGCTCAACCGCCGGAGCTTCAGCACTTTCCGGCTCTGAAGCCGGGACCGCTACTTCCTCCGACTCAACAGCCGGAGCTTCTACTTCTGCAGCACCAGGACCCGGAGCTTCAACCTCCGGAACGGGTGCCGCTGGCGCATCTTCAATCCCGTGGTCCGGCGCTACCACGGGAACCTCTGGAGACGAGTCGAGGTCCATGACCACGACAGCCGGCACCGGAGCTGTCGCAGCCTCCGCTTGGGGCGGCACCGGAGCTGGAGCAGAAGCCCCCGCGGCCTCAGACACTGTGGCTGAGGGCGGAGCTTCACTCCCCTTCTTGGGAACGCTGCAGATAAAGAACGAAGAAATTGAGCAAATAGATGCTACAATTAAAAGTTAATCGAGGTAAGAAAGAAAAATTACCTTGGGAGGCTCACGCACCAGCTTGCGCGGAACCTCTTTCCCGGACGTTCCGGGCTGGCCACGGTCGGTGTAGGAGCTCCTGGAGGACTCCCAAGACTTGCCGTGGCCGCGGGCGTTTCCCGGGTCGGAGCTCTCCTTGATCGGGAGGAACTCCTGGACCTGGAGGCCCTCACCGCTTCACGTGCCGGAGTCGCCTGCCCGGAACTGGCACCTCCGGAGGGATCCATCACGGGGACAGTCGCACTCCGGGAGGATCCCACTGCCGGAACAGTAGCACTCCGAAAAGACCCCACCACGGGGACAGCTGCCACGGCGACGGAGGATCTTCCTTCCTGAGGACGGGGAACCGGGGGAGAGGTGGCAAGCCCGACGGACCTTCCGTCAGCATGTCGCAGCTTTCTCTTCCGGCTCTCCGGCTCCTCCGCCAGCTCCTTGCCCTTGCCAATGACCTCAGCTCTTGGCTGAGAGACAGGGGCGGAGCCGCCTTCGGACAACCCGGGGATCGCCAACCGGGCAGTTGATCTTCTCTCGACGACGCCAAGGTCGTCAAGCGCGGGCATCTTCCGCCGGAGCTCCCTGCTGAACTCAACTTCCACGTTCAGGGGGAGGAAAGCCGGCGGCGGAGTCAAGTACTCTCCGTCAACATCGATGCCGTGCTGGAATTTCTTGAGGTGAAACTCCAAGGACTTCCCCACCATGCTGGACTTCAACCCGGTCTCAACCCGGTCCTCGTCCATCACGCTGTTGAGGGCCCAGGCGAGCTTCTCCCTCCTCTTCAGCGGCGCCCACCTGTTGGACAAGAAGTTGCAGAACACCGCCTGGGGAGTCAATCCTCCCTCCACACATTGGCGGATCCTGGACAGGACGGGGTCGAAAGCTGCCGCCAGCACCGGAACTTCGCTCCACACCGACGTGTCAATGCCGGGCAGACCGTCTGGCAGCTCCAACCGCTCATGCTCCTCCACCCGGACGACTACCCAATCCTTCTTCCAGTCATCCCACTTCCCGGAAGGGAATGACCGGAGGTACTTGAACGGGCACTTCTTGCGCTTCACAAAGTAGTAGAAGCCAAGGTACTCGTCACTTCGGCCGGTGGTTTGGACGGTGAAGAAGGTTCGGAAGAGCTCGATGCAGGGAGGGATGCCCACCCACATCTCGCAGAAGTGGACAAAGATGGACATAAGGAGGATGGAGTGAGGGCCAAGGTGGTATAGCTGCAGACCATAGAAGTCCAGCAGCATCAAGAAGAAGGAAGAAAACGGTGGGATCAGCCCCACCATGGCGTACGATGAAAAGTACACCATCTCACCGGAGCGCTCCTTTTTAAAGGGAAGCTCTCCGCCGGCACGGACCGAACGGTTGAAGAAGTCCGACGACCACCCCATGAGGGCTCAGACCTTCTTCAGATCGCTCTCCGTCCTCAAACGACTCTCACGCAGACCCAACTCCATCGCAGCACAGCTAGGCAAGAGAAGAGGAGCAAAGCACAAGTTGGGAGTTTGAGCGCAAGAACAGATGGAAAGCGTAAAGAACTCCCGACGGTGCGCTTTCCTTCTTAAGTAAGCCCTTGCAACGCTTGGATGGAAACTGCAGTGGAGTCAAGGATACTACTCAAGAATTCAACCCTGCCGATGACAAGAGGGCCCGGGACCACCCTGACGATCAAGTCGAGGTTCTTACCCAGGCGAACAGTTGTCATCACGAGGCGGGAAACCCAAAGGCGGCGGACTGACAAGGCGCGCGGAACCGATACGGTTTTTGCATCGGGAACCGGCGACCTTCAATTGCGAGAGATCCGCACGTCAAAGATCTTATCTGCCGCCTGAGGTGCGCCACGCGTCGGGACTTAACCATAAAGCCCCGCCAAAGGCACCTCCGAAGACCCTTGAAGACCCAGTTCAAGAGTCGTAAGTGTGGACCCACCTCCGGCGGAATGACTTCATCCCGTTGGCCTTCCCCGGAGGTAGGTCCAGGGGGCCACTGTCGGTACCCTAAAAACCATACACCCCCTGAGGTTACAAAGATCTCAAGGGAAGGACATCTACTCGAATTGAAGACCATCGGGGGCCCACTTGCCAGACGTAACTGGACCCGCTTCTCCAACATGGTTAGCCCCTAGGTTGCCACGTGTACTGTCAGACCAGAGCTATTACCCGCTAGGGTGAAGCTCCGGGCTAGGTACTGAAACGGCACCTCCGGAGGTAACCCCTGACCGAGAGAAGCTCCGGACCTGACACGTGCCAGGCCACCCCGGAGCTTCCCACTTCCCCCAAGCAAGCTCCGGAGCTGCCACGTGTCCATACGTCGGAGCTAGCCGCTTCAAACCCCCGGGAGACGTTGTAACGGCTCCGGATCTCCAAAGGACAGCTGCAGACTCCAAGACCCGATTAATTATCATTAATTCCACATTAATGACACTTAATCGGACGATCTTAACACCTGTAACGGCACTGTCGGAGCCGTTACAGGGTTATTAACAACAATTAATCTCGTGTATCAATACTAGTAACCGCCAGGGCCACATGTCGGGCCAGGCTGACTTGTAACGGTTTGTCCTTGTGCTATAAAAGGACAAACCGACGATACACGGGGAGAGGACTCTGGAACACTCTGAGGCTCACAAGTTAATACAACACACACACACACACCCGTGGAGTAGGGTATTACGCTCAGGCGGCCCGAACCACGTAAACCACCGTGTCATTCGTGTCCAATCGCGTTTCATCTTATTGAGTCTCCGCGCGCCCACACCGAACCACAAACTCCTTCAACACTCTCGTAGTGTCAGGGGACCTGCCGACTCAAACAGTCGACAAACGGTGAGAGGCAGAGATTGGGGATAAGGACGGGAGGTGTCAGTGTTGCTGCTGTTATAGACACATATATTAGAGATGACCCTCTGTGAGTCGTTGGATTGATAAGTAGCGAAAAGCGGAGATATGAAGTCGAAGAGCGACACGTGGGATGTAGTAGCGGACCAATCAAGAGTCATCATTATCACATACGGTTTTTTTTGTTACGGACCGCTTGTGAAAATCATTATATTTTCACAGGCTGTTGTTTGTTACAGACCGCCTGTGATAATGACTATTATCACATGCGGTTTTTTGTTGCTGACCGCCTGTGAAAATACATTTTCACAGGCGGTTTTTTATTGCTGACCGCCTGTGAAAATGCATTTTCACATGCGGTTTTTTATTGCAAACCGCCTGTGAAAATGTATTATCATATAATGTGTTTTTTACTGCCAACCCCCTGTGATAATACATTATCAAAGACAATTTTTAGAATATTCCGTATGCATTGTGTTCGTGACTAGTCGTAATCAGAAGGCAAGAAATGATAACATTTAGACAAAATTTGCACTAACACAATTTGATCTACAAAAGACTAAAAGATTTAGACAAAATTTCATTGCAGTGATGTAATAAAAAAACACAACAGAAATTATAACGCAATACATCGCAGAAATTACAATCCATAACAACCATCACGTGCAACACTACATGCAGCAGCTCAACGCCATGAAGACAGGGATCCTGCCGTCGCAGTCGCTCTTCAATGCCTCTCCACAAATCTCGGTAGCGCCACCTTCGTGCTAGCTCGACTTCTGGGCTACAACAAAAATAACGATCACGACTGGATCTGCAACTGAAGGTTGGATCTGCGACCCTCGACATCGAGCAAGACACCTGCGGCGGACGAGGAGCGTGGCTGCTGCGACGGCGAGGAGCGTGGTTGCCACGACGACAATGAGCATGAGCAGCACGGCTGCCACGACGGTCGAGGAGCGCAGCTGCCGCGTTGGCGAGGAGCGCGGCTTCCGCGACGGGAGGATGGCGAGAAGGCGGAAGCGAGCTGCCGACGATTCAACGATGAGGCAGAGCTGCGGTAGAGCGAGGTTGGGGAGGAAGGAAAGAGAGGTGAGATTGGGGAGATGAATAGTGAGAGGCAGAGATTGGGGATAAGGGCGTGAGGTGTCAGTGTTGCTGCTGTTATAGACACATACATTAGAGATGACCCCCTGTGAGTCGTTGGATCGATAAGTAGCAAAAGTCAGAGATATGAAGTCGAAGAGCGATCCGTGGGATGTAGTAGCGGACCAATCAGGAGCCATCATTATCACAGACGGTTTTTTTGTTACGGACCGTCTGTGAAAATCATTATATTTTTACAAGCGGTTGTCTGTTACAGACCGCCTGTGATAATGACTATTATCACTGACAGTTTTGTTACGGACCGCCTGTAAAAATCAATACATTTTCACAGGCGGTTGTTTATTACGGACCGCCTGTAATATTCTATTATCACAGGCGATTATTAACTCATTTGACATCACAGACGTAACTTTTAACGAACCGTCTGTAAAAAAATAAGGAGACGCCTGTGAAAATGCATTTTCTAGTAGTGCATGATACTCCTTCCATTTATTTTTATTTATCACTAGTTAGTTAAGTTTTGAACGAACTGGTGATGAGTACAAAAGAATGGAGAGGGTAGTAAAACTGACTTTTTTTCCTAAAAAGAGGGGTATTTCACCGGTAGGATCCGTGTGCTTGTCCCAATTAGAGGGATTGCTTGGGAGACAACAGGATAGACGATTCTCGCAGATGCCAATAGGAAGTATGGATACTTGTATATATCTCTGCTAATTATAGTACTATAAGTAGATAATTCTTATGTCAATTGAGTTACTTAATATTTGGGTTTTAGTGTTTCCTTCTTCTATTTCACATCAGTAAGCTCGAGCGCTCTAAAGTGGATCCGACAAAACTGATGAAAATGTTGATGGCGTTGAAAATTTTCCTAACAAGTGACATGGAGACTCGAGTCTATCTGATTCTTAGTCACCGCTAAAATAAATTGAAGAGTGATTGAATGTGAAGATGAGTAATAAAAGATTTCAATATGTATTTTATGTATTTTATTTCTCTTTTAGAGTTCAAGAGGTTAATATTGTCAACAAGAGGGTGGGAGTAGGAGGTGAAGAAGAAAGGGGAGGAGGAGGAGGGGGACAATAAGCAGGATTAAGAGGAGGAGAAGGTGGAGGAAAAGGAGGAGCGGTAGTAGTAGTAGTAGGAGAAGATGGTGAAGGAGAATAGGAGCTATCTATATTTCAGGTGTCTGGAATTTGAAAAAATTTTAGGCATCGAGTAATTAACTGCTAATTACTATCACTGATCACTAATTTGTGTAATTAACCATTAAACCTTAATTTTATAAGTTAATCAGTCATAAATTTATTTGGTTGATTACTTTACGATTAACATAACATTTACAAGTTACGAATTAAAAATTAATAAAATTATAAAAAGTTAATTATCTTTCTCTAGCCGCGCGACCGCTGCACTTGGCGCCACCTCCGCGGTCGCCTAAAACGAAACGCAGGATCAGGCACTTGGGAACTAGTATTCCCGATAAAAGAAAAGAGTTGTCTAGATTTCAGGTGCCTAAAATTTGAGAAATTTTTAGGCACTAGGTAATTAGTAGCTATTTACTATCATTAACCACTCATCTTTATAATTAATCGTTAACTCTTAATTATATAGATTAATCAATAACAAAATTATTTTGTTTGATTGTTTTATAATTAACATAACATTTACAATTTATGATTAACAATTAACAAAATAAAAAACAGTTTATCACCAGTGCGGCTGTGCCCGTCCCCGCATAGAATCGTCCGTCGACTGATATGAAGCTCCGTTTCAGGCGCCTGGTATTTAGTGTTTCCATAAAAAATGGAGGAGGTGGAGAAGGAGAAGAAGGATGTTATGTGGAATACAAAACACTGATGTTATATGGCAACGACTCCTATCACCAAGCGGCGGAATTTCTTTGATTCCTCTAATTTTTATTTCTCTATAGATCGAATTCTATTTTCATTTGAATGCACTTGTAGTCGTTAGAGACGGCAACTCACTGATCAACAATGTGGCAAGGGAAGCGAAATCAACTTAAATTAAGCCCTCTTTAGCAAGGTTTATGGAATGGCTTTAGTTCTACCTTAGATCATTCAGACCCTCGTGAAAGAAAGGGCTTATCCCTAAAAGACCTCAAAAAATGTTTCTGAAAATAAATGGTAAAGTTAGTTTTTTGTATCTTCTCGTAGCTTCTCCTCCTTTTCTTACACGTCCATTACATTGCATATAAGTTGGAGCTAGACCGATTTACAAGACGATTTGAAATAACTTTGGTTCAACAAAATAAAAGGCTTTATTAGATAAGTCCAAGCCATAACCAGTTTAGTACGACTAAAAGCTCTGTGAAACTACTCCTTTTAACAAGCACATTGAGAAGCCAATAAGGCAGATCTCGTTCAAAGTCAGCCACCAATGCACAGAACGTTAATCTACTGTATACATGCAAATCGATCTACGTATAGGGCAATAATACGTGTCACGCAGGGTTGCCCTCAGGCAAGTACTGTAGCTACGCAGCTGCTTGTATAGTTGTATGTCGACAGCATATATATATATATATATATATATATATATATATATATATATATATATATGCTGGATATATAGATCCGGGCATATATATTCTTTGATGTAAAGATGATTGAGCGGCGCAATGTCCGGGGAATGAAACCAGTCCCTGGACGGGCGGCCCATGCCGACGACTTGCGTACTATCGTACCACGCGGCTAGAGCGGGGCCTAGACGACGTGGCCGGCCGGCTGCATACATGCAACTGCCGCGCGCCCGAAAAGTCTTGGAAGGGAACTAAACGAGAAACAAGAACGCATGATGAATTGATGTAGGCATGTACTAGCATATATGGCTATGGATGGAGTGCGATGCAAGTCTTGATCAGCGTGGTAAGAGCATGTACATATGCGAAAAGGTAGTTAATTAGCATGACCTCACCTACTGCGCGCTTTATCCCTTAATTAGTGTGTACCTCTTATTGCATGTTGAAATGAATTAGACGGCACCTATATGACCCCAGTCGACTTTATGCTTTTCTTTTATATAAACCACTCTCTTCGTTTTGTACGTAGTTGATAAATTCTTTAGTTCAACATTACGTATATATTAGGCTATTTAACTCCGGTCCATGCATGAAGCCACCGTGCATGTTCATCAATTACTATCACTTTGTACTGAATTGGGGTTTGAAAAAAATCACTCTACAAAGCGACAAGCTTTTCGGGACGGGGGAGTATATAGTATTCAACTCAACAAGGTGCATGCCGGCTTCCAAGGTTAAACCATTCTCCCGGCCCGTTTAAATTTGTCCGACCCGAGGACACGGCGTATTAGGACATTATGTAATTAAAAAACCGAATAAAGGAGAAGCGGACGACCAAGCCGTGAGTTCGAAAGCTACGTCCCAACCGCTAGAGTACGTTTTGTTCACGTACGTTGCATTTAAATAGCTACGCTCCATATGGATAAATGGATGTTCGAGGCATGGATGCATGCATGGTGTGTGGTACACCACGGGTCCACGAGACGCACGCGCGGGTCGCTCCAGCCTCCAGCTGTAGCTCTTCGTTGCGTTCGCAGGAAAAGGAAGCTGATGATGCGTCGTCGCTCCATCGATCGACGACGTACGGTTTACTGGCTAATGACACATCACCCGTCACATTATTTCGTTTCCTTCACTTCGCGGTAGAAGAGCCATGCACATGCAGGCACGTCGAATATATGTTGTGTACTGTATGTGTGTGAGGGAGAGAGGGCGCCAGCGCCCTGGCATGTGGTAGAGAGGTGTTGGCTATTGGTTAACCTAACCGACCGTCTGGTACCAGCATTTATTCGGCGGCCGTAGCGCCTTCCGTTTTTGAAGCCGCCGGAGCACGCACCGCCGATAATTCCATGCGTGGCCGGCCGGTCGGTCGGCGCGGCACCACTCTACGGACGTACGTAATGAGTCCGTATTATTTGATGATGGATCATCTTGCACGCCGACGAGCTAGCTAGCGCCGACCTTGTCTGTTTGCCGATCGATGTCATCATGCATGGACGCCGACGAGCGCCGGCCTCGTCCGTTCGCCGATGTCATCATGATTTGGGAGAGGATGGGTACACTATATATTCGTGCTCGGCTGCTATAGGGCAAATTAATGGGACCGCGCGCGCGCGGCTCCGTGAGCGACCGGCCGGGGCCCGGTTTAGCTGCGGCGATTGCTACGGCGAACCTACCGCTGCTACGACCGTACGTGCTCATGCATGTGCGGCATACAGTCATGACCCATCCAATCCAATCTACAGCTTCATTCAGATCTAAAGGATTTTTTGATCCAGAGTCCTGTCAAACAAAAACGAGACTTATATATACCTGCCACATATATTTTACTTGACGACGATTTCGTTGTTGTGAGCTACGAGATGGGGCTTTCATCACCCCATATGACGACCTAGTTAGACAGCTAAATCTAATTTGCAAAAGGTAATGATGACTTACGCACCTTTTGAAACGTAGAAACCTAAAAAAAATACGCATAAAATTCATAACTCCAATTAGTATCACAGAAAAAGAGTCCCCGTATGCAATCTGAAGAGAGCGTGTACTCTTTAGCTTGTTGAGATCCAAATAATAACAATTCGGGATACCAAATGCAGTCCAAAGCGTAAGCGTGCGCGTGTGGACTGTGGAGTTCAGCCAGATCTGTATAGCCCGGGCAACAAAATCCGAGTCAAGCTGTCCGGCTGCTGGCTGTTAGCGCCTCCGGTTTACGGTTCAGACACACGGACGTACGTCAAATGTATGCCATGCATGTGCTCCCATCTGACACGGGACGACGAAAAACAAACAAAAAAGAGAGGACGCACGGTCGCTGCTCAATTATAAGCTAGTGCATCTGACTGACATCCATTTGAAAACCGTGTGCACATGTCGACTGCTTTGCTCGATCACAGTGTAAAACCGTACGTAGCGGAAAGTTGACATAACAACAACAACAACAACAGCGGGTTCAAATGACTTATTTGCGGAATTTTTCAACGTAAATGTGCCTATACAACTTTCTTTAATTTAGAACTCAACTTTTCTTGTAAATATGCCAAAAGCTGCCATATAAACAAATTCCTTCTAAAGAGATGGTATATATTTTGACAACCATAATACAACCCTGTTCAGCATCCATTTACAGGTGGATATATCATCACTCGTAACTGCCATACACTATTAATTATATGACCTTTACATTGACTCTTTTTTCTTGGCGGTGGGGTGATGAGCCATGCATGCTTTATCCTCACGCTCTGTGTGCTTCAATAACTAGCACAATCACATCTGTCATAGCTAGCACTGGCGTGCAGCTAGCTGGTTCTTTGCCAGCTTAATTTGCACCCATTCCTTACATTATAGCACGCTCTAGGTTACGTTATGGTACAACGAACCATAACTAGGTTGCAAATTTTGGTGGACTGGGCCCTGCATGGCTGCATTTTACAACCATAGTAGCCCTGCATGCCCCGGCCCATTAGCGAGTTTTTTTTCTATCGGTCAAATCATTTATCAAGTAGACCGATGTACGACGTATATCCATCCCATTCCATTCAAGATTTGTAAAATAAATCACAGGATGAATACTATATTTCGAAAAAATCACAGGATGAATCCGATCCTACCAAGAACCATTGCAGAATGCTTGGGATCTAATGAATGGCTAAATTATTAGGAGAGAAAGAAATGTGAGCTTATGATTGGGATTAATAGACGTCAAAGTATTTATCATTAGCGGTTGTGCATACCCACGTGCATGTATTAATCTCACAGACGCTGTCGAGCACGCCGCCCCCTCCGTTGTGGTCGACGTCTGCGCCCGATCCGACTCCCGTAGCAGGAGTTGGGAGATTAGACCATCCGCAGTGACGTATTGTAAAGCATATTAGATACACTATTTTGCAGTGTACTTTAGAGTACGTACTATAAAAACTGAAGGAGAATAGTGTATAGAGTATGCTTTAGAATACGCCGGTGCAGATGATTTTAGAGTCAGCGCACTCCAGACTGAGTAGATAAGGCGAGCAGCAGCATGGATCTTGAAGCAATATCAATGATCCAAGATGTCACCTGGAAAATAGTACTCCGTCCCAATCGAATTATTTGACGTCCAGACAACCTGGTGCAGTTTATTTTTAAGTCTTCTTGTTGTATGAAACGTCAAACATTAAAATAGGAAGTGAGTATTACTGTTTTTTTACTTGTTAGGATGCTCTTACCATGCTCTAGAACTTTATGACCATCACCAACTACTCTTAACATCAAACATGGTAACCCGCGTTGAGAGCAAACTCTAAGGCTGTTAATAAACGATACACCTTTGGGAAATAGACGAGGGGTCTTAAGTAAGGGTGTGTTAGAAGAATGACGACGTGCCTCAACGTGCGTCACCTATATAATTGGGTGTTCTGCCATTGTTGAGCGATTCAAAAGTGGAAACTCCTTTCGTTCATTTATTTGGCGTTGATTAGTTTAAAAAGAAATATAGGGAGCTAATGTTCTTCTTTATTCATTCCTCCATAAAAGGAGTTTAGCATGGGGAACAGGCTGAGGTCCATCGTGAACAAGTCCTGAATGCATATACTCCCTCCGTTTCAAAAAAGTTGTCGTTTTGTAGTTCAAAAGTGAACTACAAATCGACAATTTTTTTAGAACGGTGGGAGTATATATGCATACAAATGTGGTTTCGACAGTTCAGCGAAGTGGTGGTATGCTCTGCTCGTTCCTGAAATAGTCGCTTGGATCCACCCTCCCCTTCACCGCCGCCAGCCGCCGGAAGTTCCCCATGAAGTACCTCTCCCCCCACACCCTCCCGCTCCGGTACGTCGACACGCCATCACCGCCGACCACATTCCGGCCGATGTCCAGGTCCCGATAGTTGGCGAACGCTTCCCTGGGCTTTCTGGTGACGAACTGCGCCATGAACCCGTACAGGCCGTCGAGCCAGCCGAGCGCCGTAGCCGCCGCAGTGCCGTTGGCCTCGCCCCACCACATGGATCCGTACTGGAGGTTGAACAGCACGCCGCGGCGGTGCGGGTACGGCGAGGTGGCGTTCGTGTTGGGGCCGCCGACCGCCGCGCCGTGCGGCTCCAGGATGATCATCCCGGCCCCGCCGTTCCGGGATAGGTGCTGTCGGATGATGCTCTCCCACCCGGCCTTGCCGATGGCGCTGCGCACGTAGTCTGACTTGCTCTTGAAGTAGGTCAAGGTGCCCCCCAGGCCGTTCGTCCGGTTCAGCATCCCCTCCACCGGCACGTCGTTCCTGCCGAAGTAGATGAACGCCATGGCTCGCAGCCAGCTCATCTCCTTGCAGTCGGCTGACGTCGTTCCGAGCTCCGGGAAGACGGTGCGCATGGTGTCCACGAGGCGCGAGCACCGGCCGAGGTAGAGTGACTGGAACAACGTGCTGTTGCCCTGCATGACGACCCGGATGGTGAGGTCCCCGAGGAACGGCCTGAGGATGGTCGTTTCCCACTTGGCGAGGAGGCCGGCGGCGCCCTGCTCGGCGGTCTTCCAGATGTTCACCACCGTCACGACCGACGGTACCTTGGAAAGCCTCAGCCTCCACGCTACGACGACGCCGAAGCTCTCGCCACCGCCGCCTCGGATAGACCAGAAGAGGTCCTCTCCCATGGCGGCCCTGTCGAGGACGTCGCCATTGGCATCGACGATCCTGGCGTCAATGACATTGTCTCCCCCAACGCCGTACTTCCGCATCATCAGGCCGATGCCGCCGCCGCTGATGAACCCGCTGACGCCGACCGTCGCGCAGGCGCCACCGGGGAACGCGAACCCGGGGTTGGTCGTGCCGATGGCGTAGTAGAGCTCGCCCAGCGTGGTGCCGGCGTCCACCCACGCGCTGGCGGCCTCGCCCCGCCGGCTCATGCGCACGCCGCGGAGCCTGGCAAGGTCGAGCACCGCGAACACCTCGGGCTGCACGGACCGGTACGACAGGCCCTCGTAGTCGTGCCCGCCGCTGCGGACGCGGAGGCGCACGCCGTTGCGGCGGCCGCAGCGCACCGCGGCCTGGACGTGGGACACGTCGGACGCGGTGATGATGCATAGAGGCCGTACCGTGGTGCTGGTCACGAACTTGGGGTTCTGGATGGAGGACTGCAGCACCGACGTGAAGCTGGTCGAGCTCTGCTGGAACACCAGCTCGCTCGGTATGGTTGCCGCGAGGCATTGGAGGAAGTCAGGGGAGGTTGCTGACGAAGTGAGGAAGCAGGTGAAAGTCAAGGAGCACAAGATCGCGAGAACTACTGGTGTCATTTTTGTTGACTCTGCCGCCATTGGTCGACGAGCTTGATTTGCGCCAGCTGACGATGTCTATTCGTTGTGGCCTAGCTGGCCTTAATATAGCAGTGTGTGCGCGCTCGTTGACTACTCGATCGGTGCAAGACACCACCGTGCCTAGTTGTGTTTTCATATATTATTTCCAGTCTTCTTCGTTCACTAATATGGTGCATGTTTCTGGATCAAGGCATCTGTATATAGCTGAAATATTTGCTACCCCTATGGTATGGTATCTACAGAACGACCCGACTCTTAAAATGGGAAAATAGGGTACAATTATGTTTGAGCCAACATTATGGGAAAATAGGGCACAAACAAACTAATAACTAACACAGGATATGCACACAAAGGACTCCCATCGGTTGTTCCTGAGTAGTGCTGAGAATTAGGCTGGGTCAAATTGGGATGACTCGAAGCACGACAAGGCAGCTCGAATTATGACCCAGTCTGGCATGGAGGAGCTTCCGACCGTGTCGTGCCTGGATCTTGGGCGCGTTGGCCGGCACGGCCCAAGAACAGTCCGAAAAAAATTTGGGCAGCCCACAGGTGCGCAGGCTCAACAGGCTCGAGGGAATTGCGCAAGAATCAGGGAAGCAACACAGTCGACTCATCAAAACACGGAGGCCCTTAACGAGTGTACGAGTGGCGGCACAACAATACAACGTAGATCGGGAGGTTGCCGCTGTCCGACCTTATATGTTGGGCGAGTGCGTCACAAACAAGGGAAGTGGGACTAATCCCACCACGGGGAGCAAGCAGGCGTGTGGCGCGCTGGCCGTTGGGCCCAAATCGCGGCAAGCCAACGAGCATGCGAGCACACGAACGAGCGCACTCGGGCGGGGGGCCCACACGCATGCTCACCGTGGCTGTTCTTAGTTTGATTCTAATTTAAATATTCAAACTTGTATAGATTCCTAAAATTAAGTCCAAATTCGATAATTTTTTATATTTTTCAGAAAATATTATCTGCCACCTGGAACAATTGTTTTCAAACTTATATAGGTAACTTTGGTATGTTTAAGTAAATCTCAAATTAATTCCTATGCACATATTGTTCATTTTTTATCTCTCTTCAAAATAAATGGATCTTCAACTGAAATTTGGTGTGTATGTACATATTATCCATGTCTACATATATGAATTTTGTATAGATTTTTTAAAGCACTGCAACATGTGAAAATTCAAATTGCCTCTTATTTCATTCAAATGCTTATAAACATATGAGACATTTACTAAAATTTGAACACACATTGATGCAAACATAATTAAAAAATTCTCAAAAAAATCGTAGAGGTTCTTATTATGATTTAAAACCGCACCACAAAATTTATGTTGAAATTCATTTTATTTTTTTGAGATTCAAAAAAGACAAAATTCCTTTTATTTTGATTTTTTATTCCCTAGCCGTATATTATCATTTTGAATGTCAAATTTTTGGGCACATGTAACTCAAATCTCTTAACCTTCACTAATTTTTTCATATTATTTAAAGTTTTTTGTCTATGTAGTATAAAAAAAATTGACCTTAAATCAATTGTTAAATGCTGCTGGGCCATGCCTGGGCTGCTGCTGGGCCGCGCTCCTATTTTTTTAGATTCAAAATTAAAACTTCAAACTTGTATAATTTCCTCGAATTTGGTCCAAATTTGATGATTTTTTCTAAATTATCCAATAAATATGCTCTGTCACTTCATTAATTTTTCATATTTTTAGAATATTTTGTCCCTGTATTCTATAAAAAACTTGGCCTTAGTTCAAATTCTAATAGTATGTGGGCCAAATTATTGTATTGGGTCGGGCTATGCTCGAGTGCCGAGCACAACCCGTAGGTGGTTGTCGTGTGTGTCGTGTCTGAGGCGCGTTTTTTGTATTGGCCCGACCGGCCCGACAGGAAGTGGTCTGACGGGCCGCTAGGCTGCCCGTCACTAGGCTGTGTGTCATTTTGGCTCGAGGTACGACTGTACCATGTCGTGCTGGCCCTGCATGGCTCGAGTCCCACCTCTATTCCTGAGTTATACGTGTAACCGCTGCAGCTGCCTTAATAGAAATGCATGTGGCCCGCATATCGTGCAGTTGTCGTAAATGTTGTCCATTTGGAGAAATATTTCATGGCAATATAATGAATAAGTATCATTTAACTTAGCTAACCTGGCATTTATTTGAACCTGCATTTATTTGAACTAAGAGAGTGTTGAAAGATAGATATGTAAGACCATCCACACCAGCGCCCTCTAAAGCATATTATATACACTATTCTACTTTTACTTTTATAGTACGTACTTTAAATTACACTGCGGAACAGTATGTCCAATATACTTTATAATATGCCACTACGGACGGTCTAAGAGATGAAGCTTGGAGGTTTAGTTTATATATATGGTTGTGGATCCCATGGCCCTGCGATTTGATTGGCTTAGTTTGAGTACGTGTATCCCCGGCTCGGCCCCCGCCCCATTGCCCGGCCGACAGGGAAGCCACATCCAGCTGAAGGACAGTGCTTAAGAGTACGTAGATCCCAAAGTAGAATTAACTATGGCGCCAACACATTGTGTGTTGCATCAGTTAAGTTGACCTGCATAATTATTTTTGTCCAATTTGCTCAACGTGTGGCATTACTCACTCGACCACCGTAATTAAGACTGCAGCTTTGCGGACGCTTCGCACATCGATGTCAAGGGGTCCATCAGTGCTGCTCGACTAGTTAATTAAAGGAATCTCAACGGTACTGTTACAGTTTTTTTTAAAGCCAGCATGATCAAGGTGCTATGGACTATAATCTTTAAGAAAGAAGGTGGGAGCACTCGGGCGAGCCAGAGCTCGAACCCGGGCGGGCACGGGTGGTCCCAACTGCGTTTGGCACCCGAGCCCCAGCTCGATCCTAATTGTTGGACCAATTTAGGAGAAATTAAATGATCTTATATTAAGAAAAAAATAGGTACTCAAATTCGCTTCCAAGAAGATTTGAAGCTGGATGATACATCACCTACAACCCTTAACCAACTAATCTAGCCCAATGTGGTAGTCGGAACTAAAGTTGGTGTTACAGTGAGGTTTGTTTTGAACCAAACTAGATACTTCAGCTCGAGTTGTATTAGCTTAATTAGGTCGTCATCGATCACCAAGTTTTAAAACGGTACGCGATCGATCTGCATGCATGCAGTTAAGTTGACCGTACGTTCCGACTGATCAATAATCTGCCAAGTTGCTTCACGTGCACAGCATCAGCTTAGCGAGGTCATATGCACCTCGATAAAAGATGGCCTGATCTTGAGATCTGATGATTAGCGCTAAAACGAGGACTAATTATTACGACTAGATATGCTACTACGATCGAGTACTCGTCGATGCACTGGTCAACAAGGTCAAGTCGCGTTTGGTTCCATAAAAGAAATGCACTACTACAATAAGCCTCATCGCAGGCGGCTCCAAACCTATTATCACAAACGGTTTTTAAAACCGGCTGAAACGAAGAGTCTGTGATAATCCGCAATTTGACAGGCGGAGAAGTGATACCGCCTGTGAAGAAACATTATCATAGGCGGTTTTTACTTATGTTAGCCGTCTGTGAAGATAAGTTATCACAGGTGGATTGTGCGACATATATATCCGCATGTGATAATTGTCTTATCACAGGCAGGTCTTGCAGCATAACTAATCGTCTGTGATAATGGTGTTATCACAGGCGGATGTTGACCTACATCAAGCCGCCTGTGAAGACCTTTTACCACAACTGGTTTCTACTTTAATAATAACCGCCTGTGATAATTAGGTTATCACAGATGGTTCTTTACTTGTATCTAGCCGCCTGTGATAATTGTTTTTCACAGGCATGCCTAGTCGTTGGTTAATAACCGCCTGTGATAAGGTATAACCTATGCAGTACTACTGCTGTTATTTTTAATTTCCAGGTCAATTCAATATAATCACACAACAAACATCAACAATATCATCACAGAACAGAAGTTAACAATATTATCATCACAAAATTCAATTTCACTAAAACAATATACATATGTACAAGTTACACATACAATTCATCTCATAGTTTACAAGTTTTCACTAAAAACTGTTTCTATTGGCATAGTCGCAAAGTTCTGGCACATCAGCTGCTGCACCATTCTAATCAAAGAACTTTCTTTGTTTGTGCAAAATTTTGCGACGAATGAACTGACAGAGTTCAAAAGCAATCCCGTCGGCTCCTCCATCAGGAATACTTCTACAAACCGGCCATTCTTCGTTCAGATTTTTTGTGTGCTGCAATATAACACATAACAAGATTTAGAATGTGTTGGTTTGAACAATGTCAAAGTATAGATCAAAGTGAGAGTATACAGGAATTTAGATGGTATTTTTGGAGCAGTTGTACTATGAGCAATTGAATTTTGAAGTTGGAATCAAAATATGAAAATAATGTTTCTGGTAATATTGAACAGCAGAGAATATAAGTATTAAACTATGCTAGTTACAATGAAAATGAAACTCAAAAGTAAGAAAATAAGGTATCGATATTAAGGATAACTTACATCCTCACGATTCACTCTATATACACTGGCGGTCCGAAGATGCTCGCATACATAATACTCGCATAAGACACTCCCAGCAGGTTGCTTCGGACAAGCATAATACGTTTTAATGTCCAATGTATTTGTATTGGAAGGTCTCTCACCGCCAAGCTGTTCCGCGTAAAACCGCCAAATGTTGTAATACAAGAAATGTCATATAAAACTTGTCAACACATTCTAAATATGTGTAAATTAAAATTATTGAATAAACATACAGTTTCAAAATGGAAAGAAAATCTTTATAACGATCTGGTGGGAAATCGGCCGAGTCCAAGACTGTTTCCTTTCCCTGCGTTGGCTTGATGAAGATCATTATGTTGTGATCACTGCAAACACACAAACACACGTGTTAACAATTACCAATAACTGCTATTTCAATGTCATGTGTCGAACTTACTCGAAGTTGTACAGAGCCTTTACGAGGTCCTTGCTGTCTCTGACAAAGTTAAACATTACATGTCCTATGTAAGATGTAACTTCTGTCCTTTTATCCTTCTTAAGTTTTGCGATTGTTTTTTCAAAAAAAAAATCATGTGCTTGAACTGTTCTGAGTTTCAATCCGCCTGGACGTCGAATAGCGCCTTTGCAATCCTAGTAGGGTCAAGGATACCTGTCTTGCGCGCCAACTTTTCATTATCCATGTATTGCATCCTATTAAAGAAGTCTAGAATTGTTATAATATCTTGAAATACGTATGCATGTAGTAAGAAAAGCAAATACAAAATATTAGAGCACTTACAAGCACCAGACGAGTAGCAGGTTGATTTCGAGCATGCCCCGATGCAAAAGGGGACACAACTCTTCAAATAAAATGACTCGTCTATCTTCTCCGGTTCTCCAGAATGCTTCTTTTGGAATACGAAATGTGACGCAACTAAGACCATATCTTGTGCTAACAAGGATGTACCACTCATGCATTCTTCTGAGCGAGACGGGTTGTTTGCTAAGTTGTACGGATGTCATGAGCAGATTCCCATTCTCAAATTTAGGAGGAACATCCTCAAGCTTGTATATTGGAACTCCTGGTTTAACTAAAGCCGTCCGCCGATTATACATGACACCGTCTTCTTCCCACTCCTCGATATTTCCTAATTCTGGATCATGAGAAGAACGAGATGCACTCGATTTTATAATATTTTCCTTCATAGTTTCCAAATACTTTGACACTTCTGATGAATGTTTCTTATTTTCGTATGGGCTAACTTTGATAGGCAGTAATGATCGAGGAGTAGTCGTCGGAAGTTGGACACTGACTTGTTGAACCTGTTGTTCAACTGATTGCTCTTTACTCTCAGCAGCTAGCTCTAGTACTACTTCAAGTTGTTGCTCAACTGGTTGCTCTTTACTAGCAACAACTTACTATGGTACTGCTTGAAGCTGTTGTCCAACTTGTTGCTCTTGGATATCTTTACTAGCAAGGTTACTATCATTCTTGTTGAGACATAGGGGGAGTGGATCTTCCTGGACTGGGAGTGAATCTTCATGCACTTTTGCCTTAGAAGATGGGGTTGCAATATTTGGAGATGCGACGGGGCTAGAAATTGGCTCATCGTCCAACACGATATCGCGTCGGTGCCAAAGGATTAATCGGTTGACAGCCTGCCCCAGAGTCGCGATCCCCTCAGGTGTGACATGGTCTATTTCATAATCTTCATAATCATTATCAATGATCTGAAGAACTTGCACCACATCATAATACAACGGAAGTGGATTCTCGTTGAAGTCATGATCAGTCTTTGCCATAGCAGTGGCAACCTGTTTGGTTTTGTTCCCTGCTCTGTCTATCGAGACAAGAAGACGACAAGATTTGTCGTTAGCAATATCATCGACATGGAACTTATGGGTTGATCCTGAGCCTGACACAGAACCAACACTGCTAGGGTAGGCTGTTGGAGATACTAATTGCTCCTTTTGCACCGGAACCATCACTGTACTCGGTGCCACTAATTGTACCGATTGTCTAAATTGTACCATTATTTCTTGCATATTTTCTTTGACCTTTTGAGCAATCGTTTCATCAAGTGTTTTCTTAAACTTCTCACATCTTCTATACATGTCTTTATCTTTAGGGAAACCATCTAGCCAAAACATTTGAGAAGAGACCGCTCGAACCCGTCCGCTGTGTTCAGGGTTTCCTAAGATAGCGGTAAGTTGATCATTCTCCCTCTTCGGCTTGAAGAGACCCTTCTTTTGCTTTTCAATTACTTATTTCATTTTATCCTCTACTTCATTCAGAGAGTCGGGCTTTTCAAGTTTGACCTCGTCGGTCAAACCTGACCGAGCAAAGACCCACCGTTGAGTTCGCTCATCGCACCCTTCTAATGGGTGAGGATTGCCCTTAATGGTAATTTCGTCTAATATCTTATTCCATTTCTGGACTTTGGGGCCATATCCGGCAGACCCCAAGCAATGATGTTATTTGTTCTTTTTTGCAAGCTCTGACCTAGTTGCACTTAGAGCTTTAGCATCAGATGTGCTCTTTTGACGAACAAACTCTTGCCACTGAGCTTGTGTGATTTTTCCCATCTTCCTCGGGCTAGGCACCTTATCGGCCTTAACATAAGCATTCATTTCACTCTTCCAGCCACGAAACTTCTTGCCGCAAGAGATCAATGTTGCTTTCTTTACTGCTTCTTCTGTGCCTTTCGGGAACTTGAATTGTTTCTTTACCCTTTCCCACAACTCATTCTTGGTCTGCTCGGGTAATTTCCTCCAATTCTCGGTTGTGATCGGCACAACCTCCCTAACAAGAAGACCGTATGCATTACGGTACTTGGTAATTGAATCCAGTGGTTCTTGGGGAAGCCCACCTGGACCGACCCTTGTTATGTACATGATGCGGTCCAATGGACCCTTATTGGTACCTCGCTGCCCTCGTTTCCGCTTGAGTGAAGCTGATGATTCATTCATTGGAGAACCTTCTGCTGTTTTAGGAGCCGATGTAACCTCATTGTCTTCGCGATTAATCTAGGTAAAAAAAAATTATAAGACTTCGTATACTTAACAACCAACATTAACTTGAACTGCTGAAGTTAAGATTCGTGATCCATACCTCGTCGGCAGGATCACATTCCGGGTCTAGATCCACTGAAGTCTTTTTAATTTTTATATTCGGAAAAGGATCCGATGGACTGTGATAGGAGCCTGAACTGCTGGAGTCAGTAAACTCCATATTGTCTTCTTTATTGTTACTACCAGGACCAGTCTTCTTAGAGCTTTCCATGCTAGATCTAATAAGATAAAAAATCTAATAAATGGCATATTAACTCTACATGAAGTGTTGCATGAAGAAAAAGATGGAAGTATTCTAGGATTTGATAAGGCATTCTAGGGTTTAAGGCGACTGACCAAAAGGTTCATATACATTGCGAGGGTGACAAGCATGTTAAAGTTGCTCACCAGCAATGACAATTTTATCTTCTTATTCTAAATAGGCTAGCTTCGTTCAGAATGGCGACCACGTTCTTGTGGTTTACTAGGCAGCACCTAGCTCCAGACCTATAACTGATCAAGCAAGAGACTGGCAGCAACAACAACAACTAGCAATATCACTTTACACCGACAACCCAAGGCATTCTTGTATCATAGAGATTGGCAGCATATGCTCAGACTCCATCGCCACACCTAGTGGTATCTAGATATGGGCGTGAGGATGCTCCTGGCATCACAAATGAGTTGGCCAACAACTTGTTTGGCTTCAAAGCTAAATATAGCATAACTTTGGTAGCACAGATTAGCTACAATTGCTCAAATGAAGCTGATGGAGCCACAAGTGCAGACATTTTTGGTAGCACAGATTAGCTACAATTGCTCAAATGAAGCTAACTTTGAGAAATAAAAGCAAACTTAGCCAAACTTAGTCTAGCATAGCTAACTCTAAGCAAAAGTAGCCAAATATATCTAAATATAGCATAACTTAGTCAAAAGTAGTCAAGTATAATTATATCTAATGTAACTTAGCCAAAATTAGCCAAATTTGCTCAACTTAACCAAATATAGCTAAATCTTGCCCCTAATAGAGAATTATGTGGCATATGCAAGGCCGATGATAGAAATAGGGAATATACTATTGTTACTAACTACCAATTTCACAGTTTCAGACACACATAACCAACTACCAATTTATCATGATATAACCTTCCACATAAATCTTGCCCCACCGAAACCTAACCAAAGATGCCATCGAACTTGACAGTTTTTCGAATTCCATCGAACCCTAATCAAGGATGCCTACCATTTTCCAATTCCCGAACCCTAACCAAGGATATGCAAGGCGGCGGCGAGGGCGGTGAGGGAGGCGGCACAGCGAAGGAAGATGGAAGGTCGAAGGGTTTAGGGTTTACCTTGAAGGTCGGCGGCGACGACAATGGCTTCGCTCGGCGTACCTGGAAGTGACGAGGGCGAAGCTCGGCAGCGACGGCGAAGCTCGGCGGCGACGGCGGTGAACACTTGGCGGCAAACAAAATTTTGGCAGCCTAACGGCGTCTAAGTGTTTCGCCCGAGTTAGGTTTTCCTAATGCTGCCGAGGGGTATATATAGACTCCCATTTTCTCAGGTGGATTTTAAGTATCGACCGTCTGAGAAGATGGTTACCTTAGGCGGGTTTTACTTACCAACCGCCTGAGAAGATAAGATTATCTCAGGCTGTTGGTAAGTAACACCGGCCTGAGATAAACTTCTTCTCAGGTGGTTATTAAGTACCAACCACCTGTGAAGATATTTACTTCTTTTTAATTAATATTCTTGATTAGATGTGGGTCCTTTAAAAAGGCAAAATTCCACTTTCTTGTAATATTATTGATAAGTAAAGGTTACCATTAAATTTCACTTCATAAATCCTTTGAAATTGGTCAGAACATAAAAAACATACAACAAATGCTATTTTTCATTTTTCTATCTTGATGAATATAATGCTTTTTTCATTTATTTTTTCAGTGGACATTTTCACTCATCATACCAACCTCTATGAATTTTTTTCAGATTTTTTTAAAATTTTTTTTGAATCAATGTGTGTTCGTAATTTGATGAATGCGTCATATGTATATGAGCATTTAGTTAGAATGATGGATAATTTAACGTTTGACATGTTGGAATGCTTTTAAAAAAATTAACAAAATTCATACATGTATAAATGATACAAATATGTTCATACAAACAAATTTGAGTGAAGGATCTTTTTTTTATGAGATACACAAATGTGAATAATATGTGAGTAGAAATGAATTTGATATTTACCAAAACATTACAATGTCAGCTATACAAGTTTTAAAATATTTTGCTCAGTTGGTAGATGTTAATTTTATACAAATGTAGAAGAAAGAATCATCGAATTTAGACACAATTTGCAGAATCTAAACATGTTTGAGTATTTATATTGGAATCTAAATAAAAAAGAAGCAAGGGATAAGGAAACTGAAGAACAATATCGGACATTATCTCAGGCGGTTGGTAAGTAACACCCGCCAGAGATAAACTTCTTCTTAGGCGGTTGGTAAGTAAAACCCGTCTGAGAAAAATTTAAACACCGCCTGTGAAAAACGGACGCCTACATAAAGACCCCTCACCTACAGACATGTCAACGTCCGTATGCGACCTTTCTTTTCCCCGAGGCATGACCTTTTAATGCGCGGTAAACCAACTGCTCCACGCGTCCCTTATTAAAGACACGCCATCACTCTTTAGTTCTCCACAAGCGCGTCGCTCACTTTGAATCATCTTCTTTTTTTCGTCTTTCTCCGCTCCGACAACCCAACACCACTATGGCCGACCTTCTGCCGCCAAGCCCTCCGAGGGAGCCACCATGCAAGAAACAATGTTGCAGCACCCCCGAGGGGATCAACACCCAACAGCGCCTCCTCATAGCGTGAGAGGCGTACAACAATACGTCTCGTGCCATGAGTGCCTTGGGGATGGGTACCCTTCCAGAATATCCTGGAATGGGTACTACCGTCGGCCACTACCTCTACGCCCTTACGGGGGTGGCTGATCGTCTCGACATTCTGTTCGCGACGATGGCCCAGGTTCTTGGCCCCGAGGGCCGCAGAACGCTGGTGGAGGCGACGGCTAGCAACCTAGTTCTCGGGATTGCACCGCCGGTGCAGCCGGTGCAACCGGCCCTGTCTCCTATTGCACCGGTGCCAGAGTCGCCGTCGGAGGACGAGGAGGAGGAGGAGGAAGAAGAGGAGTAGGAGTAGGAGTAGGATTTAATTAGTTTTTCTTTGTTGTTTTTAGTTGCTTCTGTTTTGTAAATATTGTTAATGAATAAAATCTATCTTTGTTCATCTATGTGATTGAATATTACTTGTGTATCTTGTGTGTTCTTTTGTGAGATGTGTAATTAAATATTGTTAATGAATGAATATATTGTGTGTTCTTCAACTGTGTGAATGAATGAATGAATGTATAGTGTGTTCATCGTGTTCCTCAGACTCGGGTATCATAAGGTAATTATCTCAGGCGGTTGGTAATTCAAACCCGCCTGAGAAGAAGATTATCTCAGGCAGTTGGTAAGTAATACCCGCTTGAGATAAACATCTTCTCAGGCGGTTATTAAGTATCAACCGCCTGTGAAGATATTTACTTCTTCTTAATTAATATTCTTGATTAAATGTGGGTCCTCTAAAAAGGCAAAATTCCATTTTTTTGTAATATTATTGATAAGTAAAGGTTACCATCAAATTTCACTTCATAAATCCTTTGAAATTGGTCAGAACATAAAAAACATACAACAAATGCTATTTTTCATTTTTCTATCTTGATGACTATAATGCCTTTTTCATTTATTTTCAGTGGACATTTTTACTCATCATACCAACCTCTATGAATTTTTTCAGATTTTTTTTAAAAAATTAAATCAATGTGTGTTCATAATTTGATGAATGCCTCATATGTATATGAGCATTTAGTTAGAATGATAGATAATTTGAAGTTTGACATGTTGGAATGCTTTTAAAAAAAATTAACAAAATTCATACATGTATAAATGATACAAATATGTTCATACAAACAAATTTGAGTGAAGGATATTTTTTTAATGAGATACACAAATGTGAATAATATGTGAGTAGAAATTAATTTGATATTTACCAAAACATTACAATGTCAGCTATACAAGTTTTAAAATATTTTGTTCAGGCGGTAGATGCTAATTTTATACAAATGTAGAAGAAAGAATCATCGAATTTGGACACAATTTGCAGAATCTAAACATGTTTGAGTATTTATATTGGAATCTAAATAAAAAAAGAAGCAAGAGATAAGGAAACTGAAGAACAATATCGGGCATTATCTCAGGCGGTTGATAAGTAATACCCGCCTGAGATAAACATCTTCTCAGGCGGTTATTAAATACCAACCGTTTGTGAAGATATTTACTTCTTCTTAATTAATACTCTTGATTAAATGTGGGTCCTTTAAAAAGGCAAAATTCCACTTTCTTGTAATATTATTGATAAGTAAAGGTTACCATTAAATTTTACTTCATAAATCCTTTGAAATTGGTCACAACATAAAAAACATACAACAAATGCTATTTTTCATTTTTCTATCTTGATGAATATAATTCTTTTTTCATTTATTTTTTCAGTGGACATTTTTACTCATCATACCAACCTCTATGAATCTTTTCAGATTTTTTAAATTTTTTTTGAATCAATGTGTATTCATAATTTGATGAATGTCTCATATGTATATGAACATTTAGTTAGAATGATGGATAATTTGAAGTTTGACATGTTGGAATGCTTTTAAAAAAATTAACAAAATTCATACATGTATAAATGATACAAATATTTTCATACAAACAAATTTGAGTGAATGATCTTTTTTTATGAGATACACAAATGTGAATAATATGTGAGTAGAAATTAATTTGATATTTACCAAAACATTACAATGTCAGTTATACAAGTTTTCAAATATTTTGTTCAGGTGGTAGATGTTAATTTTGTATAAATGTAGAAGAAAGAATCATCGAATTTGGACACAATTTGCAGAATCTAAACATGTTTGAGTATTTATATTGGAATCTAAATAAAAAAGAAGCAAGAGATAAGGAAACTGAAGAACAGTATCGGGCATTATCTCAGGCGGTTGGTAAGTAATACCCGCCTGAGATAAACATTTTCTCAGGCGGTTATTAAGTACCAACCGCCTGTGTCGGCGTCCGTGCGCGACCTTTCGTTTCTCCGAGGCGTGACCTTTCAAATCGTGGTTGGTAGATATTTACTTCTTCTTAATTAATATTCTTGATTAAATATCTTCTCAGGCGGTTGGTAAGTAAAAGCCGTCTGAGATAAAGTTAAAACCCGCTTGTGAAAAACCGACGCCTATATAAGGACCTCTCACCAAAGTCAAAACGCAACCCTGGAGAATTTATATCGATGCCGCAAGGCTGTTGAATTTCCCCTGCGCCGCGCCGCCGCTCCGCTGCCCAGCCCATACTGCCGCTTCGCCGCTCAACCCCGCACCGCCACTTCTCCACCCAGCTGGCCCACCATGCTCACGCCTCCCCACCGTGCTGACGCCTCTGCAAGGTAAATGTAGTTTCCTTACTTTTTCTTTGTATATTTTAATTAGCTGATAAGCTATTAGTTTTGTGTGTTCTGATATATGGATTCTGTCCTTTTGCATGTGTAAGGACTGTATGGATTGTGTTCTGGTATATTGATGTATGGACTATATGGATTGTTTCCTTTTTGTGTGTTCTGCTAGTTTGGTCTTTTATATATTGATGTATGGACTATATGGATTGTTCCCTTTTTGTGTGTTCTGCTAGTTTGGTCTTTTATATATTGATGTATGGACTATATTGTAATAAGCTTATTGCAGTTTGTACCTATTATGTGACATGAATATGATGTTTAATTAACAGATACTATTGTAATATATATAAGATGCATGAAGTTTACCCGAACTTGTAATTGTAGTTTTATGTGTTTTTCCTTTTCAATATGCTACTTGTGTGTGTGTACCTCCTGCTTGCATATATTTCGAAGGAGTGATTAGGGTTAGCTTTCTAGGGAGATGGTTTTATAACTCACCCATTTAGTTACCATCGTTGGATGGGATCCGATGTCAAGATATAACGGATCGGATCCCACCCAGACCTAGCCCATGTTGTTGGGCCTGTTTGCCCCACGACTTCAATCCTTCACCCCCGATTGCTATTCTCGACGCCTTCCACTCCGTCCGCCTCAAGCTGCAGTAGGGTTGGGCATTGGCGACCATACCTTCTCGTTGCTAGGTGACATCAATGGTGGCAGGGTGCAGAAGCCAGCAACAGGGCCATCTACAAGCGGCAGCGAGGTCGTTAAATGGCACCGGGGGTGGAAGGCGGCACCGGGGCCAGCTGCAGGTGGCAACAAGGATAGAGACAGTGTTGGAGGCACCGGGGCCAGCTGCCGGTGGCGGCGAGACCGAAAGACAGAGGTGATGGCCGGAGCCGCGGGCGACGGCGCGCGGTGGTCGGTGGAAAGTCGGCGGCAGTCACCGAAGTGGCGAAGTGGAGCTGTGCCACGCTCCAGCAGCGCGCCTCTCCATCGTGTTACTTCTTCAATGCAGTATCACAAAAGGTGATAGCACGTAAAGATTTAGACTATTTGAAAACATACATCGTCGAGACAATGTACAAGCTTGAGATGTGTTTCCCACCATCCTTTTTTGATATGCAAGTACACCTAATCATACATCTTGTTGATCAGATAAAAGCATTGGGGCCACTATATTTACATCATATGTTTTTGTTGGAGAGATATTTAGGAGTATTAAAAGGTTATGTGCGGAACCGTGCTCACCCATAGGGTTCAATTATGGAAGGATACACCACTGAAGAAGTGATTGAGGGTTGCGCTGATTACATCAAAGATGGAAAATTGATAGGTGTGCCTATACCGGTACATGAGGGTAGACTACGTGGGAGAGGCAAAGTGGGTAAGAAAACTTTTATCATTCAAGATTACAAGAATGTACACCGTGCACATTTTGGTGTACTACAACAGCTCGCAATAGCTGAGTCGTACATCGAGGAACACCAAATTGAGCTTCGCGATAAAAACCAAGACCGCACAGAGGACTGAATCATGAAAGAGCAAAGAAGATGTTTCACTGAATGGTTAATGTACAAAAATATACCATACGGAAACACTATAGAAGAGGCAACAATGAAGAAGTTAGCTTCTGGCCCATCTTCTTTGGTGACATCATGGCAAGCATATGACATCAATGGTTACACATTTTACACTAAAGAAAAAGACGGTAAGAGTGTTGCACAAAATAGTGGTGTTCGTATTGAGGATTATGATTCACAAGGGCAGAAGACCACATACTTCGGGTTCATAGAGGAAATATGGGAAATCGATTATGGCAAAAGAATGGTAATGCCCGTATTTAAGTGCCAATGGGTCAAACATCCTGATGGTGTGAAAGTGGACAATTACGGGCTGACACTGGTAGACTTGAATAAAGTGGGTTACAAAGATGACATGTGGGTTCTCGCCGATAATGATGCACAAGTTTTTTATGTTCAAGATCCAGAAACTGAGAAGATGCACAGTTGTTTCTGGAAAGCAAAATATTGTTGGGGTTGAGAATGTGGGAGATAATGAAGAGGAATATAATCAGTATGAAGAGATGTACCTTTTCACCGAACCAGAAAACATCAAGCGCGTAGAGAGAGGCAATAAAAAGAATTTGAAACCCTATATGCGAGAAGATGTCAATGCTGGAAAAAATGTATATAGCAATGCGAGATGATATATATTGTATATATTTGTATCTTCTGAAATCAACTTAGAACAATGTTCTATTTTAGCTTTAGATAGCATGTTTCGAACATTATTAAATTCAGCTTCTGTTTCGAGCTCCTGTCAAGCTAATCCCTTGAAAGCAAGCTCTTGTAGATGCAAGTAACACCCGAGACTCATCATTTGGATTGTTAAAAGCTTCAATTGAAGTCTGACGATACTTTCCATCCATTTGAGGGCTTGTTTGGATAGGAGTACACCCAAACAAGCTCTGCAAGATTTCTTTCTCTTCTCTCCATTTTGATAACTTATGAAGATGCTACTTTGTCAGTTCTAATGGCTGAATATATTGACTACAAATCAGTATCATCTCTCTTAGTGCTTTACACAAGCGACAAAACGTACAACTTCAATCACAAATCTTGTTTGTACCATTTTCATAGAGATTTGACCTTAATCTTTCAAGCATAGATTTATCAATAATTGAAGCTTCCTCATCAGACATGTTAATGACAGTTACAATGGAAGGGTGTGTCAAAGCTAACGAAATCTCAACGGGACTGGAGACAAAGAGATGCTGCATATGATTGACAATGTCCAGGTTAGACAACATGAATCTATGATGACAGCCTTCAACAACATGCAAAGTGATGCCAAGGTTACGCTTGCATCAACCAAGACATGTTGTGAGGGTATAACACTTGTTCGGGCAAGCATAACCTTGGCCAAAATCAGAAATCACGCCACCGTTGATTACTCTGAAGGCGCCATGGATTACTCTGAAGTTTACCGAGTACGCACGGAGAAAACTTCAGAGTAATCCATGGCAGCTTTAGAGTAATCCACGGTGGCGTGATTTCTGATTTTGGTCAAGGTTATGCTTGCCTCAACAAGTGTTATACCCTCACAACATGCCTTGGTTGATGCAAGCATAACTTTGGCATCACTTTTCATGTTGTTGAAGGTTGTTATCATAGCTTCACGCTGTTTAACCTAGACATTGCCACTCATATGCAGGATCTCTTTATCTTCAGTCCGATTCAGATATTGTTAGCTTTGACACATTCTTCACTTATAACTGTCATTAACATGTGTGATAAGGAAGCTTCACTTATTTGATAAATCTATGCTTGAAAGATTAAGATTAAATCCCTATGAAAGTGTAAAAACAAGATTTGTGATTGAAGTTGTTCGCTTACTCGCTTGTGTGAAGTACTAAGAAAGTGGGTACTGATTTTTAGTCAATATATTTAGGCATTAAAACTGAGAAAGGAACATCTTCCTAAGTTTTCAAATGCACGGGGGAGGGGGGGGGAGAAATCGTTCAAACGGATGGGAAAAACCTTCCAAGGATCATCAGGCTTCAAATTGATGCTTTCAACAATTCAAATGATGAGCCACGGGTGTTACTTGCATCTACAATAGCTTGTTGTGTAAGGATTACCTTGACAGGAGCTTAGCAGCATCAGAGGCGGTTATTAAGTACCAACCGCCTGTGAAAAATTTATAAACCGCCTATGAAAAACTAACGCCTATATAAAGACCCCGCTGAGGCACGCCTCTGCCCAGTCCCACATCGCGCCACGAGGTACCTAAGTAAATTCGCATATTTTCCTTACTATGCATTGCATGCTACCTTTTCTTTGTATATTTTCATAAGCTGCCAGTTTTGTATGTTGGTATATAGATTGTGTCCTTTTGCATTTGTGTACATATGCGTTTGGACTCAATAATTTGGAAGTTTGGAAGTTTGGTCTTTCAGATAATGATGTCTCGGGCGTGTAGCCGATTGAAGGAGGAGCGCATGGCGTGGCACAAGAACCATCCCCATATATGTACATATGGCACACCAGTCGCATGGTTGTATATACATATGTATCTGCAATGGACTGATCAACTTAACTGTAGTTTGTTTTTCCGTCTTGTTTGTTTTTTGTATTTTCAATTTTTCTGCGTAGGGTTTCTCTGCGAAGCCTGAATCGGAAGATTTATTGAAGTGGCAGTGCATCGTCCCCAGTAAAGAAGGGGTAAGTCATGAAGAACAAGCACAATATGAGTTTAACCATCATCCTCCTATTAATAAATTTCTTTTGCAGACTGAATGAGAAGATGGTTACTACCCCCTCACAATCTCCTTCTCTGAGGACTATCCCTTGGTGCCTCCAAGATGTGCCTTTATAAGTGGGTTCTTCCACCCAAATGTCCATCGTTCGGGAGCACTCTGCATCGAGATTCTTGATCAAGAGACTGTAAGATAGACCTATTTTGCTCATGTAATTAATACTTAATTGTTGTCGAACTTATTTGAACTGGTTTCTTATATTGCTTAAATTATATTTCGTAAATTATATTTTACAATCAAAACTATACTACTTGAAGTTCAGCGTTTGCTGCATCAGCCAAATGTGCCCGATGTTGAAAATGATTGCTATAATCTACTTATCAAGGTTAGATGACACTTTGACTTAGTGACCAATGTAGGTTATTCATTCCTCCAACATTAATTAATTTAAATAATGTCAATATTTTCAGGATCCAGTGGAATATAAGAGATGTGTTCGGGAGCAAACAGCATGGTACAATTTAGATTGATCGATGGGAGCTTCATCGTCGATCTACAATGAATGTAGCATGATTTTTGTTTTCTACTTGACAGGGCGCTTCATCGTCGTTGTTTGTAGCTGTTACAGAGAGATGCTCACTTAAACTTGTGGTTAGTGTGTAAAGATGTTATCTTTGAACAATTGTAAAGCCTCTAATAGTGTATTATCACAATTAAGCCAGCCTCACTGGTGATCGAGCATTTCCTATAATGCATTACTGTACTAGTATCCGCTCATCTGTGTTTTTTTCCTGATACAATTTTCCCTGCAACGACTATGTTGGAATAAATGGGCTTGGCCCATATAACATAATTAATTCCCAATAAATCTCAAAGGCCCATTAGGCCAAGAGGGAGTGATGCTAAGTGTTTAGTCCCACATAGTAAGTGGAAGTGGAGCAACCCCTACATATAAGGGAGGTTGCTCTTCCACTCCTTGAGTGAGAGAGAAGAGAGGAAGAGAGGGGTGGCCCACGCGCGCTCCTCCTCCTCCTCCTCCTCGCTCGCTCGCCTCGCCACGCCTCGCCTCGCCCCGCCCCGCCCCGCACACGCGCGTGCGCGTGTGTCTTCATGTGAATTCGAGCCTCGAGCCGAGCCCAGATTTTATATTTTTGCAGAAAATTAAATTGGGCTTTGGGCTTTTGGGCCTCTGAATTTTTGGGGCTATCGAGTCAAAGTCTAAGATGTCAGAGACGGATGCGGCTACGATTGCGGAGTCAGTTCGGATCTGGACCCTCCGGATCGCATACGAACCGCCTCCTGGAACTCTATAAATACGGGCGTCCGCGGTACGGCAGGGCATCCACGATCAGATAGTTCCCACGTTCGCGTTCCTTGCACCGCCTTCTAGTCTACTCCATCCCGAGCGCCGGCGTGCACCAACGATCGGGAGAGCAGGTCTCCGGAACCGCTCGCCCTTGCGATCCTGCACCGGGAGAGGGCGAATAAGGTTTTTGATAAGCGCTCCGCGCGACTGCTCGCGTTCTTCACCACGGCTCGTCTACCGAGGAGATCGGGCGCTACAGCTCATCGTCGTCACCAACGCCTACAGCGGCTGTTCGCCGTCGGATCTACAGCGGTGCATTCAGCTTCAAATCGGTACGCGTTATTTCTCGTCCCGTCTGTCTGCCGATCATTGCTGGTTTTCTCGTGTTCTTCCGGAATTATTCGGTAAATTGCCTCCTATTTTATAACAATCCAAAAACCTTAATAGGCAATTTCCTGAGTTGAACATGATGACTCTAGCCGATGCACTGAGGCCGGAGAAATTCTTTGGCGTGCACTTCAAGAGGTGGCAAGTGAAGGCCACGCTCTAGCTCCAATCGCTTAAGATCTTCTGGGTAACCGAGGGCAGGCCTCAAGGTCTTTTGTCTGTTGAAGAACAGACAAAGTTCGAGGAAGCCAATTCTGCACTGAGAGGATGCATCTTAAGTGTTCTTGATAATAAACTCTATGATGTCTATCTGACAGTCAGAGATGGGAAGGAGCTCTGGGATGCACTTAACGCTAAGTATGGTGCAGGCGATGAACTGTATATCATAGAGAATTTTCATGACTACAAGATGGTTAACAACCGTCCTGTAGTTGAACAAGCTCATGAAATACAGTGTCTTGCGAGAGAGCTCAATCTCCTTAAGTGTCCTTTACCCGACAAGTTTGTGGCTGGGTGCATTATTGCAAAGTTACCTCCATCGTGGAGGAACTTCGCCACAACCCTCAAACACAAGAGACAGGAAATATCAGTTGAAAACCTGATAGCATCTCTTGAAGTTGAGGAGAAGGCTCGGGCTAAGGACGCTACTGAGAAAGGGGGCGAGGGTCAATCTAGCGCCAATGCTAATATGGTGCAGAAACCCTATGTCAAGAACAAAGGGAACAAGTCTCTATTCAAGCCAAACAAAACTATTGCTTTCAAGAAGAAGAAGACAAACAAAGCTAATGATGGCTGTTGCTACACCTGTGGGGAGAAGGGACATATTTCTAAGAACTGTCCTGAGAGGGCAAATCGCAAAGGGAAAAAGAATGTCAACATCATGACATCCAGCAATGCAGATAGGTACGGTAATTCCTTTACTGTTCTTTCTGTTTCTCAAACACCATCTTGGTGGTTTGATACAGGTGCTAATGTTCATGTATGTTCTGACATGTCCATGTTTACTTCTTACCAGTTCGTTCAGGATTCCGCCGTCCCAATGGGGAATGGGTCACATGCTTCTATTCGTGGTGTTGGCACGGTCGATCTGAAGTTTACTTCGGGAAAGATTGTCCAGCTGAAGAACGTGCAGCATGTCCCTACTATGAACAAGAATCTTGTTAGCGGTACCCTTCTATGCAGAGATGGGTTTAAAGTAGTTTTAGAGTCCAATAAAATAGTTGTGTCTAAGCATGGATAATTTATTGGTAAAGGCTATAAATGTTGAGGCATGTTCCGCTTTTCTCTTTCGGAGTTTAATAATAAGTCAGTAAACCATATTTGTGGCGGTATTAATGATGATGCAAGTGTTTGACATTCTCGTTTATGTCACGTTAATTTTGGTTTAATGAATCAGTTGTCTAGTCTCAAATTAATTCCGGAATTCACTATTGTCAACGGTTCTAAGTGTCATAGTTGTGTGCAGTCAAAGCAACCTCGAAAGCCTCACAAGGCAACCGAGGAGAGAAATTTGGCACCATTAGAACTCATACACTCTGATCTATGCGAGATGAATGGTGTGTTGACAAAAGGTGGAAAGAAATATTTTATGACATTAATAGACGATTCTACTAGATTCTGCTATGTTTACTTGTTGCAAACTAAAGATGAAGCTTTAGACTACTTTAAAATCTATAAATCTGAAGTAGAAACTCAATTAGAGAGAAAGATCAAACGTCTTAGGTCAGATCGTGGTGGTGAGTATGTTCCCAAAATATTTGATGATTTTTGTGCAGAACGCGGTATTATACATAAGAGGACGCCTCCCTATTCACCCCAATCAAACAGGGTATCCGAGAGAAAAAACCGCACACTGTGTTACTTGGTGAATACCATGTTAGACACGTCCGGTTTATCTAAGACATGGTGGGGGGAGGCTCTATTGACTTCATGTCATGTCCTAAACTGTGTTCCAAACAAGAATAAAGAGAAAAACCCCTATGAGGATTGGATTGGGAGAAAACCATCACTATCATACTTGCATACTTGAGGATGTTTGGCAAAAGTCAATGTTCCAATTACCAAGAAATGCAAGCTGGGACCAAAGACAGTGGATTGTGTCTTTATAGGATATGCTCATCGGAGCATCGCATATAGATTTTTAGTAGTCAAATCTGAAGTACCTGATATGCATGTTGATACTATTATGAAATCTCGTGATGCAACATTTTTTGAGAATATTTTTTCTATGAAAGATATGCATAACACTGCTAGGATATCTTCTGAAATTTGTCCTGAATCCACCACAACTAGCGAGTTTCTTGATACACCGTTTGAGAATATCCCAGAGGAGGAACACAATGAAATAACTCATTCAAGTAAGAGATCATTGGAAAATCCTTCGGTGATGATTTTATTGTGTACCTTGTGGACGACACTCCTAGATCCATAGTAGAGGCATATGCATCACCTAATGCAGATGACTGGAAAGAAGCAGTTCATAGTGAGATGTACTCAATTCTTTCCAATGGAACCTGGGAGTTAACTGAACGTCCATACGGGTGCAAACCAGTAGGCTGCAAGTGGGTGTTCAAGAAGAAGCTCAGGCCTGATGGTACTATTGAAAAGTACAAGGCGAGACTAGTTGCTACGGGCTATACTCAAAAGGAAGGTGAAGAGTATTTTGACACCTATTCACCTGTCGTCAGAATGACGACAATTCGTGTACTACTTTCTCTAGCTGCCTCTTATGGTCTAATCATCCATCAAATGGATGTGAAGACAGCTTTCCATAATGGAGAGTTGAAAGAGGAAATTTATATGGAACAGCCTGATGGGTTCGTAGTAAAAGGTGAAGAGACAAAGGTGTGCAAATTGTTGAAATCCTTGTATGTCCTGAAACAAGCACCTAAACAATGGCATGAGAAGTTTGATAGTACTTTGACTTCTGATGACTTTGTCATTAATGAGGCTGATCGGTGCATGTACTATCGCCATGGTGGGGGCGATAGCGTTATATTATGCTTGTATGTGGATGATATACTCATTTTTGGTACGAGCATTAATATAATTTCTGAGGTCAAGTCTTTTCTATCAAAGTGTTTTGATATGAAAGATCTGGGAGAAGCTAATGTTATTTTGAACATTAAGCTGAATAAGGATGAGAGTAGAATTACTTTAAGTCAATCCCACTATGTTGAGAAAATTGTGAGCCGGTTCGGCTTTATGGATAGCAAGATTTCTCCAACGCCTCATGATCCCAGCGTGATACTTAGAAAGAACAAGAAAGAGTCAAGAGATCAACTCAGATATTCTCAGATGATCGGTTCACTCATGTACCTAGCTAGCGCAACCCGTCCTGATATCTCGTTTACTATGAGCAAACTGAGCAGGTTCATGTCAAACCCGAGTACAGATCATTGGCATGCACTTGAAAGGGTTATGCGCTAACTGAGAGGTATAATGAGTTATGGAATTCACTATACTGGGCATCCGGCCGTGCCTGAGGGTTATAGTGATTCGAACTGGATCTCTGATGTTGATGAACTCTATGCCACGAGTGGATATGTGTTCACTCTAGTTGGTGGCACTATATCATGGAGGTCTTGCAAACAGACCATTTTGACGAGGTCAACCATGGAAGCAGAACTCACTGCTTTAGAGACAGCCACTGCAGAGGCAGAATGACTGCGAGAGCTCTTGATGGATTTGCCTATAGTTGAGAAACCATTGCCGACAATCCTTATAAACTGTGACAATCAGACGGTGATTGCCAAAGTGACCAGTTCTAAGGATAATGCAAAATCATCAAGACACGTCAAGAGACGTTTAAAATCTGTCAGGAAAATGAGAAACTCCGGAGTTATTACTATTTCGTACATACAAACAGACAAAAACCTGGCAAATCCCTTTACGAAGGGTCTATCATGTAATGTGATAGAAAATGCATCGAGAGAGATGAGTTTGAGACCCATTGATGAGACACCATAGTAGTAACCCAACTTATGTGATCGGAGATCCCATGAATTAGGACATGGGAAAACAAGCTAGTGGTTCACCGAGGAGAGTACTTCCTTTATACTCTCTCTATGTGAAGATGCACACTTGTACTCTCAAACTGTAAGGCAAGTTGGCAAATTGCCTTAATGTGTTTCTGTTGGCTATGTGTAGCAAAGATGTCGTCCTACAGGGCAGTCTTGAAGGAAACACACCTATATGAGCTCCGACTGTCTAACGTCGCAAGTTGTGAGATTTGGGTGATCTCTGTAAAGCTCGTGAAGATACCAGGGAGTACGACGTATATGCTCCACCCGCGGGGTAGACTATTGGTAGTCAAGTACTGGTAATGGTTTTTGGGTGAAGTCAGTTCACACAAAACTTGCAATTGAATGCATAGTCCATTGTTCAAGTTGTGACCTGATGAAACTTGAGGATCTAGGCAGAAGTTCAACTTCACAGTCTCTGCCGAAAACACTAGTATATCAAACAAGGAACGAGAATGACCTCTCTCCTAATGGCTTTGAGATCTGGTCGGGGATTGCTGGAATAAATGGGCTTGGCCCATATAATATTCAGAATTAATTCCCAATAAATCTCAAAGGCCCATTAGGCCAAGAGGGAGTGGTGTTAAGTGTTTAGTCCCACATGGGAAGTGGAAGTGGAGCAACCCCTATAAGGGAGGTTGCTCTTCCACTCCTTGAGTGAGAGAAAAGAGAGGAAGAGAGGGGTAGCCCACGCGCGCTCCTCCTCCTCCTCCTCGCTCGCTCGCCTCGCCACGCCTCGCCTCGCCACGCCTCGCCTCGCCCTGCCCCGCCCTGCACACGCGCGTGCGCGCGTGTGTTCGTGTGAATTCGAGCCTCGAGCCAAGCCCATATTTTATATTTTTGCAGAAAATTAAATTAGGCTTTAGGCTTTTGGGCCTCCGAATTTTTGGGGCTACCGAGTCAGAGTCCAAGTCGTCGGAGACGGACGCGTCTACGACTGCGGAGTCAGTTCGGATCTGGACCCTTCGGATCGCATACGAACCACCTCTTGGGACTCTATAAATACGGGCGTTCGCGGTATGGCAGAGCATCCACGATCAGATAGTTCTCACGTTCGCGTTCCTTGCGCTGCCTTCTAGTCTACTCCATCCCGAGCGTCGGCGTGCACCGACGATCGGGAGAGCAGGTCTCCGGAACCGCTCGCCCTTGCGATCCTGCACCGGGAGAGGGCGAATAAGGTTTTTGGGAAGCGCTCCGCGCGACTGCTCGCGTTCTTCACCACGGCTCGTCTACCGAGGAGATCGGGTGCTGCGGCTCATCGTCGTCACCAACGCCTACAGCGGCTGTTCACCGTCGGATCTACAGCGGTGCGTTCGGCTTCAAATCGGTATGCGTTATTTCTCGTCCCGTCTGTCTGTCGATCGTTGCTGGTTTTCTCGTGTTCTTCCAAAATTATTCAGTAAATTGCCTCCTATTTTCTAACAGACAACATACGGTTGTGATAATTGCAACGACTACATCCCTGTAATTTCAATAAAAACCGCTTGTGATAATTGAACAACTACATACGATTCTTAAACAATGACCGCCGGTGAAAATACATGATCTTCTCAGGCCGTTGTTAATGAAGAACCGCCTGTGAAGTTCATTACATTACAGGCTGTTATTAATTAAGAACTGCCTGTGAAGATCATGTATTTATTCAGGCGGTTGTTTCTTAAAATCCGCCTGTGATGTTTTATTGCAGGTGGTTTTTAAGTAATAACCGTCTGTGAAGATCGAGTATTTAACCAGACAGTTGTTTTTTAAAAATCCGCTTGTGTTGTTCTTTCATCACAGACGGTTATTATATCATTCGTCATCAAAGTCGTATATTTTTAAGGACCGCATGTGTTTGAAAAATTAAAGCGCCTGTAAAAATGCTTTTTGTCGTAGTGACTGTCAAATTGCTCTTCAACTCGCATCTCCTGATGAAGGAAATCAATGGCATTGTCGGGGTACGGTAATAAGGAAGAAGCTGGCAAGAAACTGCATCCGAAGGAAGCACGTGCTGTGCTGGAGGGCGTGCAAGTGCTATTGCCGAATGAACTGGGGCTGTTGCTCAGATAAATAGCTAGCCGGGGAGGAGAGAGGGAACGGTAGTGCAATGCAAGTGCTCATGAATTGGGGCTATTGCCGAATGTATGTACTCCCTCCGTCTCGGAAAGTTTGTTGCTTTGTAGTTCATTTTTGAACTACAAAGCGACAAACTTTTCGGAACGGAGCGAGTACTTGTTTTTAATAGCATCCGGATCAGTCAATGAAACGAGTCAACAAAAGGACATATATATCCGGCTCAGTCTATGAAACGAGCGAGTCAATTAAGGGATATACCAATTAGGGGGTTAACATGTTAATAAATATTTATGACCATCCAATCAATCAGTCGTGGCTAAATTAGGATAGGTGAAAAATCTCTCCAAGATGCAATAAATACTCTTGAAAAAAACTCACGTTTTTATTCGTTTTTGTGCATTCACCTCTCTTAATCTTAGTCGTTAGTGACAGACCGAATGATCATAAATGTTTAATAGCAATGTTAGCACTGTAAACCTATTTTACACTAGAAATGTACTTATCAACTACATATATATTTGAAATCAATCAACTGCCACGATAGTGACTATATATATCGTACTACTGTTAGAATTAATGAGCTTGATCTAATAATAATTCAGAAATAAATCCAAAAAAAATATCTCAAAAGCCTATTAGGGCAATAGAAAATCTTAAAGGCCCATTAGAGCAATAGAGAGTGGTTCTAAATGTTTAGTTCCACATGAAAAGTTGAAGGGGAGCAATCCCTATATAAAAGGGAGGTTGTTCTTCCACTCCTTGAGTGAGAGAGAAGAGGAGAAGAGAGGGGTAGCCCACACGCACTGCTCCTCCTCCTCCTCGCTCGTCTCGCCCTGTACACGCACGCATGTTCGTGTGAATTCGAACCGAGCTCAAATATTATATTTTTGCAAAAAAATTTAATCGGACTTTTGGGCTTCCAAATTTTAGGCTTCTGAGACTTAGTCCAAGTCGTTGGAGACGGACACGTCTACGACTATGAAGTCGGATCGCAACCGAACCGCTTATGCGGAACTCTATAAATACGAATCTGAATACGAGCGTGCACAGTAGGGCAGATCATCCCACGATCAGATCGTTCCCACGTTTGTGTTTCTTATGTTGCTTTCTAGTCTACTCTATCCCGAGCGTCAGCGTGCACCAGCGATTGGGAGAGCAGGTCTTCAGAACCGCTCGTCCTTGCGATCCTGCACTGGTAGAGAGCAAATAAGGTTTTTGGGAAGTGCTCTGCGCGACTACTCGTGTTCTTCACCACGGGTCGTCTACCGAGGAGATCGGGCGCTGCTGCCCAACGTCGCCGCCAACGTCTGCACCAACGGTTCGTCGCTAGATCTACAACGGTTTCTTCGGCTTCAAATCGGTACGCGATATTTCTCGTCCTGTTGATCTGTCGGTGTTGATCGTTGTTGTTTTCGTGTGCTTTTTCCAGAATTGTTCAGTAAATTGCCTCGTATTTTCAAACAATCCAAAAACCTTATTAGACAATTTTCTAAGTTGAACATGATGACTTTAGCCGATGCATTGAGGCCGGAGAAGTTCTCTGGTGCGCACTTTAAGATATGGCAAGTTAAAGCCACGCTCTGGCTCCAGTCCCTTAAGATCTTTTGGGTAACCGAGGGCAAGCGTCTCCCCCCTTGAGCTTGTGGGCCGTGACACTTTCAGACAAGCAGGCCCAGGTAAGATGGGTATGTTTCTTGCTCACGTTTTGGGCTAGTGTTGAGTTCAGGGTGCCTCCCTATCTGACAGGTCGTTGTGTTGCTACCTTGAACAAAAACATAGAGTGAGGGATGAATGACTCGAGACGGCTGACGTAAGTGTGTACTTGGGGGTCTTGCTCTCCCGACATCTCCAACTGTTCTTGTCCAGGTCTTAGCTTCGTGACTCCTTAGTTTCCCAGTGATAGGGTGGCTCTCGACCACTCGAGTTTACTCGTGACCAGGGAGCTATGATGATGTCCCCGGACGGATTTATAAAATTTGGACATTTGTGTCGTGATGTACGGATATCCCTGACTGTCAGTAGAGGATATGTTCTGGCCGCTCCAACAGATTGGTTCAACCTGGTTATACCTGAATTATTCGTTAATAGCTCGCCGAGCGTAGGATTTTTTTACCCTACTCTAGGACTTCCTGATCTCCTCACCCCTTAGGGCACACGAACGGCTCGCCGGCGAGGAGCATTTTTCGCCGCTAACAACCACACCTCGTAAGAGGCTCAGGGTTCGCCACGCGTTCTCGGCTAACAATGATGGGGCGCCTGCACCTCGTCTGAATTAGTTCGAGCCGCCAGTGGTCAGGCGTGTAGTTGAGTCAATACTAACACATTTTTAGCTCTTGTTTTTTAGGGTCCCCAGCTTGAGAGAAAGTTCAACCTACGAACAACTCTACGAAGACTCGAACGAAGGCTTGGGGCTACTGATAGAGTTCGGTACCCGGGGTACCAAACATACAGGACCCGACGGTACTTGACTACTACGTGGCTATGGACTGAAGTACTCTCCGGTCGAAGAGGAACCCGCCACCAACGCCACAGCCATCGGGGTATTTAACCCGCTTAAGTCCCGACCGAGAGGTCTGGCGGATGATTCCTCCCGGGCTCGAGCCCGGGAGAGGCGGGTAGTTGGGTGCGATTATGACGGACGGTGGGTGCGATAACTTCGGCAAGGAGAAGCACCCTGCGATGTGACCCGTTGCAGGATATGCCTAACATCTATTCCATCCATCGTCAGAAGGGCAGTAACTTTGCCATGAAGAGAGTGCCTTGGAGATCATGAAGAAGTCAAGACGAAAGCTTCTGACATACTGGATATATAAAATGAACACTGTAAAATCGACCTCACTATGAGGAATGTCGGATAGATAGGGTCGCCCCGTCCCCATATTAAAGGACCCTCAAGGCCTTCAGCGGGGGGGGGGGGGGATTCACTCTTTATTTGCCGTTACTATTTGTATTTTACTTTCCGCATTACCTTACGCATTTACTTATGCACTTTTTCCTTTGATGTTATTGCACTCTTTTCCTTTGACGCACTTGGGTTCGTGTTTTACTTTCTTACGCTATTGTCCATTTACGTTTACGAATTACTTTCGTACATGCTATTACATTCTTAGAATTCATATACTCGGGAAAGGATCGCTTGTAATATGTTCTCTCGCCTTTTGAGGTAACAAAGATCATGGAAGACTCCGCTGGATGTAGGGCCTTTTTTGCCCGAACCAAGATAAATCTCTTGTTCTTTGCAGGCTAGCCATACGGAGACCAACATGTTTTAATAAAATTTATACTAGTCGGTTTACGAAATGCCGACAACCATGTCCAATGATAATTATATCATATATAAAGAAGAAGAAGAGTTCAACAATGAGACAAAGTATGCATAAAAAAAGCAAAGGATTAGGAGAACAGATAGAAAAGCCAACACCAATGACCATAGAAACAAAGCACGAAAACCAAGCACTACAAGTCTGCTTGAGGCCATAAAAAACAACGAAAACAACAAACCATACCCTAAAAATAGAATACTCAGGCGGTGGCTGCATATACACCTACTCATGCATGCAACTCACTATTAAGAAAGACATTCTTTACATAAGCTTAGAGATGAACCAGTCACGAAAAGAGACCACAACAAGAAGAGTGTGAATAGAGATCATGTAAGTAACAGGAGCTAAGGTATCATCATTTCATGACCATACTGCTTCTAAAAGCCACGAGCGATATGGAGAGCTTTATAGCACTGAAGAGAACCATAAGAATAAGTCTTAACCTTATAAACCCACTTACACATAATAAGACGAACATGTGGTGCACAGGGTACAAGATATCACACTCCAATGTGGTCAAGAGCATCAATTTTCTCAATCATCACATGTTGTCATTCCTAATGAAGAATAACATTATGATATGAAGTCGACTTTAAAAGAACAGTAGCAGCTAAACTAGCAGGATAATACTCATCAGAAGGCTGACGAGGATGATGACCACATCTAAGGAGCTGCTCAGGTGAATAATCATCAAAAGAAGGGGGGCTCGATCGGAGAGGAGGGCTCATTAGGAGGTGACGTGAAATCTGGATAAGATGGCACACCTGCAGAAGATGGTGCATCTGAAGAAGATGGTATATCCGAAGAAGATGAAGCATCCAAAGAAAATGACACATTAAAAGAAGATGACACATCTAAAGGAGATGTATCAGAACAAGATGACATATCTGAAGAAGATGGTATATCCGAAGAAGATGAAGCATCCAAAGAAAATGACACATTAAAAGAAGATGACACATCTAAAGGAGATGTATCAGAACAAGATGACATATCTGAAGAAGATGGTCATGACACTGAACCTCTCAGACTTTATAAACGCATTTCTGGTTGGTGATGCTGAACCTTAGATTCATAAATAAATGAGTGAGTTTTGAGTTTCAGAAACAATCTACTGGACTTGGACAGGATTTGAGCTATCTGATTGGGTTTTGAAGTAGCCTTCCCAACCACTTATCTCCAGTTACTTCTGATGAAAGTGTAGTTTAATTAGTCCAGTTCGATTCAGTTTCAATCCTGTAGCTACATCGTTCCCATCGGTTGGTCCGTGGCGGTCTATTTGCACGGTATTAATCATAAACAGCAAGATCTGGATCATATCATGTTTGTGAACTGGACACGTAAGAAAGACACTTAGCATCTGGATGATCCTGAGCGTAGGACATGGAAGAAAGGTACTTCCCATCAGTTGATTTCAGCTGCACTTAAGTTCATCTTGGTAAACAGAGGAAATATCACACTCAGGAATCCACTGTCTAGAAAAATTGTTTTGGTAGGGGACGAGGCACACCCATCTCAGTTCTTGTTCCTGCCACCGCCGTCCTCATTGTTTAATTCATGATGCGTACTGCCTGCAAACTGTGTCTTTGTTCCCACCAATCTGAATATAGAAATCAAATGAGCAAATTTGCACGCCGGCAAATATGAGCTGCTACTCGAGTTGTCTGAGATCTGTATCACTCACTGCTGTGTGAATCGTCAGCGGCGGCAGCAGTGAGGAAGCATTCATGGTTTCGGCTCCTCTGCTGATACGTGCGTGATGTCCAGTGTCAGTGCGGCAACCAGGACCCACTGCATAGTGTACATAGTCTAAATTAACCTTGGAGTCTCGACCTTATAATTAGAAGGCAAACGAATATAGCTATGAAGGATTCCGGTCCCACCACTCCCAGCTGTTTGGGCACTTCCGCTTGCTTCTCGCAAATTGCACCTCTCATATTATATAAGTCGAATCGAACCACTTCTCTCTCTCTCTCTCTCTCTCTGAACACGCTAAGAAAGAAATTAAGCCATGAAGACGATCACCACTTGTGTGTCTCTTCATCATGCTCCTCCTCCTAGAAGCCTCGGAGCATCGTCAACACCTAGGAGTAGCGCGACGACGACGAAACGAGCTGACTGCAGCGTGGGGAGGAAGCACTACCATCATCGTCGTTTCTCCACGCCGGCACGAGCTGTCATGGCGAGGCCACAGGAGGAGGTCGTGGAGACAGCGGTAGCGGCGCCAGCAACGGCGAGGGAAACGGCGGTGGTGTACCACGACAACTGGTTCGACAAGCTGGCCATCGGGTACCTGTCAAGGAACCTTCAACAAGCTTCTGGTACTCTTGCGCGCGCGTTTTTTGTCGATCTAGGCCAGATTATTATTACGTTTGAAGAAGGCTAAGTTCTGGTGAAGAACACCATGCGCCATAATTCAGAAACCGTTCATATTTTGCTCCCTTTTTCTTAATTAATGCAGACATGTTTGTTGTTAAACTGTCATTTTTAATCGCGGTTGTCTTTATATATATGTATGTTTCTTTTGATGTGTTAGTATTTGGCCTGCTTGCATGTATGCTGGGCGTTCCTATGCCAGTTTTTGGTTTTAACGACTAGTCAAACACTACACAACCATCCATGTTGATCTTGAAAGCGACAGGACTTCCAACTTTTCGTTGTCCCAAACATCTATGGGTACCACAACATTCTTCAGTTCATGTTTTGGGGACGAGCAATGTCGTTCTGAAAGATAATTAAGTCGACATAAATAGTTTGGCCGATGGTTGATTCGGTTTCGACGGGAGGGTTAACGCGTGATAGATAGATAAATAACCTAAGAGGACCACGATAATAGACAGAAATAATTCGCCATAATAACTAGTTTAACAACGACTAGAAATATACCAAAACCTTGTTATAGTTGGATGCTGCATAAGGCACACACCGCCACAAATGGAAGTGCATCAGCTTATCGGGAACTAGGAGAGGTTACCAGCTGCATTCTAGGAATCTATGGTTTCAGTTTTTTTTTTTTGCACCAAGTCACCCACTGAAAAAGGACGAAAGGTAACGACATCATGCACACACGTCAGAATATCATGCACACGTCGTTAAAAAATCTGCTGACAAACTTTTGCCTGACTGAATCCGAAAAGGAGTAAAACTGGTGGCCACCTAGCTAGAGCTCAACCTAACGGCCGAGAGCAGCACAAAAGAACGTGACCTGTCAGCACAAATGTTTCCCATGCTTCCACGTGAAGAGGCCACCGGCCCATGCCTCATCCTGCAGGTCTCACATGTTGTTCATTGTAGTGGTCTTTGCCCTTACCGAGCCAACAATAAACCGTTCGATATTTCGTGTAGAGGTCACAGGTGGAAAGCATGCAAAACATATTATGCTCTACGGTTTAGTGATTGATGATGACAATAATAATAATAATAATAATAATAATAATAATAATAATAATAATAATATGAACAAAATATCTTCTACAGGGATGAAGAGCAGGAAGGACGGCTACGAGGGTTTCGTAGAGGCTGCTCTGGCCATCTCCGCAATTTTCAGAGTTGATAAGCAGTGGGAGATTGTGGCCGACACTCTCGAACGAGCATTTCCGAGCTACATCCTCACAGTGGCAAGTGCATTTTCACGGGTCCAAACTCCTGTTTCAAGTAGATATAAAATCCTTTAACAAGAAAAAAGGAACATGGAAGGCGATAGATTTTATCAAAACAGAAACTGTACCTCAGTTTGGATTGACATTGTTGTGTTGACGGGCAGATAAAGGTGATGATGCCTCCTTCGAGACTTTCCCGCGAGTACTTCGCTGCCTTCACCACCACATTCTTCCCTTGGCTGGTTGGACCGTGCGAGGTACATACATGCATACACGTACAACTTTTTTCTTGCAAATTTTTGTCATCCATATGATGCTGCAGTTCACAAAAATTGTAGCCTGAAGCAGGGTACTTTCACAAGAATGAAATCCATACTCATGCTTTTGGTGATGGTAGCCCTGCACAAAAGCAGTGCAATAATAATTACAATGTGCTCACGAATGGAACATGCTCCAACATACCTTTGTAAATAGCATCTTGTTTTCCGTGTATGCATTGTGATGAAATCATACGAGTAATCATTATGTCATGGGACAAGGTCAGGGAATCGGACGTTGACGGAAGAAAAGAGAAAAATGTGGTCTACATCCCCAAGTGCAGGTAATTCAAGAATCATCCATAAATTCCTGGCTGCACAACAGATGATAATGAATATAGATTCAGGGTTTTTTTGCATACTAAGGTTATGCAACTAATTTAAAAAAAAAATCAATTGTTGGACGTCATTTTTTTCGATGAATGTCGAGCCCTGGCTCACCTGTGATGTGACTCACTGTCACTCGCGCCCCAGTCTCCTTGCTCCTCTCGAGATCTCCTGCCCCAGTCTTCCGTCACACTGCCGCTGCATCGCTCCAGCTGTCCAGCAACTATCCCCACGACTCCATCTCCTCAGCGATTCCTGCCCTCCTAGAGTTGTGGCTTCACTGCCCGCAGTGAGGATAGACAATTCCAGCATGTTCATCTGTGATTATCTTTTCCTCTAGTTCTCAATCAATTTTTTTTTTTAAAAAAAAAAAAACTTCTGCCTCTACCCATCTTGGTTCTCATTTGATGGTCTGGTATGAAATTAGTTGCTCTATTTGACAACTGATCTCATTTGAGGCCCGATTTTCTCTCTTCTCTGATTCATGGTCTGATAAAGAAATTGGTTGATCTGAATTTTTCGATCTTCAATTTGAGTTCCCTAGTCGGATTCTTTTTTATGATGCTCATTACCGAGCAGGTCCATTGGAATCAAAGATTAGCTGAAATTTGACAGCTCTCCTAGCAAATAAGGTGACATTGTCGTATGTAGTCCTGACATGCTCACGACCTCGGCTGAATCGTTGCCCTCAACACTGGCTGGTCACCTTTTCACTGGCACCAGCCACTCTGCTTCTTTCTGTTCAGCTTGACATAAATGATTTCCACCTGACGCAAACAATCGTTTATCAGGGAAATAAATTAGAATGGCTCCATGTGCACTAACAAATACACATGTAGTAACCAAACAGGGCCTTAAGGTGTACAATGGTTAACCTGTTCTGCGACTGACAGCTTATGAATCTGAACCATAAATCAGTTGGATAAAACGTTTACAATGTACCCATGAGAAAAAAATACAATGTGTCAAACTTTGCTCAAGTAAAACCACTTGAAAAAGGTATTGAAGAAGGGCTGATATGCAATATGTGCAGCCAATGTTGTAATCATGGCAAACTGAAAATCTACTCATACTCCACAGAAACAGGTTAATGCAATATTCATTTTGTACCCTATCCATGTTAGTGCTCCATGAAAGAATTCTGGAAGAAAAATTACAGGAATACCGACAGATGCTGAATAGCAAGATAATGATATTGTTGCAGATCACTTTTTTTTTTCTTATCTTACTCTGACAGATTTCTGGAAAGCACCAACTGTGTTGGGATGTGTACGAATCTCTGCAAGATCCCATCCCAAAAGTTCATACGAGATTCATTTGGTATGCCAGTCTACATGTTTCCCAGTAAGTATTAATGAGTTGTATAGCTTTCACGTTCAATTTGGTAGAACCAAATAATCAAACTTCAGTCCGCATAATAAAAGCCAAATAAATTAATCGATTGTCAAGCCAGCATCATTTCAGTGCAGGGAAATATGTCCAAACCTGAATAGGGAATCTCTAACATCCTTGGTCACTTGCCTAATTATACTATAGTCAATACTGACAGTTGCCAAACCCAAGTGAACTCAGAATATGACCTTACTCTAAGTAGTGCTAGTGAAGTCTTTGTAAAATGGATATTTCATGTAATATGTCCACAGCTACATAACTATTGACTAGCTCTGAGATGGAATCTGAACTTTGAAAGCAACACATCAGGAATCTAACACAAAAATACAGAAGTTAACCTGATCTGTTAAATCTCAAGATCTTACCACACACATATATTGAGGTACTATGCCTTTTTTTAGGCATGGGAACCACGGGCTGCCATTTTGGGGACAGAAAAGATTGAAGTGGGCCAATATGTTTGAAGGTTATAGAGCAAACATAATCAAGATGTACATAGAAAATGGGATGGCTCCTACTTGATAGTGGGAAACTGCAAATAGCAAGAACAAGTTGTAGCTAGTAGTGTCTATTCCAACCATTCCACAATTTAGTGCTCACTGCTCAGCCAATACGGTACAGGCACCTTCACTTAACAGTGCAGAGCCAGTATGTTTCAATGATCAGTGCAATATTATTAGATCTCTTTTATGAGCAGCACTTGCTGTGTCTTTCTTGTAAAATTTTCAACCACACTAATCATAGTTTCTAGGTCAAAATATGTTAGACATTTAATGACATCAGCCCATATAATCAGGAGATCAATATCTGTTGGATTTTGCTAGGTGCAAGTTTAATCCTGTCAAGTGGCAAGCACTGAGATCAACCAATGAATCTTAGCTTCTGCTAATGGTCTACAGGATTACCTTCGCCACTTTCACTACCCCTATTTATTGCAAAGATTGTCTCCAAACCACACTAAAATGGCTCCATATACGGTTCCAAAAAAAAACAAGCCTTTTAAGCAGTTATTTTTCTATTTGACGATGGAAAATGAATAACATGTTATTTTCAAACAAGTGCTATACCAGAGCAGCGAAAAAGTAAGTACTTACTCGAACTATACAACAATGTTCAGATTTTGAAGACATGAGCTGTGAGATGATCTTTGGGCAAGAACCCCCTGAAGATGATCCAGCACTGAAGCAGCCATGCTTCGCGACAAAATGTAAGGCTGCGCTGAAATATCTCAAGGGAACATGTTTTTTCTTAAGTTCTTATAATCTCTGTTTAATATATTTGTAGGTATTGCAACGCAAAATCATCAGTTAAATTGCTCTATTTGATTTAACAGAAAGTGCAAATGGATAGACAAAAATCCAGTAAAAGGCCCACGGCTTCAACTTATTCTCTCAGGCAGAAGCATCGGTCCATACTCCATAGATTGTTTCTTCTTACGATGATATCAGAAAGCACTTCTAGTACTTCAGTTCTTACACCAAAGCTGTTAGGTAACCTGATGGACCATACAAATTAAGAGGGAAATGGAAGACACACTTGTGGGTACTGGGTAGTACAAAGTGTTTCAAGTGTTGTCCATGTAAGTTACATGGATTGAAAAGAAATTGAAAAGAACTATGCAATCCCCCATTCAGAAATTCTCATGGTCAATGAAGCAAAGAAACGTATACCACTGTTTGAGGAGCATGCTGTATACCTGTTAGACCGAAGTACCTCTTTTCTGCAGATTCATCTAATGGAAATGAAAAAAAAATGTAAGACTAGTACTGATACAGCTAAACGAATGTCAGTCATGGAAATATAACTACTGCTTCAAAATCAGATGCTTAGTCCTCGCCTACAATCAGGTGTTAGGCGCCACTGCTTTGTCTAGCCTATCTGATCAGCGATTAAGTGCTAGGCATTATCCGGATGCCAGCCTAGCACCTATCAATTCTTAACATATTATCCTTTCTTTTAATAAATCATTGACAAAATCAATCAGGATCTGCTATAAATCCTGTAGAGAAATCAACAAAAGCCAACATATGCTATAAGGAAATCATGTGAAAAACATAAGCAGCCGAAACACGGAAATATAGTGCAAAATACCCATGCCAGTAGTGCAAGTGCTGGTTATCCTGACCTGACTCTGCCGTGTTATTTGAATATATTCTAAAAGTGATCCAGATTCCAGATAGTGCCACGGTGGCACCTTGAGACCAGTAGATCCTACCTTTCTTCTATAATACTACCTCCGGTTTAAAATAGTTGTCGTTTCAGACAACAAATTGCAACTAAAAATACACTGTCCAGTGATGTCCAAACGACATCTATTTTGGACTGGAGGGAGTAATCAATAATGTTAAAGCTAAATTACTTTTTATTCTTTTTAGTCAAGTCTCCTGATTTACTATGGCAGTCTCTAGAATCAAAATGTGGAAAATATGCTCCTTCCTCTCCTGTTGGTGTATTTTTGTAATAGCTATAGCTAATAACTGCCTGGCCAGAGTGCTTACTGTTGAACAGTGGTTCTCAGACTCCGCTGGATTCGCATCCCAGCGCCGAGTCTGTTGCGCACTGCGCCGTACGCGTGGGGCCAGGCTGCATGGCGCCTATTGCGCGCATGCAAGGCGCACGTCCCACGTACATTGCGTGTGTCCGTTGCTGCTCAGCAGCTATCGTCGCCTATATGTATTGCTGTTCCATCGAATAAATTCGACGATCATCTTCTCACACTTACACTGTACTCCCTCCACCCCCAAATAAATGACAGTTTTTTGAACTACATAAATGATGTTTTTTGAACTTTTCTAGTTCAAGAAGCGTCATTTGCTTGGGGATGGAGGGACTATTAATTAATGACACTGCACTCTCTTGATGAAGCATGGCACACACGTTCTTTTGCACACACACATTCCACCGTTTGCAATTTGCAAATGCTAATTTTCATTTATACATCGTAACATATCAGCATTACTGCATTCTAGAGTACTGGAGATGTTTATCAAATAATATAACAGTTAGAAGGTTACTATAAAGTGCTTTACGAGGATCATATTGTGCAGGTGTTTTTACAAATTCTGTAGGTATAACACTTCATTTATTCGAAAATTTGTAAAGTATTAACTAATTCTTGCAACTAATGAACATTAAGTTGTAGGACTCAAGACCTATCTCCCTAATCTAGTTGTTCTATTTATTTCCTCCATGCCCTCTCTGTCCTACAATTACGGAAACAAAGAACATGAATGGCTTCAAATGTCATTCTTGGTGTCTAAGCACAGCAAGTAGTATCATATCCTCTTTTCCTATTCATTCCATTTTAATTTAACAACCAAAACATGTCCATCAGAATGCTTAATGCCGGTACGCTATACACTGAGATAATTACTCAATTCAAGAAATTGTTACATGAAATGGAATGTTAAGCGACAGTTACACTCAATGAAACTTAAGTTATACCTTCTTAGGACCTATTGCGAGCTTTAGCCAGTTTCAGCCCAGCTGCAGCCAGGTGTCAAGTCAAGTCCTCTTGACATTGACAGTCTTAAAAGATCATTGGCATCATCCCTTCTCCCAAATGAAACATAAATTTCAGCAAGCATCTTATAGTTAGCCCTATTTTCTGGATCCAAGGACATGAGATGCCTAGCTGCTGCTTCTCCAATCACCAAGTCTCCCCATGAACGGGAACCACTTAGCAATGTTCCCCACAACATGGAATTCTTTGCATGTTCAGAGTGAGAACTCTGTATCACGCGATATGCATCAGCCAAACGCCCACTCCGACAAAGCATATCAACAACACATGATACATGCTCAATATCCGGCTCGAGACCATACTGCTCTTTCATGCACTTGAGCAAGGCCATTCCCTCCTCCACAAGACCTGTATTTTTACAAGCCGACAACACAGCAACGAAAGTGTAGTTGTTTGGCTGTACATCTGCTGTCTTCATCAGCTCAAAAAGCTTAACAACTTCACTAGCTAGTCCATGCCATGCATATACTTGCATCAAAGAAGTCCACGAGACTGCATCCTTGTCCATAATCCCACTAAAGGCATCAACTGAAAGACAAAGACTCCCGCAGCGACCGTACATGCAAATAAGTGAATTAGCGATGGTGCGATTATTCTGAAAACCTCTTCTGACAATCTGAGAATGTGTTTCCATCCCCTTCTTCAGTGATGGAATCAAATAGATCAGAGGCAGGATCTCCAAGAACGTAACAGCATCGGGATTGACGCCTATCCTCTGCATTTCTACTGCATACCCAATTGCCTTTTCCACTTGCCCCAGCTCTCCACAGCCTTTGATCATGGCATTCCACGCAACTACATCACCTCGAACCTCTGCAACTCCATGTAGAAGACAGATAGATGAACCTAACTTTCCGCACTTTGCATACATGTATATCAGCGCAGTTACTACCGAAGGGTCTCTCTTGAATTCACTGCCAGTACATGACACGTAGTTTTCTTCAACCCATTTCCCACCTCTCCAATTCCCCGATTCAGCGCAGGCCATAAACACGTTGAGCAAGATAGGTCTAGTGACCATCACCGCTGACTTTGAAACCATCCAGTAAAATAGCTTAATGGCGTAACCTGGTTTTCCATTCAAAACAAGTCCCCCCATCATCGAACTCCAAGTGACAGAATCCTTCATCGCCATATGACGGAACAACATCACCGCCTCATCCAAACAGCCGAACGCAGAGTACATCTCCAGGAGAGCATTGCGAGCGAACAGGCTGCGGTGGAAACCGGACTTAATCACGGCAGCATGCAGCATGCCACGTCCGTTCCGAGAACCGAGGTCTGCGTAACCAGAAATCAAGCTCACCAGCGCCGCCTCCGTCAGTGGCTGAGCTTCATCCACGGACCTCATCTGGTTATACAACCGTACAGCTTCGCCCAAGCACCCGGCGCGGACGTATCCACCGATGACCGCGTTCCACACCACCGAGTCCCGTCTGGGCATCCCGTCAAACACCCTGCGCGCGGCGGCCATGTCCCCGGCCTGGGCGTGCATTCCGATCAGCGCCGTCCCGACCAGGAGGTCGGACGCGATCCCCCCGGCCGCGGCAGCGCCCTCGATGCGTCGTCCGAGGTCGACCAGCTCCGGCGAGAAAGAGGAGGCGCCAGCGCGCGCGCACGCCGTGGCGGCGAGGTGGTACGTGTGTCGGTCGGGCGCGAGGTTCGGCGGCGGCGGCGTGTCCCGGAACAGCGCGGCGGCGTGGCAAGGGAGGCCCAGGGAGAGGTACCCCCGCAGCATGGCGTTGTAGAGCAGCGTCTTGGGCGGCGGCGGCGTCGCTGCCGGGGGAGACGCCGAGGAGAAAGAGGGCGAGGACTCTGCGGCGGCGGCGTCGAACACGGCGCGCGCGGCATCGGGGTCGCCGAGGCGGGAGTAGCGGGCGATGAGGAGGGACGCGAGGTAGCCGTTGGCGGCGAGGCCGGAGACGATGGCGAGCGCGTGCGGGCGGCGCGGGTCGCAGGAGGCGGAGATGGCGGCGGCGAGGGATTCCTTGAGGGCCTGGTACCGGTAGGTCACGGCGGGCATTTAGCAGCATCCCATCCCCCGACCCCCGCTCACTCGTCTAATTTTTACAAGACGGGAATGTGGGAAAAAAAGTATACATAACCCCAAATTATGACCTAAAGAGTACTTAGGGTGTATTTGGTTCGAATGATATAGTGATATGGGACGGAATGATATCACTTTTATGTTGTTTGGTTTGAAGACACATGAGATAGAGTCATTTCTCAAAAGAGAATATTCTATCCAAAATGTGGGATGAAACTATCCCACCAAAACATTAGTGATGGATCCGTCCCACCTCAGTGGAGGCAGGTGCGCGGCCCTCCGGAAGTACTCATACTCACATGTCTCTGTCTCATCCATTCATTCAAACAGAAGACAAGACCATTCCGTTCAACACCATCCCACGAACACAAACAAGAAACAGAGATCGTTCCATCCCTCTACACAAACAGAAAACGGGATCATCCCATCTTTAAAAACTGGGATGGATCCATCCTATCCCACTTTGACCCCAAATCAAACACATCCTTAACCCCACAAACTTCAAAACTGGGAATTTAACACTCTAACCTATGCAAAACCATTTAATTAACCTCCTATGGTGGTTTTGAAATGTGGTTTTGCCATATCAACATATGATGTGGCATGTTTATACAGTGGGACCCGCATGTCAGTGTTTTGCAGTGTCAGCCTGCCAGCAGCTTCTTCTCGTCCTCCTACACATCAGGTTGTTTTGTAGTGCCCAGCTTTTCTTCCCTCACCTTCACCACCCGTTCCAGGATCTCAATGGCGTCCTCCACTCTGCCGCCAATTAATTCACTAACAAAGTTGAAGTACCCAGTTGGGAGGCAACGACCATGGTAATGGAGGCCAGTACGAGGTGCTCGAGTGCGCCATCATGGTCACCCTTGGCGTCAAGGATGAGGGCCATCAGGCGGCAGTCCGAGCTCTCCTCCTCGAGTGATGATGTTGGGATGTTTTGCTGCTCTCGATGGATGTCGAGCGCTTTGCGGCACAACTTGTCTGCTTCGTCGAACCGCAGAGCCTACACTTGCGCTTCAGCCAAATACTTGTGGGTCCAAGTTTTATTTGATTTTCAGTAATGGAACACAACTATTCCATTCGAAGCAGGGAGGCGAGAATAATAACGCATCTGCAGGTTTCCGCAATGCGGGGATCGTCGTCACCGAGCGCGGCCATCTGGATGCGGAGGCCCTCGCCGTAGCAGGCGATGGAGTCGTCCATCTCGCTGAGCGTGGTGTGCGTGTCGCCGAGCTGCATCCAGAAGGAGAAGGCAGTGAGGGACAAATCCTCCCCCCCCCTCTGATGATCGCCCTATGTCGACTCAGGTGGAGGTGTGACGATCGCGACGGCGCGCTCGAGGACGGGGACAACGTTAGCGTGGCGGTCGAGAGCACAGTGGATGGCGGCGACGAGAGCGGGCTCGTTCGCATCGGGCTTACTCCTGGGTTTGATGTGCGAGTAGGGGGACAACAATGAGAGGCAAAATGATGTCTCATTTATACATTTGGTTCTTACTACAGTGAATTTGTCACGCCCGGTCATCATAAGATGAACAGACGCTAATCACATGTACGCCAGGATCAGTTGAATCGTACATGCGTCGACGAAAGTGAAATACCATTACATTGCCATGTTCGAAATACATAAAATAGTCTTACAGGACGACCCGAAGGTCTACAAATACACACCATAACTATTTACAACACTAAACAGTTCAACACTACAGAAAAACAAGATAGGAAAGTGGGGCTTCATATCCACAGGCAGCCGTTGCGCGTGAGGTCGCCAGCCTAGACCAAATCCTCCGGGTTGACGTAGAAGTCCTCCGGTGCAGCTTCTTCTTCTTCATACTCTAAAGGAGAATTAAACGCTTGAGTACATAGAGTACTCAGCAAGTGCGGGAAGAGAATGACATGATTGGCTAGGGCAAGGAAAGGTCAAATATGGCTTAGCACTATGCTTAGAACCTATCCTTAGCTTCCAATTATCACTATCATAATTCATTAAATAATCCACACATGATTAATGCTAATGAAAGTACTTGAATCATAATGAATCATCATTTCCCAACCATATACTAATTATGAACTGGCCCCAAGCCGCTCTTGTCCGTGAGCACGGCTGTCATGACAGTTTTACCAAATCTATGCAGAGTGTGTACCCTTTCCCCACAAGCAGTGATTTCATCCCCTGTTGCCAGGTGGACTAAGTGAACCTCCCTGATTGCCCGTGGTAGCTAACCACATTACACACTTCCTTTGGTGTGAGGCCAGGAGATCACAACATGGTCTTTACAAAGGTACTCCCGATTAGTGCTAGCCCTCTAAGGTTTCCACCACTGAGGATTCTCGGAGTAACCCTCCGCCCCAGAGCCCCCTCTTGAGCCTTGCGGTTCCAAGAGCGGATCACCCGACTCATTCCCCGCACCATCCAACCACTAGCAGTTCATCGGGAGAAACCTAATTAATTGACCAAGCTGCCCCATCTCAGTCTCGTGGTGGTACTATAAAGCTTAGTGGCTTCCTCCATAAACCGGTCCTTAGAATCCGGTGGTAACAAACCCCAATCCCGGGTCTCGTGCACAATGCACCATACCAAAACTAACCAACCACCAGATTCCTATCCACTAACATTATGTATATTCATCACCAAATTAAAGTAACCATAAAGTTGAGCATAGAACATTTGTATGGTATCCCAATCCCAACATCTAAGCATGGCTAAGCATAAATAAAGTCTATCTACTTCCCACCCCATTTCAGGTAACAAGGAATTATATGGAACAGGGCATGTAAACATGAAGTAGGACATCAAATTAATTAGCATGCAACTAGCTAAATCCCTAGAATTGGTACAAGATGGTCAAGGGCACTTGCCTTCGTTGGAGACTTGAGAATTGACGAAGTCTTGGTCTTGGAAGTTGAGGTTAGGGTCGTAGAACGACTCTAGATATATGCCCAAGCAATGGCAAGAATAGAATAAAGCTAAATAAGTAAAGGCACGCAAAACAATACATCACACATACACATAAGCACAAAATTCTACACTAATGCGTCCCTACGAGGTATTTATCATTTAACATGGCCAAAGTATGCATTTTATATTTTTCCTATAATTTTGGGATTTTATTATAGCCTAAAACCATTTTTATTGAATTTTCTATAGCAAAAATGTATTTTAAAACCTTTATATTTAATTATTCCAGGGACCAAATATATTTTATCTGAGCACTACAATTAATTCACAGCATAAAATAGTTTATAACAATTTTTCATAACATTCCTACACTTAATTACCATTTTTATCTAATTTCTATACCTCAAATACAATTAAAAACCCTATTCTGCAAATAAATAAAAGTCCAGGGGCTAAATAAATAGTTTTCTACACTGTACAGGGTCTAAATACATTATTCTACAAAATTACAGGGGTTAGAATGCTTAATTAAATGATTAAAACCAATTTTTAGGGTTCTAGGGGCTAGTCTGTGAATTCTGGGGGCTAGATTCGAATTACAGAGAAGCTCCGGGGGTAGCAACGAAGTTCCCAGGGGCTTAGGTGCAATTCCGGCGGCGGGAAAAGTGCTTTGAATGCAGGCCGTTGAATCTCAGATGGACGGCTAGGATTTTATGAAGCGAACCGGTACTGGGTTCTAATCTCAGCCGTTGGGGGCTAACCGACGGCTCACAGGGGGCCACGTCGACTCTAACCGGCGTCTGAAAGCATCTAGGCCCCATGAGGTACGGTTTCGGTGATTAATGACAACCATTCGATATTACTAATGAATTTGTGAATGCAAGGTCTCAATGACAGTCAATCAAATGAAATCAAAATTACATTGGAGACCCATATAAAATCAACGAATGAGATCAAATCAAATCATATGAAGACAAGAAGTGAAAGCTCTAATTTGACATCACTCAATGCTTGAAGACAATCAAAACAACATTTCCAACAAGTGTCAAAGAGGTCACAAGTTCAAAATTCCAAAAGAACAACTCAAAAACAACTCGAAGTCAACAAGTTGAACACACCGGATCAACCGACGTTCTATGAGTTGACTACATCGGTCAAGTTGGTTCGATTGAAGAAGAAGACCTCAGATGAATGCACTCACCGGATCATCCGATGTGAGTGGCTCAGTGACATCGGTCCATCATCACAGATTGCAATACCATTGGACCGAGTGAAGCACCAGATCATCCGATGTGAAGAAGACATACATCGGTCGATCACTCCAGTGAGCCTCAAGATCAAGCAAAATTCTGGAGGAAGAGCCACCGGATCATCCGATGAGAAGACAGATCAACATCGGTCTAACAACGGTCATATCTGACACAGTGACATCAGCTAATTTGGCTTTGACCGATGACAACTGAAGGGGAGACATCGGATCATCCGGTGTTCGCAGAGAAGTGATGTCAGCCTACTTTTCCAACGGCTATCTCGTGGAGGCTGGCTATTTATACCCCTTCAACCTGTCAAATCGATAAGACTTGAAGCCCAGACATACTCTACACATCCTAGAGCATTCAAGCAATAGAGCAATCACTTTCACATCATTTGTTCATCATTTGTACACCAAGAGATAGGCTAGAACTAGCTAGAGATAGTGCTTGGGTGCCTCCATTCTTGGTGATTGGAGTCTCTAGTTTAGTGAGAGCCATAAGGGAGTGTCCTTGGTGTGTGCAACTTCCGGAGCTTGCCAAGAGGATTGTGGAAGCCCGGAGGATCCCAAAAGTGTACAAGGCTTGAGCTCCACCTTGCCAAGGTTGGCGAACGGAGAAGAATAGTGAAGAAGCCCCTAGTCTCGGTGACTTGGGAGTGGCAAAACCCTTCGGTGGGTGCCACAACGTGGACGTAGGAAGATCCTTGTGATCTTACCGAACCACGGGATAAACTCCGTGTCCCTTCGAGCGTTTGCATCCCTCTCCCTTTTACTCTTATGCAATCTTCATTCCGCAACTTTAATTTACATTGATTGCATAGTTTAATTGCATAGGGAATTGGGCTTTAAGTTGTAAGTGTTTAATTGTCTTAAAATTTGAAAGAAAGCCCAATTCACCCCCCCTCTTGGGCGTTTCGATCCTTACAATTGGTATCAGAGCCTTGTTGCTCATTGGATCATTCTAGCTTCACCGCTAGAGAGCTCAAATGGCCAAGAATGGGGGTTCGGTTCCTATCTTCGAGGGCAAGAATTTTGCCTATTGGAAAGCACGCATGCGTGCCTACCTAGAGGCCATTGCACCCGAAGTTTGGGAAGCGACCCATGCGGGATTTGGAGATAATGCTTATATTGGTGATCAAATTAAATGGGATGCTAGAGCTAGAAATGCCATTTATGAATGCATTAGTCAAGATGTATTTGCTAGAATAGCTAGTAAAGAAAAAGCATGTGAAATTTGGGCATGCTTAATTGAAATTCATGAGGGTTCCTCTCGTGTTAAAGAACTTAAGTATCACATGCTTAAAGCAAAGTATGATGAATTTAAAATGCTTCTGTCGGTACCCTAAAAACCATACACCCCCTGAGGTTACAAAGATCTCAAGGGAAGGACATCAACTCAAATTGAAGACCCTCGGGGGCCCACTCGCCAGACGTGGCCGGACCCGCTTCTCCAACATGGTTAACCTCTAGGTTGCCACGTGTACTGTCAGCCCAGAGCTATTACTCGCAAGGGTAAAGCTCCGGGCCAAGTACTGAAACGGCACCTCCGGAGGTAGCCCCCGCCCGAGAGAAGCTCCGGACATGACACGTGCCAGGTCACCCCGGAGCTTCCCGCTTCTCCCAAGCAAGCTCCGGAGCTGCCACGTGTCCACACGACGGAGCTAGATGCTTAAAGCCCCCGGGAAACGTTGTAACGGCTCCGGAACTCCAAAGGACAGCCGCAGACTTCAAGATCCGATTAATTACCATTAATTCCACGTTAATGATAATTAATCGGACAGCCTTAACACCTGTAACGGCACTGTCGGAGCCGTTACAGGGTTAATAGCAACAATTAATCTCGTGTATCAATACTAATAACCGCCAGGGCCACATGTCGGGCCAGGCTGACTTGTAACGGTTGGTCCTTGTACTATAAAAGGACAAACCGACGATACACAAAGGGGGACTCGGAAGCTCACAAGTTAATACAACAAACACACACCCGTGGAGTAGGGTATTACGCTCAGGCGGCCCGAACCACGTAAACCACCGTGTCACTCGTGTCCAAATCGCATTTCACTTTCTTAGATCTCCGCGCGCCCAGACCGAACCACAAACCCCTTCAAACACTTTTCATAGAGTTAGGGGATCTGCCGACTCCAACAGTCGACAGTTGGCGCGCCAGGTAGGGGGCGCCTGAGATCTTCAAGAATGGTGAATTCTGCAGCTGGATCATCCAACGGGCAACCTGCTGCTCAGACTGTCGGAGGCAATCCCTCCAACATGCAACCACCGGCAGGAGCCTCAGTTCCAGCGGGAGTCACACTCCCACCACCACCATCTTCTCCGGCAAGACATGCCGAACGACATGATGGTGCACCAGCGTCACCTTCTGCGCCGGCAAGTCGTGACAACCCAGAACACGCGCTCCATGCAGCGCGTGCTCTCCTTCAGCGACCACCACCTCCGGATGCATCTCAAGGTGCCATGGAGCAATGGAGAGCTGATATTGAGCATTTGGTCGCAGCAGCGGCCGAACGCCTCAACAATCAGGGTCCACCTCCTTCAGGGCGGGCCCCGTCGCAGCGACGAACGTTGTCTGGAAGACTTGGTCCACATGTCTCCAACAATCGGAGAAGAGCTGCGTCACAGCAAGTGACGTCGTTGCCCTCTGGGGTACGACGTGCCCATACTGCATCTCGGCTTTCGACACACGACCTCCGAGCGGAGCTTGATCGCCGATACCGCCAACAGGATGGCCGTGTCCACATCGAGCGAGCTCGAGAAAGACGAGATGCTCAAGATCTTTCTACTCTGGAAGGAGTAGGAGGAGGCTGTTCCGCCCTAGCCATGCACCTACGTATGGTTAGATGGCCACAGAAGTTCCGGCCACATTTGCCGGAAAAATTCGACGGGACTGTCAATCCCATAGAATTTCTACAGATATACTCCACTGCGATCCTAGCAGCTGGAGGGAATGAGGCTGTAATGGCCAATTACTTTCCAGTGGCCTTAACTGGGACTGCTAGGTCCTGGTTTATGAGCCTTCCGCCCAACTCTATCGACAGTTGGGAGGAGCTATGCCGCCAGTTCACCGCCAATTTCGGGAGTTCATACACCCGTCCGGGCACCGAACTGGACCTTTTTGCGGTCGTGCAAAAAGGAGGAGAATCTTTGCGGTCATTCATCCAGAGATTCTCTCAGGTACGTAATACAATCCCTTCTATCTCAAGCGCTTCTGTCATTGTAGCATTCAGACAGGGTGTACGAGACAAGAAGATGTTGGAGAAACTGGCGATCAAAGAGATCACCAGTGTCACGGAGCTCTTCAGCCTGGCTGACAAATGTGCCAGAGCTGCGGAGGGCCGTGAAATGCACTCCAAACCAGCCTTGGAGGATCATAAAAAATCCTCCAAAGAAGAAGCCGCTACCTCCGGGAGTGGCAAGAAGAAAAAGAAGACCAACGGCAAGAAGAAGCCGTCGGCCGGCACATCCAACGTTGCAGCCACTGCAACTCCTGGTGGCCGGGGGCCACGCCCCGAGAAGCGACCTCGACCGTCTTCCGAAGACGGTGGCAAATCCAAGATGTGGTGCCCCATTCACAAAACGGGCAGCCACAGGCTGGAGGATTGCCGGGAGGTCCAAAACCTTGCCGAGCGCTACCACAAGCGCCGGGAAGGGTCTCCCTTCCGTCAGAGGGAGGGAAAACAAAAGGTCGATGAAGCTCCGGCTGAAGAGGAGTTAGGGTTTCAAGACCCCAAAAAGGTCTTGAAAGCCGTCTACACCTCCGTCGACGATGATTCCGACGTCTTCGACAACGAACGTCGAAAAACCATGAACACCATCTTTGGTGGATCATGGGACATCACCTCTCGTCGCGTCATTAAGACCATGCGACGGGATATGGCTGCAGTAGCTCCTACAGCTAGACCGGAGCCACATCGAAAGTGGATGGACACACCCATCACTTTCGATGCTTCGGACTGTCCTCAAAGCATGGTCGGAGCTGGCCAGCTGCCCTTGATGGTATCCCCCACCATCAACAACATCCAGCTCCATCATGTCCTGGTAGATGGAGGTTCGGGGCTTAATCTCATCAGCTTCGAAGCTTTCACTAAGCTTCAGCTTCGACCTTCAGACCTCCAGCCCTCTCGACCTTTCTCCGGAGTAGGTCCGGGGGCCATAACCCCACTCGGAGCTATCACTCTCCCTGTTACCTTCGGGACCCGGGAGAAGTATCGCACCGAAAAGTTGGTCTTCGACATCGCTCAGATCAACTTACCATTCAACGCCATTTTGGGTAGACCTGCCCTGTACAAATTCATGGCAGCTGCTCATTATGGATACCTGGTGTTGAAAATGCCGACACCAGTAGGCGTTCTCCGGATCCGTGGAGATCGCACTGCCGGAGTAACTGCTCTGGAAGAACTCCATGCACTCACCACAGCGCAAGAGGAGGATTCCAGACAGAAGCAAGCTCCACAACCTCCGAGCATTCGTCAACGAGGCTCAACCTCTGCACCCCGTGTGCAGCCAAGCGGCGACACCGACATTCCCGTCAAAGTCGTCCAAATTGGTTCCGATGTCACTCAAACTACTCGCATATCGGGTGGCTTGAACGACAAATAGGAACTCGCGCTCATCACTTTCCTCCGGGCTAATGTTGACGTGTTTGCCTGGCAACCGTCACAAATGCCTGGGATCCCCAGGGAAGTGATTGAGCACAATCTGAAGATTTACCCTGACGCTCGGCCTGTACACCAGAAACCTCGGAAGCAATCTGTAGAGCGGCAGAACTTCATCCGACAAGAAGTGAAGAAGTTGCTCGAAGCCGGATTCATCCGAGAAGTCTACCATCCAAAATGGCTGGCAAACCCAGTCGTTGTGCCTAAGGCCGGCGGGAAACTTCGGACGTGCATCGACTACACCACACTGAATAAGGCATGTCCAAAAGATCCATTCCCATTACCTAGAATAGACCAGATAGTGGATTCCACCTCTGGGTGTGAGTTGCTGTGTTTTCTAGACGCATATTCAGGATATCATCAAATCCGGATGTCTAGGGAAGATGAAGAACATACTTCATTCATCACAGTGGATGGATTGTATTGTTACACAGCCATGCCTTTTGGTCTCAAGAATGCAGCTTCAACTTTTGTACGAGCAATGTACAAAACTTTCGAAGAACTCATCAGAGACATAGTGGAGGTGTACGTTGATGACATTGTGGTCAAAGTCAAAAACAAGGAGTCCCTCTTGGATACCTTGCAGGCTGTCTTCGACAAGCTGAGGGCCACCCGCACGAAGCTAAACCCAGACAAGTGCGTCTTCGGGGTTAGTTCCGGAAAGCTTCTTGGTTTCCTGGTAAGTCACCGGGGTATAGAGGCTAATCCGGCGAAGATAAAAGCCATCGAAGACATGCGGCCACCAACCCGCATCAAAGACGTCCAAAAATTAACTGGATGTCTAGCAGCCCTCAGTCGATTCATTTCAAGATTGGCGGAAAGGGCGCTTCCCTTCTTCAAGTTACTGAGGAAGTCCGGACCATTCCAATGGTCTGAAGAGGCAGAGAAGGCATTCCAGGAGCTGAAACAGTTCCTCACCACTCTACCAGTCTTGGTAGCTCCGAACCCTGGTGAGCCTTTATTGCTTTATATTTCAGCAACTGACGAAGTCGTCAGTATGGTTCTGGTTGCGGAGAGACCGGAACTACCCAATACTCAGGAATCCAGATCCCTTCGGGAGGATCCGAAGGTTCACGAAAGCAGGTCTGGGTCCCAGCTCCCAGACTTGAATCCTCAAGAAGCCACTTCAGAGGACCCGGATCCTTCTGATAGGATCCAGGTCATTCCTGAAGAAGCTCCGGGTTCCTCCACCCAGAACCCGGAGGTCCCCGAATATAGTTTGGATCCCTCCGACAGGGTCCGGATCAATGGAGAGGAAGCTCCGGACCCCTCCGGGAGGGTCCGGACCGTTCAACGCCCAGTATATTTCATCAGTGAAGTGTTACATGATGCCAAGACTCGATACCTAGAGGTACATAAGCTGCTCTACGCAGTTCTTATTGCCTCAAGGAAGCTTCGACACTATTTCCAAGCTCACAAAGTCTCGGTGGTAACCTCATATCCACTTCGAGCGATTCTGCATAATCCCAATTCAACTGGGAATATAGCGAAGTGGGCAGCGGAACTGGCTGAATTCGACCTCGAATTCATTTCAAGACAAGCAATTAAGAGTCAAGCGTTGGCAGATTTCGTGGCAGAATGGACTCCCTCTCCATTAAACTCTGGGGGCCCCAGCGAGCAGAAGAAGGAACCACAAGTTCCGGCCTTCACTAAGCCTCACTGGACCCTTTACTTCGACGGTTCCATGCAGAAGCAGGGAGCCGGAGCTGGAGTCCTTCTCCTCACACCAACCGGGGAGAAGGTAAGATACATGGTGCACCTTGATTTCAAGGCAACCAACAACATGGCGGAGTACGAAGCACTCATATATGGATTAAAGGTGGCACTATCCTTTGGTGTCAAGCAGTTGCTGGTCAAAGGAGATTCACAACTTGTTATCAAACAGGTGAAGGGTGAATGCTCCTGCAATAATCTCCAGCTGGCTGCTTATCTCCTTGAAGTCCAGAGGCTTCAGAAGATCTTTGAATTCCTAGACCTTCACCATGTTCAGCGTGCTCACAACATTGAAGCTGACGAACTCTCGACTAAGGCGTCAACCGGAGCTCCGGCTCCAGACGGAACCTTTGTCCGGAGGATGTCAAAACCCACAGTTCAGCCTGCCGAGCTGAACGAAGGGGGCGAGATCAGCATCCCGAAGCTGACGGTCCCGATGGCCCTGTTACCATGGCAGCCATCAAGGGTCGTAGGTGCTGCCGGAAGCTCCGAGCAACCCAGCACGCAAGACTCAAATGCTCAAGTCAGTTCCGATGCATGGATCTCGGAGATCCGGAACTTCTTGAAAGACAACATCCTTCCTGACGATGACGTATCCGCTGACCGGGTAGTCAGATTGGCTAAAAGATACACGTTGGTAGAAGGGGATCTCTACCGGCGCGGTGCCAACGGCATCCTAATGCGGTGCATCACAAGGGAAGAAGGCTGCGAGCTCCTCGCAGAAATCCATGGAGGCGAGTGTGGGAACCACGCGTCTTCCCGCACGCTGGTCGGAAAAGCCTTTCGGCATGGCTTCTACTGGCCTACAGCGCTCCAGGATGCTACTGAGCTAGTGAAGAAATGCAAAGCATGCCAATTTCATGCAAAGCAAATTCATACACCTGCTCAGCCCTTACAAATGATACCTCCTACGTGGCCTTTCGCCGTGTGGGGGATGGACATCTTGGGACCCTTCCCAAGAGCCGTCGGAGGTTACAAGTTCCTGTATGTTGCCATCGACAAGTTCACCAAGTGGCCGGAAGCTACTCCTGTTGTGACGATCAACAAACAATCTGCAATCAATTTTCTACAATCTATCGTGAGCAGATTCGGAGTCCCAAACAAGATCATCACTGATAATGGGACTCAGTTCACAAGCTCCGCATTTCAAGGATATTGCGAAGACCTCGGCATACAAGTTTGCTACGCCTCCGTAGCTCATCCTGCCAGCAATGGGCAAGCCGAGAGAGCAAACGCAGAGATCCTTAAAGGACTAAAAACGCGAACTTATGAGCGTTTGAAAAAACACGGAGCTAATTGGATCGAAGAGCTTCCGCCCACTCTATGGGCTAACAGGACTTCTCCAAGTCGGGCAACCGGAGAAACACCCTTCTTCTTGGTGTACGGAGCAGAAGCAATCCTTCCTCCGGAGATCACCCTGGGTTCCTTCCGAGTCCGGACCTTCGACGAAGCCGCGCAGGACCAGTTCCGGCGTGAAGACCTAGACCTCCTCGAGGAGGGAAGGTGCCAAGCAGCTGTTCGGAACGCCCGATACCGCCAAGCCTTACGGCGCTATCATCAGCGGCATGTACACAACCGACAGCTCGAGGAAGGCGATCTGGTGCTACGGAGAATACTATCCAGAGAAGGGCAAAACAAACTCTCCCCCGGCTGGGAAGGGCCCTTCCGAGTGATCAAAGTATCCCGTCCCGGAAGCGTTCGCTTGGCCGCCGAGGATGGGACACCTCTCCCAAACCCTTGGAACATCGAGCACCTCCGTAAGTTCTACACTTAATTCCACGGAGGTGAGTCTTAAGTAACTTGAAGTGTATGTTATAGAGTCATTGTACAGAGTCGGGTAGTTCCTCCGGGAGATCAGCCGGACCTTTCCCGAAAGGTTTGGAAAGCTCATGCAACACTTGATACAGTCTCCAGACTAGAAAGTGTAGCTAATTACCCTGGGTGAAACGAGAAACCAAACACACTTAGCCTGGTTCCGTACCCTAAGAGTGTACTTGTTTCATCTGTACCCCGGACCTATAATGAAAGACATCTTCATGTGAAATAGACTCCACGTGCATTCATTTTGGCATAAAGCTCGACATTTTTATTTTTCTCTTTCTTGTCTATAACAGAAACGTGCAATTCTTAAGAAGTTCTAGTTTAACCGGTTTATGTACAATTTGAGTTGAATTGTCAGATTTTTTAGATTTAAATATCGTCTGTGGTCAACTCGCCTGAAAGCCGCCAAGCCATTCTAGGGCTGGAGTGCGCTATCGACTTAGCCTGGTCAAGCACCCTAAGTACGCCACTCTACCTACACCCAGGCAGGCCAAAGTAAGGTGGGTCCATGGACAATTGGATCTAAAAGAAAAGACAATTCATCCAATTATACTAAAAATCGTGTTCAACTTGAAATTCTCTTGAGAACCGTAAGCCGCGACGAAGTTATAGATAAGGAACGAATTTTACTGTTTTTCTTGGCTTAAGTGTGCAGGAAAAATAATATTGATGGAGAAAAATCGGGGGTAACCAACCTCCGACTCCCATCGGCGTTAACTTAAAGATGGTGAGAAGATTCTATCATTAGAGTCTGTTGCCAGCCAGGCGTGGCAAGGGTCATTGCCGGAGCTACTAAGCTCCGACACCTTGAAGTATTAACTACCGACACTCAACGTGTTGGTAGAGGCTCCTGCCGGAGCTACTAAGCTCCGACGATGGACAGTGCCGGAGCTTCTAAGCTCCGACGACTTCAAGGGACCTTCACTATCGAAAACTTCGGACCTAAACTATACGAGTTCGAAGCAAATCTGTCTTCAACAAAAATCAACATCCTTTTGGTACATGTCCACAATCAAATTGTGCACATCTACCAGGGGGCCAAGTGAAGACAAAGATGCGTTGAAGACAAAAAATGAAATTCACGAAAAATTGGGGATTTCATTTCATTGGAAGACCAGAGATTACATCTGGGGACAAAGGATTACAAAATTGAGGAAGAAGAGAAAATACAAATAAAGGCTAAGAAAGATAGTCCTAGACCCTATGGAAGAACTCAGCGACCTTCTGGGCGACCTCCGACACGTTGGCTCGGGTAGCTTCGCCTTCTCCTTCAACGGGGCCTTAAAGCACCGGGTCCAGAGGGAATCGAGAGTTCCGGCTAGTGTAACACGTCAACACATACTCTGTGACGTTTCTAGCCAGGGATTGCCCCTCGACCTCAAGCTGGTCCGCGATGACGTCGCCCACCTTGGAGAGCTTGCCACCCGCGGCGTTTAACGCCTGCAATGCAAGGTCCGGCTCCGGCTCCGGATCATCCGGAAGCACGGGGCTGAAACCCAACGGCGCTAGCGCATCGTCGGTCTTACTCAGGAACTCCCAAATTTGCAGGGAGTCCGTTTTTCTCAGGCCCTTCATCTCTTCCAAGGACCTCCGGGTCGCCGCCAGCTCTGAGTTCTCGCGGGAGAGGCGCTCAACTTCTTTGGCGTTTTGCTGAATTTTCGCAGCAACCCGCTTTTCGAGTCTCCCGAGCTCCTCCTCCCGGAGGTGGATCTTGTTCCGACGGTCGACCAGGTCTTTCTCCCTAGCCTCTATTTTCTTCTCCCGGGCGATGAGGGCACACTCATACTCGTAGAGTTCCTGCCCTCGCACCCAGGTCTTCTCCTCCTCTTCGAGGCAGCGCTCTTCCAATTTTTTAGCACGCTCCTCGATACCTTTGTCCGCCAGAGCTGTCTTCTCGGCAAGCTCTTCTTCACGTCGCAAGACGTCATCCCGTAGCTCCAGGAGTTTTTGCTCCTCATCCTCGAGCCGCTTTTCCCTTCCCTCAAGCGCTTCTCGGCGCTTGATGAGTGCGGTACTGATGGCTTCGAGTTGATCGAACCGAGCGTTGGCCGCATCATTGGCAGCTTTAGCTTGGTCGTGGTACTCCCGGGATTGGGCGTCGAGGTTGTGAGTCATGCTCTCCCTCTCGTCCAGCATCTCACCCCAGAGCTCCAAGCGGACCTTCTCCCGCTTGATCCATTCCTTGTCCGCAGCGATCCTCGACTGCGCCAGCTTGGTCTCAAATTGGAGTCTATTACGCCACCTCCTAAGGGTTTGGCGCTCCTCTTCAAGAACCTTGCTGTCGTGGAAGAAGGCTAGTTGGACTTGGCGCAGACTGGAGCAAGCGTTGTCGATGGACATCGACAGTGAGATGGGCTCCGGACCTTCTGGGGTCTCCTCCGCTGGTTCCAGCGGGTCTTCATTTACAAAAATTGGGTCCCACTCTGCGAGAGCGGAACCCCGAGCTTCCAAGGCACTAGGGCCCTCCTCCGGGATGGCCCCAGTCGCCACCGAAGAAGGTCCCGCCACCAAATCCTCATTCGCCCCCTCGGGCTGGGGGCCGGCGACTTCGTTCAGGCACTCTGGCTCCGCCACGGGTACCATCGACGTCGTCGCCTACAATGGCTCCGGCCGGGACGCTTCTTCTGAGGGGAGCCCAAGCTCCCCCGCCTCCACCACCACCGGCTCTGCAGCCGGCGCTCCAATAACTACCGGCCTTACGACCGGAGCTTCAGAAGTAACCGGCTCAATCGCCGGAACCACTTCAACTTCCGGCTCGCACGCCGGGGCATCAGCTGCCTCCGGCTCGACCGCCGAAACTCCAGCATTTTCCGGCTCTGAAGCCGGGACCGCTACTTCCTCCGGCTCGGCAGCCGGAGCATCTACTTCTGCAGCACCAGGGCCCGGAGCTTCAACCTCCGGAGCGGGTGCCGCTGGCGCATCTTCAATCCCGTGGTCCGGCGCTACCTCGGGAACTTCTGGAGACGAGTCGAGGTCCATGACCACGACAGCCGGCGCCGGAGCTGTCGCAGCCTCTGCCTGGGGCAGCACCGGAGCTGGAGCAGAAGCCCTCGTAGCCTCAGACACTGTGGCTGAGGGCGAAGCTTCACTCCCCTTCTTAGGAACGCTGCAGATGAAGAATGGAGAAATTAAGCAAACAGATGCTATAATTAAAAGTTAATTGAGGTAAGCAAGAAAGATTACCTTGGGAGGCTCACGCACCAGCTTGCGCGGAACCTCTTTCCCGGACGTTCCGGGCTGGCCACGGTCGGCGTAGGAGCTCCGGGAGGACTCCCAGGAATTGCCGTAGCCACGGGCGTTTCCCGGGTCGGAGCTCTCCTTGATCGGGAGGAACTCCTAGACCTGGAGGCCCTCACCGCTTCTTGAACCGGAGTCGCCCGTCCGGAACTGGCACCACCGGAAGGACCCATCACAGGAACAGCTGCACTCCGGGAGGATCCCACCGCCGGAACAGTAGCGCTTCGAAAAGACCCCACCACGGGGACAGATGCTACAGCTGCGGAGGATCTTCCTTCCTGAGGACGGGGAACTGGCGGTGAAGTAGCAAGCCCGACGGACCTTCCGTCAGCATGTCGCAGTTTCCTCTTCCGGTTCTCCGGCTCCTCCGCCAGCTCCTTGCCCTTGCCGGTGACCTCAGCTCTTGGCTGAGAGACAGGGGCGGAGCCGCCTTCCGACAACCCGGGGATCGCCAACGGGGCGGTCGATCTTCTCTCGACGACGCCAAGGTCGTCAAGCGCGGGCATCTTCCGCCGGAGCTCCCTGCTGAACTCAACTTCCTCGTTCAGGGGGAGGAAAGCCGGTGGCGGAGTCAAGTACGCTCCGTCTACATCGATGCCGTGCTGGAATTTCTTGAGGTGAAACTCCAAGGACTTCCCCACCATGCTGGACTTCAACCCGGTCTCAACCCGGTCTTCGTCCATCACGCTGTTGAGGGCCCAGGCAAGCTTCTCCCTCCTCTTCAGCGGTGCCCACCTGTTGAACAGGAAGTTGCAAAACACCGCCTGGGGAGTCAATCCTCCCTCCACACATTGGCGGATCCTTGATAGGACGGGATCGAAGGCTGCCGCTAGCACCGGAACTTCGCTCCACACCGACGTGTCAATGCCGGGCAGACCTTCTGGCAGCTCCAACCGCTCGTGCTCCTCCACCCGGACAACTACCCAATCTTTCTTCCAGTCATCCCACTTCCCGGAAGGGAACGACCGAAGGTACTTGAACGGGCACTTCTTGCGCTTCACAAAGTAGTAGAAGCCAAGGTACTCGTCACTTCGGCCGGTGGTTTGGACGGTGAAAAAAGTGCGGAAGAGCTCGATGCAGGGAGGAATGCCCACCCACATCTCGCAGAAGTGGACAAAGATGGACACAAGGAGAAGGGAGTGAGGGCCAAGGTGGTATAGCTGCAGACCATAGAAGTCCAGCAGCATCAAAAAGAAGGAAGAAAATGGTGGGATCAGCCCCACCATGGCATACGATGAAAAGTATACCATTTCGCCGGAGTGCTCCTTTTTAAAGGGAAGCTCTCCTCCGGTGCGGATTGAACGGTTGAAGAAGTCCGATGACCACCCCATGAGGGCTCGGACCTTCTTCAGATCGCTCTCCGTCTTCAAACGACTCTCACGCAGACCCAACTCCATCGCAGCACAGCTAGGCGAGAGAAGAAAAGCAAAGCACGAGTTGGGAGTTTGAGCGCAAGAACAGATGGAAAGCGTAAAGAACTCCCGACGGTGCGCTTTCCTTCTTAAGTAAGCCCTCGCAACGCTTGGATGGAAACTGCAGGGGAATCAAGCATACTACTCAAGAATTCAACCCAGCCGATGACAAGAGGGCCCGGGACCACCCCGACAACCAAGTCGAGGCTCTTACCCAGGCAAACAGTTGTCATCACGAGGCGGGAAACCCAAAGGCGGCGGACTGACAAGGCGCGCGGAACCGATACGGTTTTCGTATCGGGAACCGACGACCTTCAATTGCGAGAGATCCGCATGTCAAAGATCTTATCCGCCGCCTGAGGTGCGCCACGCGTCGGGACTCAACCATAAAGCCCCGTCAAAGGCACCTCCGAAGACTCTTGAAGACCCAGTTCAAGAGTCACAAGTATGGACCCACCTCCGGCGGAACGACTTCATCCCGTTGGCCTTCCCCGGAGGTAGATCCAGGGGGCCACTGTCGGTACCCTAAAAACCATACACCCCCTGAGGTTACAAAGATCTCAAGGGAAGGACATCAACTCAAATTGAAGACCCTCGGGGGCCCACTCGCCAGACGTGGCCGGACCCGCTTCTCCAACATGGTTAACCTCTAGGTTGCCACGTGTACTGTCAGCCCAGAGCTATTACTCGCAAGGGTAAAGCTCCGGGCCAAGTACTGAAACGGCACCTCCGGAGGTAGCCCCCGCCCGAGAGAAGCTCCGGACATGACACGTGCCAGTTCACCCCGGAGCTTCCCGCTTCTCCCAAGCAAGCTCCGGAGCTGCCACGTGTCCACACGACGGAGCTAGATGCTTAAAGCCCCCGGGAAACGTTGTAACGGCTCCGGAACTCCAAAGGACAGCCGCAGACTTCAAGATCCGATTAATTACCATTAATTCCACGTTAATGATAATTAATCGGACAGCCTTAACACCTGTAACGGCACTGTCGGAGCCGTTACAGGGTTAATAACAACAATTAATCTCGTGTATCAATACTAATAACCGCCAGGGCCACATGTCGGGCCAGGCTGACTTGTAACGGTTGGTCCTTGTACTATAAAAGGACAAACCGACGATACACAAAGGGGGACTCGGAAGCTCACAAGTTAATACAACAAACACACACCCGTGGAGTAGGGTATTACGCTCAGGCGGCCCGAACCACGTAAACCACCGTGTCACTCGTGTCCAAATCGCATTTCACTTTCTTAGATCTCCGCGCGCCCAGACCGAACCACAAACCCCTTCAAACACTTTTCATAGAGTTAGGGGATCTGCCGACTCCAACAGTCGACAGCTTCCTCATGAAAATGTTAATGAAATGTTTTCACGCTTAAATGTTCTCATTGAGGAAATTAATGCTCTTGACATTGCGTCTCTTGGCAAGGGACTTATCAACCGAAAGATCCTCATGCTCCTTCCCAAGCCTAAGTACAACATCATCAACTCCATGCTCCAAAAGGAATCACTTGACAACATTGAAGTTTCGGAGCTCATTGGAGAAATACACGCTCATGAGATGAGTGTACTTGGGATGATGGAGAGTTCATCCTCTACAAGGACAATTGCTCTCAAGGCTTTCAAGAAAACGAAGAAAATGATCAAGCCTAGTTCAAGCAAAGAAGAGCAAACATCAAGTGAAGATGATGATGATGAGCTTGCATCAATGATGAGAAAATTCTCCCGCTTGAACTCCAAGATTGCCAAGAAGGGATACACTTTTGATCCCAACAAGAGAGCCTTCCTCCCCAAGAAAGAAAGTAGCAAGACTTGCTATAATTGTGGTGAACAAGGCCACATCTCCTACGATTGTCCAAAACCGGACAAGAGAAGGGAGAACCACAAGAGCAAGCATCACAAGCTTGAACACAGCGAGGATGAAGAAGAAGAGGTCAAGCCCAAGGCAAGAACGTTTGGAAAGAAGAAATTTGACAAAGGCAAAAAGTCAAAATTCTTTCCAAAGAAGAGACAAGGACCTCAAAAGGTGTTCATGTGTGAGGGGAATGAATGGATCACCGACGAAGAGTCAAGTGAAGAAGAGAGTGAAGAAGAAGAAGAATGCTTGGCCGGACTTGCCATTGCCAACAAAGATGATTCACCTCTTCCTCCACCTCCCATGTGCCTCATGGCAAAAGGTAACATTGAGGTATGTGACGACTCTAGTGATGATGAGCTTTCCCCCGATGAATTAACTTCATTGATAAATGAATATCACACCATCATTAAAAGGGAAAAGAACAAAGTCAAGGCGCTAGAACAAGCTCATGCTAAACTTGAAAATGCTAACCTTGATTTGCTTGGCAAGTATGAAAGCATACTTAAAGAGCATGACACGCTCAAAACCTATGTCAAGCAAATTGAAGAAGATAAGGCTAAAATTGAGCTAGACAATCATAAGCTTGGCTTAGTTCATCAAACGCTCTCGGATAAGCATAATGAGTTAGTTCAAGAGCATCATGCACTTAATCTCTCTTATGAAGCCATTGAAGTAAAATTAAAAAATAAGGAGAAAGAATCTAGTGATGGCAAGGTACCCATTATTTCAAATGCTACTAATGCTTTCCATGAGTATTTGCCTTTGAAAGAGAATGCAAGGGAGAAGGAGTTGATGGAGGAGATTGAAAGTCTCCGCACAAGCTTAGCAAGACTATCTAAGGGAGAAGATAAACATAAAGAAATCCTCTTCCATCAAGCAAAGGGATTCAACAAAAGAGGACTTGGATCCTTCCCGGTGCCCAACAAAGGAAAGGTGCCCTCACCGGAGCTCAAAACAAGCTTCATCAAGGAAGTTGGCTCCTATTGCCAACATTGCAAGGTCACCGGTCACCATACAAGGGAGTGCCCTCTTCCTAACCGACCTTCTCCAAAATTGCCGACTAACTATACATCTACCTTTGAGAATCACTATTATTTGTTGAGCAAAGTAGGTGCTAAGGTAAAGGCAAAATTCATTGGCATGAACGTCAAGGGGATGAAAGGGAAGCTCCCCAAGCAACTTTGGATCCCAAAAGCACTTGTATCACATATACAAGGACCAAAGCTAGCTTGGGTGCCTAAAGTCAAGAACACGTGACCGCCCACGAGGTGACTTCAAGAGGGGACCTCCACCATCAAAGAAAATCTACCAAGAACCTCTTGAAGAAAGTTGAGAATGGGAGCCCAACGCGGATATGGACGGTAACCCTATTGTCAAATCAAGTTACCTTTCCATAAATAGTCTATTGCTATATCTTTCCGCATCTAGGCCCCATGTCATGTTAAATGAATGAATGCTTGTATGATTATGTGCCTCACCTTTGTGACAATGAAAGTGCGGTTAAGATAGCTAAAAACCCCATTCCCGCACTTGATGAGAAACCTTTTCTAGACTTAGAAGTGAATTAAATGTGCTAGATGCATCTAACGTCATGTAAGTTGTCATGTTCATGTAAGGATGCATATCATATAGGTCTTGTCTAACTCCCAAAGGATAGGGGCAAGCTAGAAGTAGTTTTCCCTGAGGAAGCCTTTGGAAGGTTCAAACTTGGCAAGATAGATTTATTTTATGCCTTGCATGATCCCTGCCATATAAAGTTGCACTCATTTAATATCTTGCAATATAATTTGTTTGGCATTGCATAACGGTAGATTGTCACAAAGGGGAACCCACCTCATGAGAAGGAGACTTGTTTGAAATGCAATATCTCAACTCATATAAGGTAGAAAGAACAAAATGTTAGGTACGTTAATGCCTAGAGGAACATGCTTCATTGAGATAGTAGTCTTCATACTCTACCTCACAAAGCATGGGCCTTACATTTTATTTGGATATTTTTCCTCCATTTGTCTTGTTGTTCCGTTTGTGTTAAGGTCTAGCCAAGCTATTGGCATATTAGCTTCTTGAGGGGTAAGGGGTTGCCCAAAAGGTCCTAAGACATGTGTTTCTCCTCGATTGTTTGTTCGGTCGAAGGACATATATGGGATGTTTTCGTTCTGTTGTCATCGGATTATCCGATGCCCCTGTCAATCCCTCATCGGTCAAATAGGTGTTCAATCCTCAAAGCCCAACTCTGTCAGAACCTCAAATGATCCGACGCGTTCATCCTGGAAAACATCGGTCCATCCGATGTTCACCCTTCTGGAGCTGTGATCTATTCATCCGATGTCTACCTCCCTCTAACGTCGGATCATCCAGTGTCAATTTCACTCGGTTGAACACCCTCACTGTGCTATTCGACCGATGTTCAATACCCTAATCATCGGTTCATCCGATGTCAACAGCAATTCTTGAATATCCTTACTGTTGCAATTGACCGATGTTCACTGCATATATCATCGGTCCATCCGGTGTTTGAAAAACGGCTAGGGTTTGGGCCCCACTATTTAACCCGCGCGCCGGCCCGACCCTTTCTCTCCCCGACACCCCGTGCTCCCGCCGCCGCCGACCACCGCCTCTCCACGCGCCGCCACCTCTCTCTCGCCTGCAGCGCCGCCGCCGGCCGCCGCCGCCGTCCCCTGCTCGCGCCACCGCCGCCGGCCACCTCTCCCGCGCGCTGCCGCCCTTCCCTCGCGCCGCCACCGCCGTGCTCCACCCGCAGCACCGCCGCCGCTGCCTCCCCACGCGCCGCCGCAGCAGTAGGCACCGCCGCCGTGCTCCACCCGCGCCCACGCACCATCGCCACCGCACCTCTCCCTCCGTCGAAGCATCTCCACGTCTTCTCCGGCCCCCGTCGCTAGGTTTTCCCGAGCTCCATCGTCGCTAAGATGGGTCGTGATCGCAAAGGAAAGGGAAAAGCGATCGCGGAGCCCACCGCGAAAAAGCGGAAACTTTCGAAGGATGAGAAGAAGGCCTGGATGGCCGCTCGCGCCGCCGAGGAGCGTGAGCGCGGCCATGGGGGTTCGTTGAGGATTCGCGAGGCCCGTCCAAGGCCGCCTCCCGTGGTCGACGACTCCGACGGTGAAGAGGAGCCGGTTGCGCCTCTCGTCCGCCGGCGTTCAGCCCGGACTCGAGGAGGTCACGCCGAGGCTCCTCCTCGTCCGAGACCGACGGCTGCCGACCGTCGTGAGGACAGGGAGGCTGAGAGGGACATCCATGAGGTGGACACGGCCGTCCGGGTCGGTGAAGGAGTTCGCCTTGTGGACTACCGGAAGATGAAGGCGAAGCAACTCCGGAAGCTCAGATGGAGTGTTCTTCTTGAGGAGTGGTTCCCACAGCCCCGAGAGCTTCTTGTTGACAGTCGCTTCTGGACTGTCACCCAGGCGTCTCTCTATGAGACCTACAGGCGCCGGGGGCACAAGCTCTTCCAGCACAACCACTTAGACTGGAGGCAGCTTGCAGTGGCCGCAGAAACTGATGTCCGCCTCTTCTTTGAGCGATACAGAGGCTTGGTGGAGCTATTGGATTATGAGAGAAGTGCGTATGTGGAAGAATGGGTCCGTGTCTTCTACGCGACCCTGTACATCTCAGAGGGCAGAAGATCAATTGCCTTCATGTTCAATGGTCAGCACTACCATCTCACGAGGCAGACTTTGGGGCACATCCTTGGCTTGGACCTGCACGACACTAGCATACACGAGAAGGTCTATGGGCAGGCAGATCCACCGAGGAGGCCACTTACTGGAGGGGTAGCACCTCAGCTGGACGAGATCCGCTCCTTGTTTGGCCCCACATTCTCTCCAGATCAGCCGAGAGTCCCAGCGCTCCTGACCCCAGCTGCGCGCATTGTGCACCTCGCCTTGCGCCGCACGCTCCTGCCGAGGTCAGGATACTTGGAGGGGTTCACGAGCCTCCAGCAGACCCTCCTGTTCTACATAATGAACGGGATGGATTTTGATATCATAGACATACTTCTCTGCGAGATGGAGGACGTAATCACAGATGGAGTGGGCATGATGAGGCAGCTAGCATACGGGCACTGGATCAGTTATATTTGCTCTATGATGGTGCCAGAGGGACATACATCACAGGCTCGGCTTGCTGACGAGAGCGTGACCCGCTTCGGTCACTACCGTGCGTCCGCTCCTGGAGACCGCCGCCTTGGCCGTCCGGTTGAGCGCCAGGTCAGGGCCCGCTTGACTGAGGAGGATTGGTCTGACCTCGAGAAGGAAGATGAGCGTCTGGCTGAGGCAGAAGCTCAAGGTGGAGACTTGCAGCACGTCTGGTCCGAGAGCGACACAGACGAGAGTGTTGAGGAGTACTTTCCTCCACCCCCACCCTCACCGAGACCGCACGACGCCGAGGCAGGAGGATCAGCTGCTCCGCCACCGACACCACCTCCTGTGTCCGAGGCGCAGGTGTCACAGCCGTTGGAGCTGTCCTCCCTTCTCCAGCAGATGATCGAGCAGCAGCGCCAGGACAGGCTCGCAGCTGAGCAGGCCAGGGCGGAGCAGGCTGCTCACCTAGCACAGCTGCAGCGGCAGCAGCAGGAGCTCCAGCTGGAGATCGCCCGTCAGAGGCGAGAGGATACGGACCGGTTCACCAACCTGGTCGATCAGATGCACCGCCGTACCCTCGACCAGCAGCAGCAGACCCAGCAGGCCATGATGGGGATCCTCGGGTTGATCACCAACCTTTACACTCAGACTGGGATCGCCCTTCCTTCACAGCAGCCTGGACTGGGACTGGCTCCAGGTGTCGCTCAGGTGCCTACTACTCCTATCCCTTCGATCAGCATGTCACCACTCCTGGCACCTAGCGCACCGATTCACTCACCACTGCCGGCGACGACCTTGTTCCAGCAGACACCGGCGTCCGTGGTGAGCGCTCCACTTCCTCCAGCTCCTCCAGCATCTTCAGTACCTGCTTCCTCTCCTCCAGCACCGGCAGCGGACCCTCCAGTTCCCACCGCTCCGGCAGCTCCTTCGACCGGCGACTCCAGCTCCGACGACTGCGACGGTGCTCAGTTCGTCCTCGCGCCTAGCTCTCAGGGTCAGTAGGCGTTCTGATCCCTTTTTGGTGTCTTGATGCCAAAGGGGGAGAAGATGTAGGAGAGTCAGGGGGAGTAGCAGAGAGTCAGGGGGAGTAGCAGTCTCAGGGGGAGTACGTGTTTAGGGGGAGTGTGTGAGTGTGTGTTTATCTTTTGTATTCATGCTTGAGTACTCTTTTGTAATTTCAATTTAGCACACTTTCGCTTGTCTCACTTGCTTATGATTTTAATCGATTGAGCTTTTCGCCCACCAATCTCTTATGCATTTTCCAAGATTCATGTGTCCTATGTTGTACTTATTGCATATCTACTTGTGTATTTTCATCAAATTCATTATCATTGCGCTTTAAATTATTGTGTTGTCATCAATCACCAAAAAGGGGGAGATTGAAAGCATCTAGGCCCCATGAGGTACGGTTTCGGTGATTAATGACAACCATTCGATATTACTAATGAATTTGTGAATGCAAGGTCTCAATGACAGTCAATCAAATGAAATCAAAATTACATTGGAGACCCATATAAAATCAACGAATGAGATCAAATCAAATCATATGAAGACAAGAAGTGAAAGCTCTAATTTGACATCACTCAATGCTTGAAGACAATCAAAACAACATTTCCAACAAGTGTCAAAGAGGTCACAAGTTCAAAATTCCAAAAGAACAACTCAAAAACAACTCGAAGTCAACAAGTTGAACACACCGGATAACCGACGTTCTATGAGTTGACTACATCGGTCAAGTTGGTTCGATTGAAGAAGAAGACCTCAGATGAATGCACTCACCGGATCATCCGATGTGAGTGGCTCAGTGACATCGGTCCATCATCACAGATTGCAATACCATTGGACCGAGTGAAGCACCGGATCATCCGATGTGAAGAAGACATACATCGGTCGATCACTCCAGTGAGCCTCAAGATCAAGCAAAATTCTGGAGGAAGAGCCACCGGATCATCCGATGAGAAGACAGATCAACATCGGTCTAACAACGGTCATATCTGACACAGTGACATCAGCTAATTTGGCTTTGACCGATGACAACTGAAGGGGAGACATCGGATCATCCGGTGTTCGCAGAGAAGTGATGTCAGCCTACTTTTCCAACGGCTATCTCGTGGAGGCTGGCTATTTATACCCCTTCAACCTGTCAAATCGATAAGACTTGAAGCCCAGACATACTCTACACATCCTAGAGCATTCAAGCAATAGAGCAATCACTTTCACATCATTTGTTCATCATTTGTACACCAAGAGATAGGCTAGAACTAGCTAGAGATAGTGCTTGGGTGCCTCCATTCTTGGTGATTGGAGTCTCTAGTTTAGTGAGAGCCATAAGGGAGTGTCCTTGGTGTGTGCAACTTCCGGAGCTTGCCAAGAGGATTGTGGAAGCCCGGAGGATCCCAAAAGTGTACAAGGCTTGAGCTCCACCTTGCCAAGGTTGGCGAACGGAGAAGAATAGTGAAGAAGCCCCTAGTCTCGGTGACTTGGGAGTGGCAAAACCCTTCGGTGGGTGCCACAACGTGGACCTAGGAAGATCCTTGTGATCTTACCGAACCACGGGATAAACTCCGTGTCCCTTCGAGCGTTTGCATCCCTCTCCCTTTTACTCTTATGTAATCTTCATTCCGCAACTTTAATTTACATTGATTGCATAGTTTAATTGCATAGGGAATTGGGCTTTAAGTTGTAAGTGTTTAATTGTCTTAAAATTTGAAAGAAAGCCCAATTCACCCCCCCCCCTCTTGGGCGTTTCGATCCTTACAGCGTCACAGCGGTGCGCGGCGGCGCCCGACGGCCGACGGCGGCGCTCTCGCCGGAGTTGGCCCAAACGGTGATTCTTACGTCAATTCTATGCGCCAAGGACATGAACCGAGAGAGGGGGAGTAGGGGAACTCACCTAGGGGAGTGTCGGGGCACAAAATCGATCGGAAGACAGTCGGCGACGAGGAATGGCGGCGGTGCTCGTCGGAGTTCAGCGATCCGGCGTTGCAGTGGCAATTCACCCGAGCAACCACGTCCGGCGCGTCCCTGGTGAAGCGGCGATCACGTCAGGCCAAGAAAATGGGGAGGAGGGGGGCTATGGCGACGGGAACGCGAGTGCCGAGGGGTCTCACCGGCGATGAAGGCTAGGGTTGGAGAAAGCTCGGGGTAGGGGGAAAAATGAAGGCGCCGGTTCCTTTATGGCGCGGAGAGGGGGGGGCGGTCTCGATGGGCGCACGAAAACTGCTGGGGAGAGTGGAATCGGGGGAGGAAACGTGGGCGCGGGGGTTGGGGTTCGACGTGGGCGCGGCGGTTGTGCGGGGCGCGGGAGAGGGAGGTGGCGGTTGGGAGAGATGACGGGTGGGTCCCGCTCGGCAGTGGGAGAGAGAGGAGGGGAGGGTGCGGTTGGGCTGGCGGGGGGAGAAAAGGGGATTGGGCCAGGGAGGAGAAATCGGCCCAAAAGGGGTTTAATTCCTTTTTCTTTTTCATTTTCTCTTCTTTTGATTTGAATTCAATTCAAATTTAAACGTTTGCTACTCGATTGAACACCAAAAATTCACCCAAAATGCATGCTACAATGATCAAGGGTTTGAGAAAATTTTGTACATAAAATATGGGTGTTACAACTCTACCCCCCTTAAAAGGAATCTCGCCCTCGAGATTCGGACGCTCTAAGAGAATAGATGAGGGAAATCCGCCTTGAGAGCTTCTTCTCTTTCCCATGTTGCTTCTGCCTCTGAATGATGTTTCCATTGTACTTTACACATGCGAATGACTTTGTTTCTTGTGATCTTTTCCAGTGTCTCAAGTATCTTGACAGGTTGCTCCACATAAGACAAATCTTCTTGTACATCCACTGCTTCCATTGGCAATTGCTCTTCAGGCACCCTTAGGCACTTCTTAAGTTGCGATACATGGAACACATTGTGCACATCTGCCAGGTGTGGCGGAAGCTCAAGCTGATAAGCCACTTCACCACGTCGTTCGAGTATCTTGAACGGACCAATGTAACGGGGTGACAACTTGCCTCTTACTTTGAATCTTCTCAATCCTCTCATAGGTGACACCTTCAAGTACACATAGTCACCAACTTCAAACGTGAGATCACGTCTTCGAGTATCCGCATAACTCTTCTGTCTTGTTTGAGCTGCCTTTAGATTCTTCTGAATTTCTTGTGCTTGCCTTTCAGCCTCTTGTAACACATCAGGCCCAAAGACTTGACTTTCTCCAGTTTGATTCCAAAACAACGGGGTCCTACATTTTCTCCCATACAATGCTTCAAAAGGAGACATCTTCAAACTGGCTTGATAACTGTTGTTGTAAGAAAATTCGGCATATGGCATATTCTTGTCCCAACTCTTGCTATTCTTTAAAGCGCACGCTCTCAACATATCTTCTAATATCTGGTTGGTGCGTTCTGTCTGGCCATCAGTTTGAGGATGATACGCCGAACTGAAATTTAGACGGGTATCCATTGATTCATGCAACTTCTGCCAGAATCTTGAGGTGAATTGGGTGCCTCTGTCTGAAATGATCTTCTTAGGAACTCCATGCAAGCATACAATCCTGGAGATGTACAATTCCGCCAGCTTGGGACCATTGTAGGTCTCTTTCACAGGAATAAAGTGAGCCACTTTAGTTAGACGGTCCACAATAACCCATATAGAATCATATCCAGATTGTGTTCTTGGTAGTCCCACAATGAAGTCCATACTAATTTCTTCCCATTTCCATTCTGGCACTTTGATTGGTTGCAATAACCCTGCTGGTCTTTGATGTTCCGCCTTAATCAATTGACATGTATCACATATGGCCACATATTCGGCTACATCCCGTTTCATTCCATGCCACCAATATCGATCTTTAAGGTCTTGATACATCTTTGTGCTTCCGGGATGAATGGAGTATGATGAATCATGAGCTTCTCTTAATATTAACTCTTTAATCTCCTTGACATCTGGAACACAAATCCTCTTTCCAAGCCATAAGGTTCCTTGTTCATCCTCTCTAAAGTTTGGAGCTTTCCCTTTCTTCATCAACTGCTTGATTTCTTTGACTTTCTCATCATTCTTTTGTCCTTCTCGTATGTCATGTTCAAGGGTTGAGTCCACTTCCATAGCAACTGCTTCAGTGCTAGACACTAGTGAAAGTGCATCTAGGACTCCCTTGTGGGTTTTGGATGATTTATGACAAGCAATTGGGATCCTAATTCTTTTGTTGAGATGAATGCAGAAAAATGATGAAAGATGAGTAAAGTGCCAAAAAGAGGAAATTGAGAAGGAAAATGGATTTGAGCTCAAGGAGAAGAAACTAGTAGTTTAGTATGTGTGGAGTGTGTTAAGGAAACACACCCAAGAGCTCAATCTCATTTAATCACACACACACATGCACAAAGCTATACAGGACCGGACTAGTCCGATGTCCACCGGACTAGTCCGATATCACATTCTGCACAAGATCGGACAAGTCCGGTCATCACCGGACTAGTCCGATAATTCTTCTGTTCCACTTCGGACTAGTCCTCCCCAGTGCGGACTAGTCCTCAAAACAATGCACAAGTCACTAGATCGGACAAGTCCGGTCTCCACCGGACTAGTCCGATATCCTTTCTGATCCACTTCGGACAAGTCCGGTGTTTACACGGACTAGTCCGATATACACACTGATCTAAATCGGACAAGTCCTCCAAGTGCGGACTTGTCATCCTAAACACTAAAGGTTTCACAGGTCCGGACCAGTCCGATGACAATCGGACTAGTCCGAAGTTTTCCAGCAGTGAAATCGGACAAGTCCGTTTTCAAACGGACTAGTCCGATATTCCTGGACACTTAGGGTTTGCTTCTCACAGCACACCGGACTAGTCCGGTCACCACCACGGACTAGTCCGAATTTTCTGAACCCTAACGGTAACTTCCAGAAACCCCTTATAAATAGAGGTGCACGGCCCACTTTAAATCTCTCTCGAACCCTAGCGCCGTCACACCTCCCAAGAGCCTCAAAAACTACCTCTCTCCACAAAACTAAGTGCTAAATTGATCACTACATTGAAGATCACTTGTAGATCATTGGAGAGGGCACTTGATACGCGATTGAGCTCTTGGTTTGAATCTCTAACACACTCTTGCATCTCAGTTTGTATATTTTGAAGTGTATTATTGGTGGTCTTGAATCTTGTAATCAAGGGAGCGCTCAACTTGTGAGATCGCCCCTTAAACTCGGTGATTTACCCCTGTGTGATTAGTGGAAGAGGATTGGCCTTCGTGGCGATCCGAACGAGGGAAGGGTTAGTGAAGACCCGGCCCTTTTGTGGGCTCCTCAACGTGGACGTAGGCTGCCTTCGTGGTAACCGAACCACGGGATAAATCTTGTGTCTTTCATTTGTGTTCTTTATTCTAGTTGATCAACATTATCTAGGGTTTGATTAGATTTGTTGAATACAAAGTTAATAGTTGAAATAAAGTCATATTCTTAATAGAATCTGTTACACAACTATTGAACTGATCACAAAGTTTATATTTCCGCTGCAAAAGTCAACAAACAATCAAATTGACCTAACTTGATCAACCTAGCCCGTAAAATCCGGACTAGTCCGCACTTTACCGGACTAGTCCGTTATATCTGTTTTTGATCTCGTTGTTGAAGTGTTACAGGAACCGATAAAATTCAAGAAGGCCTATTCACCCCCCCTCTAGGCCAACATTCAATTGGTATCAGAGCAAGGTTCTTCAAGAAAGAGTGCAACCGCTCGAAGAGATCATGTCGGACATGAAGGAAGTCCAAAAGATCAACAACCAGGAAGAGATGAACAATGACAAGCATCAAAAGCTTGAGAAGTATCTCGAAGCCATTCAAGACTTTGACGATGATGATGAGGAGACATTGGAGCTGAAAGCTCTCCTTAGAAAGAAAGCGCTTTCCAAAGGGAAAGCCAAAGTTGAAGAAAAGAAGAAGGGGAGTAGTCACACCGACTACTCCCGATATCCTTTTAATTATGACCGTTTAAATTCTAACAGCAATCACTATCTATCCATTCCCCTTGGAAAAGCCCCACACTTCGATGGGAGTGACTACTCTATGTGGAGGCAAAACATGAAGATGCACTTGATTTCCCTTAACCCAAGTTTATGGCATATTGTGTGCACAGGAATCAATATCCCAGATGACGACGAAGAGCTCACGCCAAGTCAAGAGCAAGCCATCCACAGGAATGCACAAGCCGCAGCCGTCATCACCTCATCTCTAAGTCGAGATGAATTCACAAAGGTGGACGGATTAGAAATTGCCAAAGAAATCTGGGATACCCTACAAACAGCGCATGAAGGTGACAGACATGTGAGGGAAGCCAAGATTGAAATGATTGAGGGCGAACTAGGAAGGTTCGCGATTGAGGAAGATGAGTCACCCCAGGACATGTACAACAGACTGAAGACTCTCGTGAACAAGGTTCGATCATATGGGAGCAGAAAGTGGAATGATCACGAGGTTGTAAAGCTCATCCTTAGAGCTTTCATGCCTCGCAATGTTACACTTTGCTCTATGATCCGAGAGAGTCCGGGGTACAAGAAAATGACTCCTGATGAACTGCTTGGCAAGATCATTAACTTTGAGATGATGGAGAAGCAAGCCAAGCACGTAAAAGAAATAGCCGACCTCACATCGGCCAAGAAGAAGGGAGTTGCCCTAAAGTCCTCACTCAAGCCTTTATCCAAAGAAGCAAGAGAAGCACAGCTTGAGGAGGACAGCGATGATGAAAGCAGCGAGCTAGATGAAGAAGATATGATTTTGTTCATGAAGAAGTTTAAGAGAATTATGAAGAAAAGACAAGGAACAAAATCAAATGAAGCAAAATACAAAGAAAAGACGAAGCCAAAGATGAGGCGGGCGTGCTATAACTGTGGTGAATACAACCACTTTATAGTCGACTGCCCGTATGAGGACAACAAGAAGAAGAACAAAGAGTCCAAGCCTCAAGCAAAGAAGTTCTTCAAGAAGAAGAAACAAGCTGAACAAGCACACATTGGAAAGGAATGGGACTCAAACGATGAGTCTTCATCGTCCGATGAAGAAGAATTGGCTAGCATAGCCATCGAGAGCGTGTCCAAGAAACCCACACTCTTTCCCACGCTCGGTGCAAAGAAGGCAAATGGGACTTGCCTCATGGCTAAGGAAGGTAAACGCAAGGCCTACTCCTCCGGTGGATCCAAATGGGTGCTAGACAGTGGATGCACAAACCACATGACCGGAGAAAGGAGGATGTTTGTGGAGTATGAAGTGAACGAGGACCCAAATGAAGGGATCTACTTTGGAGACAACAGTCAAGGGAGGGTCCTCGGTACCGGTAAAATAGCCATATCCTCTGAACATACTCTTTCACATGTTTTGCACGTTGAATCTTTAGATTATAACCTGCTGTCCATATCTCAATTGTGCGACAAGGGTTATAATTGCCTGTTTACTAACGAGGGTGTGATCGTCTCAAGAAGGAGCGATGGTTCTATTGCATTCAAGGGTATGTTGAAGGGAAAGCTTTACCTTGTTGACTTCAACAAGGATAAAGCCGAACTCGACACATGCTTGATTGCAAAGACCAACATGGGTTGGCTGTGGCATAGACGGCTGGCACATGTTGGTATGAGGAACCTTCAAAAACTCCTCAAGGGCGATCACATCCGAGGTTTGAAAGATGTTGTGTTTGAGAAAAACAGGCCATGTAGCGCGTGCCAAGCAGGGAAACAAGTTGGAGCACAGCATCCTGCGAAGAACATCATGACCACAACAAGACCGCTCGAACTACTTCATATGGACTTGTTTGGTCCAATTGCTTACATAAGCATCGGCGGTAATAAGTATGGTTTAGTTGTTGTTGATGATTTTTCCCGCTTCACTTGGGTGTTCTTTTTGCATGAAAAATCAGAAACACAAGGGACACTCAAGAAGTTCTTCAAGCGAGCACAAAACGAATTTTCATTACAAATCAAGAGTATTCGGAGTGACAATGGCACGGAGTTCAAAAACATACAAGTGGAGGAGTACCTTGATGAAGAAGGAATCAAGCACGAATTTTCAGCACCATACTCCCCACAACAAAATGGAGTTGCCGAAAGGAAGAACCGCACGCTCATAGAAATGGCAAGAACTATGCTCGATGAATACAAGACTTCGGACCGATTTTGGGCGGAAGCAATCAACACAGCTTGCCACGCCACAAATCGCCTCTATCTTCATCGACTACTAAAGAAGACCCCCTATGAGATACTCACCGGTAACAAACCGAACATTTCATATTTTCGAGTTTTTGGTTCTCCTTGCTATATTTTAAACAAGAAGCCCAGGACTTCAAAGTTCGCTTCGAAGTCCGATGAAGGTTTCTTGCTTGGCTATGATTCGAACACTTACGCCTATCGTGTCTTCAACAAGTCCTCCGGACTTGTTGAAGTGGCACGTGACGTAGTGTTCGATGAAACTAATGGCTCCCAAAAGGAGCAAGTTGATCAATGTGAATTAGGTAAAGAAGAAGCCCCCTATCAAGCATTGAAGAGAATGGCTCTAGGCGAAGTACGACCACAAGAGTCAACGTCACAAATACAAGATGAAAGTGAACCACAAGATGAAATCAACCATCAAGGGGGAGCCTCAATACAAGATCAACCACAGGAGTACGAACGTAATGAACAAATCAACGAGGACAACAACTCAGGGGGAGAAGAAGATGATCACCAACACACGACTCCCCAAGTACCACACCCAAGAGTGCACCAATGCATTCAAAGGGATCACCCGATCGACAACATCATCGGCGACATCCAAAAGGGAGTAACCACTAGATCTCGCATAGCAAATTTTTGTGAACATTACTCGTTTGTCTCCTTTTTGGAACCCCGCAGGACTGAGGATGCATTGAAGGATCCGGACTGGGTAGTGGCGATGCAAGAAGAGTTGAACAATTTCAAGAGAAACGAGGTCTGGGAACTTGTGGCAAGACCCAATGCAAATGTTGTAGGCACCAAGTGGGTCTTCCGCAACAAGCAAGACGAACACGGTGTGGTAACAAGAAACAAGGCACGACTTGTGGCCAAAGGTTACTCACAAGTCGAAGGTTTGGATTTCGATGAAACTTTTGCTCCAGTAGCTAGGCTTGAATCAATTAGAATATTACTTGCATATGCTACTCACCATGATTTCAAGCTGTATCAAATGGACGTGAAAAGCGCCTTCCTCAACGGACCGATCAAGGAGGAGGTGTACGTGGAGCAACCACCCGGGTTTGAAGACGAAGAGTTCCCCCATCACGTGTATAAACTGCGTAAGGCTCTCTATGGCCTCAAACAAGCTCCTAGAGCTTGGTATGAGTGCCTTAGAGATTTTTTAATAGATAATGGTTTTCAAATTGGCAAAGTAGACTATACGTTATTCACAAAAAATCTGGATAATGATCTTTTTATTTGCCAAATATATGTTGATGATATAATTTTTGGGTCAACTAACCAATCCTTCTGTGAAGAGTTTAGCAAAATTATGACAGAGAGATTCGAAATGTCGATGATGGGAGAATTGAAGTACTTCTTGGGATTCCAAGTGCGACAACAAAGGGAAGGAACTTTTATAAGCCAAACCAAGTACACGCAGGACATCCTCAAGAAGTTTGGCATGGACAAAGCAAAGCCGATAAAGACTCCCATGGCAACGAATGGGCACTTGGACCTCAATGAAGATGAAACGAGCGTCGACCAAAAGGTATATCGCTCCATGATTGGATCTTTACTATATTTATGTGCATCTAGGCCAGACATCATGTTGAGTGTTTGCTTGTGTGCAAGATTTCAAGCCAACCCCAAGGAATGTCATTTGACAGCCGTTAAGAGAATCTTAAGATATTTAGTTCATACACCCAACCTTGGTCTTTGGTACCCAAAAGGCTCAAAATTCAATCTCATTGGGTATTCCGATGCAGATTATGCTGGGTGCAAAGTAGATAGAAAAAGTACTTCCGGCACTTGCCAATTTCTAGGAAGATCCTTAGTTTCTTGGTCATCCAAGAAACAGAATTCCATTGCATTATCCACAGCCGAAGCGGAGTATGTTGCAGCCGGGAGTTGTTGTGCACAACTTCTTTGGATGCGACAAACTCTAAGGGATTATGGTTACAATATGAACCATATTCCTCTCCTTTGTGATAATGAGAGTGCCATTAAAATAGCACACAATCCAGTTGAGCACTCTAGAACAAAACATATAGACATAAGACACCACTTCTTGAGAGACCATTCCATGAAAGGAGACATATCCATCTCTCATGTCAACACCCAAAAACAATTAGCCGACATATTCACCAAGCCACTTGATGAAAAACGCTTTTGTGAACTCCGAAATGAGCTAAATGTTCTTGATTCTCGGAGTGTGGCTTGAAAAGTTGCATACCTGTATGTTTCTTCAAAATTTTGATTGAATTGTGAAAATCATCCCTCTTCACTTTTCTCTCGAAAACTATGTCAATTATTAGATCTTGATGAATTTTGATCATAGTATGATTGTTGTTTGCTTACTGGTCAAATTCATCAAGATTATTTGAATTGTTTTGTCTCTCTAATCTCTAATATTGAACCTTCAAATATATATGAATGGGCTATGCATTTCTCTCCTGGTGACCACGGACAAGTCCGTGGTTACCCGGACTAGTCCGCCCATTGCAGACTTGTCCGCAGAGTGCCGGTTAGGCCGGACTAGTCCGACAGACCACGGACTAGTCCGATATAAGTCTCTGGACGACTTCGGACTAGTCCGGTCATGTCCGGACTTGTCCGATTTTTCGTGTCCTTAACCCTAGCCGCCACCAAACCCTAATTCATTCACTCTCACACTCGCCCCAAGCATTCTCTCTCTTGCGCTCGAGCTCCCAAGGCAAATACTCGATTCCTCCGTCGAAAAGCCTCAAACTTGGGCGGAGATCAAGCTTGAAGACTCGGGGATTGAAGTTAGCGGACAAGTCCGGCCTCCAACCCCCAAAATCTCAAGCCTCCTTCGATTTCTTGGTAAATTTTCTTCAAACCCTAAGAAATCGCAAATTTCTCCATTGCTTATCGTTTGGCCTAGCATTCTTCACTAGTTACATGTCCAATAGATGTACTACGTGTATGCTAGACTATTTTTGGCTTAGGGATCGAATTTTACCCAATCTGTTAGGTTTTTGCGGATGAACACCGGACTAGTCCGGTCCAGGTACGGACAAGTCCGGTCCACCGGACTAGTCCGTGCCTGTGCACCGGACAAGTCCGTTGTTTCTGAACCAAAACCTAATTCCTTCATTCCCTAATGCCTTCCATTGCCATATTATCTCACCAATACCTTGTATAACCTGTATTTTACCTTGATCACTCATTCTCAGATCATGTCGAGCTCTGACTACGAAATGTCCGATTTTGAGTCCGAAGTGGCACCTCGGCCCTCGGCGGGTCTTGGCAAGAAACGCCAAGAGAAACCCTCCGAGCCAGCTCCCTCACCTCCCCAAGTCAGAAGGAAAGTGTGTGTGAAGAAAGCTGCATCGAAGGCCGGCACCTCCTCAAGTGACCTTCGACAAACCAAAGGAAAGGGCAAAGGAGTTGCCACAGGGCCAGTTGGGCCCCTCAAGCTGCGTGCCCCCAGAGAAGGGGCCCGGGACCCAAATGAAGAGAAGTTCACTGGCAAGGGCAGCGAGGTGGCTGCTAAGCTGAGAGGGGTAGACTGCTATGCAAGATCCAAGCAAGCAGCAGATGGCAGATTTTGGTCCAATTTCCACTCGGACTTCTACAAATTGGTCTATTTGCCTATGAAGACCCCAGTGGTGCGCAGTCAATGGATTGACTGGGCCCACCTGGAGAAGAAGAAGTGTGCAGCCTTTGATGAGGTTATTGCAGCTGCTGAGAAACACGGACTGAAGGACTTGTTTGCCTTCAGATATAACTGGAATGATGAAGTGATTGCACAGTTTTATGCAACGTGCCACTTCTCCAGTGAAGACGAGGAAAGTGTGACTTGGATGACTCATGGATCCAAGTACTCAATTACTCAAGAAGAGTTTGCCAGTTTGCTGCACCTTGAGTCTGGAGGACATGACCACCTCATTATCCACAACATAGGGGTCATTGAGAGGGACAGGATGAAGTTCCTGTATGAGCCCAACTCCAAGTATGTCCCTCCCTCTACCAAGAATATGAAGCCTTTCTTTGTTGTGCTCAATAGAGTCCTCCGGAAGACAATAGCCCCCAAGGATGGGGATGCAGGGAGTGTACAAGGCTACCTCCGGACCCTGATGAGGGTCATAAGCAAGGACAGAAAGTTTGATGTGGCTGAATATATCTGGAATGATATGGTCAATATCTCAAGCACCCCCAACCGATCCTGTGGCTATGCCCCCTACTTGATGTTTATGATCGAGAAGGTCACAGGGATCGAGTTCGTGAAGGATGTGGAGCACACTCCACTGAGGCCTCAGAAGCCTCAGCCAGTAATTGTCCAAGCTCCTCCATCGCCGGCCTCAAGCCCCGAGGCACCGGCAAGACAAGAAGAAGCTGCTAGGGCTCCTCCTCCCTCCAGGGAAGCCCCTACGAAAGGATCCGCCAGTGGGATCCTGAAGTACTTGGTGTCTCTTCTCTCCTCCTGCAAGAAAACTGAAGTGAAGCTTCATAAGCTCAACCAGAAGAGGAAAGAAGACATGAGGTACATAAAAGCAAATGTGAAGCAGCTGAGTGAGAAACTGGAGATCAACCCAATAGGGTCTCCAGTCATTTCTGAAGACTCTGATCTGGACGTCACTGAACTCAGCCCCTTGACCACATCCGAGCTTGCCTATTTTGGCATTGGGGGCTCGAGCAGCTCCGTTCCTCCTCCTCCCTCTCAACCTCGCCAAGAAGAAAGCGATGAAGATGATGAAGACGATGAGAGGACTGACAGCGAAGAGTGAAGCCCTAGGACCTCCCTCTCTCTCTTTTTGGTGTCTTGATGCCAAAGGGGGAGAGATTGAGGGGGAGCTTCTAGACTTAGCTTTAGCTGCATAGAATGCGAGGAGAGAGTCTCCATGTATTTTCTATTTGTGATTGTAATTGTTTATCGCTATTTTCATATCATGTTTGGTCCTATGTTAAATTGCTCAGTTAATTTGCAAGTGTGTGATGGAATCTGAATTTTTGCTCCTGAAATGCTATATTCACTTGATATTAGTTGATCAATGCAAATTCTATCATTCTTAATGCATTCATGCTCTTAGTATGCATCCCACCATAAAGAATGCACATATGAATGATTCTCTTGTTGCTTGATGCATTTTTGAGTCATATGTGCACACTTTATGAAAAATCTCATTTTATACCTCATTTTGTGAAATCTCAATTGGTTGTCATCAATCACCAAAAAGGGGGAGATTGAAAGTGCATCTAGGACTCCCTTGTGGGTTTTGGATGATTTATGACAAGCAATTGGGATCCTAATTCTTTTGTTGAGATGAATGCAGAAAAATGATGAAAGATGAGTAAAGTGCCAAAAAGAGGAAATTGAGAAGGAAAATGGATTTGAGCTCAAGGAGAAGAAACTAGTAGTTTAGTATGTGTGGAGTGTGTTAAGGAAACACACCCAAGAGCTCAATCTCATTTAATCACACACACACATGCACAAAGCTATACAGGACCGGACTAGTCCGATGTCCACCGGACTAGTCCGATATCACATTCTGCACAAGATCGGACAAGTCCGGTCATCACCGGACTAGTCCGATAATTCTTCTGTTCCACTTCGGACTAGTCCTCCCCAGTGCGGACTAGTCCTCAAAACAATGCACAAGTCACTAGATCGGACAAGTCCGGTCTCCACCGGACTAGTCCGATATCCTTTCTGATCCACTTCGGACAAGTCCGGTGTTTACACGGACTAGTCCGATATACACACTGATCTAAATCGGACAAGTCCTCCAAGTGCGGACTTGTCATCCTAAACACTAAAGGTTTCACAGGTCCGGACCAGTCCGATGACAATCGGACTAGTCCGAAGTTTTCCAGCAGTGAAATCGGACAAGTCCGTTTTCAAACGGACTAGTCCGATATTCCTGGACACTTAGGGTTTGCTTCTCACAGCACACCGGACTAGGCCGGTCACCACCACGGACTAGTCCGAATTTTCTGAACCCTAACGGTAACTTCCAGAAACCCCTTATAAATAGAGGTGCACGGCCCACTTTAAATCTCTCTCGAACCCTAGCGCCGTCACACCTCCCAAGAGCCTCAAAAACTACCTCTCTCCACAAAACTAAGTGCTAAATTGATCACTACATTGAAGATCACTTGTAGATCATTGGAGAGGGCACTTGATACGCGATTGAGCTCTTGGTTTGAATCTCTAACACACTCTTGCATCTCAGTTTGTATATTTTGAAGTGTATTATTGGTGGTCTTGAATCTTGTAATCAAGGGAGCGCTCAACTTGTGAGATCGCCCCTTAAACTCGGTGATTTACCCCTGTGTGATTAGTGGAAGAGGATTGGCCTTCGTGGCGATCCGAACGAGGGAAGGGTTAGTGAAGACCCGGCCCTTTTGTGGGCTCCTCAACGTGGACGTAGGCTGCCTTCGTGGTAACCGAACCACGGGATAAATCTTGTGTCTTTCATTTGTGTTCTTTATTCTAGTTGATCAACATTATCTAGGGTTTGATTAGATTTGTTGAATACAAAGTTAATAGTTGAAATAAAGTCATATTCTTAATAGAATCTGTTACACAACTATTGAACTGATCACAAAGTTTATATTTCCGCTGCAAAAGTCAACAAACAATCAAATTGACCTAACTTGATCAACCTAGCCCGTAAAATCCGGACTAGTCCGCACTTTACCGGACTAGTCCGTTATATCTGTTTTTGATCTCGTTGTTGAAGTGTTACAGGAACCGATAAAATTCAAGAAGGCCTATTCACCCCCCCTCTAGGCCAACATTCAACTAGACATAGATTTAACCTTGCAAATTCTTCACATAGCTGGGGTTGAAGAGCTTGTATTGACAAGTTATTGCTTTGTCCCCTCCTGCTCAGAGCATCAGCGACCACATTAGCCTTGCCTGGATGGTAGTTGATTCCCACATCAAAATCATTGATTAATTCCAACCAACGACGTTGCCTGAGGTTAAGATCCGGCTGTGTAAATATGTACTTCAAGCTCTTGTGATCTGTATATATCTCCGTCCTTTTTCCCATTAAGTAATGTCTCCATATCTTCAAAGCATGAACAACCGCTGCCAACTCTAAGTCATGGGTTGGATAATTTCTCTCATGTTTCCGAAGTTGTCTTGAAGCATAGGCCACAACATGTCCTCCTTGCATTAAGACACATCCTAAACCATGACCAGATGCATCACAATAGACCACAAACTCCTTTTGCATATCAGGCATCACCAATACCGGTGCACTGGTTAACCTCTTCTTCAATTCGGCGAAGCTTACTTCACATTCGGGGATCCACTTAAAAGCAACTCCTTTCTCAAGCAACTTGGTTAGTGGTCGAGAGATCTTTGAAAATCCCTCGATGAATCGACGGTAATAACCAGCCATACCTAAGAATCTTCTTATATCATGTACACTCTCAGGTGTTTCCCACTTAAGGACATCGGCCACTTTGCCTGGATCCACTGCTATACCTCCTTCAGATATGACATGTCCCAAAAATGATACCTCCTTTAGCCAAAACTTACACTTGCTAAGTTTGGCATACAGTTGATGTTGGCGAAGTTTCTGTAGGGCCATCCTGAGGTGCTCCTCATGCTCTTCTTCAGTCTTGGAGTAGATAAGTATGTCATCGATGAATACCACTACGAACTTGTCCAAGTACTCCATGAAAACCTTGTTCATAAGATACATAAAATACGCCGGAGCATTGGTCAATCCGAACGACATAACGGTATATTCATATAATCCATACCGAGAGACAAATGCCGTCTTGGGAATATCCGACGGTCTAATCTTCAGTTGATGGTAGCCCGAACGAAGATCAATCTTGGAAAACACACATGCTCCTCTTAACTGATCAAATAAATCTTCAATCCTGGGTAGTGGGTATTTATTCTTGATTGTTACCTCATTTAGAGCACGGTAGTCCACACACAACCTTTGAGTTCCATCCTTCTTAGGTACAAATATAACTGGTGCTCCCCAAGGCGATGAGCTAGGGCGAATATATCCTTTTGCCAATAATTCCTCAATATGATCCTTTAGTTCAGCTAGTTGTTTAGCATCCATTCTATACGGCCTCTTATATATTGGGGCCGTTCCAGGTACTAATTCAATGATAAATTCAATCTCTCGATCAGGGGGCATACCTGGTAAGTCATATGGGAATACATCCGGAAATTCTTTCACAACCCTGATGTCTTTGGTACTCTCAAGATGGTTGAGTTGCACCACTGCTTCTTGTGTCTGATCTGGCTTGAATTCCACTGTGGTGCCATCCGGGTGTGTTAAGCAGACTGTTCTAGTTGCACAATGAATTACTCCTTGATTCTTTGTCAACCAGTCCATTCCCAGAATGATATCTAATCCTTGTGAGTCCAACACTATTAGGTTGGCCCAAAAGACTACCCCCCTTATGTTTATACTCACTTTTCGGCATAGATGCCTTGCCACCATCTCTCCTCCAGGAGAGTTTATCAATAATGGCCCATTCAAGAATGTAACTACCATGTCATGCTTCTTTATGAAATCCTTGGATATGAATGAATGTGTAGCACCCGAATCAAACAATATGGTGGCGGGGTGGGAATTGACAGAGAACGTACCGATCACCACATCAGGTGCTTCCTGTGCTTGCTCCAGAGTCACATGGTTGACACGACCAGTTGGGTTTTGCTGCTTCTTTGGACAACTGCTGGCATAGTGTTCCCATTCTCCGCACTTGTAGCATTGTACTCCCGCAGCATTATTTGGGCCCTTGTTGCCTCCTGACTAGTTCCTTGGGGGTTGGCCACTTGGACGGTTAGCGGGGGCTGAAGGGCGGGGTGGTTGCATCTGCTGGCGTGGGGGTTGCATTGGCTGGCGTGGTGGCTGCTGCTGCCGCTGGTGCATCTGCTGGTTGTAGGGAGTGGGTGGCCTGTAGCTGGAGTTGGGAAACCTCTGTCCCGAGTAGTTCATGGGACGAGTCATATGAGTTGTAGGCGGAGGGTTGAGACGGGGGCGTACATTTCTGCTGGAGGCATGTGCTGCTAAAGTCAACTTCCTCTTTCTTTCATCATCATCCAGTTCCTTCTTAGTCCTCTCCACTTCAAAAGCTTTGTCAACTAATTTCTGGAAGTCACCGTAGTCGCTGGAAGACATGGCGAACTTTAACTCTTTGTCCAACCCATTCTTGAAGCGGAATTGCTTCTTGGCGTCGGTATCCACGTCTGTTGGGGCATAGCGGGATAGCTGGGTGAAGGCATTCAGGTAGGCCCTCACAGTCATACGGCCTTGCTTTAGCATTAGGAACTCTTCACGCCTGGCTTGTATCTCTCCTTCAGGTACGAAGTGATTGCGGAAGTTGGTTCGGAATTCTTCCCATGTAATATTTTCCGGGTCCCGGTGGGCTTCGGTGAAGGCGGTCCACCAGTCAGCTGCTGGTCCTTGAAGTTGATGGGAGGCTAGTAGCACTTTCTCCCTTCCTTCACAGTGGATGAGCCTCAGCTTGCTATCAATGGTACGGAGCCAATCATCGGCGTCCATGGGTTCGGTAACGGTGGCAAAAGTGGGTGGATGGGTGTTCAGGAAGTCCCTAAGGAAGGACCTAGGTGGAAAAGGTGGTGGTGGCGGAAGGTTGTAGTTTGGTGGTGGTGGGGGTGGGGCTTGTTGCAAGTTGGTGACAATTTGGGTGAGGTTGTTAAGCAACTGGGTCTGAAGAGCCATCATCTGTTGCATTTGTTGAGAGGCTGGGGCTCCTCGAGCACCCCTTGCATTCCATCCAGGGACACCTCCAAGTTCTTCATCCAGAGGTGGGTTACCACGACCACGACCTCTACCTCTACCTCGTCCAGCCATCTGTGATAGAGAAGTTCATTGAGGTCTTAGAATAATAGATGAGATGGGAAAGGATACACTAGGGTAACACGGTCCCAACTACATGCATCAAGGGTAATAGATATAAAGCAAGTTCATTAATCAACTAGTGTGGAGGTGGACAAGATGCCTAAGCATTCCACCACTCACACGACACCTAAACAAGACTAAAGACATGGATGTGGACAGGATGCCGAAGCATTCCACAACTCATGTCGCACCCAACACACACAACATGAAGCAAACTACTAGCATAACAACATAAACGACACAACTCAAGACTAAGGAGGGCGCAGCTACACGCTCCTACAAACTAAGGATAACTGTCCTGAGTCGTCCAGCGGGGAAACGAGTCCACTCCTACTCGTCGGAGTCCTCCTCAACCTCCATCTCCGGGTCTTCTTCTTCTGAGTCTTCCCTTGAGTTCTCGGGGAAGTTCATGCGGCGATCCGGAGAGTTCGGGTCCCAAGGCTCCACGTCTGAAGCGTACTGCGGAGAGTTAGGATCAACTCCAGTGATCCTCGTGTAGCGTCGTCGAAGTCGCTCGTAGCGGTCGACCAAGTCCCTGCTGTCCTGCAGCTCCTGCTGACAACGCTGGAGTCGCGAAGACAACTCCACAACGTCGTCCACCAGCCTCTCGCACTGGGGGTGAGTCAAGCGTCCCTCGACGTCACGTCCAGTGAAGCCGGCTGTGCCACTAGGGCGCTGAGGGGTGTACGCGTGCTCCGTGCACCCAAGAAGGAACCTGTGGGCGTGGCTCCAGTAGGTGGTCGCCTCCCACGTGGCGTCCTCCTCAGCTGCACGCTGGGAGCTCCTCCAGGCCGGAGAGAAGTGCGAGTGCAGCAACTCCGAGTCGTAGTAGACGACCAGCTGAGAAGTCCACTCCAGCTCACCAGTATAGGGTGCAAAGACCCTAGTGGTGTGGTAGACTAAGCGGACACGGTACTCACGGTACCCCACAGCTCGAAGAAGAGAACGAAGACGGACGCGCATCCTCGAAGCAGCACCCCCGTTGGAGAGCAGCGTCGTCTCCCTCCGGGGTGTGTGAGGTGCGGAGCGACTGGCTAGGGCGTGCTGAGGAACACGACCTCCAGTCGACTTACGGGCCGTCTGCTTGGTTCGCGCCATCTACAAACATTTGAAAAGAAGAGAGTGAGATTAATAATTAATAAATCAAGTTAGAATAAAAACAAATAAGCAAAGCAAGGTAAGAAGCACAAGGGTTGAGATGGAGAGCACAAAGTTTTGGAAATACTATTTCATATGAAAATAGTATAGTCCTTAATTTTCGGCCATTTCTAACTAGGCTTGCGTCCTACGGGCAACACGGCTCTGATACCACTTTGTCACGCCCGATCATCATAAGATGAACAGACGCTAATCACATGTACGCCAGGATCAGTTGAATCGTACATGCGTCGACGAAAGTGAAATACCATTACATTGCCATGTTCGAAATACATAAAATAATCTTACAGGACGACCCGAAGGTCTACAAATACACACCACAACTATTTACAACACTAAACAGTTCAACACTACAGAAAAACAAGATAGGAAAGTGGGGCTTCATATCCACAGGCAGCCGTTGCGCGTGAGGTCGCCAGCCTAGACCAAATCCTCCGGGTTGACGTAGAAGTCCTCCGGTGCAGCTTCTTCTTCTTCATACTCTAAAGGAGAATTAAACGCTTGAGTACATAGAGTACTCAGCAAGTGCGGGAAGAGAATGACATGATTGGCTAGGGCAAGGAAAGGCCAAATATGGCTTAGCACTATGCTTAGAACCTATCCTTAGCTTCCAATTATCACTATCATAATTCATTAAATAATCCACACATGATTAATGCTAATGAAAGTACTTGAATCATAATGAATCATCATTTCCCAACCATATACTAATTATGAACTGGCCCCAAGCCGCTCTTGTCCGTGAGCACGGCTGTCATGACAGTTTTACCAAATCTCTGCAGAGAGTGTACCCTTTCCCCACAAGCAGTGATTTCATCCCCTGTTGCCAGGTGGACTAAGTGAACCTCCCTGATTGCTCGTGGTAGCTAACCACATTACACACTTCCTTTGGTGTGAGGCCAGGAGATCACAACATGGTCTTTACAAAGGTACTCCCGATTAGTGCTAGCCCTCTAAAGTTTTCACCACTGAGGATTCTCGGAGTAACCCTCCGCCCCAGAGCCCCCTCTTGAGCCTTGCGGTTCCAAGAGCGGATCACCCGACTCATTCCCCGCACCATCCAACCACTAGCAGTTCATCGGGAGAAACCTAATTAATTTACCAAGCTGCCCCATCTCAGTCTCGTGGTGGTACTATAAAGCTTAGTGGCTTCCTCCATAAACCGGTCCTTAGAATCCGGTGGTAACAAACCCCAATCCCGGGTCTCGTGCACAATGCACCATACCAAAACTAACCAACCACCAGATTCCTATCCACTAACATTATGTATATTCATCACCAAATTAAAGTAACCATAAAGTTGAGCATAGAACATTTGTATGGTATCCCAATCCCAACATCTAAGCATGGCTAAGCATAAATAAAGCCTATCTACTTCCCACCCCATTTCAGGTAACAAGGAATTATATGGAACAGGGCATGTAAACATGAAGTAGGACATCAAATTAATTAGCATGCAACTAGCTAAATCCCTAGAATTGGTACAAGATGGTCAAGGGCACTTGCCTTCGTTGGAGACTTGAGAATTGACGAAGTCTTGGTCTTGGAAGTTGAGGTTAGGGTCGTAGAACGACTCTAGATATATGCCCAAGCAATGGCAAGAATAGAATAAAGCTAAATAAGTAAAGGCACACAAAACAATACATCACACATACACATAAGCACAAAATTCTACACTAATGCGTCCCTACGAGGTATTTATCATTTAACATGGCCAAAGTATGCATTTTATATTTTTCCTATAATTTTGGGATTTTATTATAGCCTAAAACCATTTTTATTGATTTTTCTATAGCAAAAATGTATTTTAAAACCTTTATATTTAATTATTCCAGGGACCAAATATATTTTATCTGAGCACTACAATTAATTCACAGCATAAAATAGTTTATAACAATTTTTCATAACATTCCTACACTTAATTACCATTTTTATCTAATTTCTATACCTCAAATACAATTAAAAACCCTATTCTGCAAATAAATAAAAGTCCAAGGGCTAAATAAATAGTTTTCTACACTGTACAGGGTCTAAATACATTATTCTACAAAATTACAGGGGTTAGAATGCTTAATTAAATGATTAAAACCAATTTTTAGGGTTCCAGGGGCTAGTCTGTGAATTCTGGGGGCTAGATTCGAATTACAGAGAAGCTCCGGGGGTAGCAATGAAGTTCCCAGGGGCTTAGGTGCAATTCCGGCGGCGGGAAAAGTGCTTTGAATGCAGGCCGTTGAATCTCAGATGGACGGCTAGGATTTTATGAAGCGAACCGGTACTGGGTTCTAATCTCAGTCGTTGGGGGCTAACCGACGGCTCACAGGGGGCCACGTCGACTCTAACCGGCGTCACAGCGGTGCGCGGCGGCGCCCGACGGCCGACGGCGGCGCTCTCGCCGGAGTTGGCCCAAACGGTGATTCTTACGTCAATTCTATGCGCCAAGGACATGAACCGAGAGAGGGGGAGTAGGGGAACTCACCTAGGGGAGTGTCGGGGCACAAAATCGATCGGAAGACGGTCGGCGACGAGGAATGGCGGCGGTGCTCGTCGGAGTTCAGCGATCCGGCGTTGCAGTGGCAATTCACCCGAGCAACCACGTCCGGCGCGTCCCTGGTGAAGCGGCGATCACGTCAGGCCAAGAAAATGGGGAGGAGGGGGGCTATGGCGACGGGAACGCGAGTGCCGAGGGATCTCACCGGCGATGAAGGCTAGGGTTGGAGAAAGCTCGGGGTAGGGGGAAAAATGAAGGCGCCGGTTCCTTTATGGCGCGGAGAGGGGGGGCGGTCTCGATGGGCGCACGAAAACTGCCGGGGAGAGTGGAATCGGGGGAGGAAACGTGGGCGCGGGGGTTGGGGTTCGACGTGGGCGCGGCGGTTGTGCGGGGCGCGGGAGAGGGAGGTGGCGGTTGGGAGAGATGACGGGTGGGTCCCGCTCGGCAGTGGGAGAGAGAGGAGGGGAGGGTGCGGTTGGGCTGGCGGGGGGAGAAAAGGGGATTGGGCCAGGGAGGAGAAATGGGCCCAAAAGGGGTTTAATTCCTTTTTCTTTTTCTTTTTCATTTTCTCTTCTTTTGATTTGAATTCAATTCAAATTTAAACGTTTGCTACTCGATTGAACACCAAAAATTCACCCAAAATGCATGGTACAATGATCAAGGGTTTGAGAAAATTTTGTACATAAAATACGAGTGTTACAGAATTTCACATGCCTCATTTTATCATGTCTCCAACAGCGAACTCAAACTAAAAACACAAATTCAGTATCTGCATTCCTCCCTGCCTGCACCATTGCTGTCGGAGCATTGCACCCACACTCGCCGCCCTCCACCGTGTCGATCTGCACCAACACGTTGCCCATTGGCAAGCTAGCTGTCGTGCCCAACCTGGTAATGATCAGTGTCGAGTTGCTGCTGCCTAGGGACGATTGCTTGAGGAGGAGAACAATGACGATGAGAGGCTGACGAATTGGGCATTCCCGCCGGCGAGCTTGACGCGGGTGGGCGAGGCAGAGAGTTAGTGTGCGGCTGATAGAACAAGGCTGCTTGGTCTTCTCGTGGTCGCCTTCGCCATGAGAGAACGCTGAAGGATCAAGACGTCCGGCGGTGGAGTCGAGCTTCAAATCAGGCGTGGAGACGGCCCTCTGTGAACTCCGCAAGTTCCCAAAGAACTGTCGCGACTCACCAATTTCGCTGCCGACTGGGGGAGCGAGGCAGCAGCACGAGAGACAGGGGCAGTGAGGCGGCGGCGCGCGAGGCGATGTAGAGCGGCGGCAATAGGCGAGGCGGGGAAGATGGGGACTAGAGCGAGGCGGCGGCGGCGGCATGTGAAGGCGGGGAGGGCAGTGGCGGCGGCGGCTGGCGCGGCGGGGAAGATGGGGACTAGAGCGAGGCGGCGGCGGCGGCATGTGAAGGCGGGGAGGGCAGTGGCGGCGGCGGCTGGCGAGGCGGGGGAGCGATTGCGGGAGCTTCGCCTCGGGGTCGGAGGGCGGGGCGAGGAAGACGATCGAGGAGGATGCATCGGCCGCCTGGAGTCGGCTTTTTTGCGGATCCGGGAACCACCTGAGGCAAAATGAAGGTGTATGATGGGTCATCCATTGGAGGGTGAAAAAGAGGATGGGGAGAGGCATTTGAAGGATGTGAGTCATTTTGCCTCTTTGTTGGAGACAGTCTTTGACTCCTTTTAGCAGTGATTCTCATACACAATCAAAAAAGTTGTATCAAATACTGTTTAAATATTGTTTTTCAGAAGAAGCGATTCTTGAATGATATTATGAAGTGATTATTTGAAATGAACTAAGGGGTTGGGAGCTGAAAAATTAGCTTCTCCTGATCTTGTGAAGTGATTCTCTGTCCTGATTCTAATAGTTTATTATAAGGAATCATAAAGAATCACTTTCAGTCACAAAATCACTTCATCAAAGAATCAAAAGTGAATCTAGAGAATTAGCTTTTTGGGGTTGTGCCAAAGGGAGCCTTAGCATGGTCAAAATTTCAAGACGAATTGCAGACTTGTACTACGATGTAGATGATGAGTTAAGTTCCGGTCTTCTTTTTCATTTAGGTTATTGTCATCTTCTTACAGGTTAATACAAATGCAAACACTCGTAGTTTATTGTCTATAACAAGGCGATGATAACTAGATGACTAAGTACACGACTGTGGATCGAACTTTATTCGTAAGCGAGTCTCAAGTTCGATACTCATGAATTTCTTTATACTGTGTCTGCATTTACTATTTAAAATTCAGCTTGAAATTCACTCTCATCGGGAATCAAAATCAGAATCTGAGTAGTGTTACTCAGTGTACTTAACCACTAGGTTAAACTCTCTTTTGCTTTCAACACCTATAAAATCTTCATATTAATAGCAACATCAATACGGTGTGGATTGTTTCACTCCCAGTGTCCGTTGTTTTAGAAAGATGGACATATATTGTATGGATGCCTTTTTACTATCTAGGTACAGTAAGTCGTCTGCTTTTAGATATCCATACTGTCAGTAGCGTTCGTGTCGTCGGGTGAAAGATGTTGCATCATTCCATCTGTTATTCGATTGTTGGTCTCGATTTTCCATACAAAATAGGTCACTTTTATTCTTATATAATATTATGTGTGAGCTTCTCCTTTTGAGTTTTCGAAAAAAATCTTCATATAAAACAGAATAAGAAAATTACCCACCATCATCATAATCAATAAATTAACTAAAAAATACTCTATATGCTTTCGAAATCAACTGACATCCCCATTATAAAAATGTAAGATGTCTGCAGATAAATTAACCAGTAAACACTACTTCCATTAACTAAATAATTATGTCTGCAGATATGTAGTAGAAACAGAAGTTAATGAGATACCTAAGATAACATAACATGTAGTTAGATTATAGTTACTATTTATATGTAAAAACAGCACGCTATCATTCGCAAAAATGTAAATAATTTGTATATTTATACAATTTCTTATTGCCATGCCACGCTACCTCACATCACGATCTGGCTTTGCTCCAATTGAAGCTCCAAACAATGTTACACTAAGCTCTGTCCTTTGCAATGGTGGATGACATACAAGACTTGTTTTTTTCTTTTGTCTTTCGAACATTGAAATATGTGTCAGCAACTGTATGTATAACTTGGTATGTCATATGTGTGAAGTAGGGAGACAAGTTGTAAATACACGAGCATGATATAATGCTCGTGTGTTACAACTTGATTCTCTACTTCACATATATGACATATCGAGTTACACATACAGTTGCTGACACATATTCCAAAGTTCAGAAGACGAAGAAACAAGTCTTGTATGCCACCCACCATCACAGAGGACAGAGCGTGTGACGTTCATCCACCGGTTGCCCGTCTCACGACGCCTCCGCGACGCTCTCGACCTTGGGCACGTCGACGGGGAACTGGTGCACCTCGTCCATCCACGGGTTGCCGCCGGCCTTCTCGGTGGCCGGGTCGATGGTGCGCAGCGCGCGCCACACGGCGCTGTTGCACTTGAACCCGGAGCCGAACGCGATCTGCCACGCGCGGTGGCCGCGGCGCACGCGGCCCTTGGCCTCGGTGTAGGCGAGCTCGTACCAGAGCGAGCTGCTGGACGTGTTCCCCCAGCGGTACAGCGTCATCCGCGACGGCTCCATGTGCCAGCCGGTGAGGCCCAGGTTGTCCTCGATGGTGTCCAGCACGGCGCGGCCCCCGGCGTGGATGCAGAAGTGGTCGAACGCCATCTTGAAGTCCGGGATGTAGGGCCGGGTCCGGAGGCCGAACACCTTGCGCCCGACGAGGGAGGCCAGGAACATGAGCTGCTCCGACATGGGCAGCACCAGCGGGCCCAGCGTGGTGATGTTGCTCTTGAGCGCCTCCCCGGCCACCGCCATCAGGTCCTTGGACAGCGCCACGCCGACGCGGCCGGACGCGTCCTCCTCCTGGAACACGCAGCGGTAGGCCCGGTCGTCCGCGCCGTGGTGCGTGCGCACCGTGTGAACCAGCTGGTACTTGGCGCGCCGCCGGTCGCGGTTCGTCAGCAGCACCGCCGCGCCGCCCATCCGGAACAGGCAGTTGGACATGAGCATCGACCGGTTGTTGCCCCAGTACCAGTTCAGCGTGATGTTCTCCATGCTCACCACCAGCGCGTACGTGTCCCGGTGCACCTGCACGCATGCATCATCATCATCATT